>OX333072.1:57483034-58191707 GCA_946863875.1 Alloplasta piceator
AGTTTTGCCACGACTGCGACTGTGCGTTCATGCTGGTTTTCACGATTCCCTCTTCTACCTCCGATCCTCGCGCGCCCCGGGTATATTCTTTTGCGGTACTTATATAACTATATGCGTGGATATATACACTGCCGTTCAAAATTTTGGAAATACTCGCCCCGATTCCGGGCCGCACAAAAAGTTTCACTGCTCTTTTAAAACTGAAAATATTTCAATTCAACAAGCGGCGTTTCAAAGGGGACATAGTCCGCTTCATTTTCCTTTTTTCAACAAATTTTTTCGATTTTTTTTAGTCTGGTACGTAGTTCTTTGAAACATGGTAGTTTTTTGGCGTTTTCTTTGGCGTTGAAATTTTGGCGCATGACCCATGCAAATTTTTGTCAACTGTTTTTCGCACGAAAAACTTGTGGGAGGAAGTATAAGCTTCAATTTAATTTTTTTTAAAGTTTCATACGATTTTTTTTCGCAAAAGTATTTAAATTTTTGCAAAAAACGACGATATTTATCAAATGTAGCGTAACTCTAAAACTCGGCTCTCGTGATATCACTGAGAGCATAAAAAGTTGCAAACAATTATTCTGAATTCAATTACATTTTTTCAGAATTTTGTTTCAACATTTTTTTTCTAAAATTTTTCCTGTCAAGGGGGAATATAAGGGGGTGTTTCCAGGGAATACCTAGAAACGAAAAAAAAATGTAATTTTCGAGAATTATTTTCAGGGAAACTATTGGAATTATCAGAACGGAGTTTTTCCTACCCACACAGCAAAATTGATCCCAGGACCATCCTGAGACAGTCCCATTCGTGTCCTGCCAAGATAGTACGTCCTATGAACGTCTATGGGAGGTACCAGTAAGATATTTTTCTTCCCGGGATTAATATAGGATGTCTTAAAGATATCCTGTCGCAACCGTAATTAGACGATCCCAACGCACTGTCTTCTAGACGTCTGTGGGAGATAGTGGTAGGACATTGTTCTACCCAAGATTAATATAGGATGTCTTGAAGATATCCTGCAATCACCGTGTGTAGACGATCGTACCGCACTCTCTCGTAGATGTCTGTGGGAGGTACTAGTAAGACATTGGTCTACTCGAGATTAATATAGGATGTCTTGAAGATGTCCTGTCGCAACCGCGTTTAGACGATCCCAGTGCACTCTCTTATAGATGTTCTGGGAGGTACCGGTAGGACATTGTTCTACCCGACATTAATATGGGATGTCTTGTGGATATCTTGCGGTCACCGTATGTAGACGATCGTATCGCACTGTCTTGTAGATGTCTGTGGGAGATACTAGTAGCACATTGGTGTACTCGAGATTAATATAGGATGTCTTGAGGATATCCTGTTGCAACCGTGTTTAGACAATCCCAGCGCACTCTCTTAAAGATGTCTCTGAGGGGTACCGGTAAGATATCGTCCTATCCGAGATTAATATAGGATGACTTGAGGATATCCCGTCACAACCGTAATTGGACGATCCCAACGCACTGTCTTATAGATGTCTGTGCGAGGTACTAGTAAGACATTGGTCTACTCGAGATTAATGTAGAATGTCTTGAGGATATCCTAACGTAACCGTGTTTTGACGATCCCAGCGCACTCTCTTAGAGATGTCTTTGGGAGGTACTGGTAAGACATTGTTCTACGCAATATTAGATATCCTGTCGTAACCGTGTTTTGACGATCCCAGCGCACTCTCTTAGCGATGTCTGTGAGGTATCGGTAAGATATTGTTCTACGCGAGTTTAATATAGGATGTCTTGAGGATATCCTGCCGTAACCGTGTCTAGACGATCCTAGCGGACTCTTTTCGAGATGTCTGTAGGAGGTCAGCCATTGCGCGGCGTTAGTTCCAGACTCACCGCGAGATGGCGAACGCTCACTCACATACGGATCATGCAAATAGCATGCAAATAGCATGCTGTCTCTCTCTGTACTGTACCCATGTTATTGAAATTTAATGAATTAATTAAAGTTAATTAACATTAAATCGAAATAAAACACAATTATCCACTACTGTGTTGACAGTCCAAGAGATGTCCCGAAGACATCCCAAAGACATCACGGGACCATTGACGTGATGTCCGAAAGACGTACTTGGGACGTATTATTGTTGTGTGGGTAGTTAAAAATATTCACTGTCAAGAATGTTTTCAATTTTTTCTATTTAAAAATGTTGCAAATTTTTAGGGCTACGGAGTGCCCTAAAAAAATCTGCCGTAGCGGTACCCAGTCGCATTTCGTCAAAATCATGTGAAAGAAAAAACCAAGACCGGATACTAAAAATCTTGTCTTTGTCATAGCTGATTTAAAAAATATCGATTTTTGATAAAATGGCAGACGCTTGAATTCAACGTAGCTGTATTCAAGAAAAAATTCGATCGTATTTTGAAAAAAAAACCTAAAAATCGGAAAAAAAATTCATGACAAAGACTAGATAATGATGTATACAATAACCACAAAAAATTGAAGTTAATCGCTTCAGTGGTTTTCCTGATATTTTGGGTACCAGTTAGAAAAACGTTGTTTTGAGAACGTGCATGTGCGCAACAGATGCGTATCTTAGTCTTTGACCTATAACTTTGTCACTTTTTGAAATTTTTACTTAAAATTTTAACAACCGAAACTTTATGAAAATGTACAAATTAGAAAGTCGATTTTTCGGACCCTGCCAGGTGGATATTCCCCCTTAACGAGATATTCTTTTATTTTAAACAATCGGGTCTCTTATTTCATCTACACGGGTTTTCCGATTAAAAAGCCGTGAAAAAATTTCAAACAAAAAATCTTGAGAGAAAATTCTGAAAAAATTTCATTGAATCCAAAATAATTGTATGCAACTTTTTACCCTTTTAGTGTTTATCACAAAAAGCCAGTAATTTTAGAGTTACTCTTCATTCTATAATTATGGTCGTTTTTTTACAAAAAATTGAATATTTTTTCAAAAAAAAATCGTACGAAACTTTTTAAAAAACAAAATTAAAGCTTAAACTCCCCTCTACATATTTTTCATGTGGTAGTCTAAAAAAAATGCATGCGTTGTGCGCCAAAATTTCAACGCCAAAAAAAGCCACAAAAGCATATTTCAAAGGTCATTCAGGGTTCAAAAAAATCAAAAAACTTTTTTGGAAAAAGCTAAATGAAGCTGAATATGTTTCCTTCGAAACGCCGCTTGTTGAATTTAAATCTCTTCATTTTCAAAAGAGCAATGGACCTTTATGTGCGGCGCGGAACCGGGGCGAGTGTTTCCAAACTTTTGGACGGCATTGTATATGCCCGGGGAATAACCCACACGCACTTGAAAACCTTGCGAGGCCCATGGAAGGGTTTAAGAGAGAGAGCGTTCTCTTCTGAAAGAGAGAGAGAGAGAGAGAGAGAGAGAGAGAGAGAGAGAGAGAGAGAGAGAGAGAGAGAGAGAGAGACGGCGAATTGTACGGCGCCGCGTACATAACGAATGTCATGCTCGGTTCATCCGAGCACGCGGGTATTTGTAAGTTGAAAATTATTCGCAAACGACTTTTGCTGTGTTCGAGGCTCTCCTTTGGCCAACGGAGTTGCAGCGAGCACAGCGATTGACTCGTTCGCAATGCGCACGACGTGCAACTTATCCTCATCCCTCTCTCGGCACCATCCCTCCCTCTCGCCTCCTTTCCCCCCTATAACCATTCTTGAATATTCCCTCTTTTTTTTTGCTCTTTTCACTCTCCCCTCGTAACGGAATTATTGCGAATCCACACGCGTGAGTGTTACCCCTTGGCATAAACTACGCTGCGCACGCGAATCCGCAGCAACTCTCTTTCGTCGGTTACGTTCGGCAGTACGTTTATTACACTTTGCCTTCCTTTTCTCCCTCTATCTCTCCTTTTTTAATCACAATTTTTGACGTTTACAGCAACTTTTTTTTCGTTGGACTCGAAGAAAAATGTGTATCGTTTGCGTAAATCGAGGAATTATGCCTCCCGTGGCAATTCAACGCACCGTTAACTACAAAAATTTTCCATCCTTTACCCGAATATAATTATTATTCTTTTTGCAACGTTTACGAGCCAGTTAAAACTTATTCGCACGAGTTCACACGTGCTTATCTCGTTAAACACACTTTTTCTTCTCTCTGTCTCTCCGACGAAGAATTTGAAACGATTCTCCGGATCTCGTTGCAAATACACACTTATGTGTGTGTGGATATATATATATATACATACATATATTTGTGTGTGTTTATATACATTCGTACGCGCAGGAAGTGACGTAATTATGTATTTGGCATGCTAATAAGATGTCTCAATTGTCTGTGCGAAAGATAAAACATACGTGGCGAAACATTTCGCGTGAATTTCAATCGCGATAAAATCAATTTCCGTAAATCGACTCTGAGTGTTGTGCCTCCCTTCGGTGCAAAAAGAGCGCGTGGGCGTGAAGTAAACGCACCAACGACGGGACGTTTAAAGAAACATTCAAATGCGAACTGACTTTTTACACGAAAATAATCATCTCACATATATGATTGTAACGAATGGAAACGTTGAAGTTTCTAGTTTAAAAATGCATACACTAAGAAAAAAATTTTTGAATGAACTAAATCGTTAGTCGCATACGCACGACTAAATATTTATTTGGTCTAACTAAATAATTAGTTTCTTGAATAATTCTGCGCTTCGATTGACCAAAATATTATTCAGGCAAACAAATGTTGAATTGTACAACTAAATATTTAGTCGTGCGTATGCGAATAACGATTTAGTTCATTAAAAAAAAAAAATTCTCGGCGTATAATATATCCTGCGCCGATTTTTATTGTGGCACCGAAAAAAACCGCGGTAACCATCTGCTTCGTTAAATAACCACCCAGCATTAGTTCCGTCTACTATGCATAGTTAGTTAAAGCGACTAGTCAATGCAACTGAATTGATTAGTCAGCCTAGCTAATAAAATAGTATTCAAGAGGGTAAAGGATGAACAATGAATTTTATAGGCACTGTAGACAATCGTATGATCGTATCTGCAGATTTATCAGTACCCCAAAAATCCGCTAGGTGGCTTCCTCTCGCACAAACGAACTTTCCCCACAACGCTTATAACCTTTCCAAGTTCGTCTATGTTTGATATCCTTATTTTTCAGTATGGATATTTAATACTCTGCGGCAAAACGCAAGATGGTCGAATCCGAAATGGATTCCCATAAAAAAGGGTCTTTTTTCTTCTTTCATCTTTAGATATAAAAAAAATCATAATAAACCACGAGCAAAATAGTCGATACAACCATTTCACTCGTAGTTGGCCTAACTCAAAAATTAGTTGGTCCGCCATTTATAAACCAACTAGATAAAGTTCGTTGATCCAACCAATTTCAGACCAGACAGTCAATTGAGTCGGTTGAGTCAACTAATTTTTTTGTTACCACAGCTAAATCATTTTTCCCGTGTAGCATTCCAGTAATTTTCATCGGACCATAATTTTTACTGCAAGCAACAGTGAAAGTTAACTGTAAGCAATCCAGTACATAATATTAAAGTTTCACTGAACATTCTAATACTTTTCATGCACTCCAGTAATTATTGCTGTTGTCCATTAATTATAACCGATTTTTTTCTTCGTACACTTTTGAGGTTAGAGTCAACTAGTCCCAATAACAGGGTGCAAATATAATACAATAGGAACTAATAGGAAACTGATAGTTAGGAACTCGACATTTCGAGCATCAGCTGACCAAATGCACTCAAAGAATACAAACAAAAAATGAAACTATAATCGCAGCACAATCTCTACAAATCTTTTTCCCGGCATCAATCATCAGGGGCAGATGTAATTACAAATATTAATTTTTTTAATTTTGTCTTTTATATTCTCAGAAATATCGAATATTCGCTCCAGTGTCCAGAGTGTAGGACGTGTTCCGCCATTATTTCATTTATATTAGTTGACACAAATTGGCAATTGACTTGTCACTAAACATTTTTTCTCTGCCCATGCTCTTTCTTCCATTCTAGCTCTCCTATCCGTGTCTTCCCCATGTTTCAGTGTAAAAATTATGGTATGGATCCAGTTGGATTCCTGTAATTCATCCTAATCACGGACCAGGATCCTTTTGAAAATCGGGCCAGCTTCCATGACCGGAATGAAACGTTTGTAGAATTGAATCTAGCAGGGACTCCCGAACAGATCTCTGATTGTGTCCAGGGCGGATCTTATTGGATGCTTGAATGATTCATAGCGAATTATTGATGAATCCTATAGGACCTTTAAATAAATTATATTTTTTAAAATGGGCTCTTTTCAGGAAGGCACCTGAACTACATACATTGTCTGCATTAATGACTAAACCATTGTGCGAACGTTTGTTGCCCAAATGACTTGCTTAAGCGCGCTCTAAAATTAGTCGCAATTAATGTAATCACAAAACATATGAAAAAAAAATATATAGTGTTAGCGTCATAATAAGGAATCAACCTAGGGCCAGCCAGGCATTCATTAAGGATTCCCTTATTAGAGTACCCCTAAGAAATCCCGATCGAAATTTTACAGGAAACTGGACGATCCCAGCAAATTTGTGCACAGGAATACTCATTTTGGGGTTGCCCCAACAAATCCTGATCGAGATTTGATCGAAATATGAATTTTGAGATTGTCGGTTAGCGTTAATGAGGGCACCGCTGGGGATCCCCAGCAAGGACTCCCCTTTCAGGGCAATCCCTAAGAATTCCCGATCGGGATTTTTCTGGAAACTAGGATAACTCCAACAAATTTCTGCACGGGTTTGTCTAATGGACCAATATTCATTATATTTGCAAGTCAATTGTCCTAATTTTCTCTGGGGTGGGCATGCAAGCGGGTCTCTCTCGAAATTACTCCGTGCGAGAGCAAATAGGCTGAACGAGAGAATTCCCTTCTTCCTCTCTCTCTCTCAAACTCTGTAGACCCCACATCGAGAGACCTGTAGCCGTCTCCGGGAAACGAACATTTTATTCTCCACTCATCTGGAGAGTCTTGCCGGGAGGGCTTCTCAGAATGCTCGGTGGTATTCACAACTGGTTCTCACAATTAGTTATTACCGATAATTATTAACCGACGTCAATGTCAAGGATTTTTGAGCCCCTCGCGTATAATCGACGAGCTCGTGAAGGAGCAACATTTTTTTTTAAACTGAGAAAAAACATTTTTCGCTGCCCGTAGAAATATCGTGTAGCAGCGTGTGTTTGTTTAACGAAGGGCGAAAACATGGGCGGTCAAAAGTTCATTTTGGGCGAGCATATTCGTAACCACGGTTGATTCCAAAATTCGCCTCATTACGAACTAACTCCAACTCTTCGCGGATATCCGCTTTCAGCCATATTCGCTTTTCACGCCGCGGGATACCGCAAAAATATCCGGTATCCCGTTGATACGAAACAATCAGCTAATTGAGTGAAAAATATCAAAAGTGTGATAAACGAGATTCAGGCAGTGAGAGAGCGAAACAGAGGTGGAAAAAGGGAGCTGATTTGCCATTGGTCAGGGGAGTGGACCCTGTACTTCAAAGTGCTACGCATGCTGTCTGCATTTTTTAGTTCCTCTCTTACTCTATACGTGGCCCTAGTTGTTCTCTTATATATGGGGTGTTCCATGCATAGCGAGACAGGTTTTGGCCGTGGGTCTCAACACTTTTCGTCCGTTAATATATCGTTTTCTTATATCGTATAAAAACATTTCCATGTAGTCACGAACCCCAATTGAGTCTGGGTTTTTGTTGAGTTCCAATCGAAAAATAAAATATGCTTTGCGCCAAGCAGACGACTACTAGCGCCACGAGTGACGAAATTTGGCGTCCAAAAAGACGGACACTTGGTGTTTCGATTCTAGCGGTCAGTTTCAGCCCTCCGGCCATTGGTCGATCTCAGCGCCGTCGTCGGCGCGGATGATTAGCATCGAGACTGTAATTTATCGACGATGATCACGTGCCGATTCACGTCATGCACGATATATCGTGCGAGCGTCGTTATACACGATACATAAGGTCTAAAAGTGGTAGGGCTGCCTGTCTTACGCGACTCATGTAATATCGTGCAGGGGATAAGGGTTGGAGAATCCCATGACTCGATTGAAAAAGTAGTTGCTGCTTGCGAATTAAGTTTTACAAGTAAAACAAGAATGTTATGACTCGGTCGACTGGTATGTGATGTGAAAATAAAGGTGAAAAAAGAGATCGGCTATCGGGGAAGGTATAGGGAAAGGAGATGAGAAGGTTTGTGGGCAGGCAGCGGCGCATCAACATCAGCCAGTCTCCTGCTGGCAATATGGTGGGAGAAAGGGTGAGAAGGAGATTGAGTTTGATAGGAAAGAAAATCGCGCTCGCACGCCGTCGTTAGCTTGTTAACTCGCACGCAATACCTCCAGCTCAAATACCGGATACGCTGTCTTCTCTCTGTGGGTTTCCCTTACCTGACTTGGTTGCCCGCTCTCGACTGCCTCCTCGTTGCTCCTCTTCGCCACTCTTTGCCCTCTTCTTCTTCTTCTTCTTCTTGCCAGCCTGTATGCGGCTGTTTGCTTCATTCGACCTCCCTGCCTCTCTCGTTGCCCTCTCTCATCCCTCTTTGCCGCGAATGGCCGGCTGCTTGTGCGGATCCGCGAGAGAGTTCTTGGCTCACCTGTGAGGAGCCCCTTTCGCGCAATTCTCCACTTTACTCTCTCTCCCTCTTACTCTCGCCAGGGATACCGCGAGATTCGTTAAACTCGCTTTTATAAAGATAAAAAAAAATTTGAAAAAAACTCCGCATTTCCAGTTCTCGGAAATGTATACCTTACCGAGAAATATTCGCATGCTTGGTTGTGTTGCCCACACGAAGAGAAGCTCCGAACGTCGGTAGACTGGTGTGCTTAAAGCCTGGGTCCTGCGAACCAATGTTTCGAGCAGATTATTTATTAAGTATATGATACACCGGTGTGTAAACAACGTAACCATCGCCAAGAATATATATATATATATATATATATATATATATATATATATATATATATATTTATATATATGTATAGGTGTCTGTGCATTTGTATATAAATATAAATTCGCTCTCCGGCAATCCGAGCGTCATTTCTCATTGTAGTTAATCATGCGAGACTCTTGGTTTTTTGAGGGGGTATTTTGGTCTAAAATTTTGAAAAAATCAATTTTTTGGCATATTCCTAAAGTTTAGACCTTCTAGAATGTATCCTCGAAAGAACATTTTTTAATTCCAATAATTTACGGAGTTATAGCTATTTTAGTGACGCCACAACCTCGTCCGTTACGTCGCAGCAAATTGGAGAGTTATATAAGTTTTTCCCAAAACTACTTTTCTCAACACAGTTGACATGATATTTCAAGTTCTACTCTACCGATTTACTTGAAATTTTTTAACAAACTTCAATGTACAATCCTCTGTCGCTCTTACTACTTTTGTATCAAAATATTTTTTTTTACTATTTTAAAAAAATTTAAAACTGTGGGAAAAAGAGTCGAAAAACGCCTTTTTTGGTTCAGACAGCCGTTATTTTGCGAAATATTTTTTTTCTGTTTAATCTGAGGTGGGGGCTGCAATGACATTGTTATTAATTAAGAAACTTTTTTCAAATTTTGTATCGGTTGGCTAGAAGGAATGCAATCGTGTCAGCTAGGAAACCCATTCTTTAGCCCCTACTTTACCAGCTTATAAATGATTTAGTGTTCGTTGTTTTTCTCAAAAATTTGTTTATTGTCAAAAAATTAATGAATATGTTGTAAAAAAAATAATGGTAAAAATATTTCTTGTTTTTTTTTTATCAAGCTCTAAAAAACGCTCAAAATGTATGTCTCTAGACTAATATACCGCCTTAAAGATGTATTGCCTATACAGTTCCAGCTAAAAATTGTATCTGATTACAATTTCCGTACTTCGTGACACAACAAAAATCTGAAAAAATTCAGCAACATTTTGCATGCTATAAACATCAATTATCAATAATGATATTACTTAATAGTTCTTAACGAATTGTTCAAACAAATAATTATTTTAAAAAAATTCGGTTTTGGCATATAGGTTTATCGTCAGCTTTGAAAAGTTCTAAAGACACTGGGCCAAAAAATACATAAATACAGCCATTTTAAAAATTTCCAACCGGAAATTGCAAAATAGAAAGAAAATTTTGAAAAAATTCATATGCGTTCAGAAAAATTAACGCATTCAATTTGTTCAAGAAAAAAAAGAACTTACCGAAAAAATTATTGAAAAATTATTCGTTTAAACAATTTATTAATAATTTTTGGGCTACATTATTATTGATAATTGTTTATGGCAAGCTGGATGTTGCTGAATTTTTTCAGATTTCAATTAATACAATTAAATACAATTTTTGGTTGAGACTGTATAGGGAATACGCCCTTAAGCATTTAGAGCATATCTCTGGCTGCGCAATGTAAATTTCATCATTGTATTCAATTGTGTGAATATCATAATTTTCTTATGAATTCCACGGTAGATCGGATCTCGTTTGTATAATGTATTAATGAGTTCGAGGCTCGGATGGATTATCGCGCAATTATCGCTGCGACTCGTCAAATTAGCGCGATATTTCGTCGTGCGAAAATGCAAAATCGCACGGTCATCGTGACGCGAGGGTGTCGAGAAGAGAGAATTTTCGCGTTTGTTTCGCACAATTCGACGATTGTGCATTTGGGTCAAATAGGCCCGAGGAAGGGATACGATTTAATCTCTCGCATCCGTGCTCAATCCAATGAATTATACATGCGGATTTTTTATAATATTATCGTGTGAGCGCGAGCACTCGAGCGTAATGCAATGTTTTACGTTCTCGTCGCGGAGACAATGTTATAAACGCCGTAGGGTTTCGCACTGTCAGGCAAAGCTCCTCCCAAGACACGAGCTCATTGTCGATTGTATGCAGTCGATCGGGCGTTTCGGAGTCACGTTTCTTCTCATTTTTTTCTTTCCCATTCCTTCTTCCTTTTTTTCTTCTTCTTTTCCATCACAGATGATCCTGCGCTGCGAGAAAATCATTCTTTGCACAGGAAAAAAATGACTTAGCTGTGGTGACAAGAAAATTAGTTGACTCAACCAACTATCTCAGTGCTCTGAGCGCCAGACGAGAAATTGGTTGGATCAACGAATTTTACATGGTTGGTTTATAAATGGCAGACCAACTAATTTTTTAGTTTGGCGAACCACCACTGAAATGGTTGTATCAACTACACCGAAAAAAAGGCTTAGTAATATCAACCACCTAGCGGCGATCACGGAAAATTCGTTTGAATCAATCGTCACATATTTGATTTGATTACCCCTTTGTTGAAATAATAAAACTGGTGTCGTTGTTTCGAATGTGTACTGCATTCACCGCAGTTACAACATTGGATCAAAATGATATCAAACGAGCTTGACTCAACAACTTGTTTTCTCATTCAATCGAATATATAGTCATTTACTGGAAGTAAATACAATTGTTTTAACTGTATGTTTCGTCTCATCAACAAAATCTAGTTTTAATTTGAGCTATTCATCCAATTAAAAAGAATAGTAAATGCTTTCAGGTCGATCAAATTGTTTGATAAATTTGACTAAATATTTCAATGCGGCCACAACACATTTAGTTGATAGTACGTATAGTAACTACATACCACGATCTCGGCGCTTCGCCCAAGATCCGTAAGGTGGCGACAATCGGCGCGCGCTCTCGCGCCAGCGAGACAGCCACTGAGCACCGATAAGTACCAGTGTATTGCCAGCATCGGAGTCCTCAATTAACTTTAAATTGATGGAACATTACCCGCACTCTGTGGTCGTGCAGTTCTATGGACTAAAGACTACATATTTGAATGAGACCACCATTGCATTTTGGTGGCGCTCGTGCTCTGTATGGGCGCAAGGATAAACAAGTTAAATGTTCACTCAACTGTTTAATCTCACATTTAATTAGTCAAGTAAAAGCCCTTGTAGCTTAAACAAATAATGCATATCATCAAATGATTTGTTAGTTCAATTGAAATTTTCTAGCTTTATATTGAATGCATTTTTTTTCCGGTGAACACATCTGAATTGCATAGAAAATATAAACTGTTCATTCAACTAAACCATTTGATTAAGCAATCGCATATTTAGTGCATTTTACCAAATATAGAATCGAAACAATGTAATTTTCAATTGAACGGATTCTCTACTCTGTTGGGTCAAGGATATATGTATTTATGGGAATGCAATTTTTGTTTCCATTTTGATACACGTTTTGAGTTAACTGAATTACACATTTCATTCACCACCCGTAACCGCCGGGCTTAGTTAATTCAAGCCAATTTTTTTTTCTCCTTACCTAATCTTTTTCTCGGTGTATTTGGCTCGTGGTTTGTTATAATTTTTTTTTATATCTACACAATATTTTTAAGCATTTCAATCTTTGAATGTTGCTACGCAAATGAAGTTCACAATTTCGTAAAGCTTCGTCTTTTCTTCAGGAGAAGGTAAAATAAAAAAGACCCTTTTTTATGGGAATCCATTTCGGAATCGAGCATCTTGCATTTTGCCACGAAGAATTAAATATTCATACTAAAAAAATAAGGATATCAAACATAGACGAACTTGGGAAGGTTATAAGCGTCGAGGGGAAAGTTTGTGCGAGAGGAAGCCACTTGGCGGATTTTTGGGGTACTGACAAATCTGCAGATATGATAATATAATTGACTACAGTGCTTATAAAATTCGTTGTCCATCCCTTACCCTCTTGAATACCATTTTATTAGTTAGACTGACTAATCAGGTCAGTTGTGTTGACTGGTCGCGTCAACTAACTATATTAATAGTAGATGGAACTAATGCTAGGTGGTTATTGTAACGAAGCAGATGGTACGGTAAACGAAATATACCCAGCGAAATAATCCCTGATTGGCTGTATCCTTGATACAGCCGTAAGTTTTAAGGAGGTTCATCTGGTACACGATTTACAATACAGATGTTGATAAAAATCAGAATATAGTAATTAATATCTAAAAAGTCATCTGTTAAAATTTCAAAACCTGAGGATACGTTGTTCGTGAAAAATAAATAAAAATGTAAATCCTAAACAACATGGGCTCTTATGGGAAACCGTCTATAAATATTAAATGCACAATCATTACAATACAGATTTTGACGAAAATTTAAGAATTAATGAAAAAGTATCTAAGGAACATTTTTAGAGCTTCATAAAATCGATTAGGTGCTTGTGAGATTCATAACAAATTAATTAGTCTCGAAAATGCTGATTATTTTGAGGTTAAGCATTGTCAATGACTACGCTAGTCACCGTTTATTTTGAGGTTAAGCATTGACATTTTTCTTTTGATTCACTCGGTACGCGATGAACCTCTTTAAGTGGATACGTCTATATATAAGAGGATATTCGGATAATTGGAAGAACACTACGAATTATTGTTTCAAACAATGAAATCGGCAAGTAAGAGATATACTATATCGCGGATTGTCAATACGGTAGATCTCATACTTACCGACTTCATTCACTAAAGCACCAACAGATGGCGGTCATCTATATCAACCTGTTCGCGAAATGACCCTTAATACAAACGAAAACATAGACGTATCCACGTCCATAATCAGTTGGTTGTCCCAAACAACCATTTTTTTCATGCATCGAGCAATCGTCGAACAAGACTCGTGGAGAAAAAGAGATTAGTCCGTTAATCTTCAAATAGAAATAATAGGTGAAGCCGGAGATCTTGAGGAGTAGTAGAAGGTGTTGCTTGGGATTATCTCGAATAAAAATCCATCCTGGAAAGTGTGAGTGTGTGGCGTGTGTGTCTGTACTTGTATTCGCTGCACTTAAGCGGCTTTCTCACTCTTTCTCTCTCTCCCTCTTTCTTTCTAACGTTGAGATGTGTTTGCAAAAGAACATCAAAGTATATCGTGATCTAATCGGTGCGCGCTTGTTCGGGTCTTGTGCTCACACAGCACGAGAAAACGTTCGCTCTCGTTCGCTCCGCGAGTATAGAAAGAGAAAGAGCAAGAGAAAAGAAGAGTGAGAGATTGTACGCGTTATGCAGTACACTCGGGACTGTGATAGCTCGTAGAATGTTGTTTTTACATGTGTGTGTGTGTGTGTGTGTGTGTGTGTGTGTGTGTGTGTGTGTGTGTGTGTGTGTGTGTGTGTGTGTGTGTGTTTGTGTGTGTGTGGATGCGCGTGGCAACTAGTGAGTGCCGCGGGGTCCAACTAGGGTCAAGAGAAGCGAGGCCCAAGTCAGGCGCAAGGCCCTCAACTGCAAAGAAGAAGCGAATCGAAGAGAAGAGAGAGAGAGAGAGAGAGAGAGTTGCTTCTCGCGAACTCGTGAGTCTAGACCTCTCGATGGTGCTCGAGGTATTTCTCTCATCCGACCAAAGTTCCCATAATTTTCGTTGCAAAAAGAAAACGCCATAGCTACATATAGTACCTAGACTCGATCAATTTCAGTTTCTCTGACCGTAAATAACTTTGGTATTCGATAGTACCGTTTTTTTTGAGGCGATGAGCGGGTATAGAAAAATGGATAGGCCGAAAATAATTTTCCAAGAGGGATTATAAATTGCTGCTAAGTAAACATCTTCAACACACCCAGAAAAAAGTCTAGTCGAAATAACTAAATCCTACTTGGTCCAAGAATAATTTTTTTTTATTTGGGGGCCAGCCTAATACGACTCTATTTTGACGATATTTTTTTATTTGCTTGTATCTAGGAGGGAATTCATTGCGATCCAATCGATTTTTATTTAATACGAATACATTTTTTTTCAAAGTGAGTAAATATGAATTCAACTATGTATTTTTTTTAGGCGAACAATAAAAATCTGAAAAAAATTCAGCAACATTTGGCATGCTTTAAAGAACAATTATCAATTATAATATCGCCCAAAAGTCGTTAATAAATTGTTTGAACAATTGTTAAAACTATTTTTTAATGATATATGTTAATGTCTTTTGGGCAATATTGCTATTGGTGAACAATGATCAATAATTATCATTAATCATTGTTGTTTATAGCATGCCAAATGTTGCTGAATTTTTTCAGATTTGTATTGCATCTCGAAGTGCGGAAATTTCAATCAGATACAATTTTTCGTTGGGACGTTATCATCAGAGTTTCGAGCGAAAGTAGTGAAGAAAAAAATTTTATAAGAAAATTCGGAAATAATTCCAGGCGATTCCGGGTATAGGTATGCTACTTTTTTCTCACTTGCACCCAGAAAAAAGATCTAGTCGTAGGTACTATAATCGTTTATTTGATTATTTTTTAGTTACTTTTAAGAAAATTTTCTTTCCATCCAATTTTGGGCGATATTTACTTCCACTATATTTATTTATTTGAATTCCTGTCATCGAGAAACAGGCGTTGAAGAAAAATTCTATTTGTCGTTACTAAATATCTATTCACCGGTAATCTCATCCGATCATATTTGCAGATTTGTCAGTACCCCAAAAATCCGCCAGGTGGCTACCTCTCGCACAAGCGAACCTGCCTCTCGACGCCTATATCCTTTCCAAGCTCGTCTATGTTTGATATCCTTATTTTTCAGTATGAATATCTAATACATTGAACATTGCGGCGAACATTGGTCGAATCCCCGAAAAGGATTCCCATAAAAAAGAGTCTTTTTTCTTTTCCCTTCTGTTAAAGAAAAGACGAAGCTTTACGAAATTGTAGACTTCATATGTGTAGCTATACATTCAAAGATTGAAATGTTTAAAAATATATATTGTGTAAATATTTTAAAAAAAATTATTTCATTTAAATACATATTTGTTCAGTTTGAAATAATATTTATTGATATTAAATAAAAATTTATTAGACCGCAATATATTTTCCTAGTAGGTCATTCAAAAAAAAAAAAATTCGTTGAGATGAATAGAGTTGTATTAGGCCGGCCTACAACTAAAAAAATTTATTTGGCTTGACTAGGATTTAGTTAAATGTACTAGATCTTTTTTCTGGGTGTGACATTTGCTCTTAAGGTCTATAGTTTTTGAATTACGTTGCATCGTTCAAAATTTGTCTCTTTTAGCCAATAGTGAAATAACTTTGCGACAAAAAATCGTACGAAAATTTGTAAGAAACGAAAATAGAGCATCTGCTAACGCTATTCAAATGAACCGTCGATAAAAAAAAAAACAAAAAAAAACCTCCTCAAGCTATGCGCCCAATTCGCGATGGTCGAAAAAAGGCCAAAAAAGCGTCACGTACAAATGTGTATCTCGGGTCAAAAAAATCATGAAAAATATTTTTAAAACAGCGAAACAAAGCTGCATTCCTTTTCGTCAAACAGCTTTTTTAAAAATTTGATTATCTTTTTTTGACGGAGTTATGCAACTTCTAGTGCGGCAAGAAATATTGACTGGTGTATCCAAACGTTTGAGCGGGGGTGTATGTTTAATTGAAAGAAAGATATAGTTAATTCTAATAAAACATCGAACAAACGAGTTTAGTAACCTCAACTAGATCTTTATTACGTGTGAATAGGTATTTAGTAACAGCGAATAGAATTTTTCATCGACGCTTGTTTCTCGATGGCAAAGGATTCAAATAAATAAATATATTGGAAATATTCCAATTGCCCAAATTTGGATTAAATACAAATACATTTGATGGAAAGAAAATTTTCCTTCAATTACAGTCGAACCTCGCTAACTCGAACATCTATAACTCGAAAATCTCGATAAGTCTGAGACTCAGTCTGTTCCCTTGCGAAAACCTCTGTAATTCGAAGAACAAACAGAGAATACTCGAAGTTTTTCAAACGTATCAAGGACCATTATTTCACCTCTGCAACTCGAATTTGAAGATACCCGACCTCTTCAAGTCAAAGGTTACCTCTATAACGCGAAGTTCCAATACCCTGACCTCTACAGCTCGAAGCGCTTTAAGCAATGACACAAAACGCTACGCATTCTGTCCGCATTTTTTAGTTCCTGTTTTACTCCGTACGTGGCGCTAGTTATCTCTTAAATACGCTTTACGGCATGCAGAAGACTACTAGCGCCACGAGTGACGAAATTTGGCGTAAAAAAAGACGGACTTCGAACGAAGTTCGAACTTTCATAGAAAAATCTGTATTAACATTGATGACAACGTATTCGTAGCTCTGTTCGCAGTTGAAAATGCAATTCGCAACTCTGTTCGCGCTCAAAAATGCAATTGACTGCCAGCATAAGTTAAAACAGAGTAAAATAACAGATTTTTTCCAAAACCCTGTAAATGATAGTGAATGAGCAACCATTGTCTACCATGTACATATGTACTAAAATATGTTACATTTTGCATATAACTCGTATGTACGTCCCAAAATAAAGTATATTTCCACTATATTTCGCGAATTTTCACGAGCCTCTGTAAGTCGAATATTGTTTTGGTCACCCTCTGTAACTCGAAAACTTCGATAAGTCGAAATCTCTCTTACTCGAAGAAATTAGCTCTGCCCCTGAGATTCGAGTTACCGAGGTTCGACTATAACTCAAAAATTATCAAATAAACGATTATCAAGAGTCGCGGTAGCGACTCGAGACAAGTACATTTCCGACCTTACCGACATGTCGAGAGTCGCACCAAGATTCTCTTACGCCAACAACTTTGCTTATACGTGGTAGTATATCTATAACGAAAAATTCATTTTTCCTAATAACTCATTATACAGAGTTTTTGAGAAAATTTCAGATGTACGTTTTGTCCGCAGATTTTTTCTCTTTCGATTGTTACCTGAAAGAAAGCTGTAGCTGGTCGTGTATGGGCGATACGTATTTTTATGGACATTTTCGTCGCACATTTTTCGGCACATATTTTTCGCACACACCATGAAGTTAGCGAGTTAGCGATAAAACGGTACGTGGTGTGTTTCAGAGCGGTCAAAATATCGACAATGATCACATGAGTGCGTGAGAGAGAGCACTATAGGGATCGCGTTAGATTGAGAGAGAGCAATATATTAACTTTGCAAAAAGTGGATAAATCACCCTCAAAAACACCAAAAATGGTGTACAAAAACTGGAGACAAGTACATTTCAAGAGTATCCCTAGTTTAGTCTACCTACAAAAAGTTGTAAAATCACTAGACATTAACCCTGAATACGTATTTACAAGCACATGTAGTATTCTAGTTCGACTTTTATTTACAAGCATATAATTATTATTACAGTATGCGGAAGTGAAATTTATAAAATATGAAAACATCTCTACGTTTAAAAATAAAAAATAAATCCATTACAAAAAATAAATAATAAATCGGTGGAACAAAATTGATCACAAAAATAAAAAGTACTTGGCGAGTTTTTTCACCTGAAGCAACCTCATCAGCCATGTATCACTGAAACATCTTTTGCAAATATTGCCTAACTCGCTAAGTACTTTTTATTTTTGTGATCAATTCTGTTTCATCGATTTATTATTTATTTTTTGTAATGGATTTATTTTTTATTTTTAAACGTAAAGATGTTTTCATATTTTATAAATTTCACTTCCGCATACCGTAATAATAATTATATGCTTGTAAATAAAAGTCGAACTAGGATACTACATGTGCTTGTAAATACGTATTCGGGGTTAATGTCTAGTGATTTTACAACTTTTTGTAGGTAGACTAAACTAGGGATACTCTTGAAATGTACTTGTCTCCAGTTTTTGTACACCATTTTTGGTGTTTTTGAGGGTAGTATCTACGACTAAATCTTTTTTCTGGGTGCAAGAAATTCGCAAAATCTTCGACAATCCGGATTTGGAATTGAGTCGTTATTTTGTTGCAGCTACTTTCTGGAGATCTCGTTGTGACAAATCGTAATGTACGTGAAGATTCATTTTTAACTTATATATGCGGTATTGACCCTCATCCCAAAGTGCAGTATACCCATTATCGCACCCACGTAACCGCCTTACGTCGATAGTCTCTCGCTGCAGAAGAGAGAGAGAAGGATAAAGATAATAAATAAAAATAAAAAAAAATCACAAAAACTCGTTGCTCACGGCGATCCAATCGTCGGCGGCCTGGTTTCGCTCTCGGGCGAACACGTTTGTCGGCCGCTCGTTCGATGTCCTCACTCCGCACCGTTGCTTTTTCTCGATGCTGTTACATTCGCTCTCTATAAAATGCCCATCGAGTTCGTGCATTCACGACTGCTCCACTGTCGAGGCATCCTCGCATGTACGTTGGATTATTTTTGACCATTCGAAGAGAACTCCGCCATTGCGACGTCGAAAAGATGTTGAGACGAGATGAAAAAATTATCAAAATCGTCGATTTTATGGGAAAAAAAGTCAAATGATTTCGTTGAATCGAATAAGACGTTTAGGACATTTTCGAATAGTCGGGATAAGGGGTGAAAAAATTGTCAATGTTTAAACCTTTTTTTTTCACAGACGTGACTATAATTGTTATTACTAATTATTCAAACATTGGATTATTGTTACTTTATTCAATATATTATTGTATCAATTTTTTTAATTACTATATTAACTCATTTCATAGCAATTTTTATGCAAAAATCTTAACGGCAAAAAAAATTTCTTCTTCATTATTCCACTGATATTTTGGGTTATCTGAAAATTATAGCAAAAAAGAATATCGATAAAAAAGTAGCTACTGTTAAACGTAGCTATTGTTTTTTCCTCGACTATTTGCGAGATAGCGATGAAGTTGAATTTATTTCATTTTTAAGGCTTTTTTTTATTCAACCAGGTTTTGAGGAGTAGTAATTATCAATATTTTTTTAATTGGCAACATTTAAAATCGGCTCGCAAACTTTTGAATATTTGCTGGAACAAGGTCGAAAGAGGTCATTTTAAGAAAAACGTGTTTAAAGTTAAGTTTAAGTAAAATTATATATTTAAATAAATATAAATATATGTTTGTTGATACGAACTGTTAACACCTTCCTCGCACAAAGAGAATGATTGATGTATTTTAAACAAATTTATTCAAAATAAATTAAATTTCATTTAAATATTGTATCACTCTAACGAGTCATCTATTAGTTTGATATTCAAATAAATCGGAAAAACTTATTCGAATCAAAAATATTTTTTTCTCAATAAGAGACCAATTATAAATAACATTAAATCATTTTAAAAAATCATCCTTTTTCGAAATACATGGAATAGGGTAAAAGCCAGATAGTTGCCCCGGTTTTCAATACACTATGTTAGAGATGTCCCTAGCGTTAGCGTTTTTCTGTAATTATTAATATGCTCTCGCAGGCCTCAGTGCCCAAAAGACATAGGACAGGGCCCACAAGTTTCGTCCGTGTGAGCGAAAATCTTCCGAGTTGAGACCTCGACGAGCGTTGTACTAATCTTGGTTACTAATTTTTATTGAATAAATAATGTTATGGTTGAGCATTCAGGCAACTATTTGTTTCCTCGCATGCATTAGAGTTTCAACTACACGGTCTGATACGGTGTATTGTTAAATAGCTTTTATTTATTTTTTTAATAAAAAGGGCAAGTATCCGTATCGAAAAGGATAGTCGCCCCAAATTCTTTTCCGGTTAGTTGCCTTAACGGCAATATGCCAAAAACCCGGGCGTAATCCTTGCTAGACCGGAGTTAGTTCAGCACTATCGTTTAAAGAACTAGATAAGAAAGAAAAATTGTTGATTAGAGGTATTTAAAAAAACAATGAAATTATTAATGATAAAATAATAAAATTGCTAATAAAATATCTAAATAAAAAAATTAAATTTAAAAAATATAATTAAATAAAATAATCTGTAACTTAATATTAATTATAAACTCCTTCGAAGTATTTTCGACGTGAGGCGACTATCCGCCACGTTAGGCAACTATCCCTCTTTAAAGAGGTCAAATGAAACGGGATTTAGTCAAAAAAAATATTAATTGGGTTTACAAAAATAGTGCACAATGAAAGATTAAAGACCAATGTTATACATGAAGCACATTGTCAGTAGATACTTAATTTTTAAGTAATAGAGCTTTTTCCTTAAGTGTGGCAACTATCCGGCTTTTACCCTAGTCATGTAATGCTTATGCGAAGGAAACTAACGATTACTCGATTAAATCCAGATGTGTCTTGTCTTTTTTGTGTCAGTCTATAATCTCAATCAGCATAGGCCTTACATACTCAACAGTCTTACACTTAACATCGTCGATAATAACCACATTATTCATAGTCCTTAAGCACGAGAGAGATTATCACATTTCTCCTCCTTTTGCATGCCTTGCACAAATGCTCAAATATATTCCTTTGGCATGCATGAATCGCGCGTATCGTTTATTCGATTAATACTGGTATATGTGCGATCCGGTTATAGGTGGGAGACGCTTCCTGGTCTCGAAAAACCCGTCTATATACGCTTCCTATAACCAGCAGTGCTGCGGCAATATAATAATGCGCAAGCCGATAAAATATAACAACTTACGATCGATAATAATGTGTGTCGCGGAGATCGCGGTGGTCGCGTTGGCGTCGCGAATAGCCTCTGCAGAAGGATTTTATATATTGTACATATGGGGTATTCCGTGCGTAGCGAGACAGGTGTTGGCGGCGGATCTCAAGATTTTTCGTCCGTTAATAAGGTAGGTCTTAATAATCTCTCCTTTATTAAGCTTTTATATAATGCACGTGCGAATTATTAATTTTCGGAATACATAAATTTCTGAATTTCGGTCATTATGAATTTTGATCTTAAGGTTTTTCGACTCCCACCCAATTGATGGCAGCAGCGATAGTCTCATGTTTGAGTATCGATGCGCACAAGCAAGTTTTTGCTGCCGTTGTTACGGGGTGGGGTGGGGGGGGGGGGGGGGGTGCAGTTCTATCGATGCTTAAAACTTAGACTTTCTACCTTACAATCGATGCCGAAAGAACGTACTTTCGACCGAGGTATGAAGAAAAAAAAATTATATTTCGTTTTTGTTTTTTTCGCCTCTCATGGCCGAAGGTTAATCTTAGGATTGGCAAGTCGGAAACAAAAAAATAAAAAAAACATTTTAAACGGGAAGACTTCTTACACAACAATTTACCACCGTTAATACAAAATCGATTTAAAAAAAGGCGGATGTTCGAAATAAATTGTGAAAAATTCAATATTTCACTTTCATTCCAAACATCCGACATTTTTTTTTAATCGATTTTTCATTAACGGTGGTACATTGTTGTATAAGAAACCTTCCTCTTAAAAATGCTTTTTTTAAATTCAAACTTGCCAATCCTGAAATTAACTGTCGGCCATGGAACAAGACATTTTCGACTTTTATAAATTATTCAAAGAATGAAAATAAAAAATAATTTTTGTTGTACTTTCGAAGGATGAAACTATTTATAGTAATAACAGTTTTATAGCCATATATAATAAAGGAGCTGAGAAAAAAAATCTCAAAAATTCGCTTTTTTTAGCCTTCTAAAGTGGACCAGTACCTTAATCATAAATTTTTGTTAATATGATTCTGCATGTATTTAGCGAGAGATTGAGAGAATGGGGGAGGGGGGAAAGGATCGGAGAAATTGCAATCATCGATAGCGCATGTTTGACAGAAGGATTGATACTGACGCGGTGAATTTCGAGATGAGAATAATTTTGCTATTTCATCGTTGCCGATTGATTACATAGCACGGTCACGCGCGCTTGTTAGCCACGAGGGAGGTTATCGCACAATGTATGTATATATATATATATATATATATATATGTATATATGATTATAAAGATACGATGTGTATGCCTGTGCGAGCCACCCGCACATGCACAATCCTGCTGACAACGTGCAAGTAAGAGAGAAGGAGAAATGAAATCTCCTTGCAAGCGCAACACCGCGGCAAACGAAACAAGCCCGTGCACACCGATCGGATCGCGCGAGCCACACGGCGAGTTCTCGCTCTCCTCGCTCGCATGCGTTATCCATTCCAGCGATGTGCCCAAGCGTTATATACTCATCCCCAACTTCTTCTCACAAGCATTATATATAAATATTAGACTGTATAAAAAAACTATAATTTTTTTTTAGCTTTACACAATATTAACTTATACTTGGACATAAAAAAATGATTCTCGCGAAAGATGGTGCCGGTCCTTCAAGATTTAGAGGTGACTCATCGGACTTTTATCTTTTTTATTTCGTTAATACGTAAATAACGAATTTGCATTAATGAAACATACATTTTTCTTGTTTTAAAATGATGAATATATTCTGAACTCAAGCAGAAATTTGATCCGCCTAGCCTAATAACGGATAAGGACCTGATCAGGCATCGGTAAGGATAACCTGATCAGGATAGCCTGATCACGCACAGATCCCACACGGATCATATTTTGGTATGACATAGATTGCCAGGCTAGCCTTACATTATCCATGTCAGGGACACTTCAGGTGGTGCTCAGGACCGGCAAAAAAACCCGAGCAGAAATTTGTTCCGGCTTGCCTATAATAACGGATAAGGACCTGATCAGGCATCAGTAGGGATAGCCTGATCAGGATAGCCTGATCACGCACAGATCCCAGACGGAACATATTTCGGTATGATATAGGTCAGGCTAGCCTTACATTATCCATGTCAAGAACAGATCAGGTGGTGCTAAGGACCGGCAAAAAAAACTTCGGTCCGAATAATGTGGCTAGCCTGATATTTCCCTGATCCGGGATGGAGCAGGAGTGTTAGTTCCGAGACTCGCCGCGAGATGTCGCAGTACGGCGGACGCTCGCTCCCATACGGATGATGTGAATAGTATGCTTATATATGCGATCGTGAGCATGAAAATTTACTTCTCTACCGCGAGGAATAAAACCACGCGAGAAGCCCTATTATGAAAGTCCTTTTCTGACTTCCTCGTACTGTACCTATACTCTATAAATACATAAAATTCTTGTGGAATAAAATAAATAAGCGATGAGGCGCCTGATCAGGCTAGAAACCGTCCGCAATCAGGACCGGATAAGGCGCCTGATCAGGCAGGAACCGTGCGCGATTAGGACCAGATAAGGCGCCTGATCAGGCTAGGAACCGTGCGCGATCAGGACCGGATAAGGAGCCTGATCTCAGCCTACCCGGTAATAGCGTTATTCTCCTGACATGTAGCCTGATATGTAGTCTCATCAGGACGTGATATGTAGCCTGATCGGGGCCAGATGTTGTAAGGCCAGCCTGAGGTGGTCCTGATCCCAGCTGAAATCAAATTTCCGCTCGGTTTATGTATAAATACTGAAAATGGGGCGTTCCACCCCAAATCGGGCAGTTTGAAAAACTTTTTGTGTTCTCGAAGGATAAAACAGTGCTGTAAAAACAGTTTTATAGCCATATCTGATAAAGGAGTTGAGGAAAAAAATCTTAGAAATTCGCTTTTTTGGCCTTCTAAAGTGGACCAGTATCTTAAACGTTCCATTTCTGACTAAGATATTCGATGAGGTCAATTAAAATTTACCAAAGAAAAGTCCATCAATGTTTCCTTCGGGATATTGAGCGGAATTCTTGGTTTGTCGATTAACCCTCGTTGGTCACACCTTAAAATAATTCCATATTAGTCACACTGGGTCAATTTGACCCGATCGACTTTTTGGATGTTTGTCAAAAAAAGTACCTATCCGATCGACTTAAAAAAAAAATATAGGAATTATCTCTGAACATTTCAGTATAGAAAACATTGTGTGTGTTTTTTTTAAATATTTATACATGGAAAAAAACCATCAAAAAAGACTTTCAAAAATCCAATTTTTTACTTGAAAAATTGCAACTCATCTTTCAGTTTTAAAGATTTTTTGGAAAAATTTCTACACGATCCTCTCAATATATAGCACTTTGAGAAAAAAAAATATTACTCTCAATATATTGTACTATAAGTAATAAAATTACTTCGAATGCATGCGTTCTAAAAACGGTATTTTTGCAACACATGCGTGAAAAGTGCTACTTCTCGTGCATGCAGAGAGTAGGAAAAATGGGGCTTTACAGCCAGGGATGCAATAAAAATGTTGCGCATGAGTAAATCAGTCCGATTTCACTTTACGCACTAGTGCTTTTATTGCACTAATGCGTTTTCTCGCACACGTATCACAAAGTACTATTATTCCGCTATGTGAAAATATCGAAAATCTATTGTGGCTACCTATAATAAATACTTCAAACTTCCACCAGAAGGCCGGGAAAAACCCACGAGGTCCCGAATAGTTAGAGATATTTGAGCTCAAAGTGAGAGCTCGGGTCAATTTGACCCGCGGTGACCATCGAGGGTTAAAAAAGTGCGTTATTTCGTCTCGACAAATGAGTTGGTAATTTCTTAACGAGGAATTCGCGACAGTTTTTGGATCCTCATTGACGGTGGTCCTGAAAATTCATTATTCTTTTTCGTGCTGAAAATAATTGAGCGTCCTTGAGAATTACATCGTTGTACCGTCGAAATTGTCGGTTACATTTATGCTCCACGATTCTTATTTATATATATATATGTATACACCTTCTCTTGTATCTCGCGATGCACTTTCTGCCTCTGCCTCCCGTATATTTGATTCCTATTTTTTTTTTTTTTAATTTAACATTTACAAGAGTGATGACTGCGCGTACATGGCCCTTTCACCCGACTTAATTGAGATACGGAACATAGAGAAAGAGAATAATAAAGAAAGGCAATAAAAAGTGGTCTATATATATATGGGGGGGGGGGGGGGAGTTGGTTGAGCGCTGGATGCACCCGAAAAGTGTCCCTCCTCCTCTTTGTCCCACCCCTGCCTCCTCCCTTGATTTCGCATCGGCATAACGAGCCAGTTGCATTGAGCGCGTCGATGCTCTCGATGAAAAAAAAAAGAAATAACAGGAAAAAAGAAACCGCGTATAAAATAAAACAGTCGATCGGATCGGCGCCGTTGTTGGATCCATTCTCTCTCTCCCTCTTTCCTCTTCCCTCTGCACATAGATATATATCTGTATATCCCTCGTTTCGAAGACGTTATAGGCCCGGGTTGTTCGAGGGTCACGTACAGACTTCGAAAATAAGAAAAGGGAAGGGTTGGAGAGGGTTCCTCTTCGTAGAGTATGAGAAGCGAGGAGAGTGGGAGGGAGGGGGAGGGACTGAGATAGGGCCCAGAGTGTGTGAGCGCGCGTGGCTGACGAGAGCGTGCGTGGCCCTTGCGCCTCCAAGAACGAAATAAGAAGTCTCGACCCGGGGCCTCCTTCGAATATTCTCCTCTTCTTCCTCTTCTCTCGCGATTGGACTCTCGTATATGTGCCCTCAGCAACGAGGAGAATTTTGGCACGGGCAAAAATATTCGCGAGAGAGCAATACCGAGCTCTTGAGTTGAATATATATAAATATATATATGGGGCATTCCAAGTGAAAACGTGGGGTCATTTTCCTCGGGTCATCAGATCCTTGCATAACTTTTTTTTTGCATTGTTTACCTCAAAAACAGCCCAATTGAAAAAAAAATTCTGGCCGCTCCTTCAGGTGGCGCGACGATCATTTTTGTGTAAAAAAAGGATAACTGAAAAAATACCATTTTTTAAATTCTGCAATTTTTTCTACAGATTTCGGGTCAAAAATAAGTAATTTCTATCATGATTGGAAAGTGGGCCGCGGCTGCTTCATATTTTTTTCAATAATTTTCTTTTTTTCAATTTCTAAAATAAAATAACATAATTAATTCCTAATACCTCTTTCATGAGTAAAAAAATAAAATAAAACATATCTTGGCAAATTTTATTTTGATTTTATTTTTTTACTCATGTAAGGGGTATTAGGAATCAATTTTACAATTTTATTTTAAAAACTGAAAAAAGTTGATTATAAAAAAAAATATGACGCAGCCGCATCCCACTTTCTAATCATGATAGATATTATTTATCTATGACCCAGAATCTGTAGAAAAAATTGCAGAATTTTTAAATTGGTATTTTTTCAGTTATCCCTTTTTATTGAAGTATTTTATTGAAAAAAAAAGATTTTTCTCATTTTTTGGAAAAATATGCAAAATATCAAAATTTTCCAAGATATGTTTTATTTTAATTTTATTTTTTTACTCATGTAAGAGGTATTAGAAATTAAAAAAAAAAATTTTTTTTAATTGAAAAAAAAATTATTAAAAAAAATATGAGGCAACCGCGGCCCACTTTCTAATCATGATAGAAATTACTTATTTTTGACCCAGAATCTGTGGAAAAAATTGCAGAATTTTAAAAATTGTGTTTTTTCATCTATCCCTTTTTTACACAAAAATGATCGTCGCGACACTTGGAGGAATGACCAGAAAAATCTTTAAAAAAATTAGGCTGTTTTTGAAGTGGAATTAATGCGAAAAAAAAGTTATGCAAGGATCTGATGACCTGAGGGAAATGACCCCGCGTTTTCACTTGGAATGCCCCATATATATGCTGTATACCGCTCGAGCGAAGATGGGGCCAAGAAAAATGTGCACGATATATACAACTATAATATAGGAATTCATGCACATTGGACATTCCGTACGAAGCAAGATGGTATTCTCATGCTCGCGATATTTGTTCAAGTCGCAATTTTTAATCTCGTGAATTTTGGGGATGCTTTCCAAAATTTAATCGTCTCCATGCCTCTTTTTCTAGATCTACCCTTTACTTGATTAAACTTGATTAAAAAAAATTTAACTCGGTAAAACTCACGCAGTCACATTGACTCACATTGATTCAGTGCCCAAGTCCAATGAGAAGACTTAAAAAAAAAATTCAAACTTATCGGGAGTTGTTTCTTTACATGAGGATATTGGTTATACGTTATCGAATGTTTAACCTTCGATCATGATTTTTTCTGCCATTTGATTCAAATCGATGAGTTTTGTATGCCAAATGCAATATTTGAACTTTTGGACAGTTTTATATTTAATTCATACAAATGTAATAGGCGAAGGATGTAATAAACCCATTTTTAAACGATATATATATGGGGCATTCCACACCGATTCGACCTGGCTCTGACCCTTCACCTCTCCGATTTCGTCCGCGATTTTTTATGGTTTTGTGGTACCTCCAAAAAGCACTCAAGATATTTTTCAGATTTTTTCCAAGTGATTTGACTGAACTATAATTTTATAAACAAATTATTTTTAGCCCAATTTTAAAAATCTTAAAAAAATCACCAAAACCCCTTTTTTTATGAAAAATTTCACGCGTTGAGCCAAAGTTTTTCTTGTGTCGGTAACAAGCTTTTTCGATATTTTTTTTAAATAGAAGGAGGAACCTGAATTGAGAGGGCTGTTATCTAAACACTTTTGTATGAAATGAAGGTGTCTTAAAAAATGTTTGGATAAGGTCCACTCAATTCAGGTTTTTCCGTCTATTTAAAACTTTTTTTTTACTTCAATTTGAAAAAATCTTTAAAAAATTGTTATTTTTTTCAAAAGAGTAAGTTTTGAAATTGGGACAAGGAACTTATCGACCCGATTCAAACGACAAAAAAAATCATGAAAAAACGTTGAATATTTCATAATGTGTGACTAATATCCTTCTTTCTCTTTCTACTTTTTTTTTTTTTTAAATCTTTCGAGAAGACTTGTTATAAATTGAAGAGAACCCCTGCTCACTTTGGTTCAACGTTTAAAATTTCTCATATAAAAAACGGGATTTCTCTTAAAATCCCGTTTTGCATATGAATTTTATATGAGAAATTTTAAACGTTGAACCAAAGTGAGCAGGGGTTCTCTTCAATTTATAACAAGTCTTTTCGAAAGAAAAAAAAAAGTAGAAAGAGAAAGAAGGATATTAGTCACACATTATGAAATATTCAAATTTTTTTCATGATTTATTTTTGTCGTTTGAATCGGGTCGATAAGTTCCTTATGCCAATTTCAAAACTTACTCTTTTGAACATTTTTGTATTTATAAGAATAAAAATGAAAGTGGTATAGGATGTAATATAGGGGAGAGTGGGCCACAATGGCCCTCTTCAAAAACTCGGTCAAAAAGAAAATTTTAGGTTTCTCATTAAATTATCATAAATTCGATGCATTGACTCATTTTTAGGCCGATCCGGGATACCTGGGGCATAATGGACCACCCTAAAAAATGAGGTCGGAAAACGTTTTTAACGTTGAATGCAATTTTTTGAGATACGAAAGAAAATGGTATCATTTTTTAGAGGGCCGTCGTGAGTTTCGGCAAAATGTTGGTAAATTCGTTCAAGATAGAACAAAACTGAACTGATTTGATGGTTGAAAGCCACAAAAAGTATTAACCGGCTGGGGGGGGGGGGCATCGTGCCCTACCCTCCCTATGCTTTTTTAAATTAGGAATTTCAGACTTTCGATTGATCAAAGCCATTGATACAAAAGATGATCATTATTCCTACGTAAAAAAAAAATTCAAATTTCAATGTAACCTCTCATCTCCCATCATTCGCACGCCCGCCATATTGTAAGAATGTACAAAAGTGTCCAACTCCACATAACCATTATGCTCTCTGCGAAATGCCCCATATAAACACGAGACGCCGATATAAACTAGGCGCAAACCGTGCATTTCGTGTATTATGAAGTACAATATGGCTTTTGCGTTTACACTATGGGCAAATATATATATAAATCGAAAGAGAGAAGAGAGGAGAGAGGGAGAGGCTGCAATGTGCGCCATGGCCGAAGTCCCTCGAGGCTCGTCGGTTTTCCGTGCCGAACGAGTATATGAACTCTTGGTGAACGAGAGTTTGCAGCAAAACTGAGCAGAATGGGGTTGGAAGGAGGAGAGTATTGCGTGCCCCCGGTTATACTCCCTTCCCTCTCCTCTCGCTCTCTCTCTCTCTCTCTTTGGCAAGATCGTTGTATCTCTTCGATCGGCAGCACGAATTTTCACGAGAGCACAAAGAGAAAGAGAGAGAAAGAGAAGAGAACCCTGGAGCATTGCGGCACACCAGCATCAGAGAGTAGGCGGCGGGTGGATAGGAGGTAGGCTGCTGCTGCATTGTTCCAAAATATACTGCTCGAGGTAGGTGGCGACATATCGCAGAATCCCCGTGCTGCTTGGCTTTTGCAATGCAGCCCCATAAAGGTCTGCACGTATATTCCCCTCCAACCACCCCTGCGGTCACCTATGCACGATAATATTCGCACACATGCACAGCTTTCGTCATCCCTCTCCTCTCCTCTCCTCTCCTCTCCTCTCCTCTCCTCTCCTCTCCTCTCCTCTCCTCTCCTCTCCTCTCCTCTCCTCTCCTCTCCTCTCCTCTCCTCTCCTCTCCTCTCCTCTCCTCTCCTCTCCACTCCTCTCCTCTCCTCTCCTCTCCTCTCCTCTCCTCTCCTCTCCTCTCCTCTCCTCTCCTCTCCTCTCCTCTCCCCTCCTCTCCTCTCCTCTCCTCTCCTCTCCTCTCCTCTCTTCTCCTCTCCTCTCCTCTCCTCTCCTCTCCCCTCCTCTCCTCTCCTCTCCTCTCCTCTCCTCTCCTCTCCTCTCCTCTCCTCTCCTCTCCTCTCCTCTCCTCTCCTCTCCTCTCCTCTCCTCTCCTCTCCTCTCCTCTCCTCTCCTCTCCTCTCCTCTCCTCTCCTCTCCTCTCCTCTCCTCTCCTCTCCTCTCTTCTCCTCTCCCCTCCTCTCCTCTCCTCTCCTCTCCTCTCCTCTCCTCTCCTCTCCTCTCCTCTCCTCTCCTCTCCTCTCCTCTCCTCTCCTCTCCTCTCCTCTCCTCTCCTCTCCTCTCCTCTCCTCTCCTGTCCTCTCCTGCCCTCTCCTCTCCTCTCCTCTCCTCTCCTCTCCTCTTCCTCTTCCTCTTCCTCTCCACTCCTCTTCCTCTCTTTGATACTAAACAAGTATCATCGAGAAATGCAAACTGGAAAGTGAGGGGAGCTAGACTAGCGTGCAGGAGGAGAGGCAAAAGCTCTTGTCCGCAGGTTTCGCCGCGTGTACACGAACTCTATGAATTCATCAATATATCAAGCATATTGACTTCCAGAGTTCCCGCGCGAGCACTTCCTCCGGTTTTACCCCCGCAGAAATCCCATGTACGTGTGTACATGTGTACATGGGCTGCATACTATCTTTTAATACATCGTGTCCCTTGCATAGTTTGGAAGGGACATCAGGAGGGAGCGATGGAAGAGAGGGAGAGACGCTTATGGATCCCCCTTAGCGAAACTATTTAATTCAGACCGAGTCTCTCGCGGATTCTGTTCAGAGCTCATTCGTGTGTATATCGCTACACAATAATACATATACAAATATGTGGGTCATTCCATGTCAAATTGATCAATAGTTGGAATTGACCTCTTTCAATTTGGATGAAATTTGGTCAGAAGTTTTCTTTCATCATAAAACAAAGTTCTACCCAAAAAAAAAATGAATTTTTTTTTGAAAGTTGTACAAAATTCAAAATTTCACCATTTTTTCAATTTTTTAAGCTTATTTCATAAATGCCTCGAAAAATATTAGAATGCAGAAACAGAAACATGATTAAATTTGCGTTTTAATTTATTTGGTAAAGTATTTTAAGCATAAACTTAATATAAATATATAAATAATATACATAAGTATACTAATAACATGAAAATTCAATATATGGTACATGTATATGAAATTTGCACTTAAAACGCTTTACGCAAATAAATAAATAAATAAAAACGCTAATTCAGCTATGTTTGTTTTTACATTCTTGTCATTAATTGCAATTATTACTGCTCAAAATTACGAAATTATATGGTTGCTCAACTTTACTCAACTTAGAGGTAAACCAATTTTTTTTTACCAAAATTAAAAAAATTCACATTAAAAAAAAAACACCGTTCTAAAAATTTCCGAATCTATTATATTAAAAAACTGAACTAAAAATCAATTGTTGATGGTTGATTTACATGATTTTAAAAAATTCAAAATTCTGCAAATTTATCATTTTTCAAAAAAAAATTTCGTGATATTTTTTTTTTCCGTAGCCCCAAGTATACTCTTTAATATGAACTGAGAATGATTTCTTCGTAACTATAATAGTTTTCGAGATATAACTTAAAAAATTGACAAAATTGTCAAATATTGAATGTTGCATAAATTTTGAATTTTTTAAAAAAATTTTATCTTTCATTAGAACTTCGTTTTATGATAAAAGGAAACTTTTGAGCAAATTTTATCGAAATTAAAAGGGGTCGATTCCAACTATTGGTCGATTTGACGTGGAATGATCCATACATATGGCTGTATGTCTGTATATGCTTCCTTGGTTTTCTCGTCGTCTTCTACTCGCGGTTCCCATTGGGGGCTGCCTCTCCTTACAGGGTTATGATCTCACGTGCACGCCATACACCGAGCTTTTCCTGTGGCACACGCGAAGGGATCCTCTCCTCCGCTCCCTTCCTCGTTTTGCCTTCTAGTGCGGTTAAAACAGCCAACTCCTGAGTTCCAGACGCGCTACGTGCAGCCGTATACTTCGTATATAATAAGCGCATGTATTATACACGTACCACGCGGCAGAGTGTGTTTATATACCTGTTTATCCGGGTGAAGAAATGGTCCTCCCTGCATCCCCCGTAGCTTACTTTTAATGACGAAGGGACACGACACTTGGCGTAGCGGCGTGACGCGATCGGTAGCGCACACGCTGAAAACACGGGCCCTTTCGCGAGAAACTTATCTATTTTCCATTTCGTTGGTGCTGCGAAACAGGGTTGCGAAATTTTTAATGAAAAAGTAATGCATTAATCATTACTTTTTTAATGGCTAATGGAAATAATTTCCATTAACCATTAATTGTTAATGATCAATGGGAATTATTTTCATTAACCATTAACATTTAATGGTTAATGGAAATTATTTTCATGAACCATTAACATTTAATGGTTGATAGAAATTATTTTCATGAACCATTAACATTTAATGCTTAATGGAAATTATTTTCATTTACCATTAAAATTTAATGGCTAATGGAAATGATGAATGATTAATGATTTCCATTAACCATTAAATGTTAATGGTTAATGAAAATAATTTCCACTAACCAATAACATTAAATGATTCATGGAAATAATTTCTATTGATCAATAAATGTTAATGGCTATTGGAAGTTATTTTCAATTATCAATAAGAGTTGATGGCTAATGAAAATCATCTCCATTAACCATTACGTGTTGATGGTTAATGGAAATAATTTCCATTCATCATTTAATGTTAGTGGCTAATGGAAATTATTTCCATTGACTGTTGACTTTTAATGTAATTAAAATGGTCGTACTCTATCATTCAGCTATTCTTAGCGGTTTTGGTCCCAACTCGCTTGGAGTGGGATAACGAAGAAACGTTTTCCGACTCCTATATCGTTCTCTCTCTGTTTCTAAATTTTATCTTTGGGTTATTTGATCCTAAATCAATCAGTCAACCAGTCCGCTGCTGACCAGTCCTACGAATCTTTAACGTTCATCATTGATATTTCGTTTGCTTAACCACTTATATTATTGGTAAATATGTAACTGCCAGTTACAATTAGTACCATTGGGTCATTTTACCCATAACGAAATCGCTGCGGCTACTAGTTACCAAGAAAACCTCGGTTAGTACCATGGGGTCATTTCGATCCAGAATAAAACCAATCGATTACTACCATTTTAATTGAATTCAATGTCAATGGTTGATGGCAATAATTTTCGTTAACCATTAGCATTATGGTTAATTGTAATCGTTTTCATTAGCCAATAACATTAAATGGCTAATGGATGTTATTTTCATTAACTATTGACATTAAATGGTTAATGAAGATAATTTTCATTGAACATTAACTCTTTCATATTAATGGTTAATCGAAATAACTCCCATTAACTATTAACATGTAATGGATAATGAAAATAGCTACCATTATCCATTAATGCTGAACGGTTAATGGAAAATATTTTCATTAACCATTAACATTAAATGGTTAATGGAAGTTATTTCATTTAATCAATAAGAATTAAGGGTTGATGAAAATTCAAATGCATTTGAAAAGGTAATGCATTATTTGCAACCCTGCAGCAGCATTTTTTATGAGTTGTTCTATCGAAACTATCCCTCGCACTCTCTCGCGGTCTTGGATTCTACGCGATGTACGGAGGATCGTGCGGAGAAGACCGAACCAGAGATGTCTCTTCTGTATGTGTTTTATCCCATGTGGCTCTCGATCCTTTCTTCTCTGTCTTGATCTCCCTCCCACGTGAAAGAACGCCATTTGGCTTTAAAGACACACACACACATGTATGTGCATAAACTGGTGGCTATATAATACAACTCTCTCGATATCAGGACGAAACGATCGGCAAGTACAGCACGTATCGCGTTACGAAACTCGCTTTAATAGAACTCACTAATCTACTTATGCAGACTGCCGAGAGACTCCTGAACCTCATACATGTGTGCGTGTATTTGCTTGTACGTGGCTCTCTCTCTCTCTCTCTCTCTCTCTCTCTCTTTCTATGTGTCTCTCTCTCTCTTTCTCTGTGTTCTATCTTACAAAGGGATAAACGTGTGTGCTACCATATCTCTCGTCTTGGTCGTATAATAGTAGTAGTCGTTGTCGTCGTCGTCGTTCTCGTCGTCGTGCTGCTGCTGCTGCTTTGCTCCGACGGAATGATCACTATTTCACGGCAAGAGATCGCGTATCGCCGACATCAGGAATTCGATTTTCATTGATTCAGGCACATCGTTAGATTCTCGCGATCTCGGTTAAATTTCATCGACAAATGTTTTTTCATACATACCTACTCTGGATATCCTTGCGATAAAGGTTTTGCCTTCTCTTGTAATTTGAATTGCCTCGCGGATGTATCATAACCATCGTACAAATCTCCTACTTTCAGATATACATATGTTTGACTGGCTCGAACAAAAATATTTTATAGTAAATATTTACTTAAAATACCGAAAATATAACTCAATTTCGATATATTACCAATCTTCAAGGATAATATAATATCCGTTGTTCCATTCCATTTTATAATCTGCTGTTAATACACTTTTATGTATAGCAACTTCGTTATAGCCTTATACAGTCGATCGATATATCCGATTCAATCGATGTGAACTCTCCAATGCGTCGTCGCTGAATACCCCTTTGTCGCTAGCCCTCGGGGCCTTGTAGCATTCGATTCGTCACTCGTCTAATCTCCGATGTTTGGGTTATGGCGCGCCAAAATACACCCACAGAAAAGATTTATTTGAAACAAATAAAATTTGCTTGAAACAAATAAAATTTCTTAGTTGAATATGGGCTCAATACGGTTTTATTAGTATCGAATAATTGGATTTATTTAAATTCAAGTTCATTATTTCTTAGCTTCTTTTATTTGGCCCTAATGACCCGTGTAAACAAAATTAGTCTATGTTAGGTCTACGATAAGTCTCTCACGTAGTCTACGAAAAGTCTCGCTAATGAAACAATATAGACTTCTGATATAGACTTTTCAACGAAATGTACATTCCACAATAAGTGTCTCATAAGTCTTTATTCTAATAAGTCTACATTCATATAGACTAATAAATCTATATGAACGTGAATTCATGACCCGCTCTCATTTAGGCTCTCAAAAGTCATTTTTTTAAATATGTATATCGACTTATGAGTATCAGTCGATATTTATGTAGACGTATAAGTCTACATAATATAGACTTGGGGTCGGGACTTTACAACTGAATGAGAATTCATTAACTGAACTTATTTTATCTCTTAAAAGTCAAAAGTCTCTCTTTTAGAATAAATACAAATGACATCTGTATTTATTCGCCGCAAATTTAATTCCAGGATTCCTGACCCCTCATAAGTTAATTCCAGGATTCGTGACTCCTCATAAGTTAAATGACCGCTCATAATTTAATTCCAGGACTCCTGACCCCTCATAACTTAATTCCAGGATTCCTGACCCCTTATAAGTTAAGTGAGCGCTCATAACTGAATTCCAGGAATCCTGACCCCTCATAAATTAATTTTAGGATTCCTGACCCCTCATAAGTTAAGTGACCGCTCATAATTTAATTCCAGGACTCCTGACCCCTCATAACTTAACTTATGAGGGGTCAGGAATCCTGGAATTAAATTTGCGACGAATAAATACAGATATCGCTTGTATTTATTCTAAAAGAGAGACTTTTAAAAGACTTTTGGGCAACGAAATAAGTTCGATTCATGAATTCTCATTGAGTTATGAAGTCCCAACCCAAATCTATATATTGATGTAGACTTATAAGTCTATATAAATATCGACTTATACTCATAAGTCGATATTCATATTTAAAAAAAAATGACTTTTGACAGTCTAAATGAGAGCGGGTTATGAATTCACGTTCATATGGATTTATTAGTGTATATGAATATAGACTTATTATTATATAGACTCATGAGATACTTACTGTGGAATGTAAATTCTTTTGGAAAGTCTATCTCCGAAGTCTATATTGTTTCATTAGAGAGACTTTTCGTAGACTATGTGAGAGACTAATTGTAGACTTAATATAGACTATTTTTTTTTACACGGGGAATTTTTTTTTTTTTTGCCTAGTATGGCTCGCCCTCTGGTGAGGGCCTGTACCACTCTCTTCAACGAGGCGTAGTTGTCGTCGAAATATTTATTTGCCTGCAATGAATAAGTTATTTGCTTCGAATAGAAATTTATTTGATAGTAATAAAAAATTTATTTAAAAATGCTCTTATTGAATTTATATTAGTTGTCACTAATAATTTTTTATTTGTTACAAATAAATAATTGGTCATGACCATCTGTTCCATGACCATCCATAACCTAAAAACTTGGGACTCACTATTAATATCGGAATATGGGAATAATATCGGAAATTAGGGAATTTTGATGAATATGGAAATATACGAGATCATCCTATTTTTGGGTGTGAATAACTTTTTTGGCCAATCAGTCTTGATTGTGTGCTCACTCATGTGAATCATGCAAGTTAACAACCTATTGACTTTTGTAGATGTCGATATATTCTTCGAGCCCCGAATCGCAAAGAAAATCTCGCGTTTCCTCCACATCACAATATTTCACTAAAATCACAAAATCACGTACAAACGGAAACACGTACATACACGTGAATATGCCAACTCTGGACTACTGAGCGTCGTCACGCCAACGAGGGACGCCATATTGTGCGCGCAGTACGACGCAGCGCACATTTAAATAAATTTTATTTGACGCAAATAAATTGCTATTCAAATTTAATATTTTAAATAGATCATTTATTTGATGTAAGTAAATCGCTATTTCTTCGAACCCATATAAATATGGTATTTATTCGGCACCAGTAAATAAATTAATATATTCGTTTCAAGTATGACTAAATGGCATGATCAAATAAAATCTTCGCTAATACAAATAAATCCTTATTAATTCTAAATAAAATTTTCGCAAATATGTGAATTTATTTGATTCTAATAAATTTTTTCTGTGGATGTAGTCCCAGCTTCCCCGCGGCATCACCACCCAGGTGGGATTGGCCAGAGCTTGTCACATGGCCCAGCATTGGCCCAATGCAGTGTGCCGATGCTGGCATTGTAACCTCGGGCCAAGTCTGGCCAACCTTTGAAGCCAACGTCGGGCCAACGCTGAAACTGAGCGTCGGGCCAGCCGTTATGCCAGTGCTGGGCCGGGCCCGGTTATCCCATACACTCGGTATGTTTAGGAGGTTATGGTCGCACACGTAGATGTCATTCGATCATCGTAAAAAATGTTGAAACCACGTTCCAGTATTTCGAGAGTGAAAAAATACCGTTTTTTAAAAAATTGCGTTCCGAAAATAATCAGTGAGGAAGATATAGAACAACCGGCGAAAAAGCAAAAAAGAAATGATCGCGATTTGATGGATCCGATTGTAACGATTCAATTTTCTAACCTTGAAAATTCGCATTTCATTGTCGAAGATGACAACGATGACATCGAGGATGAAGTAGTTTCTTCATCACTTGACGAATCGCCAAATGACGAATCACTTAATCAAGACGTCAATTAATTGTTTTTTTTTCTTACTTCAGAAATACGTTTGTTGAATATTAAATAAATATTTCTATAATCATTTTTATATAATCTGGTCTGAGTTTGAAAATTATTTCTTAATGCGATCTGCATTAACATTTATTTATATCCACCTATTTATATCCAGTACTAGGCCATGATTGAATGCCAGCGTCGGGCCAGCATCGGATGCCAGTACAGGGCCGTCATTAAATGCCAACTCCGGGCCACGATTTGATGCCAGCGCTGGGCCAGCATTGTATGCCAGCGCTGGGCCGGCGTTGTATGCCAGCGCTGGGCCGCCATGTAATACCAGTATTGGGCCGACATTGCATGCCAGAGTTGGGCCGAGGTTAACAAACCAGTACCGGCATAATGCTGGCCCGATACTGGGAGTCAGCTTTGGGCCAAGCCTGTACGCCTGGTATTTAGTACTGGCCCAACGTCGGGCCATTTGTTAAATCCCACCTGGGCAAGGCCCCTACTCTTAAGGTTGTTTAGAAGCTATGAAACTTTTGAATGTTAATTGTTCAATAAATAGCTTTTTAATCGTAGTGAAATTTTTACACGATCTCCTGAATACTTCATGTAAGAACATACCAAATTTTCAGAATTCTATCATCATTACTTCAACGTCCTTAAGGGTTAAAATGAAAAATGATGAGAAAATTCTGAAAATTTGGTACGTTTTTGTATGAGGTATTTAAGAGGTCGTGTAAAAATTTCATGACGATTAGGAAACTCGATATTAAGAAATTAACTTTTTGTTAAAAACAATTTCTTCAATAAATAAATAAAATATTTATCAATAAACTTCGTTTTCTTTCCGTTGCTTTCAGTATATTGTAGATATTAAAAAATTGAGAGGTAAAAAAAAAACTTGTCGCAAAGTTTTATCAGTTTCCATAAGACTATATTTAATTTTATTTAATTTGTTAATCGTAGTTAATTATTCGATAACGAGCTTTCAAATCGTGGTGAAATTTTTACACGACCTCTTAAATACTTCATTGAAAAACATATCAAATTTTCAGAATTTTCTCACCATTTGCGATTTGGGTCTCAACAACCTTAAACGTTGATTTCAATTTTTTACTTCCCATGTGATGAAATCATAGTTTTTACTATAATATTGAACGTCGTGAAAAGAGAGCTATGGTTTCTTTTGAAGGTATCGCAATGGGTTTTTCCACTTGCCATTTGACTAACACGTGGAAAATCGATATACATAGTTTGGATAGGCAAGATAGTCATTCTATGGAATGAAACCAAGTATAAATGGTCCCTATATAAATAATATATCGGTATAGGAGAACATCGGGTAGAATGTGGGCAAACTTTGCTAGTGTCCCTACATTCCCTTCATAAAAGATTGTTTCTTACATTTTCGAAAAAAAAAATTATAAATCAGTGGAGATGGTTCCTTTTGTAGTACGAGCCCAATCAGATTGAACACAAAATCCACTATTCAAGGAAATAACTATTTGCTTATGACATGTTATGTATCTTGTCAACCGTGTATTCTGTATTGTTCAAAAATTCACCAATTTAAAAAAGCGTTTGGACACTATCATACGAGACCATTTCGGTACGTGAGTCGAAAAGTATTACACCTCAGATTAATGCCAGAAACTATGACACCTCAAGTTAACGCCCAAAACTACAACACCTCAGATTGCTGTCCAAAACTATGACACCTCAGATTCAGAACAGAAACTATAACACTTCGGATTCAGGGCAGAAACTATGACACCTCAGATTTAAGACAAAAATTACACATAGTTTCTGTCCTTAATTTGAGGTGCCATAGTTTCTGTCCAAAACATGAGGTGTCATAGTTTCTGTCCTGAACCTGAGGTGTTATAGTTTCTGCTCTTAATCTGAGGTATCATAGTTTTGAACGGTAATCTGAGGTGTCGTAGTTTTGGGCGTTAACTTGAGGTGTCTTAGTTTCTGGCGACAATCTGAAGTGTCATACTTTTCGACTCACGTACCGATTTCTACTGCGACTCTAAAGAGCTCTAAAGAGCTCGATAGTGGTGTGTTTTTGTTAAATTAAGCTATGCAAAAATTATTGGATCCATTTCTGTTTGAAACCTCTCAGATTTTACCCGAAAAAGTACAATTCTATGTTGAATTTCTTTATATTTCTGGCCATAAGGCTCTAGACAAAGCTCTCTAGAATCACCTGTCACCTGGTTAAATTTCAGATCATTTGGTTCAATAGTCAAGGAATGGTTGTGTCGCAAAAATTAACATACACTCTGTTTTACTGTAGCCTCGATAAAACAGATCTTTCATATGCTCGTAATGTTAAAAGATACGACGAAAGAAAAAAAAATTAAAAGAAAGTGAGAATTCAAAGAAAAAATAATCTATCGTATAATTACTGTAATTTGCAAAACATAGAGTTATTAAAAAATTATATTTTCAGTATTGTGTCTAATTTTTTTATTCATCTCGTGGTGTATTTTTATCGATTATCTTACTAATTTAAAGAAAAAAATGTATCAAATCTCAATATGAATATTTAAAGGTCACTCGAAAACATCTAATGCAATTACAAATATAAAAAAATTATGAGCGACCTTTAAAAATGAATATTTTGAGCTAAAAATTTGAGAAACTTATTTTTTTGTCGTCTATAAAATTCTACCGTAATGAGCAAAAAAAAATAAAAAAATAAATAAAAATTCGATTTTTGACGATTTTTGAAATATTTAAAAATCTTGAGTGACCCTTAAAAAAATTTTTTGAGCTCATTTTTGGTGAGCGTTCTTAAAACATAAAAAACTAACATCTCATCACGAGAGACTCGAAAAAAAATATTCGGTTTTTTTGCGCCACCCTAATATACCTATATACAAATATATATATATGGGTATGCATGCTTCTTGCGACCTGGTTTATCGTTCGTGTTCCTACTTGGTTGTACGTATACTTATATACATATACGCTCAGCCAGGACTACATGCTCCTGGTTCGTTCGCATCTCTCGTTCCAATCCTTCGCAGCTGTTTCAACCATGGTTTCTCTACGGCAGATGTTACACCCAACTCTCTCGTATTGCTCACCAGGATAAACCGAGGCAATCGGCATTATACCCATGCTACATGTACGGATTCACGCGAATGTTTTTTTCTCTTTCCCCTTTCTTTCAAAATTTATCCCCCGAGATTTTGCACCATGTATTCATATATTCACGTGATATTTCGATAATCGCCCGTTTGTCAAATTTCCTTACTACATTGTAGGATGCCCGACACTTTGCCAAAACAGCGTTGCGAGACAGGATTTTTTTTCAAATTGGTTGGAGATTTGTGGATGGGGAAAAATGGAGTGACAGGTATTGCGTGGAATAATAATTTTCGGTTTTTTATTTGGTTGAGTCTCAACGCGACTTCTAGTGGTTTCTTTTTGATAGCAAGCTTTTTATTTTTGACGCACACACGGAAAAAATGAGTTAGCTGTGGCAACTAACTGGTTTGTAAGATACTGGTTTGTACCTGATCAGGCATCGGTAAGGATAGCCTGATCAGGATAGCCTGATCACGCACAGATCCCAGCCGGATCATATTTTGGTATGACATCGATTGCCAGGCTAGCCTTACATTATCCATGTCAGGGACAGATCAGGTGGTGCTAAGGACCAGCAAAAAACCCGGGCGGAAATTTGATCCGGCTAGCCTATAATAACGTATAAGGACCTGATCAGGCATCAGTAAGTATAGCCTGATCAGGATAGCCTGATCACGCACAGATTCCAGACGGACCATATTTCGGTATGATATAGGTCAGGCTAGCCTTACATTATCCATGTCAGGGACAGGTCAGGTAGTGCTAAGGACCAGCAAAAAAAACTTCGGTCCGAATAATGTGGCTAGCCTGATATTTCCCTGATCCGGGACGGAGCAGGAGCGTTAGTTCCGAGACTCGCCGCGAGATGTCGCAGTACGGCGGACGCTCGCTCCCATACGGATAATGTGAATAGTATGCTTATATATGCGACCGCGAGCATGAAAATTTACTTCTCTACCGCGAGGAATAAAACCTCGCGAGAAGCCCTATTACGAAAAGTCCTTTGCTGACTTCCTCGTACTGTACCTAATATACTCTATAAACACATAAACTTCTTGTGGAATAAAATAAATAAGCGATAAGACGCCTGATCAGGCTAGAAACCGTCCGTGACCAGGACCGGATAAGGCGCCTGATCAGGCAGGAACCGTGCTCGATCAGGACCAGATAAGGCGCCTGATCAGGCTAGGAACCGTGCGCGATCAGGACCGGATGAGGAGCGTGATCCCAGCCTGTCCGGTAATAGCGTTATTCTCCTAAAATGTAGCCTGATATGTAGTCTCATCAAGATCTGATATGTAGCCTGATCAGGGCCGGATTGTAAGGCTAGCCTGAGGTGGTCCTGATCCCAGCCGGAATCAAATTTCCGCTCGGATTGCGGTAACGACGAAAATGGTTGCCTCAAGCAACTAATTACTAAGAGCATATCTTACAAACCAGTTAGTTGCTACAACCAACTCGTTTTTTCCGTGCATGGAGAGAAGGATCTGGCAAGAACTCTGTTGCGTTTTCTCGAAAAAATAACGTTTCATCCGATGCAAAATTTAAGAAAAGATTCTTAATTAGTAAAAATGTCGTTAAATAGCCTTTACCTCAGAGAAAACGGGAAAAAAATCGCAAAATGGCGGCTGTCTGATCAAAAAAAGGCGTTTGTCGACTCTTTTTTCCATAGGTTTTAATTTTTGTACAATAGTAAAAGAAAATAATTTTCATACATAAGTGAAAGAGGTGATAGAGAGTTATAAATGGAAGATTGGTAAAAAAATATGAAGTAAATCGGTCAAGTGGAACTTGAGATATCATATGTAAACCGTGTTGAGAAAAGTAATTTTGAGAAAAACGCGTTTAAAGTTTTTGCTTCGACGTGATGAGCCTAGTTGCTGTGTCACTAAAATAGGTATAACTCCCTAAATTATTGGAATAAAAAAATTTCCTTACGAGGACATTTTCTAAAAGGTCTAAACTTTAAGAATATGCAAGAAAAAATAATTTTGTCAAAGTCTAGATCAGAATACCCCCTTAATTCTCCATATTTCAAAAGCCTGTGTCTTGGTTAAAAATGGGCCTATATGACAATTTTTTTCATTCTTCTTGTTTTTGGATGTAGTTTTTGAAAAAAATACAAAAAAATTATATATAGGTGTCTTCTATTTCTTCTTTAACCTTTTTGAAACAAATCAAAATTTTTTCGCGGATTACCACTTTCGATTTTTTTTTCTTCTCAATTTTTCAAACCCTGAGGTCCTTTATAAATCCTTAAAAATTTACAGAGTGGTGTGTTTTGTGAAATAAGCCCAGTTGCGAAAAAAAAAAATTCCAATCGATAAAAAAAAATAGAAGGAAAATTCCACCCACTCCAGTTTGGGAGTGGGTGGAATTGAACGAAGTTTCTTTAGGAAAAAAAATAAATAAATAAATAAAAAATGCGCTTCTGAGAAAATGAAGATTTTTCTCGAAAAAGTGAAAAATTTCATAGACTTTAATATCTGAAATTTTTTTTGTATTTTTTTTCGAAAAGTACATTTAAAGACGAAAATTTTCAGAAAAGACTTCCTGATTAGTCAATTTTTGAAGAAGTTATAGCCATTTGAAAAAACAAAAGCCTTTTTTAAAATGATTCATAACTTTTTTTGGGTTGGGTAAAAAAATTTGAAAATTTCCTGAAAAATGTTTTAAATGGGGTAGAAAAAAGCCAAAAATTTTCAGCCAAATCGAAAGGGGTCGGGTTCAAAAGTGGTCGATTTGACATGGAATGCCCCCTATACTTTTGTCTACGCCGGACGTTATCGTCATCGACTATTTTTAACCCACTTGGGAGTGTTATAAAATTCCCAAAAAATTCAGGGAATCAGTTCCAGGTCTCATCTGAATAGTCCAACAGTTTTCATTCCAAAATGAAATATATGATCGATGCAAAACAGACAAAATCGCCAAGAAGTGGCAAAGTCAGATTTGATGATATCGTCAGTGCTAAATGACGTAGGGTTAAGGCTCTCCCCTTAAGGCTTTTCCCCTTAACGCTCAAGGTATTGAAATTATAGAGTAAAACCGAAAACAGGTGGTCTCTGTGTGAACAAAGTTTAGCGATTCAATCGTCGAAAAATTCAAGAGTATCAGAAGAGAGGGAAAGAGCGAAGGGGAATGAGAGGGCGTGTACACTTTACTCTGCTACTGATCGTCGTTGATAAAGAGAGAATCGCGGATGGATCCTCGAAATGTACATCGCGTTCGGGAGTCAGAGGGGAGAATCTCGAGAGTTTGGGGATTCAAATGTATCCTTGTGTGTGTGTGTGTATGAACGTGTGCGTAAAGCTCGCGAGAAAATGCTTATGTTGATTTGGTACTGTTGAGGCAGACGCCGACGTTGCCCCCCGGGTTATGCAAAGTGGCATTGTAGTGAGACTTAAACACAAAGGTCCATATCTTCGGCAACCCGCGGCGATCACACGACGTGTCGCGCGGGGAACTCTCTCGTTTCTCCGTTTCCTTCTCGCGTTCGATGCGCTGCTTTGCCACAAGCTCTCACAAGCCCTACAAACGCTAAAGAATATATATATTAGACTGATTCGAAAAAAGCGACTATTTTTTGTTTTTCGAAATCCCCTATTAAATACTTTTGGGGAGGTGAAAAAAGATGCCTGTTAAAAGCAGAGCTCTTAATATAAATATTTAGATACGGCTCATCGCGAATTTCGATTTCCCATTTAAATATCACAGAAAAAAATGTGAAACTTTGAAAATTTATACCTCGGCTCCAAAATGCACCAAAATAAATGATACATATTCTTGTAGAGAATTGAACGCTCTACAAAAAAGGTCTCTTGCGATTTTTCGATAAACTCATTTCTTTAAAAGTTATTCAAGGTTAAAGTTCAATTTATAGTTAAAGTTAAATTCAAGGTTGAAGTTGACTTTAACCTTGAATAACTTTTGAAGGAGTGAGTTTATCGAAAAATCATAGGAGACCTTTTTTGTAGAGCGTTCAATTTCCTACAATAATACGTATCGTTCATTTCGGTACATTGACTTGAAGCCGAGGTAAAAAATTTCAAAGTTTTTCTTTGTGTTACTGAAATGGGAAATAGAAATAGGTGATGAGAGATCTCTAAATATTAATGTTGAGAGCTCCGCTTTTATCAGGTATCTTTTTTTTACCTCCCCGAAAGTATTTAGTAAGGGATTTCGAAAAACAAAAAATAGTCGCTTTTTTGAATCAGTCTAATATATATCTACATATATATATATATATATATATATATATATATATATATATATATATATATATATATATATATAGATTGCCGTAACAACGGTGACCGAGAGAACTTATACGGGGGGTTGGGGGTGAGCGCGTTGTGCAGCACGTGCAAAATATGCATGTGTTTTGCGAGACAATGCGCGGGAGAACCCCGCCGCGGTGAATACCGAATCGGACCACGCCGGACAACGGACAATCGCCACGAATGAAGCCGTGAAACGAAAAGAGACACATTTACAAACGGGAGCACAAGTTCACCAGTCCGATGCTCCCGACGTTAAAACCACAACGTAATATCGCCACTTGAATTTTATACACGTAAAATGAGAATAATTAATTTATCCACGTTCTAAATATAGATTATTCAATTTAAAAAAAAAAGTTATTTCATTCTAATGAAATTTTGTTGGAAGCCATTTTTTATTATTGAGAATTTTGCGGAGCAATAATCAGTTGCATTCCAATGACCCTTGATCCCGTAGTAAAAAACTCCATTGAATCGCCAATGGCAACCAATGGTCCTCATACGACTCCATTGGACAATGAATGGGGACCCATTGAGATTTCCGCATTTTGAAAAGGCGTATAGGAACGACCATTGATCAGTGAATGGATATCCATTGAAAAGTCACCATTGCCCAATGACGTCCATTGGACAGCAAATGCGGATGAACCGAATGATCATCATTACTCAATGATGCCCATTGGAAAGCAAATGCTGATGGACCGAGCCATCAGCATTGCCCAATGGTGTCCATTGGAAGGCAAATGCTGATGAACGAAATGATCAGCTTTACCCAATGATGTCCATTGGGAAGTAAATGCGGATGAACTGAATGATCAGCATTACCCAAAGATGTCCATTGGAAACCGCGTCGCGTTAGTTCCGAGACTTGGCACGAGATGTCGCAGGACGGTAACCCGCTAAACTCCCATACGGATTATGCGAAGAGTTTGCTTATCTAGACGATTGTGAGCGCGGAATATTAGCAGAAGTCGGTGTCCAAAAAATCCATGCAAGGAGTTCTTGCCGACTGATGCCCATGGGATAATCCCTATTCCGCTTGAAATGGGGAAGTCAATCCTCATTGGAAAATCCCTATTCGATTTCAAATGGGGAATTCAATAGCGAAAATGTCCTTGGGCAATTCGGCATTCATCTCCATTGGTTATTTTGGCAATGGGGAATGAATGGCGATTTTTCAATGGTGACGAATGGAGTTTTTTACTATATGAAAGAATCTCAATTGATTATCGCCATTCATTCCCCATTGCCTACAAAAACCAATGGAAATGAATGCCGAATTGCCTATGGGGATTTTCTTCATTGAATCCCCATAGGATAATCCCCATTCCGTTTCAAATGGGGAAGTCAATCCTCATTGGAAAATCCTCATTCAATTTTAAATAGGGAATTCAATGGCGAAAATCCCCTTAGGCAATTCGGCATTCATCTCCGTTGGTTATTTTGGCAATGGGGAATGAATGGGGATTTTCCAATGGCGACGAATGGAGTTTTTTACTACGGGATTTCATTCTCTGCTTCTTTATCAATGAAACCCACCGATTAGGCGGTGCAATAATGTAATTTTTTAGTTATTAACATTTAAAAGTTGAAAGTTTGTTGTTTAACGAATCGGTGATGATTATCGGCTTCGGTTCGGCCAAGGATCAGAATGTAGCTGATCATTTATATTTCGTCTTCAAATTTGACGTTTTGAGCCCCGATTGCGGTTCAAAATTGTTCTTATTTTTGTCTCAACAATAGTCGACGATATTTTGTGACTTATTTTGTTATTTGTGACGTAGAGATCCACTTCAGAGAGAATAAATCGTTCACCAATGATTCTTTCGAATAAATCTTTAGGTTATATTTGAGTTTGATTCTGAAATTTCCCTCGAATTGATGCAACGAAAATTGTTAATTTTTTAATAAAATTTGTTTTAAGAAATTTTGAAATTAAAAATCGTTGAAATGTCTTGTGGGGTGATTATTAAGGACTTTAAATACTAAACAAGCGAGCGAAGTGTTATTGTCATTATCACAAATGTCTTTGAAAATTAATTGACCAATGTAAACTTCAATGTCATGTTTGAGTAGCGAATTCAATGATCGGTGATTTACTCTATCAAGATCTGATTTATTTGTTGTTTTCTAAGATGCATTTTATGATAATTTCGTGTGTTTGATGATATTTTCCACATTGTCACATATTCTTATCTAAACTGCCGTCCAAAAGTTTTGACACACTCGCCCTGGATTCCGCGCCGCACAAAAAGTTTCACAGCTTTTTAAAAAACTTGCAAATGGGAAATTTGCACATCGTTTCTCCAGTATCTATGAGGAAACGTTAGCAAATTTTAGTAAATGTTAGCTGTCACAGTTTTGGCTTCCTCATAGAGGAAGCTTTGTAAATACTAAAAAATATTCTGGAAACGATGTGCAAATTTCCGATTTGCAAGTTTTTTTTACTACCTCTGGTTATCGGAGTAATAAAACGGCAGCTTTGTATCGTAAAATTTTCGATCAAGCTTTTTTTTTTAAATTTCGCAACTGCATAAAATTTGCACGGCTCAAGCGATTTTTGCAAAATTGAATAGCAAGTAACTTCTTTCATTAAACTACCATTATAGAAATGTTTAGCCTGATGTAACGAAATATGGGCAAGCTAGAGCGATCATGCGCTTTTTCCAAAAAAAAAAATCAAAATTTTATAAATCGCGAACCCCTTGAGCGATTTTCGCGAAATTCAATGCCAACAATATTTTTCACTCAAACTATCGGTATAATTTTTGTTTGACCCGATATCGCAAAATTTGCGGACGCTAGAGCGATCAAGCTTTTTCTTTGAAAATTTCAACATCGCATAAAATTTGCACGGCTCAAGCGATTTTTGCAAAATTGAATACGAAGTAACTTCTTTCATCAAACCACCATTATAGAAATTTTGAGCTTGATATCACGAAATATGTGCAAGCTAGAGCGATCACGCGCTTTTTGCAAAAAATTCAAAATTTTATAAATCGCGAACCCCTTGATCGGTTTTCGCGAAATATAATAGCAATAATCTTTAACACTCAAACTATCTGTATAATATTTTTTAACCCGATATCTCAAAATTTGGGAACGAACCACGCCCTTTTTTTGAAAATTTAAAAATCGCATGAAATTCGCACACGTTAACGAATTTTTGCAAAATTCATAACAAACAAAGCTCAGCTTATGTGCAAAATTTCGACTCGCTACTCTCATTTGGCCTTGAGATATAGATGTTCGAATTTTTCGATGCAGCGACACACACACACACACACACACACACACACACATACATATATACATACATCCGGACATTTTTAAAAATATAATTTCTTGATGTTTAGGACATTTTGAACATACTGACATGAAAATCTCGAAAAAAATTTTTTTTCACGAAAACAAAGCTTCCTCTATGAGGAAGCAAAATGAAGATATTTCAATTTAAGAGCGTCGTTTCAAAAGGGATATTATTCAGCTTCATTTCGCTTTTTTCAAAAAACTTTCCGATTTTTTTTGAATCCGTTACGCCCTTTGAAATGTGGTGGTTTTTTGGCTTTTTTGTGGTTGAAATTTTGGCGCACGGCTCATGACATTTTTTTAAAACTGTTTTTCGCATAAAAAACTTCCGGGGGGGGGCGGGTTTCGTAAAAATATCCAGTTTTTCGCAAAAACCGATCATATTTATAAAATGAAGCGTAACTCTAAAATTACTGGGCTTTTATGAAATCCCTAAGAATGTCAAAAGATGCGTACAATCATTCTGAATCCAATGAAATTTCTTCAGAATCTAAAAAACAAAAAATCGAAAATTGTTCCGTTGAACGAGATATTTTTTTATCTTAAACTGTTGGGTCTCTTACCTCATCTGCGCGGCTTTTGCATCAAAAAACCTTATCTACTCGCCTTATTCATCCAAAAAACCTTGGTAGTTGAGATACGATACCCGATTGCTTAAAAAAAAAGTTGAAAAAAAATTATTTAAAATAATCCATTGAATCCAGAATAATTACATGCAACTTTATACCCTCTTAGTAGTTTCACAAAAATCCAGTAGATTAAGAGTCACGCTACATTTTCTGAATATGATCGTTTTTTGCGAAAAGTTGATAATTTTTGCGAAAAAAAATCGTAAGAAACTTTTTAAAAAACGAAATTGAAGCTTATACTCCCTTCCACAAGTTTTCCACGCGAAAAACAGTTTAAAAGAATTTTCATGGGCCCTGCGCTAAAATTTCAACGCCAAAAGAAAAGCCAAAAAACGACCATGTTTAAACCAGGTTAAAAAAAAATCGAACAAATTTTTTTTGGAAAAACTGAAATGGAGCTGAATATGTCTTCTTTGAAACGCCACTTGTCGAATTAAAATATCTTCATTTTTAAAAGAGCACTGAAACTTTTTGGGCGGCGCGGAATCGGGGCGTTTCCAAACTTTTGGCTGGCATTGTATATTAATTTATTAATTAAGGGCGGGGTAAAGTTAATTCGGCGAAAAAAAGGCATGTTTTTAAGATTTTTTTTGGCGTAACGGATAGTGTTCGTTTATTGAAAAATTTACATATAATAAATTAACATTTGAACAACATTCTCCTAAATTTGCATTGCAAGATATTCAAAATTGAGCGAGTGAAAATTAAACCCCGGAGGCGCCTCGAAAAAAAGTTGGTTTGCGGTGTACACCATAACTCGCAACAGAATCATCTGAAACAAAAAAATCAAAATGCATTTGTTAAAGGAGATGTTTCTCGAGGTAATGACGGGAGGATTTTTTTTCGATTTTTCGTAGCACTTGGGAGCCAAAAACCCGATTTTCGCTAAAAAAAATCGGCTAATTTGTTGTTGAAAAATTAGTAATTATTTAAAAAAAAAAACAAAAAAGCTCTCGACAATACCTGGTGAATCATGTGAAGAAGTATTGTCTAAAATTTCAAAGCGATTGGTCCAGTAGATTTTGAGTTATCGTGCACACGGACTTCAAATATGACAAGTCTCAGAAAAACGGTTTGAAAAACGCAGAAGAGTTTGGTCGCTTAGCGCTCATTGCACATAAGTTTGAGAACACTTCTCGATTGGATAAAAATCTAAGAAAATTCATGCATATTAAAGGTACTCAAAAGATTAATTTTGCATAATAATAATTCCAAAACGTTATTAACAAAATGATGAAAAAACAATAGTGCGCCGCGCAGCTGCCGCCCAGGTATAAAACCCGGTATGGAGCAATAGACGCTCAAATACTCATAACTTCGTCAATTTTACTCCGATCGACTTGAAATTTTAACACAATATTCTTGAGATATTATGCATTCATTTAAAAAATTAAAAAAAAAATAAAAAAACATTTGTTAATACTTTACCCCACCGTTAATGATATTCTATCAATATTTAAGGGCGGAAAATAATAAATTGTATTAAATTTTTTATTTTTATTTATTCAAATCAACTGTACCGTTAAATCTGTTACATTTATGTTTCACAATGATGTCTGTCGAGGAGATTTACACACGTGACATTTATCGCTCAAAAAGAAAAGCAGCTTTTCTCTCCCTCTCTAATGACGAGCGCTATACGATGAAAATAATCCGTACGAGACGAGTGACGACTTACACAAGTCTACTCGACTTACGAACCCTGTACGAAGCACTCGTTCGCGGGACTCATCATTCTTCGCTCTTTAACTGTGTTATACGGATTCTCTCTTTATAACGGCATAGGGTTAAAAAACATTACCACGGGACAGGGCCAGAGATTATGCCATCGCACGTGTCGTCAAGTATATCCTCCTCCTTCTCCGGTCTCAGAAAATCTCGGATTACTTTATCCGACCGTAAGTAGAGCGGTAAAATCATTTTTTCTCCTTCTCTTTTTTTCTTGTCTCTGCATCGTTTTTTTCCCCATGTCACGATGAACGAATCGGGAATCGATCGATTTTGAGAGTGCGCGCGGAACGGCGGATAATGATTTCAGAAAGCTCTTCGTTTTACGGTGTCCGATCACGCTCCACTTTTTTTTCTTATTTTTCACCGTAATAATCTATTGACGTTGTGTGTTACGGGCCTTCTTCTCCGCGGCTTTTATATATGCGGGGCGTTCCACGCCAAATCGGACACCATTTAACTTTTGCATCTCCGATTTTTTTGAAAATTTTTTATGCTTCAGTATCGGTTGAAAGAGGCCTCCATGATTTTAAAAAAAAAATTTCGTCGAACCGTTTTCAAGATATCGATTTTTCAAAAATTACGTTACTTTTTTTTTAAACGTCCATAACTTTGCGAAAAAATAGATCCCATCGTTATCCGATTACCTACTTAGGCTTAAAAGTTGTGGAATGAATGACAGTTTTTTACAAAAAAATTTTAAGTATATCTTACAGAAATTTGTTTTCAATATTCTTTATCAAAAGTACGTTTAAAAACAAAAAGTTTGAAAAAAATGTCCCATTTGGCCCATTTTTCGCAAAATTATGGACGGTTAAAAAAAAAGTAACGTAACTTTTGAAAAATCGATATCTTGAAAACGGTTAGACAAAAAAAATTGAAAAAAATTACGGATCTCTTTTATTCAATACTGAAACATAAAAAAATTTCAAAAAATCGAAAAAAATAGATCCCCTCGTTATCTCATTATCTATTTGGATTTAAAAGTTGCAGAATGAATGGCAGTCTCTTACCAATTTTTTTTTCAGAAAATCGATCATTACGTGTTTTTTGTAAATCAGCAATTTATATTTAACACTCGAAATTCTTATAAAAATACGGTTTGAAAATTTTGATCAATATTCATTATCAAAAGTACGTTTAAAAACAAAAAGTTTGAAAAAAACGTCCCATTTGGCTCATTTTTCGTAAAGTTATGGAGATTTAAAAAAAAAGTAACTCAATTTTTAAAAAATCGATATCTTAAAAACGGTTCGACAAAAAAAATGAAAAAAATCATGGAGGCCTCTTTCAATCAATATTAAAGCATAAAAAAAATCAAAAATTCCGGAGATGCAAAAGCTTAATGGTGCTAAATTGAAAAACCGAAAAAAAAATAGATCCCATCGTTATCACATTATCTACTTAGGCTTAAAAGTTGTGGAATGAATGACAGTTTTTTACAAAAAAAAAATTTAGGAAATCGATCAGTCCGTGTTTTTTGTAAATCAATAACTTATATTGAAAACTTGAAATTCTTATAGAAATTTTTATCTCAATATCCTCAATCAAAAGTACGTTTAAAAACAAACATATTTAAAAAAAAAACGTTTCATTTGGCTCATTTTTTCAAAGTTATGGACGATTAACCAAAAAAGTAACGTAATTTGAAAAAATCGATATCTTGAAAAGGGTTCGACGAGAAAAAAATTGAAAAAAATCATGGAGGCCTCTTTCAACCAATACTAAAATATAAAAAAATTTCAAAAAAATCGTAGATGCAAAAGCTAAATGGTATCCGATTTGGCGTGCAACGGCCCATATTTACCGTCTTTTATCCGCATTTTCTTGGGTACCAAGCTTCTTGGAATGAAGTTGGTATATTCCACTTTGAATCGACGGGATCTCAACACTTCTCTCTCTCGAGCAAACACACATAAATATATTTATTTATGTGCCTGTGTGTATGTGTATACATTAAAGAGCGTATAACCGTTGAAACTATGAAATATTCAATGCCTTATTTGTGATACGCTGACTCGCGGTCAGTTGATATAGACAACGGTTACCGGACTTCGGGCTATCATTAGAGACCATATGCTCTATGGCTTTTGCCGTAGAAGAAGTGCTCTCCAGGAAATCTCAGTTTACCTACCGCACGATTACAGCCAGATCTTTCTCTCTCTCTCTCTCTTTCTCTCTCTCTCGTATATAAACAACGTGGTCTATTGACTATTTACGAGGTGCATCGACTCTCGATCCATCATCGATCTTCAGCAAACCGTATCGCGATATCCGCATCCTCTTTTGTCAAGTATCCCGCGATCGCCCAATGCACTTTTTCTCTTGTCTATCCAATTTTTTTGTTCTTCCTCCCTCTCTCAGCCAGCATCTGATTCACCGTTGTTATTCCGTCTGTATGTTTACCGTCATCGGTTTGGTCTTATTTTCCCGCTCGCAAATCTGCAAACATTGTTATTAGCGCGCGTGGCTCGATGATCGAACCTCTACTCGGGAAGTCGCAGTTTACGCATCGATTATATACCGATACTTGAGAATTTCTATGCTCCAGTATTTTATGATGCGCGACCGGAATCCAACGATTTCGTTCGATGCTGCCTGAGTTTCTCTCCGCATTTTTTTCTTGTCTTTTGCTCGCAGTGATTTTCATTTTCCCATGCACATCGGTATGCCGAATGGTAACTTTTATGGGGTACAAATTTTAGTGTTTATGATGATATTCACTTATTAAAATATATTGATTTCCCGTTTTTGCGCATTTAGAAAATTCCTCGCGTGACAAAAAGTCATGAAGTATCAGGGAAATTAGAACAAAGCCTTTCATTATATCGACGGCAAGTTTTTACTGATACATTTTTTGGTTTTATGGTTATTCTAATATTGGTACATTTTCATGCCTCTTTCAAAATATTAAATGAATATTGTAATAATTTATAACATTGAAATATTTATTTCTGTTTATGGTTGAAAGAAGAGAATAATAAGTGTAGGGATGCAGCATTCGATATTAACTCAGTCAGTGTTTGAATTTCTCAATCATTTCTGCAAATAGTTGTGAGTGAGACAATGATTGGCATAAATTATGTATTAATGTATGCAAGAAAAATGTACAAGATTATACAAATTTTCGGCGAAAAGTTTTTTCACGAATAAATTATGTAGAAGTTATGAAAATTAGACCAGTTGTTGCACATTTTATTTTTTTCAAAAATACATTCATTTCTAAGATACACTGTCGTCCAAAAGTTTGGAAACACTCGCCCCGATTCCGCTTCGCACAAAAAGTTTCACTGTTCTTTTTGAAGTGAAAATATTTCAATTCAACAAGGCCTGTTTCAAAGGCGACATATTCAGCTTCATTTCGCTTTCTCCACAGAATGTTTTCGATTTTTTTAAAACCTGGTACGTTCTTCGAAACATGGTCGTTTTTCGCTTTTCTTTTGGCGATTATATTTTGGCGCATACACTGAGAAAAAAAATGGTTGAATATGCAAAATCGTTCAGTTGAATACGTGCAACTAAATATTTAGTTGTACAGTTCAAATTTTTGTTGCTTGAACAATATTTTGGTCAACCGAAGCGCGGAATTATTCAAGAAACCAAGTATTTAGTTAGACCAAATAAATATTTAGTTGCCCGTATTCAACTAACGATTTTGCATATTCAACCATTTTTTTTTCTCAGTGTAGCACATGAAATTTTGTTAAGCTTTTTTTCATGAAAAACTTGTAGGAGAGAGTGTAAGCTTCAATTTCGTTTTTTTTAAAGTTTCGTACAATTTTTGTTCGCAAAAATATTCAGATTTTCTCAAAAAACGATTATATGTAGAAAATAAAGCGTAACTCTAAAACTACTGGGTTTTCGTGAAATTACTATGAGGGTAAAAAATTGCATGCAATTATTCTGGATTCAATGAAATTTTTTGAGAATACTTTTTCAAAAATTTAGTCTCAAAAATTTTTCCTGTTAACGAGATATTTTTTATCTTAAACAATCTCTTATCACTCCCTTATTATCTCATCTACACGGGTTTTCCGATAGGAATGCCATATAGATGAAGTTTTTCGATGAAAAAGCCGCACCGAAAAAAAGGTTTAGTAATATCAACTACCCAGCTGCGATCACGGAAAATTTGTTTGAATCAATCGTCACATATTTTATTTGATTACCCCGTTGTTGAAATAATAAAATTGGTGTCGTTGTTTCGAATGTGTACCGCATTTACTGCAATTACAACATTGGATCAAAATTATTTCAAACGCGATTGATTCAACAACTTGTTTTCTCATTCAATCGAATATTTAGTCATTTACTGGAAGTAAATAACATTGTTTTAACTGTATGTTTCGTCTCATCAACAAAATCTAGTTTTTATTTGAACTATTCATCCAGTTAAAAAGAATAGTAAATGCTTTCAAGTCGATCAAATTGTTTGATAAATTTGACTAAATATTTCTATGCGACCACAATACATTTAGTCGATGGTACGTATAGTAACTACCGCGATCTCGGCACTTCGCCTAAGATCCGTAAGGTGGCGACGATCGGCGTGCGCTCTCGCGCCAGCGAGATCCCCACTGAGCACCGATAAGTACCAGTGTATTACCAGCATCGGAGTCCTCAATTAACTTTAAATTGATGGAACATTACCCGCGCTCTGTGGTCGCGCAGTTCTATGGACTAAAGACTACATATTTGAATGAGATCACCATTGCACTTTGGTGGCGCTCGTGCTCTTTATAGGCGCAAGGATAAATAAGTTTAATTTTCACTCAACTGTTTAATCTCACGATTAATTGGTTAAGTAAAAGCCCTCGTAGCTTAAACAAATATTGCGTATCATCAAATGTTTTGTTAATTCAATTGAAATTTTCCAGCGTTATATTGAATGCATTTTTTTCCGGCGAACGACATCTGAATTGCATAGAAAATATAAACTTGTTCATTCAACTAAACCATTTGGTTATGCAATCGCATGATGAGTGCATTTTACCAAATATAGAATCAAAACAATGTAATTTTCAATTGAACGGATTCTCTGCTCTGTTGGGTCAAGGATATTCGTATTTATAGGAATGCAATTTTTGTTTCCATTTTGATACACGTTTTGAGTTAACTGAATTACACATTTCGTTCGTCACCCGTAACCGCCGGGCTTAGTTAATTCAAGCCAAATTTGTTTCACTTTACCAAACCTTTATCTCGGTGCGTGTGAATGAGGTAAAAGACCCGATTAATATTTAAAAAAATATCTCGTTGACAGGAGGAATTAAAAAAAAAAAAATGTTAAAAAAAATTCTGAGAAAATTTCATTGAATCCAGAACAATTGTATGCAACTTTTTACCTCCTTAGTGATTTCCTAAAAACCCAATAGTTCGGGAGTTACGTTACATTTTATAAATATGATCGTTTTTTGCAAAAAATTTAATATTTTTACGGAAAAAAATCGTACGAAACTTTAAAAAAACGAAATTGAGGCTTATTCTCCACTCCACAAGTTTTTCATGTCACTTGCAAACCTCTTAAAAATGGCGCTATTTTTCATGCAAAGAGAAATTTGCTAGTGCTACTCAAAGATCATGATAAAAACATCAATATAAATTACCCAAAAATCTTTGAGACATGCAAAAATTCCATTATTCTTCAGCTTAGAACTCCGGCCCAGGCAAGAGAGGTATCCAAATTAAACAGTGAAAAAATGGGCTCAAAAGATATTTTGTTCAAAATAGCATTTGGTTACGATTGACGACATTGTCAGAGATTTCCGTATCCTGACCTGCGATACAAATTGATTTTTATTCAAATCATCGCAACATCAATCTCCTCCGGAAATGCGAAGATACAATTGGGCAAAAGAAGGAGAGAGAGAGACTTCTTCTGCGAGGGACTAGAAGATTGTGCTTAGGGCCAATATCTGTGTTTACCGTGAAACCCTTGTTCGAAGCATCAGAGGCCGCCTCCATCGTTTTAGCTCGGGTAGTTCGACTCTTCCGAACGGACGCGCGGAAACAGCGTACATTTTATAACGCTTCGTTGCTCGTTGAGCTCGCCATGTTCTTGATACTTTGTGTATGCCACCGTCAGAGCTGATGCTCCCCTCTCTATTTTTCCCATCATACTATTCCATCGTTCTTCCTCGCACTGGCCAAGATCGGCTCCTCATCCTCCTCCCTGATCATCGGCATCTCCCCCCCCTCTCTCTCTCTTCTCCTCTCTCTCGTTTTCTTCCTCCCTCCAATCCTCCTCTGTGGCTCTCCAGCAAGGGCTATTATCACAAATTGGCGGATAGCGTTTTCAAGTCGTGATATCGTAAATCCCGAGAGTGGCTCTCGCGCTATCAGGTCAACATCTCAATACTTAGGCCGTTGGCCACCAACCATCCTCCATTGCCGTGTGCTTTTTCCCTTCGTTTCTTCACCTTGTACACGTCGTCACCGTCAACGAGCAACCCCACCGCACGCTTTTCCCCTTCGTGCAAAAGAAAGAGAGACCATAGAGAAAGGAAGGGACAGAGAGAGAGAGAGAGAGAGAGAGAGAGAGAGAGAGAGAGAGTGGGAGAGAGGAAAAAAGTACACGCTTCTAAGCGCTCGCGGAATGTCCTCGGTGAAAATCGTTTTTCCTCTCCTACTTCGTGGACCTCTCTTGCCTCTCGTTAAATCATACCCTTTCGCATGATTTAACGAGATATATACCCCTATACTGACCAGGAGAGTCCAAATACGAGAGGAAATTATACCTGCATCCTCACTATAAAGTTCATGCCGAGATTTACTTTAGCTTTCTCCGTACATATCGATTCACGTTTATTTATTTATACACACATATTTATATAGAGGAAGGGGGACAAAATGAACACTGCAGGGAATATGGACAAAATTATCGAACCCCAAAATTATCGAACAAAATTGAAAATTAGAATTGATTCCAAATTGAATTGATGATGAGGGAGGATAAAAATGTAAGACAGAAACATAATTGAAATTTTTATGTCATTAATTAAAATTTTCACTGCTCAAAATTACTAAATCACACGATTGCTCAACTTTGCTTAGAGTTGAAGAAACAAATTTTTTTTTTACCAAAATTTAAAAATTTATAGTTTTGAAAAAAAAACCCTTGTGAAAAGTTCAGGATCTTTTAAGATCAGTACAAGGTATTATATTTAAAAAATTGAACCAAAAATGTAATATTGATCGTGGATTTTTATGATTTTAAAAAATTCAAAATTCTCTAAATTCATCATTTTTCAATATTTTTTTTCGTAGCCTCGAGCATGCTCTTTACGACGAATCCAGAACGATTTTTTCATAACTATAATAGTTTTTGAGATATTTAAAAAATAAACTTGAAAAATTGAAAAAATTTTGAAATTTTTGATTTTGCATAACGACCGAATAAAATTTTTTAATGATATTCTTTTAGTAGAACGTAGTTTTATGATAAAAGAAAACTTCTGACCAAATTTCATCGAAATTGAAAGGGGTCGATTCCAACTATTGGTCGATTTGACATGGAATGACCCGTATTTAATTTATTAACTGTTAAATTGATAATTGATCATCCATGCGAAATCAGATCTAGATTTTGAAATTATCATGACAATTTTCTATAAAGGGTTGGAATTTTTTGTTTAAATCGTCATTTTCATCGCATTAAAAAAAACCATATCTCAACTTACTCTAACAGGTAATCCACTTTTTCTGAAATACTTGGATAATCCGAAGTCCTGAGCAAAATGAGGTACCAGAAGCAAAACTTCCATAATCGTAAAAAAAAAAAATATCAGCTACGGCAACTACGATTAAAATTGAATTTCGCTAAAAAAAATAAAATTGCAAAAATACGCCACGGAGCTTGGTCTACGTATCTTGGATATTGAGGTGATGTGAGAAGCGAAGGAAATCGTTTTTCCAACGTTTATTTGAATTTTCAAAAAAACCAATGAGTACACTACAAGTACTCATTAAGTAATAAGTACAAATTCATGTGAAAACAGCTTAAGCGTGAAAAAAATTGTATATCCTGATTTTAATATTTTAATATTAAATTTTAATAAGAGGTAATTTAAATATAACAAGGAAAAACAGAATTTAATTTTGGAATTTTTTTTTTGCCGTAACGCTTTTTGAGGACACTTTTCAATTATCCACAAATCTGTTCGAAGGGCCGTAACGCCTTTTGCGAACCTTAAATTATCCATAAATTTTTTCGAATGGGCGTAACGCTTTTTGAGAACACTTTTCAATTAGAAGTCTCGCTAAAGATTTTTTCACATCAAAAACAACTTTCAAGTGATGTCAGTTTTTCCTCCCAAATTTGTTTTTGTCGACGCAAAATCTTATCGATAAAAACAGTATTTTTTGAATGAAAAGCAACGAATTTATTTTGTGAGTATCGTCACCTTCTTATGGTGTCCATTTTGCCCCTCTTCCTCCTTTATAACATGCATTTGGCATACGAGAGCCGCGTGTTTCGCTTCGCTTGACCACCAGCTACGTTGACAACTTTTCCATCAGGATGAATTATGCGAGCCCATAATGCGAGTCAAAGATGCACGATCGAAGAAATGAGAGTAGCTATGACTTCGTACATAGGATATAGAGGTATGTGCAAGTTACACACACGTGTATGCCGGAGGTATGTATTTACGAGAGGTAATCGATTCACGTCGTTTGCGATGTCAGCGATATAGAATGTCGTGTAGGATAATGAAAGCCGCGGCATTATTATAGAGAATATAATGAGATAGAGGGAGATATAGATGGATTGATGGATAGATAGAAAGGGATATGCCCGGTGCAAGGCTACGATTTGAAAGGTTCTCGATCTTCGATTGCTTTGCACGCACTCATCGATATAATTCCCCTCTTCCTCCTCTTCCTCCTCCTCCTCCTCCTCCTCCACCTCCTCCTCCTCCTCCTCCTCCTCCTCCTCCTCCTCCTCCTCCTCCTCCTCCTCCTCCTCCTCCTCCTCCTCCTCCTCCTCCCCCTCCTCCTCCTCCTCCTTCTCCTCTGTGACTAATGTCATTCTACTGAGCATTTTACCTTTGTACAACATGTCCGCGCGTTATCTCTCTCTCTTCCTCGCAATTTCTCTTCATATCTCTCTCGCTCATTCCTTCTCTCTGTTCCGCAATAATCAAGTTTCCCTTTCGCGAATCTCGATATTGCCTTCGCGTTATCTTGCTTATACGTGATCGGTCAAATTATCCATCAGACGCGCTGCTACAGCGCACACATTAGTTTTTCATTTGTCGGTGGTCCGTTATGTGATCCTTTTAAGAAAGACGATTTCAATGAAATATTTACAATCAGGCTTATATCGATGAATAGTAAATATATATAAGCCCACACAGTAAAATTGATCCCGGGACCATCCCGAGATAGTCCCATTCGTGTCCTGCCAAGATAGTACGTCTTATGAACGTCTATGGGAGGAACCAGTAAGATATTGTTCTACCCGGGATTAATATTGGATGTCTTGAGGATATCCTGTCGCATAGTGATGGGCGATGTTCACTCGATGTTTTGAGTATCGATGTTTTTCGAAAAAACATCGAGTACTTTTAATCGATGTTTTCAAGTATCGATACTTTTAAAAAAATCGATTCTTTTCGCAAAACATCGATGTTTCCGCCCCCCTTTCCGCTCTTGTGAGTGCGAGAGAGAGAACCTATAGGGGTCGTATGAGAGCGAGAGAGAGGGTGTTTAACCTCCCCTTAAGGGGGGGGGGTACCCCCTCCCCCACCATTCCGCTCCCGTGAGCGCGAGAGAGATAGAGAATCGATTAAAACATCGATGTTTGTGCAAAAATATCGATTCTCAAATATCGATGTTTTCAAACATCGATTATTTAAACATCGATAGTTTTTTTAAACATCGCCCATCACTACTGTCGCAACCGTAATTAGACGATCCCAACGCAATCTCTTATAGATGTCTGTGGGAGGTACCGGTAGGACATTGTTCTACCCGAGATTAATATGGGATGTCTTGTGGATATCCTGCCGTCAACGTGTGTAGACGATCGTGCCGCACTGTCTTGTAGATGTCTGTGGGAGGTACTAGTAGGGCATTGGTCTACTGGAGATTAATACAGGATGTCTTGAGGATATTCTATCGTAACCGTGTTTTGACGATCCCAGCGTATTCTCTTAGAGATGTCTCTGGGAGGTACCGGTAAGACATTGTTCTGCGCGTGATTAATATAGGATGTCTTGAGGATATCCTGATGTCGTAACCGTGTTTTGACGATCCCAGCGCACTCTCTTATAGATGTCTCTGGGAGGTACCGGTAAGACATTGTTCCACGCGAGATTAATATGGGATGTCTTGAGGATATCCTGCCGTAACCGTGTGTAGACGATCTCAGCGGACTCTCTTAGAGATGTCTATAGGAGATCTGCCGATCCACGGCGTAAGGTCCAGACTCGCCGCGAGATGGCAAAGGCTCTCACATACGGATCATGCAAATAGAATGCTTATATAGCCGAGCGTGAACATGGACATTTGACGCCGAAAGGAGTCAGACCTCAAAAGAGGCCATATTACAAGGAGTACTTGCTGTCTCCCTCTGTACTGTACCCATTTTATTGAAATTTAATTAATTAATCACGAGCGGAAATTTAATTCCGGCTGGGATCAGGGCCACATCAGGCTCGCCTTACAACAACGTCTGGCACTGATCAGGTTACATATCAGGTACACATCAGGCTACATATATCAGGCTACTATCAGGAAAGTAACGCTATCATTAGCCATTTTTGGATCAGGCTCCTTATCCGGTTCTGACCGCGCACGGTTCCTAGCCTGATCAGGCCCGCCTTATCCGGTTCTGATCACGCACGGTTCCTATAACCTGATCAGGCGCCTTATCCGTTCCTGATCGCGCACGGTTATACCATCTACAAAGAGCAAGATGATGAAATCAAACTGCAAGGCAGAGTCCTGAGTGTCAAGAGGTCCATTTTTATGTACCCTTGTGATTCGTCAATATTTTGGATGTGGCAGGTAAAAGCTACCCAAAATATTGAAACATATAGCTTGAAATCTTTTCATAAAAAAATGGTACTTTTCGATATCGGCCACCCACCTAGACAAAAGCTATTTTGCGTATCTCTGATTCATTAATACCATTCTTCTACATTAAATTTCAACAACGTCCTGTTTTAAGAAATTTAAGATATGAGACATGAGAAAATTTTGTTTTAATAATAAAACGAACAAATTCGATTATAAATATGTAATAATGCAATAAATAAATGTGATGTACACATTTGAAAAAGTATTTTCAAATTCTTCGTTTCCTGCAATTTGTTTTATGGGTTTGTTTCTAGCTGACTTATATACCTTGCATGAAGAGGTTTTGGCGCTCGTTTGCCATTAAATAAAAAATCAACAGCCCCGATCCGGTAAATGCCAGGCTAACCTTTCTTTGATCTGATATCGCATATATATTATTTAATTTTTTACCGTGTGCGTGGTACTGACTCCTGTTCCGTCCCGGATCAGGGAAATATCAGGCTAGCCACATTATTTGGACCGAAGTTTTTTTGCCGGTCCTTACCACCACCTGATCTGTCCCTGACATGAATAATTTAAGGCTAGCCTGGCAAGTTTTATACCGTGTGTATGTTACTGACTCCTGATCCGTCCCGGATCAGGGAAATATCAGGCTAGCCACATTATTCGGACCGAAGTTTTTTTGTCGGTCCTTACCACCACCTGATCTGTCCCTAACATGAATAATTTAAGGCTAGCCTGGCAATGTATGGCATACCAAAATATGATCCGGTTGGGATCTGTGCGTGATCAGGCTATCCTGATCAGGCTATCCTTACTGATGCCTGATGCGGCCCTTATCCGTCATTAGGCTAGCCGGATCAAATTTCTGCTCGGGAATGTTAAATCGAAATAAAAATAATTATCCACGGCTGCGTTGGCAGTCCAAGAGACGTCCCGAAGATATCCCAAAGACATCCTGGGGCGGCAGTGAGACCATCCTATTGCGGTAATCACTGCGGACATTTAAGAGCCCATGGGAATCCCATGGGACCATCCTATTAGCATCACGGGACAATTGAGTCAATTGACGTGATGTCCGAAAGACGTACTTGGGACGTATTGTTGTGTGGGAGGGTGATTAAAAAATAAGTAACAAGTTTTTTTCCTCGCAAACAGGCTTAAAAGTTTCATTTAGGTATAAAAAAGGCCTATTAAAATATGAGCCCTTAATATCAACATTATCCTCATCGCACTCTTCGATTCCTATAAGAATAACATGGGAAAAATTATTTTTACGTCTTCTGATTTTTATAACTAGCAAACGATTTATCATGCGGGAAATCCACAGACATATTTTCGTAGAGAGTTGAACGCTCTACAAAAAAGGTTTCGAGTTACTTTTTGATCAGTCCACTCGTTCAAAAGTTATTCAATGTCAAAGTTTAATTTTTCATAAATTTGACCGATTAACCAATAGTTTTCACTATAATGATTAAAAAAATAGAATGCCTTAAGAAAATTGTGCAGCAGAAAGTTTGAAAGTTTAGTTTTTTGTTTTTGTTTTAATTTGAAAATAAAATCGATTGAAAATTTTCCGTTATACTGCAATAAATGTAATTTTCTTAATAGAAAAATAACATTTTGAAGCTAACTTTTGCTGCACTGTTTTCTTAAAGCGTTCCATTTTTTTAAATTATTACAGTGAGAACTATTGGTTAACATTTCTTGAAAGTGTAAGGATGTTGAGTCCCTATGAAATCTTTTAATGTTAATTGTTCAATAAATAGCTTCTTAATCGTCGTGAAATTTTTACACGACCTCCTGAATACTTCATGTAAAAACATTAAATTTTCAGAATTCTATCATCATTACTTCAACCTCCTTAAGGGGGTCGAGTCAGCGTGAAATCGAAAAAAATCGATTTCTTTTTTATTTTTTTTTACGTCCTACCAAGCCTTCTACATCTCCTTACCAAATTATAGATCGAAATTTTCAAAAATAGCAAAGTTACAGATAAAAATGTAACAATAGAATTTTGAAAATTCAAAATCGATAGCTTTTAATAATTTCACGTATTTAGATTTTCTTCTAAATTATTTATATAAAAAAACACATTGAAAAAAAATGTCCCAAATTTTTTCAGAATTTTTGAAAAAATGAAAATGCTCAAAAGAGGCGATTGATCCTTAGAATTCAAAAATCCAAAAGAATGCCTTACTATTGGCTATCGCTACGACGAACGAGTGCACAGAATCCCGCTACTGGAAAGCACGCTTTTTTCGGAGTTTTTTTTTTCTTAGTTGCCATGTTCACAGCGTTCCGGAATAATCTACCGGAATGGCGGAATGCTGATGGCAATGTAATAGGCTATTTCAGCTTTATGCTATGTCAATAAAAAAAATTACCCGGTTCTGATTTATTAGTGTTTAGTAGTTTATTAGTAGTTTATTCGTGTTAAAAAATAATTCATTACTGTGTGAGCCGATTGTGAAATCAAGTGAAAGTGATTTTTTGTTTTACACAAACCGCACCATCAGCTGTCACAGCCGTTGGTTATGTCGGTATTAAAATTACTTTATTCAATACTAATAGGAAAAAGACTATTCTTGAATTTTTTTAAAAATTATTAATAATAAATTTTCACTTTTTAATTTTTTTCACCGAAAAAATGTTTATATTTCGTGGTATAACCTAAAAATTGCCGAAGAAAGTGTTTATTTTTATCCAGAAAAAATTTAGCAATTTTAATCTCGAGATATGTTATATCTGATAAATATGAAATAATAAAACTAAATGAATTGAAAAAAAATTGTTGAAAGTCTTTGAAAAATGGTTTTTAAACTTATAATAACCTCGACAAGTATTGTTTGTTCCACAGGAAGTGTCAACCAGCGACGCCAGAGACTGCGGAACATTTTGCCAGATGTTGAACTTTGAAGGCTCTTTCCCGAAACCTAGTATTTCAAATACTCTGCGCGTGATGAACGCGGCACATTTTGATTAAAGTCAAAATTGTGACCAGGACAATGCCTGGAAAGTTCAAAATAGGCTAACAATTTCAAAACAGGCTTGCATCGCTGAAATAAAGGGCTAAAAAAAAAAATGTGTCGCGTTCATCCTATGCGGAAAAGTGTCACAAAGAAAATGAGACGTCGTAGGGTAAAGCCGTTGAGCGGTTTATTCTGAATCATGCGCAGAGTGTAAAAAATAAAAACTAGGTTTTTCAGGAAATCGTTGCACCTTAAGGGTTCTGACAAGTCCCAAAAAATCTCTCATTTAGAACCTCAAGTTGTGGACGATAGGTCATATTTGTAGGCATTCTACCAAAATTAGAAATGATTATTGAAAATCGCCGTTTTGACGCTGACTCGACCCCCTTAAGGGTCAAAATGAAAAATGATGAGAAAATTCTGAAAATTCGGTATGTTTTTGTATGAAGTATTTAAAAGGTCGTGTAAGAATTTCACGACGATTAGGAAGCTCGTTATTAAAATATTAACATTTAGTTAAGAACAATTTTTTAAACAAATAAAAAAAATATTTATCAATAAACTTCGTTTTGTTTCCGTTGCTTTCAATATAGTGTAGATATTAAAAAATTGAGAGGTCAAAAAGAAAAAACTTATCGCAAAGTTATATCAGTTTCCATAAGACGATACTCAATTGAATTTAATTTGTTAATGTTAATTGTTCGATAGCGAACTTTCTAATCGTCGTGAAATTTTTACACTACCTCTTAAATAATTCATCCAAAAACATATCAAATTTTCAGAGTTTTCTCATTATTTTCAATTTGGGACTCAACATCTTTAATTTATGTTTCACTTAAAATTTCATTCACATTTTGTCGATAAAACTAATAGTTCTGGTGTAATATCAAAAAATCGGCAAAATTTACGAAAAATTAAACTTTGACATTGAATAACTTTTGAAGGAGTGAACTTATCAAAAAGTAACTAAGACCCTTTTTTGTAGAGCGTTCAATCCTCTACAAAAATATGTCTGTACACTTCCCATATGATAAATCGTTTGCTAGCTATAAAAATCAGAAGACGTAAAAATAATGTTTTCTATGTTATTCTTATGGAAAATCGAAAAGTTCGATGAGGACGATGTTAATATTAATACTAAGAGCTCATATTTTAATAGGCCTTTTTTTATGCTGACATGAAACTTTTGAGCCTGTTTGCGAGAGAATTTTTTTTTTTTTTAATCACCCTAATATATAAATATTATTTATATATACTTATATTAGTGTCCTTCGTTCCTATAAATCGGCATATAATCACGCATTTATCATTTATCGATATTCGCACGCACTGAAGATTTTCCATTCTCGCGATTAAAATTGCGATTTTCTATTCCAAGGAAACGGAATTGGAAATTATTTGTGCGTGTGCGAGTGGGTCTGTGTGTGTGTGTTTATTCCAATAAGGCTTACATCCCGCGATCTCGTGTGAAACTTGTTACACCACCAGTTCCGTTGCAGCTCGTGCTGTACTGTGGATAATCTTTGATTTAACGACGAGTAAATATATATATATATATATATATATATATATGTATGTATATATATGTAGTGCAGACTTGTGTGCAACGATCGTTGATTGTGCTCGCGGAGAGAAAAGCCACGGAGGCTTTCTCGTGTGAACTCTTTTCACACCGGCAGAAACTCGACGACGAGGGCGTAGATCTATGGGGCATTTTACGTCAGCCCGATGAAATATCGCACGCCATAATGCAATTTGTTGTTGTTCCCTGCTACTTCTGCTCACAGGGAAAAAATTAGCACTAATTTATGAACAACGCAGTGATAATTACTTCAGTGTCCGGTAATACTTCAATATTATTACTGGACTGGTCACAGTACATTTTACTGTTGCTCGCAGTAAAAGTTACGGTTAAAATTACTGGAGTGACACAGTAGTTATTACTATCTAGTTCAGTAATATGTACACTGACGTCCAAAAGTTTTGAAACATTTCAATGAAATGAAATTTTTGTTCCGAATTTTTTAGTCGAGATTTTTGCCTGTCAACGAGATTTTTGAAGAAAAAAATGTTGAAAAAAATTCTGAAGAAATTTCATTGAGTCTAGAAAAAATGTCTAAAAAAAATCTAAACGGTGAATCTCTCCAATAATTGAAAGTGAAGAATTCTCTTTAATTAGCCGGTAATTGGATTATGATTCGACAAAAACTGTATTTATGGCAAGCAAAATTGAGCCGTTGGTGTAACAGTGTCGGTAACTGGGCCGTTTACTTTATGCACCAAGGTTTTGGCCTGAGTATTTTTGTGTATTGCGTGTACTCGCTGGTTTTATTTTTATAAATGTACTGCACTATTGTATTTTCGTGTGCCACGTTGACTTTCCATTGACTTGCTATAAAATTCGGGATACTTTGGTACATTGGCCACGTTTGGCGTTTTGGCCACTTTCATCACAATCAATGAAAATCCAGCAGCTCCAAGATGCGCCCTTTCATCGAGTCACCACGAAATCCCCCATATATATAAGGTGCGAATTTATTTTCCCTCTCTTGTATTTTTTGCATGTGCACTCAAACACACGCAATTCTCCCTCTCTCTCTCTCTCTCTCTCTTTCTCCATCTCTTCGTATGCAACAAATCCTCGCTATTGTTCCGCCGAGTGTGCGTAAGGGCGGAAAAGAGACGGATGGAGAAGGACAGAGAGAGAGAACGCAACACGCAACCCACACGCGTTACGCCCACAGGCCATACATGGCGCGACTTCACTCCACTTGTACGTCACGGATGACATCTCAAAGGTCGCCATCTCGGGTATTATATATATCCCGAATGCGTGTGTCCGTTTCATTCTCGCTTGATTGCAAAAGAGGTTCGCCCGCAGAGAGAAAGAGGGAAAAAAGAGAGAGAGATCGAGAGAGAGAGAGAAAGAGAGAGAGAGAGAGAGAGAGAGAGAGAGAGAGAGAGAGAGAGAATCCGCAAGAGCCTCCGTTGCTCGTCGTTGCTCGTCGTCGTCGTCTCGGGGGAGGAGGCGAGAGGAAAAAACGAAAGAGGTGCTTTAAGAAACATGGTCACTGTATCTTTCTTTCCCTCTCATTCCTCTCTCTCTCTTCGTCTTTCTCAGTGAGCGATGCCCAACAGCATCAGACTGCAATAACGGTATACGCACCCGGAAGACTTTTTTCCTCACCCCCTCGTGCAATTTTTTTCTCCTCCACCTTTCCGAGTGGTCTTCTCCTCATTTTGCTCTCCCTCCCTCTCCCTCCCTCGCCCTCTCTCTTGTCCCTGTATGAAACTCCTCGACATGTACCGTAGAATGTACAAAGGATTACCAAAATCTTTTATCAAGAGAAATGCTCCCTCGGGTATCATAAAAACGTATAACGAATCGCGACAGGGTCTACATATAAAGAATCGAGTTAATAAATAACAAATAATTGCTCCGACGAACAAGGATATCTAGATTTTGACACTCGTCTCGAGTACCGTGCACTCACACTCAAACACACACACACATATATATATATATATGTATATATATATGTACATTTGTGTGGATGTTGTATCTCGCTCGAGATCTTTACGCTGTTGTAGGTCGCAAGAGGCCGGGTGCGACTTCGTTAAAGTTCCTTGGGCCCTCCGCGAGGCGCGAAGGAAAGATAGAGGGAGTGAGAGAGAGAGAGAGAGAGAGAGAGAGAGAGAGAGAGAGAGAGAGAGAGAGAGAGAGAGAGAGAGAGAGAGAGAGAGAGAGAGAGAGAGAGAGAGAGAGAGAGAGAGAGAGAGAGAGAGAGAGAGAGAGAGAGAGAGAGAGAGAGAGAGAGAGAGAGAGAGAGAGAGAGAGAGAGAGAGAGAGAGAGAGAGAGAGAGAGAGAGAGAGAGAGAGAGTGAAGGAGTGAAGGAGTCCAAGATTAATGTCCCGTACAAAGAGACGTTAAATCAGACGTTGACGTGTCTGTGGTCTAGTGAGCATACCTACTACCACCAACTAATATCCCTTACTACTGCCGCTTGTTGTACTATCCAACCGGTAGTTGAATCAGAGTGATATTTAGAGTGGAGGTCATTCCTTATGTTAGACGATTACAATAGCTCCGCTACACGCTCCGTTAAGTACGCTTTGCCATAACCCGTGTAGAAATTTTGGTGGGGAAAAACTTCTGCCCCTGACTTGCCCTCCCTAACTAATGTAGGGAAATGATCCGCTCATCCTAACAGGCCCTGTTTAGCCATGTAACACCTGGCTGGCCATTTTCGGATCCGGCGATCATGATCAGGCCCCTATGACGATATGATCCGGCCCTAGCAGATCCTGATCAGGCCCCTAAGATTTTTAGAATCATGCCCTTAAAGGCCCTGATCACGGTCGCGATCATACACCGAAGCGCTTTTCAAACAATTCGTTTTTACGAGGTACTCCTTTTTCAATGTATGCATCTTATTATTTATTTCGAGGCAACCCTTTCTTAGGGTACACTTTTCTTTTGGCAATCCTCGAAGAGAATATTAGATTCCGAGTGAACGGAAATTCTCTACGAGAATTAAATAAATAAGTACAATTACATAAGACGGCAGGAACTCCTTGTATGGATTCTTCCGACATCGACTTCTGCTAACATCCGTGCTCGCACCCGTCTATATAAGCATACTGAACACATTATCCGTATGCGAGTTCAACGGTTGCTGTCCTGTGCCATCTCGCGCCAAGTCTCGGAACTAACGCGATGCGGTTCGTCGTGATAATAATAATAATCCTCTGCCTACGTAACGAACTTGTGACAGGCGCACAATTGCTTGTTATTCTTGCGGGATAAAAGTAAATAATAATTAAATAATAATAATAATAATAATAATAATAATAATAATAATAATAATAATAAACGAGGCAATGATTGTTAATTTATTATTATTGTTATTACTATTATTGTTATTTATTATTATTATTATTATTATTATTATTATTATTATTATACTACTGAAAGCCGATATACAAATAATTTTATTTTAATAAATACTCAGGGCGATCCAATTAGTTTTCACATCAGAGCCCTGCCAGGGTAATAAAATAAAAATATGTTTTGCTTAAAAGTGTAAAAATAACGTCGTCGGAAACTGTTCATATTCTGATCATGCAGGGCACTGGTATCAAGTGATTATTTCAATGTAATAACTAGGGACCAGGTCGTTAAGTTCCATGTCAGGGCCCTGCCAGGAAAATCGGATCAGGCAGGGCGGATCAGGGGCAAGAATCAACTAATGGTTGCCCTATCACATTTCTACACGGGAAGTTCTCGCTCGCACCACGAAATATACTTGTACCTTTGCTCAGTGTGTACTCGCGTATCGCTACTCGAGTTGAGATAAATGTTTTGTGTATTTTGTGCGTGCATTCGATTTCGCTGATTAACTTGTATGGGACCGAAAACGTGAAAACGTCAATTTTACTCGAAGGCAGCTCTAGGATTTTCAAAAAATTTATTTTTGGTTGTTGAAAAGATAGCTTAGTATATATATAATTATATTTCAAAAGGTTATGTGCGTGGAAAGTATCTGAGTACTCGATTTTCGTATTCTAGTACAACTCCGATTCATCCGCAGCGAGCTTTCTACAAACTTTAAGGCGAGGCTAAATGTCGACATTATTACTGAAGCCCTACATTATCGACTCAAAATCGCTGTCCAAACTTTTTCCAATACCGGTGGATGAAAATCAATTAAATTTATGAATTAATGACGAATGAATTGCAAAATGCAAATGCGAGACATAAATCAACGTTTTCGTTAATTGCCACTGACTTGTCAGACAGTTTGGAAATAATTCTGATGAAAGCAATGTTTATTTCATAGGGATTCCACATGGGGCTGCCCTCTTTCGGATTTCTGTGAACTTAATTTCGCCATTTTTTTCGATAAAAAACGAAATTTATCAACATTTATCTCGTGATTTGGATTCCAAACTTACGTCGCGGTTTTTTCATAAAATAATGTCAAAGACGCATCGATATTCGTACTTTGGTGTTGGTTATGGAGCCCCACTCTTGGTTTTAGCCGAAATGCCGTAAAAACATTATAATTTAATATTTTCAATTACAGATTTTTGATGATAATCGGATCTGTAATTTTTTCTTTCGTTTTCCGAAAAAATTTTAGTGGGGCTCCATTTGTGCCATAATTCTGATGATACTGTCAAAATTTTATTGATTTTCATCCATTCGTGCCAGAGCAAGTTTGGAATTCATTTTCAAGGTGCTAATGTCGGTATTTAGCCTCCCCTTAAAGGCATTTATCTCAGAACTACATTTTTCAAGTCGGCCGAACTCATAACTTAAATAAATTTTAACTGCTTCATTTGAAATTTCAACTGTACATTCCAAATAACGTTCTCCAAAGCACTCTACGTAAGATTTTTTTCATTATATTGCATAGTTCCTTTTTTATAAACAATTTCCTGACAATTTTCGAATGGCATTTTATAATTTCTGAATTAGAAATGCGCCATTTTTCACAAAAAACAACATATCAAAAAAATTCTACGTACTTTTATAAATATTCTTACAAATAATCGAAAAAACTTTGGTGTCTCATCATGACTCAAAAATTATAGGAGTTGTTGGTTCGGCCGTTGTCCTTCCAGAGTAAAGGTGTCATCGGAAAAACGCTGGACAGTCGCCATTTTGACATAAATTGCCATGAAAAAATAATTTTGTATTGCCAATTCGATGTATATGAAAACACTTTTTGTAAATCCGATTTATTCTATAGTTTTGCTGAAAAAAATCACGAAATATGCCTTTTTTTAGTCCTGTAGAGTGGCCTAAGGCCTTAAAGCAAATTCCTGCGCTAATTTTTTATTCTCAATTTCATTTTCGTGATTTGTCCCATAATGGTTTTCTCGTTGTCGTTTTTGCAATGTTATTTACACTTTTTGCATTTATTTTTCGAAAATGCTGTAAAAGATAATTAATGAAGAATAATATTTATTATTTTTTGCATTTATTATTTATTATTTGCATCAACTCTGACAGAATATGAAGCTCTCAAAAATTAAAAGATTCTGTCAGAGTTGATGCAAATAATAAATAATAAATGCAAATAATAAAAAATAATAAATTAAAAAATTAAAAAATTCTTCGCTGATTCATCGCACAATTTATATTGAAATGTTTTTTTCAATATAAATTGTGTGATGAATCGATTCGATTATTTATAAGAATTTTTATAAAAGTACGTAGAATTTTTTTGATATGTTGTTTTTTGTAAAAATGGCGCATTTCTAATTCAGAAATTATAAAATGCCATACGAAAATTGTCAGGAAATTGTTTATAAAAAAGGAACTATGCAATATAATGAAAAAATCGTACGTAGTGCTTTGGAGAACGTCATTTGGAATGTACAGTTGAAATTTCAAATTAATCAGTTAAAATTTATTTAAGTTATGAGTTCGGCCGACTTAAAAATGTAGTTCTGAGATAAATGCCTTTAAGGGGAGGCTAAATACCGACATTAGCACCTTGAATCACACAATTTATATTGAAAAAAACATTTCAATATAAATTGTGTGATGAATCAGCGAAGAATTTTTTAATTTTTGAGAGCTTCATATTCTGTCAGAGTTGATGCAAATGAATTTTGACGTGGCGGAATGATTTAAAAAAAAAACCGGCCAAGATCGAGTCGGACCCGCATAATTAGAGCTTCGTACAGATACTATAAAACACCTAGTTCGATTTAAAATATATTTTTTTCAGCAGCTTTTATACGAAAAAAACGTTGGTTTGGGTTGATTCGGTGATCTATGACTCAATACCTACCAATCTTATTAAAATCTAAATTTTAGCTTTAGAAACCTAGAAAAACAGGGATGGTGGCAATTTCTAGGACATGTTGAACTATATAATTCAGACCACTGGACCAAATATTATTTAAAAAAATATTTTTTGAATCCTTAGAGGTAGCTCTTTCGAATGAAACCCCACACGATATATTAATTGAGACCGGAGCTAGTCAAAGTACCGTAAGTACTTGAAGTACCAAGTACTGGCAGTACTTGAAGTACTTAAGATTTAAAGTGCTTGAAGTACAAGTACTTGAAAAATCAAGTACCAAGTATCAAGTACTTTTCAAGTTTTTAGGTATATCTCGTAAATTCTGGTACTTACATTTAATTTCTTATTCTCATTTCATTTTTATTCGACTACTTTTTGTATCAAAACATATTTTCCCTTGTGCAATACACTGAGATTAGGCTGATTAGGCATATTGAAACAGAAGTATTTAAACAAAGAATTAAAAATCAATTAAGAATGGCATTGACGATTGTAATTACGAATGATTTTGATACAAGTTTGAAAAAGAAGAAATAAAGAATATAATAGATATGGATTAAAAAATAATACATAGATTTAAAAAATTACTCCAACTTCGTGTTCGTCTCCAAATAACTGTCGTAGGCGACAGTTTCGCGACGTCCATACGTCGCGAAATATTATTTTTAATTACATATTTAAAGGCTTTGTACGTGCAACCATCAGCGAGACACATTCAAAGGTGCTTGATACTTGTACTTGAAAAAGTACTTGAAGTGCAGAAAAGTATTTGAAATTTTAAGTACAATACTTGAAGTATTTTTCAAGTACTTGAAAATTCTAAGTACAATACTTGAAGTACTTTTTAAGTATTTCAATTACGTCGCAAGTACCGGGTACTTCAAGTACTGCCCAGCTCTGATTGAGACATTTTTTGACGGGACCAAACGAACCTCCTTTTTTTATCTAAAATAAATTCTTCCAAATTTTTGACAAGCGATATATGTTCGCGTCATCAAGACCTAACATTATGCTAGATTCAAGATTCCTACGTTACATAGTTTTCGAGAAAAACCTATCGATGACAGACGGAAGAACATGAGAGTGATCGTATAAGGATTCCGTTTTCCTTTTAAGATACCAAATCTGAAAAACGTTGAAAACCCAATATTTCGAAAATTCATAACTCACAATCAATTTCTATTGAGATTTTTTAGGCTTGCTCCCTTTAAATCAATCACCGCTGATAAACTTGCCACTAGATCAACCTTGAGAACTTTGAAAATAGGAAGAAATCGATTTAAAGGCCCGACCAAAGTTTCTCGTACCTTCCTCTTCGACTTTAATGGAATACCTTGTCGGATCGGAAATCAATTAGAAACCGGATTTATTTACTTAAACCCAAATAAAATAAACCTAAACCCAACTAAACCCAAATAAAAATAAACCTAAACCTAACTAAACCCAAATAAATCGACTAAAACCGTTAAACCTGAATAAAATCAAATTTACCCAACACCACAACTCTTCTCTATAAAAATTTTAGAAAAATGCATACACCCAGACCATTTATCCCTGAAAGGCCAAGTTTTGCTGCAAAAAACTTGTGACATTGACCCCAGTAAAGTGTTGAAGAGTGAAAAAGTGGGCCCCTAAGTGGAATTGAAATACGAGTGCCGGAGGGATCGTTCAATGCACCATTTATTATAAATACATAACGTATACGCGTACATGTAACATGCGATATAATGGAATACTCTCTGGAAAATCAATTGTTCCAGCGAGTAGGTGATTCGTAATAAAATTGTGTGTCGCACATTCGCAATCGTTTTTGTCACACACACACACACACACACACACACACACACACACACACACACACACACACACACACACACACACACACACACACACACACACACACACACACACACGCACACACACACACACCCACACACCCACACACACGCACGCACACCTTATCTTCGCCTCTAACGTTGTTATAAATGTTGGAATCGAAATTGTATCATAACTACCGTGCGGTTATTTCGCGCGGGAGGGTGGAGGCCCTCTCTTTCTCGTCAGGGACGACAACCTCGCCTGGCGATACTTTCGCGTCTGAGCCAGAGGGGACTTGATAATAGCGGTACAGAAGGAATGGTGTACGTGGAATCGTAAATAGTGCAAATAGAAAATCCGTTACGGCGCATAAGCTATCGGGAATCGTGGTCTAACTCTCCGTTTCTCTCTTGGGACGGAGAGGACAGGGCCGCGGAGTTGCACCAGCAGCTACAGCAGCAGCAGCAGCTCTGCGAGCAGCATGCAACAGCATGGAGAGAGCCACAGGCTCTTTTCTCTCCGCTGCGGCATTCAGCACGGATGGCGGGACGGCATTCTTCCAGTCGCTTAGCCACCGCGTGCCAACGACTTGGCCGCGTCTCTGCCACCGCACCGACCAACGGACGGACGTATAATGGCGTACAAACGCTCACCGTAGGGCTATAAGGGAGACCGAACGAGCCGACAAAATTGAACCGAGAAATTTCATAATCATTCTTCGAGTTAACGCAAAGCCTACCCTTTCGTTTTTGTTTAACCCTTTTTTTTCTTCGTTTTTCTCTGGATACTCGTTTTTTTTTCTTCCCTCCACTTAAGAGGAGGCTTGTCCCGAAATTGTTTTGTCCTCGTTATACTCCGTCCGATCGAAATGCACCGTGAAAAAAAAAAATGTGCAGTCATCAGACGGATGGATATATATTTGTTCCTCCTCCCCCTTTAATTTTCGATAAATTTGCCATTTTTGTCGGATTAATTTTGTCCCAATTGTATGAACCTGTTTTGGCCGACTTGCCGGTAGTTTTCGTTTTTTCTCCCAACCGTGAAAGATACGACGGGTAAACTCAATTATTTTTTACTACCTAATTGCAGTCTCTGCCGTAAATAATACATTTATGACTTTAGGTGCACATTTCGACGGAATTAAAAAAAAAAAAATTTTCTTACTTTTCTTTCTCAAAGAGACGATAAGAAACCGGTTTTTAATCGTCGATAACCAGCAAGCCTCGATGGCAAAAACCAATAGCCCTTGAGCCAATAGCTGCTTTGCTAGATAGTCGATCGTGTGTGGTGCATAAAAGAAATCGTAAAATCGATGACAGTCGCGAGATACACATTTTTTCGGTTATATCATTTGTGGATATTTGGGTCATTCCATGTCAAATCGACCAATAGTTGGAATCGACTCCTTTCAATTTCGATGAAATTTGATCAGAAGTTTTCTTTTATCATAAAACGAAGCCCTACAAAAAGAAAAAAAATTAAAAAATTTTGTTGGAAAGTTATGCAAAATTTCACCGTTTTTCAATTTTTTAAGTTTATTTTTAAAATTTCTCCAAAATTATTATAGTGACGAAAAAATTATTCTGAGTTCGTCTTGAAAAGTATACTTAGAGCTACGAAAAAAAATACTCCGAAAAAAAATTTTGAAAAATGATGAATTTGGAGAATTTTGAATTTTTAAAAATCGTGCAAATCTATAATCAACATTAAATTTTGCGTTCAATTTTTTTTATATAATACTTTTTACTGGTTGTAACAGATCCTGCAAGTTTCAGAAAGGTTTTTTTTTTTCTTAAAAAATATGAAATTTTTGAATTTTGGTTACAACATTTTTTTTTGTTTACCTCTAAGTTAAGTAAAGTCGATCCATCATGTAATTTTGTAATTTTGAGCAGTAAAAATTACATGATTGCTCGACATTACTTAGAGGTAAAACAGAAAAAAAAAATTTCACCAACATTGAAAAATTCATATTTTTTAAAAGAAAAATACCTTTCTGAAAATTTCAGGATCTTTTAAGATCGGTATAAGGTATTATATAAAAAAAATTGAACAACAAATTTAATGTTGATGGTGGATTTTCACTATTTTAAAAAATTTAAAATTCTCCGAATTCATCATTTTTCAAAAAAAATTTTCGGAATTTTTTTTTTTCGTAGCCCTAAGTATACTCTTTAGGACGAACCCAGAACGGCTTTTTCCTAACTATAAGAGTTTTCGAGATATTTTAAAAATAAACTTTAAAAATTGAAAAATATGGTGAAATTTTGAATTTTCGAAAATAAAAACTTAATTTGTTTCCTTTGGTTGAATTTTGTTTTATGATGAAAGAAAACTTCTGACCAAATTTCATCGAAATTGAAAGGGGTCGATTCCAACTATTGGTCGACTTGACATGGAATGACCCATATAATAATGAGCCCGGATGCTGGTTCGGCGTCGAACGTTTGACGATTGATAATCGTATCGACGGAAAAGTTCGATCGGTCGAATCGATGGAATAAAAACGTTCTCGTAGCTCGTCGAGCCAACACGTTTTACCCCTACGTAGCTCTTTTGTGCCCCAAACACTTCTGGAAATACACGGCTAAATAATCGATCCATTGTTCGATGCCCCCGGGAAGTCTGAATGCAGGTAGCTCTCCCGATTTTGACGTATTTATTTTATTATCGCTTATAAATGTGCCTGCGTTTGCCACGATGATGTGCAACAATAAAGCTTATCCCAACGGCCCCAGAAAATAAATTAAATTGATTTAAATGTTTGACTCCAATCAGTCGATTTCATTCCAACGAATATTCATTTGACCTCAAACAAATTATGGCCACATTGCGAATAGATTTAACCGTAAACTCGCGAATTGAAAATCCAAATACTCACGAAAAAAAACCTGCGAATTGGATATTTGCACATTGCTTCCCCATCTTTATTCATAATTCACAATTCCTTTATCACAAAGTGTGGCGATCAAATTTAACTACCTCATAAAGGAAGTTTTCTTAACTATCGAAAAACATCACTGAGAAAAAAAAATGGTTGAATATGCAAAATCGTTGAATACGGGCAACTAAATATTTATTTGGTCTAACTAAATAATTAGTTTCTTGAATAATTCCGCGCTTCGGTTGACCAAAATATTGTTCAGGCAACAAAAATTTGGATTGTACAACTAAATATTTAGTTGCACGTATTCAACTAAACGATTTTGCATTTTCAACCATTTTTTTTTCTCAGTCTGAGTAATCAATTTGCAAATTTTCCAAATCCTCTCAAATTTATTTCTTGTCAAATTTGATTTTTGCCAAATTCAATAGCGAACAACCTTGATCGCTATTTCGAATGTATACAAAAATTCAGTATAATATCTCGCGAATAGCCGAAGTTAGAGTACACTATTTAAATTAAAGAAAAAAAAAATTGAAAAAATTTTAATCACTCGATCGATTTTCGGCAAATTCAATAATGAATAACCTCGATAGCTATATTAGCTCTGTGCAAAGTTTCAGTGCAATATCTTAAAAATGGCACAAGTTAAAGCATTTACGCTATTGTTCAAAAAATATCATAAGATTTTTATCCTTTGATGGATTTTCGCTAAATTCAATAGCGAACCACCTTGATAGCTATACTAGTTCTATACAAAGTTTCAGTGCAAAATCTTGAAAATTGTGCAAGTTAGAGCGTTCACGCTATTTTTCAAAATATTCAAAATTTCATAAAAATTTAATCTTTCGATCGATTTTTGTCGAATTCAATACCAAACGACCTTAATAGCTATAGTAATTCTGTACAAAGTTTGAGTGCAATATCTTGAAAATTGCAGAAGTTAGAGCGTTTACATCATTTTCGCAAAAACGAAAAAAGTCGATATAATCTGAACACCTGTTAGAATTTGAACAAAAATTTTTTATAATGAAAAGCAGTTCTCGTTCGACAAGTGTGCCAAATTTCAGCTCAATATCACGAATCGTTTTCGAGCTATTAATTATTTACATCAGAAATTCAGGATACATACATACTAGGGTGGTCCTTATTTAGAGCTTGGATGAATTTTTTATCAGACGCCCTCCAAATCGACTTCAAATAACTCAAAAACAATACCCTAATTTATTCAGATTTCTATCGAGACTTGAACTATTCCCTATTTGAAATGCACGTGTTTTGGCCATATTCTCAGGATATATTTTATTCCAAGTGTAATAATTATAAAAATCGAGAACAAAATTTTTTTTCACGAAAACGAAGCTTCTTTTACGAAGAAGCAAAGCAATGAATTCTCCATGAGAATAAAATTCATTCGATTCGGTAGCTTTCCTTTAATTTGCGAATTTATCGATGCGATTCGCATTAATGTTTTCTCGGTTAACGATGGGAACGTTAGGAAATGTTTTTGAGGTTTAAAATGAATGAGGCATCATTTAAAAACATAGAAACAGAGAATTTTTATTCGTCAGTCATCATTTGTATTTTAAACGTCATTTCGGACACAGGGCTGTTCGCGTTGATGTGCAATCGACGCAGCGATACGCGATAGCAATTAGAAATATATATTTTTCATCGGAGTGAAACGAAAAGTAAACAAGTTTGGACGAACCGTTTGAAAACGATGCTTACAAAAGAAAAAAATATTCAGCGAATAACGGGGGCCCCTCCCTGTTCCTTTATTTTGCGAATTCTCCAATTATCCAATATTCTCCAATAGCGAAATAAATAAGAAATATATACGCTACACTTTACAAAGGTTCATTTTCACGTTTTATCACGGCCCAAAATTTTTCGATGTTCCCCTCATCTCTTTACTCTCTCACACAGAGCGTCCACGCTCTCGCGAAGGGACATTTTGTAAAATTTGATAAATGTTCGTTTTCGTTCGATGAACGATTAATAAAAAAAAAATAATAATAAAAAACAAAATTAATAATTCGAATACGATGACGTAAAAAATATTAGGAAGTGATATCACTACGAGCACGTGCGCTCGCTTGAAGCTACATACACGCAAATGTCATGGAATGTTTCTTTTATTTTACATTCTTTTTTTTTTCCACTAAATGTAATTAAGTACGTCTGTGATATGTGTCTAAAATCGGATGGAATTTTTGTTCTCTATATTCTCTCACGTATCACCGAGATCCAGACGACTTTTTTTCACTTTCGCGTCATTACTTTCTTTCGATACGTATTTTGAAATATATTTACCATTTATACGTGATTTTCAATGACGTTTGCGGTATATATTGTACCATGAATAGTTAATCACGCGAAAATTATCATACATCAATCCTTTCTCTCTCAATTCGTCGCTATGTGCGTCACTGAACGTGTGAACAATTGTGCGAAACAAAGTGAATTCATATTGTTCGATACAAACGCGTTTTTCACTCTTATGGTTTGGAATAATGGAAGTGTAACTTTTTTTTCACGATTATTTACATTCATTTAGTCTATCTATTCAACTAACCACTCAAATTTACAATGAATTGACAAAATATCTATATGTAATTTTTTTTCATTCGTTTATTGGCACATTTTTTCGTTCTCGACGCTTTGAATGAAAATGCACCTCGGGATACACACTTTTTTTTCTCTGCTATTTCTCTCCCACGCATACACCGCTATTTTCGTACATATATTTACAGACTTTAGAGTGCCATGCACATTGTTTTCGCAGTAGTTTCAACGTCCTCGATGTACTTCACCTTTTATCCGTGTTTTTCTCACGTGTAATACGACTTTTCTCGACTATTTACACTCAAAATAAACGTATTGCACACACACATTGCATAGACTCTATCGGTGAGGAAAAAGAAAAAATTGCAAAAAAAATATATATATATATATATATATATATATATATATATATATATAACGCACTCACAGAGACACAAACGAGCACCGAGAGACGTACGCAGACTGACGAGAGTGGGTCCTTTGAGAGGGTTGCACCGAATATCGAGCCAATATATTGCGTATTGGGCCTCGGAAAACCCGGTAAAATTGAAACAACGATAAAAGTTTGTGCTTTTTTTCCATCCCCATTGTTTTTTTTTTTTTTTTTTTTTTTTTCATATGTGAACCGCCGCCGATCTCGAGCCCGTCGAAGTTTGATTGTTGTGCTGCCGTCGGACCGGCGGTGGTTGCCTTCTCTGTTGGCTCGTTCGCTGATTATTCGGCACATCCGGCAACGCGAATCGCAACTTTTCCCAGAACAATTTATCGCCCCACTGCAAATACGTGTTCGTCTTGAGATAGAGTCTTATGTCGGGATCGAGATCCCTCTGTGGCACATCACCGACGAGCACCAGTATCAATCGTCGTCTTCGGTCGCGAAGTACCTGATGATGCGCCGATTTAAAGTCAAAACGACACCACTCGGATTTTATAAAATTCTCGGACAGTACCATTATCGTTCGTCTCGATGATTCGACAGCCTGCACTATCGTGTCGGCGATGAAACTACCAACGGGAAAGTCACGATAGTGCAGGCACAATTTGTACGATGGATTGCCCATCTCGAGAACGGGAGCGAGCTCCTCCGCGACGAATGCCTCGTCCTTTGAACTGTAACTGACAAACGCGTCGAACAGTTTGTCACGATCGTCGCGATCGTTATCGGTGTTTCTGTAAAATATACGAACACCGAAACGCGAGTGAAACCACACGCGAAACTCTTGGCGGAATATAAAAGCGAGCATGCACAGGAGAATGACGACGAGAAAACCAGCGAGTATCGCAACGAGCAATGGCAAATAATCCTGAAGTGCCTGACGTTCGATAATAGTTTTGGTTAAATTTCCCTGTATTCCATTGTCGATGTTCGCCAATCCCGTACATCCGGTCGACAAACTCGTTTGATTATTGTCCTGTGTGCTCGTCGCGGTCACGGAAAAACCAAATTCATCGTCGCGGTAAACCTCGTCGCCGAAGGCCTCGAGTTCCGTTATATTGTGAACGCATCGCAATTGCGAGACGTCGCTGACGCGACTAACGGAAGCACGTATCCATTCGCGATAAACTTGAAGATAATCGCACTCGCAGGACCAGGGATTACGCGCGAGACTGACTTCGATCGAGGTGGGCAGAGACCAAACGGCTAAGGTCGTCAGGTGATTGCCCTGAAGTCGAAGAACTCGGAGTGAGCGCAATGGACCGAAGGTGCTGTTACCCACGCTCGAAATCTCGTTGTTGTGAAGATTAAGAATTCTAAGATTGTCGAGACCCTCGAACTCGTGACCCCGTAGCTCGCGAATTCTGTTATCCTGAAGATGAAGATCCTCGAGGTCACGTAGACCGTTGAACGAACGATTCTGCACGATCTCGATGTTGGAGCCATTGAGAAAGAGGATCTTGAGCTTTTTACGACCAATGAAAGCGTGACTCGAGACTATTCGCAAATCATTACCGTCGAGATAGAGACGAGTCGCGTCCATCGGTATTTGTTCCGGTAACTTGTTGACGTGACCGCCAGCGGAGCAATCCACGACGTTGGCCGACCATGATTGGTCATGATAACACGTGCAATTCGTGGGACAGGTCATCTCGCAGTCGCACGCATCAAAGTCGCAACAGTGACACAGAGCGAAACAGTGAGCCTCGTATTTGCAAAGAAATTGCGAATGCGATGCCTCGACGAGGGGCACGTACATCTGTTCCCTGTCGTACAGTAACTGGCAATAGATGCTCTCGAGATCCATCACTCTCGGCTGTATACGGGACTGGCTCTGTTTGTTGACGCGCTGCAACCACTCCATCGTGCAGTCACAGAGATACTGGTTGTCACCGATGTAAAACTCGGGCAGTTGCTTGTCCGAAGGCACTGCACTTATACGTAACGCGTAAGGCTCGAGATTCCTTATTCGATTGCCTTTAAGATCGACCCGCGTCAAATTAGGCTTTTTGAAGAAGGCGTAACTCTGAACCTTGGAAATAAGATTGTCATTGAGGGCCAGTAGCTCGACGCTCATAGGTATCGCGTTGCCCGTTATCTCCGTCAATTTGTTTTCACTCGCGTCGAAGTAGCTCAACTGCAATTGAGTCTCGATCTCGAAGTAATTACCCAGCTCACTGATCTCGTTGGAATGAATATCCAGCCACTGCAATCCGGTTGGTATCATCGCGTAATCGAACCACTTGAGTCTATTGTCACTGACGTTGAGCCAAACGAGATTCGGCAGATTCGTGAAGAGACCGGCAATGTCGGTCAGTTGATTACCATCCAAACGTATCGCCTGAAGATTGAGATTCTCATCGAAAGCACCTGGCTCGATGTGTTGTATACGATTGCGCGACAGATTCAGTATCTTCAGTTCCTTGATCTTCTCGAAGATACCCTTGGTCAGATTGCCGATATGATTCTCGGTCAGTCGAAGGCCGTATAACTGGGACACGTGATCAAATGTACCACTCGGTATCTCGGTGATGAGGTTTTCACCAAGATCGAGGGTCCGCAGCAGAGGCGTGGCTTTGAGGGCATCCGGCACAGTGGCTAGACGGTTACCATTGAGATGCAAGTCCTGAAGGGACGAGGCGTTTCGTAACGAGCTTGGATGAAGATCGCTGAGCCTGTTATTATCGAGGGATAGAAGACTGAGCACGTACAGACCGCTGAGAGTGGTCGCGTCGATGACACTCAACTGATTATCACTTAGGACAAGGGTGTGCAAATTGTACAGTGCCGAGAATGTATTCTCGGGCAGGCTCTCAATGAGATTCTCCTGTAAACGAAGGATCTGAAGACTGTAGAGATCGCGAAATACCGCCGGTTCCAAGCGTCTTATGCGATTGCTCGACAAATCCAGCACTACGAGACGCATGAGACCGGTAAAGGTGGCGGCGTTGACCCATTCGGCGGTGAGCTCGTTCATCGACAGATCGAGCACAAGCAGCTGCTTGAGCTCGTTGAAGAGACCCGGTGGCAGAACATTCAGCGTATTGTTTCGCAAATGAATCTCCTGTATGTCCCTCGCGTCATTGAAAAGTTCGGGAGGTAAACTCGTCAGACGATTGTCGCTCAGACGAAGAATAGTCAACGTCGCGAGACCCTCGAAGGCGCGATCAGCCATAAAGATTATCGCGTTGCTGCGCAAATCCAGTGTCCTCAGTCTCGCCAGTCCGGAGAAGGCCGCTGCCGGTAGGCTCTCGATGCTATTGTTGCTAAGATCCAATTCACGAAGACTCGAGGCGCATCTGGCATCGGTATTGAAATTGAAACTCGCCACTTCGCGCAGTCGATTCCGCGTTAGGTTGAGCATCTCTAGATTGTGAAGAGAACAGAGCGAGCCCTCGGGCAAACTCCACATGTTATTCTCGCCGAGATCGAGCCTCTCGAGCTGACTCAATTCCTCGGTAAAAGCTCGAGCCGATACGTCGAGCGCCATCGCCGACCAATCAGTATTGTGCGTCTTGACCGTGAGATTTCGCAATTCATTGAGACCTTTGAACGCATCGTCCGAGAGATTACCGATCTTGCAGTATTCAATGACGAGCTCCCGTAACTCAACGAGAGGCCTGAAACTTCCGGCGCTGAGGGAACTCTGATAGAACAGCGCATCGCTACACTCGAGCCTCAGTCTAACCGTATGCTGAGGCTGTATTACGCTGAAATTCGTATTCTCCAATTCGCTGTTGATGGTCCTCAGACGACAGACCAGCGATACGTCATCCTCGGTGTCGCCGGTCGCGACCCACCTGCACTCATCGGGCGCCTTGTATCTAAGTGCTTTGCTCAACGATGCACCGAGAACACCGAATATCGTTCCCAGTAATATAGCGAAAAAAGCAGGACTGCCCTGCATCTTTGCGCGCTCTCTTGATTATTATTCCATGCACCCCGTTGACGAGGTGCCTAGGGAGGCGGAGTTGGAGGGGAGGATGGTGCTTGTTAAGGGTTTACGTATGCGCCTCGAGAAACCGGCTCAGGGCCCCATCTGAATAATCGCTATCTCGCATCTCTTATCACTCTACTCCGCGTTACTTTGCGGGTTTCTTGATCCTCTCAACCTTCGCACTGCACACAGCCACTTGTACGGCTTATATCCACAATAACGATAATCCCATGGTTGGTTATCACCGCGTTTAGCCCGAAACTAATGGCTCCGCTATGGCTGCACCGTTACGCGTTGGAGTCACTTCAACTTTTGCGTTTTTGTTCGAACTCCTATTTTTTGTGCGACGATGATACGCGCACGGGCGCGACCGACCGCGAGATAACACGACTCGAATGAGTGGTGGACGTTGCGGCAAGAGCCACGGTTCACCGAGGACTGGTGGCTCGCAGCTCGTCGGAGCGAAGCTGGGCCCGCTACCAGCAGATCCCGTCTCCCCTTCACTTCCTTCGCAGCAGTCCTCTCTCTCTCTCTCTCTCGCCTTTTCTCCTTCTCTCTCCCGCTCTATCTTTCTCACTCTCCCGTCTCCGAGTCCTGACTTCTTTCCTTCCCCCACCACGACTACAAGGTCCCTACCTGGGGCCCGCCGTCTTGGCGAGCCTATAAAAACAAGACAGGTACACTCTGCGGGCCCTTACAGTGGCTCTTCTCCTTTGGCTGCCTCTTCACTGTGCTTATCCTCTCTTTCTCTCTCTCTCTCTCTCCTTCTCTCCCTCCCTCTTGCTATCGCTTTTTCTCTTGCTATGGCTCTTCGCTGCTGCACGGCATATCCCATCGCATCGTCATGGCGTTGTATCGCGGCTCCTTCCCTGCGTTCTGGAACGAACTGCAGCCGCTTCATCCGTTCGGATCTTATATTCTCCTTGTTGAGAAAAGACAGTCTATCTCTCTCTTTCTCATTCCTCGACTCTCCGTCTCTCTTTCTCTTTCTCCCTTTTATTCTTCCTTCTCGCTCTATCTTTCTTGTCATTCGCGAGATTCACAAAGTATACCGTCGGCATGTTTTGCCAGAGAGAACACCTTCGCCGGTGAAAAGCAACCCCGCTCGTAGCCTCACGTTTACCCCATTGTCACGTGAGTCCCGTGAATCCGACGATACAAAGAGTTTGGCTGAAAGCATCGGCAGTGTGTCCTTACCGCGTAAAAGCTTCCAACTAATATGCCGACCGCGAGAGATACGTGATGCTCGTCGACGGTGACGAAAACCAAAACAAACGAGGTAGGGATTGTGTCATTGACCATGAGGAAGGAAGATGGAGGGAAAAATAAAGAGCGCTTGAATTATTTCTCCAAACAAGCCTGGTCCGCTCGACAATGAGGCTTAAGAGGTTCACAATGGTCGCCTCGGAGAGCTCGACAAGCGTTAACGGGATCACCTTTCTAACGCCTTGGAGCTATTTCTAGTACACAAACATGTATATATATACCTATATGGTTATTCCACTAGGTACTACCATAATAGTGGTTCAGTGTCGTTAGAACTCTTCCTACCGCAGCTAAACTCTGTTTTATTCAGTCGCCAACGAAAGATTGATAAAGGTACACGGGCGTGCTTATTCCCTCTCACTTCCTCTCTTTCACTGTCACGTGGAAGCAGGCGACATTTCTCATCGCAAAATGAGTCTCTTCCTCCTTCCCACTCTTCGTTTCTCGCTCGTTTTGAAGAATGCGTTTTCAATCGAGTTTCAACACTCCCCGCCGCTTCTGCTAGGAAATGCCAGTGATGGAGCTCGCCCTCACCTTGAGTGGGCGTCCGCGGGATATGAGGGTTATCAATGACTTATCATCGGTTAGTTATTTACGAGGCAAAGTGGCCTCTGAGTGCGCTGCTGCAAAGCCAATGAGAACGAATCTTCCGCGCACCGGTTTGATCGAGTCTCTGGCTCTTCATTCCGACCCTCGTTGTTACAGGTTCAGCTTCGGGGTTTGGTTGAATACGAGAGGGAGGGAGAGGGATAGAGAGAGAGAGAGAGAGAGAGAGAGAGAGAGAGAGAGAGAGAGAGAGAGAGAGAGAGAGAGAGAGAGAGTAAGAGGCAAGGAGAAGTCGGACTAGCATTTCTCCCTCGTTGGATCCAATAAGCATTCGCACTTGGGGTGTGAAACGATCAGGCGGGTTGCATTAGCCATACTACTGCGGGCGGGAGGAGTGATCCTACAGCCGGGAATCGCGAAGGGAGCTCCGTTAAGTGGTCCCCCATGGTGCCTGGCCTACCCCCTGTCAAGAATGGCCTCTTAACAGCGCGAGAGAGCTCGTGCGGATTCCCGTCGTGCTCTCGGCACGTTTTTTTGTTTCCTCTTTCGCCTTCCTCGTTTTATTTATTCTTTTATTTTGTAGGTTAGGTTAGAGAACCGAGAACGAAAGTGGAGGACGATTCAACTGCAATATGCCGTTGGGCCTTCTCGTCCCGAAACGCTACTCGCTCATTCGTGTCCTCCGCTCTTACATAAAGACTCCTCGGTCAATCGGCTAATTATGCGCTTTAAAGTGTCTTGCCGCTTCGCCATTGATTGTTATTATAATAACGTTGGCCGCGAGAGGCCACGGGGCTCCGGCTCACCTAATATTTTAGCTCCCCTTTATAGCTCTCTGCCGGCATCTTCCAACGCCACCTATGCTTCTCCTCTCGCTGGCACCTCTCTGGCTCTCGCCCAAAGAAACCCTTCGTTTTCCCATTAGAAACGTTGCGTGGTTTGCACGCGCGAGAGAGAGAGAGAGAGAGAGAATGAGAGGGATGGAGAGGGTCTGGTAAAAAATTGCCCACGACTGCACGCTGGCCGCGACCACTGCCGCTTTATAACGACTCTTCCCTGTGCGTTATTTCGCCTCTTCTTCATATGATGTTTTTTCTCCTTTTTTTAACCCCCCCCCCCTCTCTCCCCCCGTTCTTCTTTTTATATTTTAATTCTTTTTTGTTCTCTGGCGAACTCTCGGTCGGCGCTTCTTCACGGAGCGGAATACGAAGATTCGTCGACGTTTTCTCTCACCTGCGGAGAAACATTTATTTCACGACTTCTTGTCACACGTCCGAGGCTCACATTAGTTTCATATATTTTCGCGCATATACGAGAGCTACCTGACTGAATAAATTATACAGGAAAGAGAGAAAGAGCGTGAGCACATAACCGCAGTATCCTCGCGATCTCTCTTGGCATATGTGCAAATGAAATATCGAATTAATTCTCAACGTGACACGTTCGATTCTTTTTTTTTTTTTTGTATTTTTTTATTTCTTTTATTCCGCTGAAAGAGCCAGAATTGCCAAACTGTATATTCATGTTTGTGCTGGTTTTGCGCGGATAAATTTATTTATTTTTCATTTGCCAGATTTTTTGCCGCACCTACGATGGAAGAAACTTTTTCCAGCGAAAAAATGACGTGCAATGTTGCGGTTGATAAAAAATGTAGGAGATACACACTGAGAGAGAAAAATAACTGAATTTGAGAACATGAATTTATTTATTAAATGAAAGTATTAATTCGATTATTTATTTGTTGAACCAAGAAAATCACTCTTTATTTAAAAAAATATTTTCACGAATCTATTACTCCATTATATTAAACTCTTATTTATTAGTAACAATTAAATGCATGATAGATTTGATTGAATTTGTGTTCATTGGATTAATTACATTGATCGCATCATAAACATGAGATTATTTGAATCTAAAAAACGAATTCAATACAAAATTATTTTTTTCGAAAAAATTATTTTCTTGCAATAAAGTCATTATTATTTAACTTCAAAAAATATTTTTATTTAAATAGATTTGATTGAATTTGTATTCATTTGATTAATTACATTTATCGCATCATAAACATTAGATTATTTGAATCTAAAATGACGATTATTTGAATCTAAAAAATAACTTCAATACTTAATTATTTTTTTCGAACAAAATTGTTTCTTTCCAATAAATTCATCATTATTTTACTTCTAAAAATATTTCTGTAGTATTTTCAATATTTATTGGATATAAAATAGATTGTGATTATTTGAAAAGAAGCTGTAGTAAAATAAATAACACATTATTTTATTCCATTAGAATATTTATTTGGAGTGATGACATGATGAAACATATTCCATTTTTCGTAAAACAAATTTGTGAACAAATTTCATTGAATCCAGAATAACTTATGCAATTTTTTATTCTCTCAGTGATTTCACGAAAACTCAATAGATTTAGAGTTACGCTTCATTTTACAAAAATTATCGTTTTTTGCGAAAATTTAAATATTTTTGCAAAAAAATTCGTACGAAACTTTTTAAAAAACGAAATTGAAGCTTATACTTCTCCCCACAATTTTTGTTATGCAAAAAACAGTTAAAAAAATTTTTCATGGGTCGTGCGCTAAAATTTCACCGCCAAAAAAAGTCAAAAAACGACCATGTTTCAAAGGACGTACCGGGTTTTAAAAAGATCGACATTTTTTTTTTTTCAGCGAAATGAAGCTGAATACGCCGCTGTGTGAAATAAATTATTTTATTTTTTAAAAGAGCAGTGAAACTTTTTGTGCGAAGCGGAATCAGGGCGAGTGTTTCCAAACTTTGGGACGGTTGTGTATATACAATATCGCAATGGTTTAAACGTTAAATTCACCGAATGCATCTGATGGTAAAAACAATAGTGGAGGAAATATTTGACATGTATGCGAGCTTTTATCTATGGTGGCCAGGAAAAACCTGGAAATTCTGGGGAATTTAATTTAAAATGGTTGGCGATTTTTTTTTAGTCAGGAAAAATGAGTGGTGAATATGAAAATGGAATTTCCTCCTGAAGAAAAAAAAATCAGTGGATTCTTGTTTTCTAATGTCCCGGGAATTCTCACTCAATGAAAATAAAAGCTTTAACTTTAAAGTAATTCACAATGATTATAAATTATGATGCGATATATCCAAGCTGCAATTTTATTAATAAATTCCATAAATATTGAAAGTTGCTGTAAAACTTTATTTATGTATGAAAATTCTGTTTTAAATCTTAAGTGTTTACTTGTACAAAAATCATTTTTTTTTCATCAATAATAAAAAGGCTGATCGATCAGTTACTCGTATTAGGACTATTAGTTAGAATTTTAGGAACCTAATTTGGTTAGGAAACGTTATTGAATTGTTTCGTCTGTTTTTAGTTGCCTGTCAGACAACCATAACGAATTGTATGGGAATCGACGTTGATTCTTAATCAGCGACTAGCAAAACAAAACGAACTGGAGAGATGAAGCGAGAGAGAGAGAGAGAGAGAGAGAGAGAGAGAGAGAGAGAGAGAGGGCATGGTACAAGAATCGGTAATAATCATTTAACGTTTAATAAGCAGGTTGCTATCGCGGTGAGTGAACCGAGCGATCGGCCATGGTTAGTGTATACATCGAGGGGCAGAGGCACCTTTTCTTAGGAAAATAATGAAGGATCGGTGGATAAAAAAGCATCGCATGTCAGGGCTGCTTTCTCACCATCCATATACACACTCATATATCCTTCTCTCTCCAGTGAGGTCTTAGAGGAGGGCGCCCTTCTCTCTCTCTCTCTCTCTCTCTCCCCCTCCCTCCCTCTCTCTCTCTCTCTCTCTCTCTCTCTCTCTCTTTCTCTCTCCTTCTCTGCACTGTCCCTCGGGTATATGAACCGTTGATTATACCATAGCAAGTCATAATTACGTACGATCGTGGGTACGTACACGCACTTCGTTGCCGCTGTAAACTCTGCATCTAGCTCGAAAGAGCCAACTCTCAACCTCACTGCGTAGTACCGGTCATGTATACTATGTTACTCATACACTACATTACACGTTGTACCGGCCAGCACTAATTCCGTCTTTGCCAGGGAAAAAAGGAAAAATATAAATAAAAATATTAAACGGCTAGATACGTAGCACGCAGCGGGTATTATATGTATATCCGCTGGGTGCTGCATTCAAGGTGCCAAACCAACGAAAATCTCCCTATCTTCTGTGAATCCAGGAAAATTGGTCCCCGGAAAATCGGTCCCTGGAAAATTGGTCCCCGGAAAATTGGTCCTCCGGAAAATTGGTCCCGGAAATTTGGTCCCTATTATCGATTAAAACGTCGATTGAACTGTATCATTCGAGTGAACATAACTTTTTCAAATTGTGAGATGCATAGGACGGATCTAGGAAAAAATAGGACACGAAAAAATACCCGCTGAAAAAGTACCCGATAGAAAAAGTACCCGCGGAAAAAATAATTTTTTTTTTAGCAAACCCAAAAAAACGACAAAAAGTCTACAATGGGGATATCTACTCTAGTAGTCAAATTCAATTTCTTTTTTTTCTCAAACCCAAAAAACGACAGAAACTCTGCAACGGTGATAACTATTCTAGTAGCCAAATTCAATTTTTTTTATCAAACACAAAAAACGACAGAAACTCAAACTCAGCCAAATGCAATTTTTTTAAAATCAAACCGTAGGGTGCGTGCGTCCATGGGATACGTAGATTTTTTGGGTGGGTTAGAGGCGTGGGGTGTGGTACGTGCATCCGTGGGGTGCGTGCGTTGGTGGGGTGCGTGCGTCTGTGGGGTACGTGCGTCGGTGGGGTGCGTGCGTGGGGTGATTCGAATGATACACTTCAATCGACGTTTTAACCGATAAAAGGGACCAAATTTCCGGGACCAATTTTCCGGGGGACCAATTTTCCGAGGACCAATGTTCCGGAGACCAATTTTCCGGGGACCAATTTTCCTGTTACCATTTTAGGTCCTCTCTTTCTCTTTCCCATCTTTGCTTCGCCTTTCGGGGAAGACCTTGATTCTACACATTTTTATTCTACACATGACATTTCCTACACAAAAGTTTCTACACAAATTATTCTAAACAAGAAAAGCGACAAGGAACTTTATTCTACACAAGAGAAGTGGCAAGGGATATTATTATACACACAAATTATTCTACGCTGGTTTCTACAAACATTATTCTTTACAAAAGAAGGGGCAGAGAATATTATTCTACACCGGTTTATTCTACACGCATCATTCTACACAAGAAAAGGTGGCAAGGAATGGGAAGACCTCGATTCTACACATTTTTATTCTACGCATGATATTTTCTTCACAAAAGTTTCAACACAAATCATTCTAAGAAAAATGATAAAGGAATATTATTTTACACAAGAGATGTTGCCAGAAATATTATTCTACATAAAAGTATTTTACACTGGTTTCTATACACATTATTCTATACCGGTTTCTACACACATTATTCTACACAAGAAAAGGGGCAAGGGATATTATCCTATACACAAGAAAAGGTGACAGGAAATAATATTCTATACTGCACATTATTATTCTACACATTACTTTCCTACACATTACCCATCTACTCTGCTTTGCTTTTTGGAGAAAACCTCGATTCTGCATATTTTTATTCTACACAAATTATTCTCCACAAGAAAAGTGACAAGGAATGTTATTCTACATAGAGAAGTTGCCAGAAATATTATTCTGCACAAAATTATTCTACACCGGGTTTTTCTACACGCATTATTCTACACAAGAAAAGGTGGCAGGAAATAATATTCCATTCTACACATGATTTCCTTACACATTACAGCCTGTAGCAAAACTTTGCAATGCGATTAGCCATTGCAGTAGTACATTTTGCTAAAGGCTGTAATGTGTAGAAGAATAATGTGTAGGATAATAATGTGTAGAATATAAACCTCCTGAATATCCGTTGCCCCTTCTCTTGTGCATAATAACGTGTGTAGAAACAGGTGTAGAATAATTTTATGTAGAATAATATTCTTTGCTACTTCTCTTGTGTAGAATGTGTGTAGAAACAGGTGTAGAATAATTTTGTGTAGAATAATATTCTTCGCCACTTCGCTTGTGTAGAATAATGTATGTAGGAGCAGGTGTAGAATAATTTTATGTAGAATAATATTCTTTGCTATTTCTCTTTCGTAGAATAATGTGTGTAGAAACAGGTGTAGAATAATTTTGTGTAGAATAATATTCTTCGCCATTTCGCTTGTGTAGAATAATGTGTATAGGAGCCGATGTAGAATAATTTTATGTAGAATAATATTCTTCGCCACTTCGCTTGCGTAGAATAATGTGTGTAGAAACAGGTGTAGAATAATGTTGTGTAGAATAATATTCTTCGCCCCTTCGCTTATGTAGAATAATTTGTGTAGAAACTTTTGTGTAGAAAATGTCATGTGTAGAATCAAAATGTGTAGAATAGATACCTCCCCCGCTTTTCTTGTAAAATTTTCATGAAACGTCACGACTGTCATCCTGTAAGTATCTACCAGTCGTAGTTGTGGATTTGTGGCGTCTTCTCTCGCGACCACCATGCGCATTCCATCGCGCGTTAGATACTCGCGCTTTTCTTCATTCGAATTCAGCGAGGGAAGAGAGAGATCTCCGCGTTATTGCTGTATACGCGCGGTGTTCCCGCGGTATTTGAACGTGACGAGGAGCAGGTCACGCGCCGATTCCTCTTTATCCGTCTCGTGCTCTTTTCCTCGCGACTTTAACGTCGGTCCTGCAATTTTTCACGTAACCAACGACGAAGAGAGCCTTATTTAAAAATTCCCCTCGTTCCCGGATGAAGAATAGAGGGTTTTATAACCCGAACGATCGGGAGAAAGGGAGGAAGAGACAACGCGGGGAAAGAGAGAGTCTCGCGCGAGCGCAAGCTCACTTTATAAACACCGTATCAACACTTGCTCGATTAATCACCTCGTTACACCATCGCCGGATCTCGCTCGTATACATACTCTTATTTCATCGACCGCGTCGTGCTGCATGTATAATTACTTTACCGAACTTGTGGATGAAATAACCAACAGCTTGGCGTTTATGTGTACAAGCCTACGTTCGACGATTACATGCTTTACATCGGAGAACGTTTATTTGTTTTTGGCAGAAAAACATTTTGTTACATTGTCCACCTCCGTTATCTTGAAAAGCGACAATTGTCATTCTTAAGGCCTTACATAAGTGCAAAAGTCCATACATAAGTGCATTTTCGACTGTTATCCCTGCTGAATAAATAATGTTTTCCATTTCTCCATACATAAGTGTACAAGCCTACGTTCGACGATTACATGCTTCACATCGGAGAACGTTTATTTGTTTTTGGCAGGAAAACATTTTGTTACATTGTCCACGTCGGTTATCTTGAAAAGCGACAATTGTCATTCTTAAGGCCTTACATAAGTTCAAAAGTCCATACATAAGTGCATTTTCGACTGTTATCCCTGCTGAATAAATAATGTTTTCCATTTCTCCATACATAAGTGCAAAAATGCACTTATAAGTGCATTTCTGCACTTATGTATGGAGAAATGGACTAATATCCCTGCTGAATAAATAATGTTTTCCATTTCTCCATACATAAGTGCAGAAATGCACTTATAAGTGCATTTTTGTTCAGCAGGGATATTAGTCGAAATAAATAAAAATCAACATTACATGTCGTTTATGGGCACTTTGAGGATAGAAATTTTTTTGCTCCGATCAATTTTGCCAACAATAACTCGGTGATTAATGACCTCATTCATGGCATTGAAAAAAAGTGGCCTCACGGCCTCACATCTAATTTTTTTTTAAAGATTCTTGCAATATAAACTTGTTGTTATAGTTTATCGAGCCAAATTTTTTAATTTCGAAAAATTGAACGATTTATGACAGTTTGAAGAAATTCATGCGTTTCACGTCAAGAATTTTGTAATTAAATTATTATAGTATAATGTTTCTATAATGTTTTAATCATATTATGAGGAATTGAGCTCAATAGACTATAAAGAAAACGATGACGAATATTTGAAAAACAGCCATTTTGAAAAATATTAAAAAATCTATGAGTTATCGTGCCGACCGTGTCGTAAAAATTAGCTTCGAAAAAAATGCACTCAAAAATTTAAGAGCGTTTCTCTCGAAGTTGCGCATAACTAAAGCATAGCATAATTAATTAAGGATGCATGGCAGCTACTGTTAAGTCGTTGAACAACTGATAGTGAAATTTGTAAAAAAAACCCATTTAACGATGAGATAAAATAATTGTATTATTCATTGGAGCCAAAAAGGAGATTTATTACAACTCAGAGTAAAAAATACGAATTAAGAATTATCGATTTTTAATGACAGATTCAATTGCTGATTTGATGCATATTTTCCCTGACGAAAACTCTCAAAAATAAAAATCAAAATATTGTAAAATCAAATCGTTATGTGGGTATTTGATGCTTGCAGCATAAACCAATATCCTCTGAACTATTGAAAATCATAATATTCGATATTAACATTCTTTTTTGTCATAAATATAATTACTATCCTCATGTTGTCGAGGCAAATCAACTTGGCAACGTCGCAAGTTCTGAATGTTGGTAGCAGTGTGCTCGATACATTTTCCAGCATTGGCCGACTGTGGAAAAAATGGTGACGCCCATACACGGTCACACCGAGAGGTTACAAACGAGGCAACATATATATCCCGTATATAACATATAAATCGAAAATTCTATGTATGAGCTTATACTGTATTTATTTTATATTGATTATGGAATATTGTTTCATCAATATTATGCCACACAATAATTAGACAAGAAGAACAACAGGATTTTCGCTTGCGGAAATTTGAATCGCGCGCCTCTTACACCGCGACCTCGATAATCGGAATCCGTCGGGACCGGCTCTTGCAAGAAGTGGGGTTGCGCACATTGCACAGAACCGTCTCTGCGCCGCTGGTGACTGACGGCGGCCTGACGCGATTGGCTTGGCGCTTCTCCCACTACGCTGCAATTGCAACGATCGAGGTACCGATTATTGAGGTCGCAGTGTATAAGTTATGTGACGTTATCAGCGACGTTGTACAATTTGCGACATAGGAGCTAACAAAATGCGAAAAGGGTCCTATTTAACTTAAAATATCTCTCAAAATATGTGGGCGAATATCGATATCTTATTTTTTACGTGTTATGCATATTACAGTGATACCATAACAAAGTTTTCTTTCCATAAAAGTACTCTGCAAATACCTTTTTGGACAGTATGCCAAATATGTCAAAAGTTTCTTATTTTCCATAACATCACATTATAATTATTGTTTATTTATACTGTCGTTCAAAAGTTTGGAAACACTCACCGCGATTCCTCTTCGCACAAAAACTTTCACTGCTCTTGCAAAAATGAAAATATTTCAATCCAACAATCAGCGTTTCAAAAAGGACACATTCAGCTTCTTTTCGCTTTCCCCAAAAAAAAAAATCGATTTTTTTTTTAACCCGGTACGCTTTTTGAAACATGGTCGTTTTTCGGCAATTTTTTTTTGCATTGCAATTTTTCCGTACGAACGTTTGTTAAAACTATTTTTCATATAAAAAACTTGTGGCGAGGAGTATAAGCTTTAATTTCTTTTTTTTTAAGTTTTGTACGATTTTTTTTCGCAAAAATATTAAATTTATTGGCGCAAAAAAACGACCATATTTATAAAATGTAGCGTAACTCTAAAACTACTGAGTTTTTGTCAAATCACTAAGAAGGTAAAAAGTTGCACACAATTATTCTGGATACAATGAAATTTTTTCAGAATTTTTGTTCAAAATTTTTTTTTCGAGATTTTTTCCTGTCAACGCAACGAGATATTTTTTCATCTTAAGCAATCGGGGTCTCTCACCTTATCTACACAGTTTTTCCATCGAAAAACCTTATCTACATTGTTTTTTTATCCGAAAACCCGTGTAGATGAGGTAAGCAACCCGATTGTTTAAGATAAAAAAATATCTCGTTCACAGGACAAATTTTTGAAACAAAAAAATTTTTGAACAAAATTCTGACAAAATTCCATTAAACCCAGCATAATTGTGTGCAACTTTTTACCCTCTTAGTGATTTCACGAAAACCCAGTAGTTTTAGAGTTACGCCTTATTTTATAAATATGATCGTTTTTTTGTGAAACTCTGAATGTTTTTGCAAAAAAAAATCGCACCAAAATTAAATAAAAACGAAATTGAATGCCCCCCCCCCCCCCCCCCATAAGTTTATCATGCGAAGAACAGTTTTGAAAAAATTTCGTGGATCGTGTGCCAAAATTTCATCCCAAAAAAAAGCCAAAAAAAAACGACCGTGTTTCGAAAGATGTACTGGGTTTAAAAAAAATCGATTTTTTTTTTGGAAAAAGCGTAATGAAGCTGAATATATCCCCTTTGAAATGCTCTTAGCTAAATTAAAATATATTCATTTTTAAAAGAGCAGTGAAACTTTTTGTGCGGAATCGGGGTGAATGTTTCTAAACTTTTGGACGACAGTGTATTTCTATAAACAAATTCTTTATAGGTCACATTAAATCATCTGAGGATAATCTAAATCAGGATCGAAAAGTTAAAACAAAAGCCGAATTCATCATGACCCTTGACCACCGGATCCTTTGGCCGATTTGCAGTCGATACTCCAAATATTATTAACAATATATTTAATTTTAACAAAAATCAAACTTTTTCGAAAAGTCTGGATGTATGTAAGATCAAACTGCATCAAACTGCAAGAGTAAGACGGCAATTTTTGGAGTTTCGCTCAAAACGGTATTTTTAAAGGAATCTTATAACCTTAAGGGGGTCGCCTAGTGTGAAGGCTGTTTTTTAAATGCTTTTCTGGAGAATTTTTTTTTGACAAACCATTAAAATAAAATAATTTATGAATAGTGTATCATTTTTAACATTTGAACAAACTTTGTGAATTTTTTGAAGTGAATGTATCTCCGATTATATTTAATACATTCACTTCAAAAAATTCACAAAAATTGTTCAAATGTTAATAAAAATGATACACAATTCATACATTATTTCATTTTAATGGTTTGCCAAAAAAAAAATCCCCAAAAAAGCATTAAAAAAACAGCCTTCACACTAGACGACCCCCTTAAGTAACCTCATCAGAGGGGCAATCAAGTGTATATATAGTTACCCGATGTATTTCGTGTTACATCAGTGCGGTGATAACTGGCCCGCGTGGCAGTGCTCGAGACCTGATGGGTCTAAAATGGATGGTCCGAGTGCCCGGGGGCCGAGAATTGTCGGCTTGCGGAGAGGTCGGCGCTCGCCGTTCATCTCCGTCTCTCTCTCTCTTCCTCTTCGTCTCTCACTCGGACCCCTTCATCCTAATGCGATGATAAATCAAACTGCTTTACCGTTTCCAATCGAAACCTTTTTTTTTCTTCTCAACTCCTCCAGTTTCTTTTTTTTCTGCTCCTTGCTTTCTTTACGATACAATTTTCGTCGTTTTTTTTCTCTGTTTTTTATTTCACGAGACCAGTGACGGGTTGAGATACTGGTAGTAATATATATCCCTGGGACGTAAATAAATGCGTCGTTTATATCCTTGTTGAATCGTCGGATGGATCACCCGAAGGAGATGAGGAAATAAAAAAAAAAAGGGAACTTATAGCTGTGGCTAATAGTAATGACAATTATCTGACGGACTGGTCAATTAGCGATCTACAGAGGAAAAGAAAGGGAGACGGGAAAAAAGAGAGATAGAGAGGGTGGGAGGGAGGGAGAGAAGGAGGGAGGGAGTGAGGGCGGGAGGGTGGGAAGGAGGGAGAGAGGGAGGGAGAGGGCGAGGGAGAGGGAGAGAGAGAGAGAGAGAGAGGACGAATTAGGCATTTACCTTACAAACCGCAACAACGTTTTCTCTCCAATATATATATATAGTCCAACATGGGTATACGTATATATAAATTCGTTGCGCATAAACTGTACAAATAAGTGATGAATAAATCAAGCGGAGAGCCAAGCTCGAGAGAGAGAGAGAGGCATGCTTTGAGGCTTGATTGATTCTCTTGCGTCATTGCACGTAAATGGAGCAATCAAGCTCCTTAGTATTCCGCCAACATCGTTGATCGTTGGCCGTGCAAGAGGGGTACAAACCCGAAGTTGGAAGGAACGGAAGGGGAATTCGATAGGTCCAAAAAGGATGGGATGATTGCTTCGCCAAGCAGAAACCTCGGAGCGGGCGAGAGAGGCCCGTCGTCGTCGTCGTCTTTGCAATCTCTCTCTCTCTTTCGTTCTCTCCATCTCTGTCTGCGACGCCGAAAATCACGGAGGGAAAAAAGAGCGAGAGATGGGAAAGAGGACGAAGGCGCAAAGGACACACAGGACTTGCTCACGGCAAGGGGAAGGCGGCCGCGACTTCGGTCACTGATCGCCGTGGTCCTCGTGGCTCCTAACTACTGCCGATGCTGCTTTTGCTTGCCTCGGACTTCGTGGCCCTTCTTTCCCTCCCTCTGATCGCTTCCTCTGTAGACCTTCGCTCGTTTTGTGGATCAGACTTTCTCTACTTCTTACTCGCTCAGATGACGAATGGGAGAAAAAGGGAGGGAGAGAGACCTATCCCATCGTCATGATGGGATAGCTCTCTCTCCCTCCCTTTTTCTCTCATTTGATAAGCTTAATTCGCGTAATCACTTAATATCTTCTTGTCACGAAATAATTGAGTCTTATGGTTTTGGACCTTTTGGGGAAGATACTCTGCAATGATGAATCCCATGGGCAGGAGGACGTCAAACTGTTACAATTGAAAGATACACGGAATAAATGGTTGGTTGGGATAACCAACTGATTATTAGTTAGGTATATTTCTGTTACCGTAACCATCTGCTTCGTTACGATAACCATCTAGCATTAGTTCCATCTACTATTCATAGTTAGTTGACGCGACTAGTCAACACAACTAACTTGATTAGTCGGTCTAACTAATTAAATAGTATTCAAGAGGGTAAAGGATGGACACCGAATTTTATATGCACTGTAGCCAATTATATGATCATATCAGCAGTTTTGTCAGTACTCCAAAAATCCACCAGGTGAATTCCTGTCACACAAACGAACTTCCCCCTCGACGCTTATAACCTTTCCAAGTTCGTCTTTATTTGAAATCCTTATTTTTTAGTATGGATATTGAATACTTCGCGGCAAAACGCAAGATGGTTGAATCCGAAATGGATTCCCCTAAAAAAGGGTGTTTTTTATTTACGAAATTGTAAACTTTATATGTGTAGCGACATTCAAATATTGAAATGTTAAAAAACATTGTGTAGATATTAAACAAAATTATAATAAACCACGAGTAAAATACCCGAGCGGAAATTTGATTCCGGCTAGGATCAGGGCTACATCAAGCTAGCCTTAAAATGACATCCAGCCTGGATCAGGATACGTATCAAGAAAAGATCAGGAGCGTCACGCTACTTCCGTTCCGGCCACGATCATGACTCTGATCCTAGCCGGATCAGACGCCTTATCCAGTCCTGATCGCCCACGAGTCCTAGCCTGATCACATTTATTTGATCTCCAATAATATATTAATAATATTAAAATGCATATTAAGTTATCATAATTTCAGTTTATTATTATTATTGCATCAAAATGTGTGCAGGTACAGTTTTTATAGCCTAATAGTTTAATGATTTATAAAAATCAACGATTCCACGCTTTAATAGAGTATTTAATTCTTTGGTCTATTCATTAGTATAAAAGGTATACAATACTGTTTCTTACATTTTCTTATATAATTTAGAATAGTCTTGTTCTAAATTATAATTATAAGAAAATGTAATATGAGAAGAAAAATAAATGTGTAGTTTTATAATTGTATATTTATATTATTTTTTCACCGCCGTGTATACTGACTCCTGCTCCATTTTGGATCAAGGAAATATCAGGCTAGCGACATTTATAATAAAAAATGTTTCGTTTAAATTTGCCTGATAAACCTTAGCAGCACCTGATACGTCCCTGATATCGATAATGTAAGGGTAGCCGGATCTAGTAATATATGATCTCGTTTGGATCCGGGCGTGATCAAGCTATCCGGATCGAGCTACCCTTACCGATGCCTGATCAAAGCCTACTAAAATATGATCCCGTTTGGATCCGGGCGTGATCAAGCTATCCGGATCAAGCTACCCTTACCGATGCCTGATCAAAGCCTACTAAAATATGATCCCGTTTGGATCCGGGCGTGATCAAGCTATCCGGATCAAGCTACCCTTACCGATGCCTGATCAAAGCCTACTAAAATATGATCCCGTTTGGATCCGGGCGTGATCAAGCTATCCGGATCAAGCTACCCTTACCTATGCCTGATCAAAGCCTACTAAAATATGATCCCGTTTGGATCCGGGCGTGATCAAGCTATCCGGATCAAGCTACCATTACCGATGGCTGATCAAAGCCTACTAAAATATGATCCCGTTTGGATCCGGGCGTGATCAAGCTATCCGGATCAAGCTCCCCTTACCGATGCCTGATCAAAGCCTACTAAAATATGATCCCGTTTGGATCCGGGCGTGATCAAGCTATCCGGATCAAGCTACCCTTACCGATGCCTGATCAAAGCCTACTAAAATATGATCCCGTTTGGATCCGGGCGGGATCAAGCTATCCGGATCAAGCTACCCTTACCGATGCCTGATCAAAGCCTACTAAAATATGATCCCGTTTGGATCCGGGCGTGATCAAGCTATCCGGATCAAGCTACCCTTACCGATGCCTGATCAAAGCCTACTAAAATATGATCCCGTTTGGATCCGGGCGTGATCAAGCTATCCGGATCAAGCTACCCTTACCGATGCCTGATCAAAGCCTACTAAAATATGATCCTGTTTGGATCCGGGCGTGATCAAGCTATCCGGAGTTGATACAACCATTTCACTCGTGGTTGGCCGAACTGAAAAATTAGTTCCTCTGCCATTTATACTCCAACCATATTCAACATTACTCCAGCAAAGAAAAATCTAGTTGATTTTAATAGATTGTAGTTAAACAAATTTTTAGTTTAGGCCTGGCATAATACGGCTCCATTTATTCCGAGGAGTCATTCACACTCCTATTTGGTGTAGAATTGATTTAAGTAAGTGTCGGAGAGGTGATTTCAGAGTGAAATTGCAAACTCAATGAGATTTAAAAGATTCATGCATAGGTTTTCGTCGTTTCGTTGACTATGAGTCGAATCACGCTTTTCATCTGGAAAATAATTGGAGTAAACATTAGCGTGAGGCACTTGGATTAAGAACCGATCTAAGGTCTTGAAAATAACACTTTAAAGTTCACAACGAATTCATTATTTTCTGGTAAATAAAGCTATGCAATTTTTACATTTTTCTTTACTGGATTTACTATCAGAGAGTAAATTATGAAATGATAAATAAAGAAAAATAATCGATGTAAATAAATTACGCAAAAATACAACTTATAAAGAAAAGTCAATATTTTCAAGATCATAAAGATTTTATATGCTCTGCTGCGAGGTACAAAGAATTTATTTATTGCATTTTGATTTCGATCGATTTCTTACGATTTAGTTCGTGACTTCGTGCGAAGTGGTTCAATGATTTCACTAGTGAATGGCTCTTCAATTTATTTTGGGTATATATTTTTATTTGAATTTATTCAAGGGATTACAAATACTGACTATAATAATATTTTTTATGCAACTATTACATGTATAAAACAATATAGTCTTATGGATAATATACTTAGACAACAAATTGAAAAAAATTAAATAATGGCGGACGTATGTCCTGTCCATAAGAAAATTCATTCCCACCAATAGAAAGTGTATCGTGATCTTATGGATATTTTTTTTGATGGCAAGAAAGTTTTATTGGATTCAAATTTAAAGAAAAAAAAACGAACAATAAACGACTACAGTATCACGACTGGATTGTTTTTTTCTGAGTGTAAGCACCACGTAAGAGAGATCGAAGATTTTTTAAATTTATTTTCACGCTTGGAAATAGTCTCGTGTTCCAAAACGTGCGCGTTAATTATGATGTCTCGACGTTTGTACACGCTGCGTGCGGTTACCTAATTTCCTTCTCGCTCTGAATCCGATGAAAACACAATGACGTCGGCAACTCTCATTTCATTCGGTCGGCAATGAGAGACTTCCCGGTACGTACAATCCATTGATAAAACTTTCTCCGCGGTGTGTGCTTGTGTACGTATGTATCCTCGAGAGAGAAAAACACGCCAGTCATAGAGTCATTGGTCGCGCGTTCGCGAGATTGCGGGATATCATTTATGAAGACTGTATGTACAGTGACGTCCAAAAGTTTGGAAACACTCACCCCGATTCCGCTCCGCACAAAAAGTTTCACTGCTCTTTTAGAAATCGAGATATTTCCATTCGACAAGCGGCGTTTCAAAGGGGACATATTCAGTTTCATTTTGCTCTTTCCAAAAAAAAAATTTCGATTTTTTTTAGCCCGCTATGCTCTTTGAAACATGGTCAATTTTTGCTTTTTTTGGCGTTGAGATTTGGCATAAAATTTTGTTGCACTGTTTTTTGCATGAGAAATTTGTGGGGGAAGGTATAAGCTTCAATTTGGCTTTTTAAAAAATTTCGTACGATTTTTTTTCGCAAAAATATTCCATTTTTTTGCAAAAAACGACCATTTTTATAGGATGTTGCGTAACTCTAAAACTACTGGGTTTTTGTGAAATCGCTCAGAAGGTATAACGTTGCTTACAGTCATTTTGGATTCAATGAAATTTTTTTAGAATTTTTTTTATTTATTTTTAATTATTTTTATTTCGCAAATTTTTCCTGTCAATTTATTTTTTATCTTAAATAATCGGGTCTCTTATCTCATTTACACGAGTTTTTTTTTTAATGAAATAGCCTTGTAGATAAGGTTTTTTGATGATTGTTTAACGTAAGGCAAACAAATATCTCAATGGCAGGAAAAATTTTCGAAAAAAAATGTCGAACAAATTTCTAAACAAATTTCGTCGTTTTTTACGAAAAATTGGATATTTTTGCGAGAAAAGATCTGAAAAAATTTAAAAAAATTCAATTAAATCCAGAATAATTGTCTGCAACTTTTAAAAAATATATACTTACCCTCTTAGTGATATCACAAAAACCCGCTATTTTTAGAGTTACGTTACATTTCAACAAGTATGGTCGTTTTTAACGAGAGAGGGAGAGAGATTGATTGATAGTTTATTAATGCCCTGGTTACACCATGGGGCAAATTTGGTTTACCAAGCGAAAAAATATAAAAATATATAAATTTAAGAAAGCGCAATGGGTCGAACAATAGTAAGATAAAACATAATATGACAATGATCGAAAACAGTGAAAAAAAAATTTATAAACTATTATTCTCTATTCAACTAAATCGATGTGTGCCAGAAGAGAATTCGCATTGGACTACGCCAGTTTTAGACTATTAATTTTGATCTTATTCCAAGGAGTAGGCTCAGCCACGTTGGTCGTTAGTCAGATCAGATTATCAAGGTCAGCTTGGCTCGAGATGATTTTTGGTGGGTTTCCATCATTTGTACGAATGAAAATCTGACCTGAACGTACCCAAACATATTTGAAGTGCTTTTCAGAGGCTCGAGTTTTAGCTTTTCGAAAAAGAGAGAGAGGCAGAGGGAGAGAGAGAGAGAGAGAGAGAGAGAGAGAGAGAGAGAGAGAGAGAGAGAGAGATCAAATGCGTATTGGATGCGTGTATAAAGAGAAAAAGAGGGAGAGAAAGAAAGGGAGAGACTTAGGGGTGGATTGGAGGGGGAGAAGAGTAAAGGAGCTTGGAGAAATGTATTCGCTGGCGCGCTGACTTGTGATGCAATTCACATACAAACGTCGTATATCGCGAGAGCCCATGCCAAATTGATCGGAAGGGGGGTCTCCCCAAGATTCTTCGAGCCGGCGTATATTCCACGATTTGAATAACGCTTTCCGATTACTCTTGTTGCCGCATGTCTGTACAGTCGTAAAGTTCAAGTTTTCCAACCAATCTCGTGTGTTCGCGCTTACACATGTGTGGCGCCTGCTCTCTCGATTTGCAAAAGATTCACAGATTTATGAACTTGTACGTGTTTTAGCCCCGCGGCTATATTACGTACGCAAGTTGCAATCGCTCGTTGAATCTTGATAGGATTTTTCCTTCATTCTCAACAAATTGCCGTGATAGGTATAATCATTCCTCATAGCATATAAATATATATTACGCACGGTCAAACGCGTGACTTTTCTATGGTATTGAATAATAATAATCGTGAGGAATAAACGACTAGTTATTTAATCGTTGATATTTTTGGCGAAACAGCGAGATAGGAAGAGCGTAGGATGACTTTAGGATGCTTTTCATCAAATTTTTTCGAACGTTATTTATGTGATTTATGGAGCAGGGTAGACTGGGTACGGTTGTGACAATTTTTATTTGATCGCCCATAATTTTGTTAGTAAGCCAGTTACCTGGACGAAAACTGTTCTTTATAGTGAAGTGTACATTTGTCTACATATAAATACCAAAATTTTGTCCCTAAGTACAATAGTTAACTCATACGAGCAAATTAAAAAAAAAGGGAAAAGTGTCACAACCGACCACACCCCAGGGGCGATTGTGACAGTGCTTGGGGTCGGTAGTGACAGGTTGAAAAATACACCAAAACGGTCTAAAATCACTTTTATTGCAAGTCATATGTAACATAACGCGATATAATCTTTTTCTGGAAAAAGTTAACATTTACAAAACAAAAGAAATAAAATTTGGGAACACTTTAATCGGTTATAACTAATAAGCCACTGTAGAATCTACACTTATTATATAACAGTCTTCATATTAAAATCTAATCCCTTATAATGACTAAGGCCCTGTACGAATAAGTTATTATAACAGTCTTCATATTATCATTTCCTATATCATCATCATACATCATATATCGTACATAATATATCATATCATATAATCAGTCAAAACTTCTTTCCTTCTTCATAAGGGATTTTATATTTTTTTACGTCACCACTGCCCTCTGTCCGTCTTCCCCAAGCATTTTCTGGACATCTAAAAGCAAAAAAAGCAAATTTTACTTGTGTCACAACCGTACCCAGGAAATACGTCACAACCGTACCCAACGCACTCCTTCGCAAAAAAACAATCGCCATGAAAATAAAAAATAATCTACGTAAAAAGTAATCATTGGTACTTAACTACTAATGTTTAACTTATAACGAGGAAAAAAACTCATTCCGTTATCTGTATCGATATAACAACAATTATTAAAAGAAATCGAATAAAAATACTTACTTTTGACTGGTGAAAAGCAATGTAGGCCTCTGCTGGCGTTAATGTCGCACGATGGCGAACGCAACACTGTGAAACATGTTCAGTCGGACATGCCGCGCCTTTCTCCCCTTGCACCCCCCCCCCCCCGGTATTCCTTATAGTTTCGCTAATATGGCGACTGTCACAACCGTACCCTGGCACAACCGTACCCAGTCTACCCTAAACCGATATTTAATAAATCCAATGAATCCGCAAGTCAATTATTTTTTATTCATTTGCGGAATTTATTGGATCGGTAAGAAAAATCGTAATTTTGTAAGATTTATAGTCCGACCATATCGTATGAAGATAATGAAAAACGAATTTTTGGGCATGCGTGAAAAATATTTGGCTCACTGTCCAAGAGAGAAATATCTTATTTAGAATTTTTACAAATAAAAATTATGTGTGCTTTTCCCTGTGCCCTGGTTCCCTTGCGGAGTTTCTGTTGTTTTTTTTAGGTTTGATAACAAAAAATTTAATTATAACAACTTGGTTTTTTATCAAACCCAAAAATCAACAAAAACTCTGCAATGGGGACAACTATTCTAGTATCTAAATTTATAAAAAAAAAAAAAAAAAAAAAAAAAAATGTAAAGTACGGCGTAAAGTGGAAAGAATTTTTCGTACCCCTTCCGGCTTTTCATACATACCTAAAAATACGAGGGTCGTTCAAAAAGTAATGAGAACGATATACTTATTGAGGGTAGTTTGAAGAAATAATTAATGATTGATATAGCTTATTGGATCTCTGTAAGAATACCCGCAAATAATCAGTTTGTCATTGGAGCGCTGAGTAAACTAATACGCATTTGTTTGTGACTTGCTGCGAGTTGATAAAAATGGATTAACGAAAATTCGGGCGGTGATTAAATATTTTGGAACATCCCCCATATTCACCGGACTTGGCTCCCAGTGATTTCTATTTATTTCTGTGATTGAAGGAACATTTAAGAGATACAAAATTTGAAGATGATGACGAAGTGAAGCAGGGGTAAATTATTTTTTAAGTGTCCAATAGGAAAATATTTTTAAAAAAGAAATTCTAGCTTTGGAAAAAATATATTTGAAATGTATTAACTTAAAGGGTGATTATGTAAAAAAATAAAATTATACAGATTATTCTATGTCAAATCGTCGAAGAGTTGGAATCGAACCCTTTCAATTTCGATGAAATTTGGTCAGAAGTTTTCGTTTTTAATAAAACGAAGTTCTACCAAAGGAAACAAAAATGATGAATTTGGAGAATTTTGAATTTTCAAAAATTGTGAAAATCTAAGTTCCATATTTCATTTTTGGTTTAATTTTTTTTATATTATACCTTGTACTGATCTCAAAAGATCCTGAAATTTTCAGAGAGGTGTTTTTTTGTTTCAAAAATGTGAATTTTTGATTTTTTAAAAATCGTGCACATCCACGACCACATTAAATTTTTGGTTTAATTTTTTTATATGATACCTTGTACTGATCTTGAAAGATCCTGAAATTTTCAGGATGGTGTGTTTTTATTTCAAAAATATAAATTTTTGAATTTTGGTGAAAAAAATTTCGTTTTCTAAATTGTCATTAAATTAAATTTGTACTGCTCAAAACTACAGAATTACATGATTGCTCAACTTTATTTAACTTAGAAGAAAAACAAAAAATTTTTTTTTACCAAAATTCAAAATTTTTATTTCGTTTTGAAGAGTATACTCTTCAAAACGAATTTTGAGCGATTTTTCGTAACTATAATAGTTTTCGAGATATTTGAAAAATAAACTTGAAAGATTTGAAAAATTATGAAATTTTCAATTTTAAATAACTTTTGGAAAAAAAAAAATTTAATATTTTTCCTTTGGTAGAACTCCGTTTTATTGAAGACTGAAACTTCTGACCAAATTTCATCGAAATTTAGAGGGGTCGATTCCAACTCTTGGTCGATTTGACGTAAAATGACCTATATATAACCTAACTTCTCTCAAATCTAGCCATTCTCATTACTTTTTGAACAACCCTCGTACTTGATTCTCTGTCTAGAAGCATAAAATCTCATTCAGTATATTTATAAAAGGGAATAATGTGTGCTTCTGCCCGGGTCCTGGAATACCCGTGCACCAGAGACGACCGTTAGCAGCTCCCTAACTCGATCTCGTCCAGAGACTTTCGCGTGATATCGCATATATATATATATACAGCTAGAAGAGTGCAACGCGGGGCCCACAGTGGCAGCGGTGCATTCTCCCGGTATTGCTTATTGTTTTAGAGAGAATCACGAGTCCGTAGCGGCACTGGTCACGATTAAACCTCGACTCGCTTCTTCTCGTTTCGTGACCGAGAATCCTTCTCTCTCTCCCCGGTAATTCCCTTCTTTGTCTCGCGCTTACTCGTCCGTTTGGGCGAACACTCGTGCGCGGATTCTTGGCCGCTGTCTCTCTCTTTTACTCTCCAGGGCTTTGCCTTTTATAAACGTTCTTCTCGTGGGGCCCCGCTTGGATGCGCGCTCGCAGGGATCCTCACGGCATCTTTCGAGCCTCTTCTCGTTGATTCTGCTGCTGGAAACCAAAGCCGCAGAAGAGGACCAGCTTTTCGCATCGAGAGTCTCTTTCCCTTCCCTTCCCTTCCTTTCCCTTTGCCCTCTCAGAACTTCGCTTGGCTCGTTTCGCTCGCTTCTCCTTGCTCCTTGCCGTCATCCTGCTTCGTTCAAATCACCGTCCCCATCTTCGGCTTTCTCGCGCGGTTGCATGCGAGTCGCCCGGTCGCACACAGAGCTATGAGCGGCCCACCGCGAGCTTGCTGCTCACCTGTTGCAGAAGAAGTTGCCGAGCTTCGAGCCCAAAATGCACCAAAGAGTTTGCTGCTGAATCTCCCTCGCTCTCTTGGTCTTTCCTCTCTTCGTCTCCGCTCTCCGAGAGACGAAGAACCTTTCGCCGAGTGCACCGAGCTCCGTTGTTCTTTACAGGGTGTCCCAGGGGTGAAGGTCAATACTGTGAGGGTAGATTCGTTACGTTATATCGAGTAGAAAAGTCCTTTGCCATTTTTTGGTATTTTGAAGCCCTGAATTGTTATTAATTTTTTTCTAATCAGCCAATGAGGTGCGCCTGTTGAGGTGAGCCGTGATCCCACCACGACGAATGGGCGGGTCTCATTGGCTGATTTGAAAAATTTATAACAATTGAAGGGTTCAAAATATCAAAAAATGACAAAGGACTTTTCTACTCGATATTACGTCGCGAATCCACCCTGACGATATTGACCTTCATCCCGGGGACATCCCTGTGTATACATCCTAATTTTTACTAACTTCGATAACACAACTGTCTTCTCACGACACACTTAAACGTCGCATTCACTTTCGAACTTCGTAAAAATGATAAGTAAGATTTTTTTTTCACCTCGAAAAGTAGCACTTTCGTTGCTTCTTCAACGGTGGAAGGGAATTCCGAGCAAAGGCTTGCCTCGGGTGGTCAGTGACAATTTTACGAGTAAACTCGAAACGTCTCGTTAACTATTTTCTTCACTCAGGATACATTGTATCTGAGTACACAAAAGTTTTTTTTACCGTCCAGTTTATCGTTTTTCAAGGACGTCAGTTATCGTCAAACGGCAGCCAGATCCCCCTTTCTGTCAGTGTAGTCGGTTTTATTGCTTCGAGATGTATAACAGATTCGCCAGAGTCGTTGGAATTTTCGTATAAAAAGTCGATCCTTATGCTGAAAAAAAAATGAAAAAATATATTAAAGAGAAAGACAAGGAAACGGGAGATCCAATCAAGTTTCACAATCTTATTCCCCTTTCTTTGCCTCGTTTTGTGGTCTAACTTTCTTACCTCCTTTTTTTCCCTGAACAACTTTAAGATCCGAATCATTCATCTTTTTCTTCCCTTCTCCGTCTGTTCATTTTCCCGGGATTGCTGTTATACTCTCGTGATTAAGGGGGAACGCGACTGTGACGGTACTAAAAATGGCCGATTTTCGGGGGTTTTTTTTTTTGTAAGTGGGGATGATTATGCGAGGCTCAGACAAAAAGCAGTTTATTAAGGATATATTCAACTATATTCGTACAAATTTTTATTGAAAAATATTAAATTTGACAAAGTTGAACGTAATTACATAATAAAAAAATGACTCCCCCTGGTGGCAGCGATACAGTAATGAAAATCCATCTGAAATACAAAACCAAAAAAATTGTTTAATTTACACAAGCGTCAGCGTAGCCATTTTTTAAAATAATTTTTTTCACGACATGGCGCTGATTTGAAATTTTTTCTGACCGTTTATTTTTATTTGCAAAAGGTCGTGAAGAATAGTAATTTTCAAAATGTTGAAAATCGGCTATGCATAACCTTAGCAAATGCGATTACAAAAATAAAAAAAATAAAAAAGTTTTAATTGGTTACTTAACGTGTTTTATTTTCCATTTCGTTTATAATCCTGAATAGTCGACCTGGGCATCAAATCTATAACGAGAAAGATGTCAGAATGAATTCTCGGGCAATTCTCGTGATCCTCTTGTTAAGCGATCATCGTTGTATAGAGGCGGGAGACGAGGAGGGATGACTCACAATACACCCTTTCTTGATTCTGATGGCGAGAATATGCGTGTGACTTGTGGGAAAGAGATGAAGCATCGCATGAGGGGAGAACTCGTATAGCAGGTATTATACGTGGGGCATTCCATGTCAAATCGACCACTTTTGAACCCGACCCCTTTCGATTTGGCTGCAATTTTTTGTCTTTTTTCTACTCCATTAAAAAAAATTTTCAGGAAATTTTCAAATTTTTTTACCCAACCCAAAAAAAGTTATGAATTATTCAAAAAAAAAGCTTTTGTTTTTTCAAATAGCTATAACTTCTTTAAAAATTGACTAATCGGGACGTTTTTTTTTCGAAAATTTTCGTCTTCAAATGTACTTTTCGAAAAAAATACAAAAAAAATTTAAGATATTAAAGTCTATGAAATTTTTCACTTTTTCAAGAAAAATCATCGTTCTCTCGGAAGCGCATTTTTTATTTTGTCTTCTTTTTTTCTAAAAAAAAACTTCGTTTGTATTTTTTTCTAAAAAAAAACAATTGAAAGTGGTAATCCGTGAAAAAATTTTGATTTTTTTCAAAAAGGTTAAAGAAGAAATAGAAGACACCTATTTATAATTTTTTTGTATTTTTTTCAAAAACTACATTCAAAAACAAAAAGAATGAACAAAAATTGCGGTCTGGGCCCATTTTTGACCAAGCCACAGGCTGTTGAAAAAGACATCCAACGCATATCATTTTGAATCCGTCATTTTTTAATTTTTGCCCGTCTTTGCTTTTTATATTTCTTCTTTGATTGAAAAAAAATTCTTAACATTTATTCTATATTTTTTACGTTTTTTGGTGATTTTTTGAAAATTCTAAATTAAATCTGAGAAAATGTTTTAATGGTGTTTACGACGAAACTTATAATCTAGCTTAATGATTTCTACTAAGGACTTCCTGGTTATATAATACGATTAGTAAACATTCGAAATTCGAAAACTTTTATTTTCCTTTGGCGTTTAAAAATTTCACATGTTCTATATTCTTCAGAATTTAATGTAATACTTGAATTCTCCATATTTCAAAAGCCTGTGGCTTTTGACAAAAAAATTATATATAGGTGTCTTCTATTTATTCTATAACCTTTTTGAAAAAAATCAAAAATTTTTCGCGGACTACCACTTTCGATTTTTTTTTCTGAATTTTTCAAACTCTTAGGTCCTTTATAAATCCTCAAAAAATTACAGAGTGGTGTGCTTTGTGAAATAAGCCCAGGTGCGAAAAAAAAATTTCCAATCGATAAAAAAAAATAGAAGGAAAATTCCACCCACTCCAGTTTGAGCGACATTCTTTCCGGAATCGAATGAAGTTTTTTTTTAGTAAAAAAAAAATAAAATAAAAAATGCGCTTCCGAGAAAACGAAGATTTTTCTCGAAAAAGTGAAAAATTTCATAGATTTTCATATCTTAAATTTTATTTGTATTTTTTTTCGAAAAGTACATTTAAAGACAAAAATTTTCGAAAAAAAAACGTCCCGATTCGTCAACTTTTGAAGAAGTTATAGCTATTCGAAAAAACAAATGCCTTTTTTTTGAATAATTCAGAACTTTTTTTGGGTTGGGTAAAAAAATTTGAAAATTTCCTGAAAAATGTTTTTAATGAGGTAGAAAAAAGACAAAAATGTTCAGCCAAATCGAAAGGGGTCGGGTTCAAAAGTGGTCGATTTAACATGGAATGACCCACGTACAGGTATATGTGTATATATGAATATAACCATGCTCGACTACACGATTATAATCAAGTTGATCGTGAAAGTTTTCGTTACACCTTTACTGAGTTATGCATATAAATAAGGAAGAGGAGTGAGTTTGGCTCGGGGCAAACCAGGAGCGCGAGAGCGATCTTTTGACTCGCGCGCGCGAACCTCTCCTCTTCCTCCCTCTTTATCCTTTTTTTCTGGCTCTCTCTTTTTCTCTCGCGGAGGTGGCAATACCTTTGTTAGCGGTAAGGTTAATGGCGAGGGACCCCCGGCTATCTTACGACGCTGACAGCAGTCTCGTTAACGATTACGATAACTCCGGCTCAGAGCTAGCCCGACGGTCGCACACACCGGATTGGCGAGTTCGCGAGGAACGCTCAACCACGATGAGCGACCTCTTCCAAATCCACAAATATTACGTATATTTTGTATACATATATGTGGGTCGTTCCATGTCAAATTGACCAAGAGTTGAAATCGACCCTGTTCAATTTCGATGAAATTTGGTCAGAAGTTTTTGTTTTCAATAAAACGAAGTTGTACCAAAGGAACAAAAATAATTTTTTTTTTCGTAACTTGTGCAAAATTCGAAATATCACAATTTTTCAAATCATTCAAGTTTACTTTTTAAATCTCTTGAAAACTATTATAGTTACGAAAAATCATTCTAGATTCGTCTTAAAGAGTGTACTTGGGGCTACGGAAAAAAAATATTCCGAAAGAAATTTTTGAAAAATAATGAGTTTGGATAATTTTGAATTTTCAAAAATCGTGCAAATCCACGTTCAACATTACATTTTTTGTTAAATTTTTTTTATATGATACCTTGTACTGAATTTAAAAGATCCTGACATTTTCAGGATGGTGTGATTTTGTTTCAAAAATATAAATTTTTGAATTTTGGTAAAAAAAAAATTTCTTTTTTTTCAATTGTCATTGATTGACATTTTTACTGCTCAAAATTACAGAATTATATGATTGCCCAACTTTACTTGTCTTAGAGGAAAAACAAACAAAAAATTTTTTTACCAAAATTCAAAAAATTTTATTTTTGAAAAAAAAAACACCATCCTGAAAATTTCAGGATCTTTTAAGTGATCTGTAGTTGATTTATCCTACTAGATTTTAGAAATCGTTTTTACAAATATCTGGACATTAATAATAAAAAATGAGACGTTGTTTTTGATGTAATGTATGATTTTTATTCAGAAAAATTATTTAAATAAAAATACAATATTTAATCCACCACGTTTTTATAACGGGCAAAAAAGTATAAAATGATTCCTCCTGGTCTTTCTCCTTTCTTTTAAGGGGGTATTCTTCCCTAGAATTTTGTAAAAATTATTATTTATGTTACAACTAAGCCCATTGCAAATGTGCTTCAATATTAAGCAAATCGGACTATAGACGTTTTTCTCAAAACTACTTTTCTCAACAGGGCTGACATGATATTTCAAGTTTTACACAACTTATTTACTTCAATTTTTTTACTAATCTTCAATGTATATCTCTCTATCTCCCTTGCCACTTTTGTATCAATTTTTTTTTTTACTATTGTAAAAAAATTAAAAACTATGAAGAAAGTCGAAAAACGCCGTTTTTTGTTCAGGCAACCGCCATTTAGCGAAATTTTGTTTCCATCTTCTCTGAGGTAGGGGCTATAACGATATTCTTACTAATTAAGAATCTTTTTTTTAAATTTTGTATCGGATGACTAGAAAGGTTGCAACCATGCAGGGCAGCACACTTCTTTTTTTAGCCCCACATGGAAAGAATGACTTGGTTGGTTAAACCAAACAGCTTAGTGCGCTGAACGCCAGGCGAGAAATTGGTTGGATCAACTAGATAAGTTGGTTGGCTTAACTAACCAACCCTATTTTTGAGTTACCACAACTAAGTCGTTTTAAACGGCTCAGTTGATTCGTTACCTTTACTAAGTCTTTTTAAACGACTTAGTTACCACAACTAAGTCATTTAAAACGATTTAGTTAGTTAGTTACCACAGCTAAGTCGTTAAAAATGACTTAGTTAGTTACCACAACTGAGTCGTTTAAAACGACTTAGTTAGTTAGTTAGTTAGTTACCACAACTAAGTCGATTAAAACGACTTAGTTAGTTAGTTACCACAGCTAAGTCGTTTAAAACGACTTAGTTATGGTAACTACAAAACAGGGTTGGTTAGTTGACCCAACGAACTTATCTAGTTGATCCAACCAATTCCTCGGCTGGCGCTCAGCGCATTAAGCTTTTTGGTTGAACCAACTAAGTCGTTCTTTCCGTGCAACTTTACCAGCTTATAATATATTGTCTAATTTTGTTCTCGAATTTTTTTTTGTTTATTGTCAAAATATCGTCCAATATGTTATTTAAAAAAAATGATAAAATAATGTTTTTCTCTAATCGAGCTCTACCAAACGCTCAAAATGTATGTCTCTAGACCAGAATACCGCCCTATGATATATCTGTATATACTAGGGCGATTTTTTTTCGACTTTTTTTAATTTTCATCCCTCCCCACCTAAAATGCTGTTGCATATGTCTAAAAGAAACTACCCTGAAAGTTACAGCCCTTAATATTAATGTTAAGTACTCGCCCTTCGCGTGAAAAGATTTCCCATCTAAAATACACGTAAATAAAAAACTTTTTTCTTCAAATTGCTATAACTCCGCGGCATTTCATGCTATCATATTGTCCTTGGTCGCAATTTACGCAGAATTGAACGGTCTTCAAAAGTGTCCTGAGCAGCATAAGTGTAATTTACACTGGTGAGATGGTACGAGTCACTAAAGTTGATTTTGACCCACACTTCTCGTTTTTTTGCTGTTATTTTTGAAATGATCAGCGTTATCGAAAAATTGCAAAGGAAAGTTTTGTTGGAAATTTAATTTCCTACAAAAAAGGTCCTTTAGACCTACTTGAGAAAATTGATATTTCTTGAGATATTGAACCTTAATCTATTTGCGGTATAAAATTTTTACGGTTTATCGAACCAAAAGTTCTTAATTGTTGATATTCCATATCATTTCGCCACTGGTGATATGATATGTGATATGGTGATATGATATAGAATATCAAAAAATTGAAACTTTTGGTTCAATAAACCATAAAAATTGTATACCAAAACCAAGTTAAGGTCCAATATCTCAAGAAATATCAATTTTCGCAAGTAGGTCTAAAGGACTTTTTCTGTAGGAAATTAAATTTCCAACAAAACTTTCCTTTGCAATTTTTCGATAACGTTGATAATTTCGAAAACAACAGCAAAAAAACGAGAAGTGCAGGTCAAAATCAACTTTAGTGACTCGTACCATCTCACCAGTGTAAATTACACTGACGCTGCTCAGGACACTTTTGAAGATCGTTCAATTCTGCGTAAATTGCGACCAAGGACAATATGATAGCATAAAATGCCGCGGAGTTATAGCAATTTGAAGAAAAAAGATTTTATTTACGTGTATTTTAGATGGGAAATCTTTTCGCGCGAAGGGCGAGTACTTAATATTAATATTAAGGGCTGTAACTTTCAGGGTAGTTTCTTTCAGACATATGCAATAATATTTTAGGTGGGGAGTGAAAAAAATAAAAAAAGTAAATAAAAAAATCGCCCTAGTATATACACGTATCACGCGCAAAAGCCACACACTTCCATTTCGGAACAAAATCACGGTCGAGCTATACGCGATGTATTATAGCGTGTGGCAGCGGCATCAAGTCCGCGACCATCCGAAAATTAACGACCTCGCGTACCCGCTATGACTCCGTATAAACGCGAACTGCCCAATTTTTTTTTCATTTTTTTTTCTCATCTCTCAACTCGGCGGACGTTAACGCATGGATCGTGTCCCACGTTACAGAGATCTCTCTTCCCGCGAAACAGCAGCGCGAGCACCTTTTTTACCCCCATACAAACATACCGAACGTATGATATTTATGCACAGTGTACACGTGTGTTTTTTATGGTATTAATACCGGTATGCCATTTATAATGTATATTATGCCTATGTATATACGGTATACCGCACGCAGTAGATATGTATCGTACCGTGCGTGCGAGTTTCTGACTTTTACAAGGAACGAGATCGGTTCTCCGATTTCTCGTAGCGAAAATTCCAAGTTTATTTGTCAAACTTGTCGCGCCTCGGCTAAATTAGTCATGACAATATCGTGGCATATGTTTGCGCTCCTCTCCTCTAATCGGGCCTTATGCAACGATCGTGCGTCTCGCCGACGATCAAGGTAATTATTTACATAGACCAGCGTAGGAAATAAAAGAGAATGTTATTTATTAACTTTTTTCTTCTTATTTTACGTATACATATATTTATGTATCGATGGATATACATTAGGGTGATTTTTTTCGACTTTTTTTTACTCCCCATGTAAAATTTTGTTGGATACGTCTGGAAAAAAAATGCTCTCAAAGTTATAGCCCTTAATATTAATATTGAGTACGTTCCCATAGCGCGTACGTTCCCATCTAAAATACACGGAAATCAACTTTTTTTTTTTCAAAATTCTATCATTCAGCGGAATTTTATGCTATCACATCGTTCTTGATCGCAATTTACACAGAATTAAACTATCTTCGAAAGTGTCCTCAACAGCGTAAGTGTAACTTACACTGGTGAGATGGTGCGGGTCACTAAAGTTGATTTTTACCCAAAATTCTCGTTTTTTTGCTGTTATCTCCGAAACGATTAACTTGACCGAAAAAATGTGAAGAAACATTTTGTTGGAAATTTAATTTCCTAGGCAAAAGGTTCTTTAGCCCTATTGGCTAAAATTTATATTTCTTGACATATTGAACCTTAACTTATTCGTCGTGTAAAGTTTTTATGGTTTATCGAACCAAACGAAATTTCCCACCACAAATAAGTTAAGGTTCAATATCTCAAGAAATATTACTTCCAGCAATTCGATCTAAGGGACCTTTTATATAGGAAATTAAATTTCCAACAAAATTTTCTTTTACATTTTGTCGTTGAAGTTAATCATTTCGGAGATAATAGTAAAAAATACGAATTAATATTAATGTTAAGGTCTGTAACTTTCAGGGAATTTGTTTTAGATATTCCTAACAAAATTTTAGGTGGGGATAAAAAAAGTCGAAAAAATCACCCTAATATAAATATTTATATATGGACAAATAAATGTATAAACGAGACGCGGATGAACGGTTAAGGAATTATGCGGCGCCTGACAGCGGGCGTTTGTCTTGATTGAATGGCTTTTTGATTGTCGTAATGATTCACATTTGCCGGCGTTTATTGCCGCGCCAACCTGCGCTCTTCGAGTCTACTCAATGTATGTGTTTTTATGTATATATATATATATATATATATATATATATATATATTTATGCGCTTATATATGTGTTAATACCCGTGTTTGCCACTCTGTTTTGTGTGATCGTTGAATTTTGTTTTTTTCTCTCTCCACTTTGCTAAAAATGTATTTAACGCTCGTGAACAATTTGCGTTTATATATAAGGCACTCGACTCTTTCTCAGCTCTCTTAATTTTTCATTTCTCTACCGTCAGCTTTCGACATTTACTTCCTCGCAAAATTATCCCGTGACTCTCATTCTCTTTCCGTCTCCTTCTCTCCCTCTTTCTCTCTCTCTCACGTTTTATGGGATTTTTTTTTCCCAAAGTATACTCGAATATGACCAGACTGGAATTCTAATTGTCATACTTTCCAACGTAATGCAGAAGTTCGCTTAACGTCCACCTCGTGACGTTCTGTGTGCTTAACTGAGAAAGAGAAGGAAAGGAAGATAGAAAGAGAGAGAGAGAGAGAGAGAGAGAGAGAGAGAGAGAGAGAGAGAGAGAGAGAATGGAGTAAAAGCAGACAAAACCGTAGAGCAATCCAGTAGTTCGTGTGCTGTATCGCTGTACAGGTTCTGTTGGCAAAGCTCAAAGGTTCTCACGTGCTCTCGACCTTTTCAACTACACGCTCCAAACTCGTGTACCCTTTTGGGAAGTTTACCTCCATCCTTTGGGAACCTTCTTTCTGGTACCCGGAAAAAAATGGTTGGTCAGGACAACCAACTGATTGTTAGTTGGATATATGTTGGTTACCGTAATCATCTGTTTCGTTACAATAACCATCTACTATGAATAGTAGTTCCATCTACTATTCATAGTTAGTTGAAGCAACTAATCAACACAACTGACTAGATTAGTCAGTCTAGCTAATAAAATAGTATTCAGGAGGGTAAAAGATGGACAACGAATTTTATAGTCACTGTCGCCAACTATACGATCATTGCAAATTTGTCACTACCCCAAAAATCCGCCAGATGGCTTCCTCTCGCACAAACGAACTTTATGACGCTTGTGATGTTTCCAAGTTCGTCTTTATTCGATATCCTTATTTTTTAGTATGGATATTTAATACTTTGCGGCAAAACGCGAAATGGTCGAATCCAATATGGATTCCTATAAAAAAGGGTCTTTTTACTTTTACCTTTTCTTAAAGAAAAGACGAAGCCTTATGAAATTGTAAAATTCATATGTGAAATGTTTAAAAATATTGTGTAGATATAAAAAAAAAAATTATAATAAACCACGAGCAAAATAGTTGATACAACCATTTCAATCGTGGTTGGCCGAACTAAGAAGTTAGTTGGTCTGGCATTTATGAACCAACCATATATACACTGCGACCTCGATAATCGGAATTGTGCGGGACCGGCTCTTGCAAGAAGTAGGGTTGCGCACATTGCACAGAACTGTCTCTGCGCCGCTGGTTGCTGACGGCGGCCTGCCGCGATTGGCTTGGCGCTTCTCCCACTACGCTGCAATTGCAAAGATCGAGGTACCGAGAATCGAGGTCGCAGTGTAAAAATCGTTGATCCAGTCAACTTCTTGTCTGGCGTTCAAAGCACTGAGATAGTTGGTTGAGTCAACTATTTTTTTTTACCATAGCTAAGTCGTTTTTTCCGTGCATTATATTGCAAATTTTGAATTTTCACTACAAATAGGTGAGAATTTGGGTTTGGAGTTGATATATTTCAGTGATCAACTGCGGAATCGTATCGATAAATGCTGTTGAAATTGGCTCAATCATTGCTCCCCACTCGATAAATTAGTTATCAATTTTTCTCGGCGGATCTTATTCTACGACATCTCATTTTCTTCCAAATACTGTTTAAATGCGGTACATTATTTTTTAGGTCCTTATTATAGAATTACAGGCCACTTTTTGAATTTTTGAAATAAAAAATGGATCAAGTTGGCCTTAAAATAAATTTAATTAATTCAATTAATTAAGTAAATTTAAAGTAATTAATTTAATTAACTTAAATGACCATTTCTTATCGTCGATAAATCCATAAATATTTGCACAGACGATTTCGAATTTAGCATTGACTTGACCCCTTTAAAGCGCTCAAACCTTCTCAACAAAAATTGTATGTTAGCCTAGCGTATCCATCGAATCTCGTATCTTTCACATATTCGCGTTCATTCGAGCTTATCGTTTTCGATCATGACAGGAAATTTGCCCCTGGCGAATCGTCCGATTATACGATGTGCTCCGATCCCGTCGTTTCAACAGATTGTTATCGACAAAATTTTTTATTCATGATTCAGTGGCAAACGGTATACCAAAAAATCCACACGGAATTTGAATTAAGAAATTAAATATAAATATATATCACGCAAAATACAAATTTCATGTAATTCCGAAATTTTCAACTTAGCCAAGTAGGGGAGGCTGAGGCACAATGGCCCCCCTAAAAAATGTGGTAAAAAAAAGTTTTCTCTTTCTTGTCAAATTATCATGAATTTGACGTATTCATCCATTTTTAGGTCGATGCACTCCATCTGGGGCAAAATGGACCATTAAAAAAAAATGGAAAAAATAAATATTTTTGACAAATTCAAACGAAATTCAAAAGAAAACAAAATTATCTATTATTTCAAAAAATGAAAGAAAAAATCGGTTTACAAAAATGGTTGCAAAACGAAGAAAAACATTGTTCACGTTGAAAACAATTAGTAAGATTTAAAAAAAAATGTTATCATTTTTTAGAGGGGGGGGGGGGGGCGTCGTTCCCCAGAAGCGATTGGATGAATTTTTTCCTACTTTATTAATTTACGTACCGTTCGTTAAGTATTTGTTCGCTCGATAAACCGACCGATAGTTAGTATTTTCAATTCCACAGTCAATAAAAAAATTTTTTTTTTCAAAATCATCAGAGAGTGGACGAGAGGGTGACGATCTCTCATGTAGCCAAACAAAAAAAACCAAGCTGCGAATTCTTACGTCTCGTTCGTTTCTTTACCAAGCAGACGGACCCTCTTGCGCAGACAGGAGAATCGAGTCGGTCTAATCTCCCGAGGATGCCTACAATTTGTTCGTGCACGAGGTGCCCCGTTACCGTTTGCACCGAGCGCTTTTCCCGTCCACGTTGCACTTGTGTTATGCCATGCGTGGGGGCGAGCTCATTTATTTACGGGGATCAGTATTGAAAGGGTATAATTTACAAATCCCGCGGCCCGCTGAATTTATCGGCACTCCGTTACCCTTTCATTACAATCCCCCTCCCCGCGCTCTTCCTCCTCCCCCTCCCCATGCTCTTCCTCCTCTCCCTCCCCATGCTCTTCTTCCTCCCCCTCCCCATGCTCTTCCTCCCCCCCCTCCCCCTCGCCCCATTCCGTCTTTCCCTCCGCAATGCTCTCTTTCGCGCGCGCGTTTGTTCGCTCTCCTTTATCCGCTACGCTCCTCGTTCCTTCCTCTCCAGATGCTTACATTTCAACCCTTGGACCGCCGCCGCGCGCGCTTATGCTTTTGGCACAGCCGCGCGCCATCGTGGCGAAAGCCGTTTGCGTCCTCATCCGTCCCTCCTTTTTTTTTTTTTACTCCATCCCGCCTCTCGATATCCTCGGGATCATGATAATAATCGAGAGTGAACTACTTGATTGAAAATGTGAGAAAGGAGTAAAATATATACGTGTGCGCGATCCCTCCCAGGCATTCACTGCCCTCGTGAGCAATCTCAGTTTCTCTAGTACACGCTTCTTGTGTAGGGAAGATTGTTGTAACAGTTTTTGGAAAAGGATCTGTATTGTCTAAAATATGTCTACTTTCATGATTGTGAGTGAGAGGGTTTTTAAAGTATACATCTGAGCACTAATTCCATTCAAAAAATAATTTAAAATCTTTACCCATCTTTTACACCAGACACTTTTTGAAAAAATGGGAGTCGTTACGACTTACCCCATGTTTGGGGCTAGTTGTAACAGGCTCGGGGCAAGTAGTAACAATTAAAGCACTGGCAATATTTATAAGAAAGAACACGTTCTTATTGGTTATCAGTCTTGTATTATCCATGAATTATCCACATCGTTGTTCATTCTTACGATGATCACAATCTTTGACTATAAATAATTAACATGACACTTATTATCATTATCATAAATACTTTTTTTTATCACAAAGTTTTACTTGAACAAATGCACATGGCACTTTCGACTTATCTCTTAGCTTAATCAGGCTTCATGTGAGTTGCAGTTCATGCAACTCGGATAAAGGTGACTTCATTTTTCTTCTTTTTTATATATCTATAAAGTGAGACACGTCACAAGTCAAAAATTTTTGCTGCTTTTCGTATGCTGACCCTTTTTTCCAAAACTTCAGTTGCTCCAATATATATCCTGGGTTTTCAATCCTCCCTCGTATTTTCTCTTGTAGTCTCGCATTCTAAAAAAAATACAATACAATAACTTGGCATATTTTTCTGGGCAATATTAGGGTAAAGAAGAATAAAGGAATGCACCAAAAGTCGCAAATAATTTGTCATACTATGTAAACACTATACAACTATTTGTACTAATATTCTGTATACAAATATATGCACAATTATTAGAGAGCAGAAAACAATCGATCGAATCGATCGAATTTGTGACTTCGGAATACGACCAGAAGTTCTGGTCAGCCAAGCCCTGTACCATTGATCGAAGCAAGTGACAAAATCACCGTTCTTGAAGCGTTGAAATTACTCACTAAACGTTCTTTCACCAATAACAGGATCATAATAAGTTTTTGAGGGCATTTGATGAGCCTCAGCTGCAGATTTCTTCGCATTGAAGCGGAAAATTAAAACCTCCCACTGATGACGAGAATTTAGCTCGTAAACTGACATTTTCAATCGACAATAACTCAATGATGCAGAGACAATTTGACTTGTATTTCTATGGTGTTATGTTGACAGATGCCCAAGTTTATTGTGTGACTTCTATGGTCTATTTATTTCGACCACTACTCGTCGCTAAAGCTATCGATAGGAAAACAGTGGAAGCGAAGTTGTACCCCTAATATTCCTGTGCAGAAATTATGGTAGGGATTCCCGTAATTCATCATAGTCACGGATCAGGATCCTTCCGGAGATCAGACTAGATTCCATGACCGGAATGAAACGTTTGTAAAATGGAACCTAGCAGGGACTCCCGAACGGATCCGTGACCGTATCCAGAGCGGATCTTATTTGACGCTTGAATGCCCCATAGTGGATTATTGAAGAATCCTATAGAAACGTTAAATAAATTATATTTATTAGAACCCGTGCGTAAATTTGATTGAGGCCCCGACTAGGCCCCGATCGGTTTTCCCTAACTTACTTCCGGCCTTTGACTGGAAGCCCAATAGGGCCCCTGAATGGACGGTCACGCTTTTTCAACAAGGGCCTTGGAAGGTTGCCGAATGAGGGCATTTACAACCGCCTCACGTCCGCCATGTCGAATCCACGATAAGCCCATGATCAAGCCCTATCAGGACCCTAGTACGTACGCAGTATCGCTCTGCGTGTAGATTGTAAAGTTGAATTATTTTAATAATAATAATATATTTTTAATAATTCTGCAAGAGAATTTTTATGTAAAAATAGTATAAAGCAGAGGATTTCTATGTGGAAATCTTGCGGGTGTGACTTCCCTCCAGACATGACTTCCTGAGAGGCCTGACTGCGGTGTCGAATACAATGCGACATCTCATGGCGAGTCTTGGAACTAACTCCCCGTGAAGCCCGATTAGGCCCTCAAAGGGTTGCCTCGTCAGTGCCATGTTTGAAATAATTAGGGCTCCGATACTTTCGCCCTATTTGGGCCCAATTTGGTTCTGTTGTAATCATACCGACTTCTTTAAATATGGGTTGCCGGATCGAAGCCCGACAAGGTTCTCAACGGGTTGCCTTAGGTCAGCCATATTGTAAGTAAGCCTGGCAACCTTGGCATTGCCCTGTCACGGCCCAACCTGGTGATGTTATGGCAATTCATGACAGGGCATCCACATTTAAGCCTGACAAGGTCCTCAACGGGTTGCCTTAAGTCAGCCATATTGTAAGTAAGCCTGGCAACCTTGGCATTGCCCTGTCACGGCCCAACCTGGCGATGTTATGGCAATTCGTGACAGGGCATCCACGCTTAAGCCCGACAAGGTCCTCAACGGGTTGCCTTGAGTCAGCCATATTGTTAATAGGCCTGGCAACCTTGGCATTGCTCTGTCGGGGCCCAACCTGGCGGTGTAAGGGCAATTCCTGACAGGGTATCAACGTTCAAGCCCGATAAGGGAAGCCCTTAAGTCAGGGCTTCCCTAGAATTTTCACGCACGGAAATGGGCACTTTTCAGGAAGGCACCTGCACTACACACATTGTCTTTATTAATGACTAAAACATTGTGTGAACATGTGTTACCCAACTAACTTACTAAAGCGTGCCCTATAATTAGTCGCAATTAATGGAATCACAAAACAATGAAGTCGGAAATATATAGTTTTAGCGTTATAATAAGGAATCAACTTGATGCCAGCCAGGGATCCAGTATAGACTCCCTTATTATGGTGTCCCTAAGAAATCCCGATCGAGATTTTACAGGAAACTTGGAGATCCCAGCAAATGTTTGCAACAGGAATACTTATTTCGGGGTTGCCCGAACAAATCCTGATCGAGATTTAATCGAAATTCGAATTTTTATATTGCTGGTTAGCGTTAATAAGGACACCGCTAGGCACTCACCAGGGATCTAGCAAGGAATCCCTTTTTAGGTCATCCCTAACAAATTCTGATCGGGATTTGACTGGAAGCTGGGATATACCCCAACAAATTTCTGCACGGGCAACTATAGGTTTATATTCGTTTGATGACACGGTAAATTTGACTATTAACGTGAAAAAATGTATCATAAAAATTGACGAACTCATACGATGAAACCTCAAAGAGACGCTTTTTTTTCGTCTATTGACCTCCTTCGTTTATATATGGGCGTCGCGTGAGATTTATCTGTGAGAACAAACAATAGCCTCGATAACAATCTTTATACTCTTGGAAATGGTCTTCAGCGTTGTTCGTGTGTGTATCTTGCGTCTTTTCCTCTTCCTCTTTTCGTCTCGCAGGGAGAGGTTAAGTACGGGGTTGTAAAAAAGTATGAGCTCTCGAGGTGCACGAGAGAGAGAGAGAGGCCAAATTTCTTTTTTAATGTGTTTCGTCTTCTCGAAATGTATTTCAAGTATCATTTAACAGACGTAAAAGTGGATCTTCCATTTAGTCAGCGAGCATTGTACAAACATACACCATTCACTGAGTTTACCGATGATGTTAGGACTCCATTGAAATAAATTATTATTTTTTTTTGCTTTCTCTCGGTATGTTAATTGCCCTCGCGTATAGGAGAAAAAAAGAGGAGAGAAAAATTTACGAGCACCGAAATCACAACCAGTAGTCGGCTCTCGTGATTATTGGCATAACTTTGTGTCGCCACGAGATAGAGAGTTCCCGTCTTTTCGTCTTTTATATCAGCCTCATCGCCAATTCTCATCGATCATTCTCCGACGTGAGAAAAATTCATAAATTTTACAATCGGCATTAATAACGATGACGTTCGGTACTTACGTTATCGTGCGATAAAAAAAATCATAAATTCACGTTTCATTCAAATAATTCGTATCTTAATGAGCCAAACCCGTTTTCTTCAATACCTTTTTTTTTAATCTTTCTCCGCGTGAATTCATTCCCCATTGACGTCGTTTTCATTCACGTCTTCGAAGATCAGTCTGGCGTGTCTTTATGCTGCAACGAGTGATATTACAATTGATCGACCGTGTCAGAGAGATACCGCTCTCTACCCGCTGAGTTTGTTAGCCTATTTCTAACGGTTCGACAGTGAGGAGTCGTTTTTTTTCTCTCTCTTTCTTAAGTGGAGCCAGACGTCGAAGTGTCGAGCCTTCTTCGTTGGGCAGGTAGTGGAAGGTAATAAGATCGGATCTTCTTGGCTCTGTAAGGCTGTATTGCTTGTAGTACATTCCCCTTCTCTCTTTCTTGCTCTCTTACTTTGGTGATCTCCTCAGTAGCAACTTGGATCAGCGGGTATCACCCGTCCACTTCTTGACCGTTCTGAGTGGACTCGAGCGTGACACACACCCAACGCGAGATAAAATTGTGGCATCAACGCCTAATGCACTCCTCTTCTTGTAGATACCTCCATTAATACCTTCGCCATACGGTGCTCTCCGATATATCACGTTTTTCGGAGCTTAAGGCGGTATTTCGGTCCAGAGACATACATTTTGGAGCGTTTTGTCGAGTTCGATAAAAATAATATATATTTCGTACACCGAAAAAAAGGCTCAGTAATATCAACTACACAGCTGCGATCACGGAAAATTCGTTTGAATCAATCGTCACATATTTGATTTGATTACCCCGTTGTTGAAATAATAAAACTGGTGTCGTTGTTTCGAATGTGTACTGCATTCACCGCAATTACAACATTGGATCGAAATGATTTCAAACGAGATTGATTCAACAACTTGTTTTCTCATCAAATCGAATGTTCAGTCATTTACTGGAAGTAAATAAAATTGTTTTAACTGTATGTTTCGTCTCATCAACAAAATCTAGTTTTAATTTGAGCTATTCATCCAATTAAAAAGAATAGTAAATGCTTTCAGGTCGATCAAATTGTTTGATAAATTTGACTAAATATTTCAATGCGGCCACAACAAATTTAGTCGATGGTACGTATACTAACTACCACGATCTCGGCGCTTCGCCCGAGATCCGTAAGGTGGCGACGATCGGCGCGCGCTCTCGCGCCAGCGAGACAGCCACTGAGCACCGATAAGGACCAGTGTATTACCAGCATCGGAGTCCTCAATTAACTTTAAATTGATGGAACATTACCCGCGCTCTGTGGTCGCGCAGTTCTATGGACTAAAGACTACATATTTGAATCAGACTACCATTGCATTTTGGTGGCGCTCGTGCTCTTTATGGGCGCAAAGATAAATAAGTTAAATTTTCACTTACCTGTTTAATCTCACGATTAATTAGTTAAGTGAAAGCCCTCGTAGCTTAAACAAATAATGCATGCTATCATATGATTTGTTAATTCAATTGAAATTTTCTAGCTTTATATTGAATGCATTTTTTTCCGGTAAGCAACATCTGAATTGCATAGAAAATATAAACTGTTCATTCGACTAAACCATTTGGTCATGCAATCGCATATTGAGTGCATTTTACCAAATATAGAATCAAAACAATGTAATTTTCATCTGAACGAATTCTTTACTCTGTTGGGTCAAGGATATATGTATTTATGGGAATGCAATTCTTGTTTCCATTTTGATACACGTTTTGAGTTAACTGAATTACACATTTTGTTCGCCACCCGTAACCGCCGGGTTTAGTTAATTCAAGCCAAATTTTTTTCACTTTACCAAACCTTTTTCTCGGGGTACCATTCTTTTTTTAACAAAGTATTTATTGGCATTGCGCCAATAAGCAAAAAAAAAAATTTGAGAAAAAAATGAAAATTGAATAAGTTAAGCTGGTAAAGTTGGGGTTAAAAAAAGGGCTGTGCTGACTAACACGATTGCAGCCCTTTTCGTCATTAGAGACAGAATTTAAAAAAAAAGATTCTTCATTAGTAAGAATGTCGTTATAGCTACTACTTCAGAGAAAGAGGAAAAAAAAATTTCGGAAAATGGCGGCTGCCTCGAGAAAAAAGGCGTTTTTCGACTTTTTCATGGTTTTTATTTTATTTTACCATAATTTAAAAAAAAAATTTGATACAAAAGGGTAGAGGCTATAAAGAATTATCCTATAGATATCCTAGAATTATCCTATAGATTATCCTATGGATAATTATTATTATGTTGAGAAAAGTAGTTTTGAGAAAAACATCTATAGTCCGATTTGCTCCGACGTGGCGGCCATAGTTGCTGCGTCACTAAAATACCTATATAACTTCGTAAATTATTGGAATTAAAAAAAACATCCGAGGATATATTCTTAAAAGTCTAAACTCTAAAAATATGCAAAGAAAAATTGATTTTTTCAAAATTCCAGACCCGAATACTCCCCTAAAGTTACGCCCTGACGTGATGGGCATAGTTGCTGCGTCACTAAAATCCCTATAACTCCATAAATTATTGGAATTTAAAAATTTCCTTTCGAGGATATATTCTTAAGGATCTAAACTCTAGGAATATGCAAAAAATGATTTTTTCAAAATTCTAGACCAGAATACTGATTCATACTCCAAGAATGTGTCATATCTGAGAACCAAAAAAAAACGAAAAAATGCGGTCACTCGGTTATCGAAAAGATTCCGAGGACATTCGTGTAATGACTCGAGAAAGGTGTTATATTTCACTTACGCAATGATACGTATCAAAGGCGCGAGAACTGGCGCGCATTTCAACGTGTTAAATAGTCATTTGTCGGTAAACCGAGTCTGAGATAAAACAACGAGAGCACGCGTTCTCCCGGAGAGATATAAACCTGGCCATGCAAGAATACTTGACACGTATATATATGTATATGTTTATGATACGAAAGTTTAAATTCTTACTGTGATTACGATGGACTTGCATACGGTGCTCGTATAAAAGTTAATGCCTAGCGTGCTAGGTGCAAATTGTTGTTTGCATATGAACAGCTATGCGATATATTTCTAGATATATATGGGCCATTCCATACCAAGTTGACCTGAGTGTGACACTCGACCTCGCTGATTTCGTTCACGATTTTTCATATGATTCTTCCAACTCAAAATAACATTCAAAATTTTTTTCAGATTTTTAAAACCAAATTTGAGTACGTTGTGATTTTTTGAACATTTTTTTCGAAAAGCTCGAGGGCCGTACTTTAAAAATCTGAAAAAGTTCTCAAAAATCCGGTGTCAAAAATGAAAATTTTTGATCCATAATTCATAATGTCCAGGCTTTCGCTTCCACCTCGATTTTAGGTTTTTATGAAGAAAACATTAAAAAAATAGATGCAGAAATTAACCAACTATTTTTGGAAATTGGTGGTTAACGATAAAAATATTCAAGCCACTTTTCATGGTAGATCAATTTCTGCATTTATTTTTTTTTTTTTACGTTTTCTTCATAAAAACCTAAAATCGAGGTGGAAGGGAAATCCTGGACATGATGAATTTTGGGTAAAAAATTTTCATTTTTGACACCGGATTTTTGAGAATTTTTTCAGATTTGTAAATTACGGCCCTCGAGCTTTTCGAAAAAAATGTTCAAAAAATCATAACGTACTCGAATTTGGTTTTAAAAATCTGAACAAAATTCTGAATGCTATTTTGAGTCGGAAGAATCATATAAAAAATCGTAAACGAAATCAGCCCGGTCGAGGGTCACACTCAGGACGACTTGGTATGGAATGGCCCATATGTATATGACACGTGTATATGTGATAGGATATATAATAGTCTGGAAAAGCGCGAACCACACACGCTCGTAGCATAGAAATGTGTGACCATAAACGATGTATATATGGCGGTTTCTTTAGCACCTGCTCGTTCACTCGAGAAGGTAATTCAGTATAGTGCTGTGTATGCGTTTATATATATATATATAGATATGTTCTCTCTGGAGATTCAGATAAAAATTTGTGACTGCACTTTGGCGAAGAGAGAGAGAGAGAGAGAGAGAGAGAGAGAGAGAGAGAGAGAGAGAGAGAGAGAGGAGCGTTCAACTGCAATGCTATATAGCAGCTGTTGCGTGAATCCGTGAGTAATGTAATAGTAGATAAGATATATATTATATCGAGATTGCACGACGTTGAGTGACGAAACTCTGCGCTCCCGCGAATTGGATATACACCGCGCATTCGTGTATATTCTCAAATCAAATTTGCCTGATACGTGACCCTTCAAAATGAGCAAAAAAAAATTTTAGTTTCGGGCCAGATTTTAACCTCGGCTGACTTTGGATGATGTTGAAATTAGCATCGTTCATGAATTAGCAACGGGAATAGTTTTTTTTTTTTTTTTTTTTAAGAAAATTCATTCTTCCCAAAAAGTGCTTGAAGTGGAAAATTGTTGAAATGTATTTTGGGGTCTTTATTAAGGACTTGGGATGCTAAATACACTAAAATTGAATTTGATAAAATGTATTTTCGGTTCATTGCTCAAAACGTGTATGAAAATTATGTGAAGACTTAATTTTATAGTTAATATATAATATATAGTAGACTGATTAAAAAAAAAAGCGACTATTCTTTTTCGGAATTCCCTATTAAATACTTTCAGAGAGGTGAAAAAAGATTCTTGTTAAAAGCAGAGCATCTAATATTAATATTTAGTGGTCTCTCGTCGCATATTTCTATTTCCCATTCAAATAACACAGGATAAATAAATTTTTGACTTCGAAAGTTTATAACTCGGCTCCAAGTCACTGAACTGAAATGGGCGATACGTATTCTTGTAGGGACGCTTTACAGAAAACGTCTCTTATGGTTTTTCGATAAACTCACTCCTTCAAAAGTTATTCACGGTCTAATATATATGTAGGTATGTACGTGAATATGTGTGAACTACTGTTTATCATGTCATTAAAAATTATGTCATTTATGTTAATACAATGTAAACTTTTTTTAGAAGAAAGATTTTACGATATTTAGTAATAAGTTTTAACATTTTGCCGGAAACTAAAAAAAAAGTGACATTGATTCTAAATTTAACTTTAACCTTAAATAAATTTTGAACGAGCGAATTTTTCGAAAATTCATAAAAGACCTTTTTTGTAGAGCGTTTGATTCCCTATAAAAATGTGTATCACACATTTCGGTACATTGACTTGAAACCGAGGTATAAAATTTCAAAGTTTGAATTTTTTTTTCCTTTGTTTTTAGATGGGTAATAGAAATACATATGCAATTAGAGACTGTGAAATATCAATATTGAGAGCTCTGCTTTGAACAGGCATCTTTTTTCACTTCTCCGAAAGTATTTAATAGGGGATTTGGGGGGAAAAAAGTGGTTGCTTTTCTTAATCACTCTAATATATCGTAATATATATTGTAATAATATAAAAAAATAAAATTCAATTTCTAGTTGACATAATACTTGAATACTTGAAGGAATCGAGAAAAGGAAAAGAAATTTTAGACCCTTCACTAAGGTAATTATTTTCAAATCAACTTTCGACCTGAGGCCATAGAAATTTTTGTCTTTTACGGGTTTTTTCTAATTCATTTGGAATTGGAAATTGTCTGGGAAACCGAATATGGTATTTTCTAAAATTCCCAACGGGTCATCCTTGAAAATATCATTATAAAAATGAAATTTTTTAAAAATCTCATTCTTCAACCTTTCCCAGGGAACGTAACCCTTTAACATATTTCTTCATGATCTTTGTGTTGGAATTTGATTCTGAACAGATTTTCCATTCCTACAGTGTCGATTTCAAGTCAGAGCCTATAAAGTCCTGTGACCCAAATTCTCTCTTCCTTTGAAATGTAATGTCTATAAAATCCCGCTATGTTTTACAGCTGTGATAGTTCATCTCCTCACAGTCCCCTCTATTTCGTCCCTCGATTCGAATGTTGATACTCTAAAATTTGCCTTTTCTATATTGATCGACGTAAAATATAATACGACTCGGACTTCAATATCACGAATATCGTATACGAAGGGCGCGCGTTTAAGGCGTGAGACCACACAGACAACATGCCCGGATAACTCCTATGAGAAACTCAGGAAATACGTTTGCTTGCACGCAATATATATTCCAATACGATTTTTATAATGGCTGTATATCGGGGAAAATTTTATGACCTTCCAGGGGCTCTTGTGTGAGGCACGAAGAGGGCTTTCGGTATCTTTATGCTGCTGTCTCAGGCTGTAAAACGCACATTTTCTGTACAAACGTTCAAGAATCCAGGTGATGCGCCGACAAAGTTCACAATGATTTTGGATAAACGAAAAATGCGCTCCAATCGAATTTCCTCCAATGGGCGAACAGTCAACGGCGACACGTCACAGTGGAATGTTTGAGAAAGTTGGGCTTTTATTTCATAACGGTTTGCAGCCAAAGTTTAACGTTCCATTTACCCAGAGAAACCGAAGAAGAATTAAGAACTCGATTGTATCCAATGAATTATTATCGAAATTGGCTTTAGAATTCTTAAAGTTCGGGAAAATTGGTATTTTTTTCTTCGTTGTCTGTAGCTTTCCTAATTTTTCCTTCGTTACCTCCAATTCATCGCAAACGCGTTAATTATCAATCGTTGGACTCGTGACTGATCAATTTCCTGACCTCAAAGTTGAACTGAATTATTTCCATAATTCAGTCCAACTTTCTACGAGAAGAACGAGGTCGGATGCAATTCGAGCGCGGAAAGGTATTTAGCCTTTTCGTGAGGTAGAAGGTAAAAAAATAGCGCATTAGCATGGCAATTTGTTCATAATTTCATAATGTGCAGAGCCTTAAATAAACGTACTTTTTGAGAGAAAAATAAAACAGTGATAATTATTTTTCAACAGAACAATGTTTACCTTAAAGACTCGTTAAAATTTTGAAAATCCGTCTATCGCAAAAAAGTACAAAAATTTTGTTACCTAAAAGTTCTGTTGTTTTTCGGTCTTCAAATGAAATTTTCACCAACTAAACTCGAATAAAATGAGATTTATTTCACCCCCTACTAGTTTCTCTATTAAAATTCAATAAATTAGATTACCATTACAGCCTTTTGTTCCTATAAAACCGGTTTTACTATAAAAAAAAGAGCGTGGGCTCGATGTTCACTGTGTACAGTCATGGTTCGGAAGCTACAAAATAGCTTTTGAGTTCTGGAGTTGGTATTACCGCATTCCCAGCGACGAAAGAAGACACCAGCCCATGTAGGAAAATGGAACAGGCCCAGTATTAGACCAATATTGGTGGACATGTACCCAGCCATGGTTCAGAGTCGGATGATAACTTGGGCCCAGCAATGGTTATCACTCTTGGCCACCAAATAAAAACAATACTGGCCCATGGTTACGAATAGTATTGTCCTATTATTAATGAATGCAATATTGGCTCATGGCTAAAAATAGTATTGGCCTATTAGTAAATGCATATAATGCAATAATATATATTGTATATCGAAAATATATCTGAAACCCTTGTGGGAAATTACAACAGACCCAACATTCAGCATTGGTGGGCCTGTGCCCAGTAATGGCGCGATAACGGCAGCCATGACTGACCCAGCCATGGTTCAGATTCGGATGATGACTTGGGCCCAGCAATAGTTGGCAGTGTTAGCTACTGAATTAAAACAATACTGGCCCATGATTACGGATAGTTTGGCATATTATTAATGAATGCAATATTGGCTCATGACTAAAAATAGTATTGTCCCATTAGTAAATGCATATAATGCAATAATAGATATTTTATATGGAAAATATATTTGGAACCCATGTACTAAATCACAACAGACCCAATATTCAGCATTGGTGGACCTGTACCCAGTAATGGCGCGATAACGGCAGCCATGACTGACCCAGCCATGGTTCAGATTCGGATGATGACTTGGGCCCAGCAATAGTTGGCAGTATTAGCTATTGAATTAAAACAATACTGGCCCATGGTTACGGATAGTATTGGCCTATTATTAATGAATGCAATATTGGCTCATGACTGAAAATAGTATTGGCCTATTAGTAAATGCATATAATGCAATAATATATATTGTATATGGAAAATATATCTGAAACCCATGTAGGAAATTACAACAGACCCAATATTCAGCATTGGTGGGCCTGTACCCAGTAATGGCGCGATAACGGCAGCCATGACTGACCCAGCCATGGTTCAGAGTCGGATGATGACTTGGGCCCAGCGATAGTTGGCAGTGTTGGCTACTGAATTAAAACAATACTGGCCCATGGTTACGAATATTATTGGCCCATTAATGAATGCAATATTGGCCCATGACTAAAAATAGTATTGGCCCATTAGTAAATGCATAAAATGCAATAATATATATTGTATATGGAGAATATATTTGGAACCCATGTAGGAAATTACAACAGACCCAATATTCAGCATTGGTGGACCTGTACCCAGTAATGGCGCGATAACAGCAGCCATAACTGGCCCAGCCATGGTTCAAACTCGGATAATGACTTGGGCCCAGCAATAGTTGGCAGTATTAGCTACTGAATTTAAACAATACTTGCTAGTGATTCGGCAAGCGAGATGAGACGAGAAAATATCAATATCGAGACTCTCTTCACACAATTGAACATCGATCTTTGCCAATTCTCGATCGAATGAATATAGCAAGACTTTTTCTTGTTCTCGAATTTGAGAGGCGAGCTCAGATCTTGTCTCGATCTTGTTTCGATGACATCTTGTTTTTCAAAATTCTCGGTCGTTTATGTCATTTATACCAATTGACAACAGCGAGTCAAACGTCAAAAATTTTGTAACCTTCAGTGGCCACACTGTAATTCCGATGCTTCCGCGGTCACACTGGGTCGTCTGTTTCTGCGTACAATTTTCAACGCATCAAAATGTTTCAAGAAATCTAAAAAAATTCCTGACCATTTCTCAATGTTTGTAGAATGTAAACCAATGTTTACTAAAGCCCCAAAGTTATTGTTTTTTACGCTGTAAATAGCTATGTGAGCGAAAACGGCCGAAAAAAGTATTTTGGCTTTAATGTCCATAAAAAAAAATTCGCAATAGGAATAAAAATTGCTATGGATTGTCGTCATGTACATCGGAATGTTTGAGCAAAACTGGGTTGCGATCAGTTATGCCGAAAAAAGTAAAATTATTCAGTCACCTGAAAATGAACGATATCAAGGAGAGGAAAATCAAAGATTTCTTTTGAAAACAAATCAATTATCATGTTTTGTACCAAAAAATATTATTGACATTTGAAAAAGTGTTACTACATCATAAGTAAGATGGAAAAAATAAAAAAAAAAAAAAATTTTTGAAAAAGTTCTTCCACAAGCATGGATTTCGAGATTCTCGCTCGATCTCACTTGTCCGTTGGCTAATTTCATCTCGAAACACGGCTTGATCTTGACAGCAAATCGAGACAAGACATTGAAACAAACAACGAACGCGAGAAAAATTGACCAAGATGCTTGACAGTCTCGTCTCATACCGAATCACTAATACTGGCCCATGGTTACGAATATTATTGGCCCATTAGTAAATGCAATATTGGCCGATCAATAAAAGTACTATCCTTACAGAGATCCCCCCCTGCATCTGCCAATGTCAAATTCACCCTTCAATTAGATAAATAATCTAAACAAAAAGAGGTTACATTTTATAAAGTTTATTTGGCTACTCAGACTCATGTTTACATTATGTATTATATCACTTCGATTCGTTTAAATTTAATAATAAATTGAAACATATGTTAATTTTTGTTATATGGCATATTTGCCATATATTTTTGTCACATTTGTCATATGGCAAATATAAATAACAGATAATGCTGGTAAATGATAGGCAACTATTAATGGCCTAAAATCGTTAGAGATTCTGCGCCCATGAATGGTGATCGCGTTTGTTAGTCATATGTTGGTTGAACAATGGCAAATATAAAAAAATTAAGAATGAAGATTAATAATTGGTAATCAATCATCGCCCAAAATTGTTCGATGTCACTGGGCCAATGATTGGCAATCGCATATTGGCCATATGTTGGTGAAAAAATGGTAAATATAACAAAATAAGTAATCACGGTAAATAATTGGCAACCAATGATGGCTCACTGCAATTGATAGTCTTTGGCCCGAATTTTGAGTTCATTGAAATCAAACTTTGCATTGTAATCAAGTTGGAACTTAAGATCGACCCTAAGTTCCAATTTAAAATGAATCCTAAGTTTGAACTTAAGTATCATTATAAGTGCATACTTAAGTTCAAACTTTAGTACGAACTTCAGATCGATTTTAAGTTCAAGCTTAAATTTGGTTTGAACTTCTATCTTAAGAACCATCTTCAGCTTGAACTTAAGTTCAATAAAATTCCTTTCATCGCTTCCCTTGACCGTGTTTTTCAACATTAGTTGTGAAAATAATTAAGTTCGATCGAACTTAAGTTTAAGCTGAAGATGGATCTTAAGTTCAAACTTCCAACCAAATTTAAGCTTGAACTTAAGATCGATCTGAATTTTGCACCAAAGTTTGAACTTGAGTATAAACTTAAGTTCCAAGTTGATTTCAATGAAAAGTTTGATCTTAAGATCTCTAAATTTGTGCCTTTGTTTGGCCAATCATTGGGAGTAGTACATTGGCCTACGGTCGGTCGAATAATGGCAATTATAAAAAAAATGAAAAAAAACCTCGAATACTAACCCAATATATAGGCGAATTACGCTTGGACAATTGTCAATAAACAAACAGGGGGCCATGACTTGGGCCTGCCGTCAGTCTTGGCAATTTCTACATGGGTTGCTTACACCTGTTGTTTCGATTGAAGTTATTCAATGGTTACATGATATACAGTTGCGATAAGTGAAATAAAATTCGGATGAAATCTCACGGTGTTACGCAAATCCCGTATGAATGAAAAGTCCGAACTAAGGAGATGGCGAATTTCGGGGGTTTCGGGGTCCTTGCAAGGATAATCCAACCGGTTACAATAGGGGTAAATATATGAGGTAAAAAGTATGAGCGTTGTAGATATATCATAGTGGATATATACATATCTTTATATTCGCGATAGGGCGTTTAACTCTGTGGATCGCGGGCCAAAAGGCTCTCTCTCTTTCTCTATCTCTCTCTCTCTCTCTCTCTCTCTATCTCTCTCTCTCTCTCTCTCTCTCTCTCTCTCTCTCTCTCTCTCTCTCTTCTTTCGCGCGATATCATATGGCGCGCGCGTGCATTTTCAAGCGAAGATGGCTCAACTCTCGTGGCTCTTGAGCTCAGGGTCTTGGGTTTACTCTCTCGCGCGGAGAACCGCAGCTCGTTAAAAAGTTGCTTGACCGGTTGGGCGCTCTCGGAGCTGACTCTCTGTGGTCTACGACCCGACACCCAACACTCGGCCCCGGATACTACACAACGACGAACATCATCCGACTCTCTTCGCTCCTCTCTTTTCTTCTTCCTCTCCTCCTCCTCCTCCTCCTCCTTCTCCTCCTCGTGTTCCTCTTCCTCCCTTGGTTCGTTCTTCTTCGTCCTGTCGTTTCTTTCTCTCCTCTGCGTTTCCCTTTTTCCACTTTGCCTCCAACTTGCCTTCTTCCCTCTCTCGGTCTCATCTCTCCTTCACCAACATTCGACTTTCGGCCCTCTCAATTGAAATACGGGCGTGCCACACACGCACGAACAGCAACGAGAAGCAGAAGAGGAAGATTACTCTCCTCCTCCTCCTTCTTCCTCCTCTTCTTCTTCGCTCTCCTCGTCGTCGCTTGTCCTACGTTTCGTTATCCTCTCTCTTCAGGCCTCGTATCTCCCTCCCCGGGCCCTCTTTCGTCCTCTCGCTCCTCTTTCACTCCGCCATCTCCCGTATTCTCCGCAAACTTTGCCTCTTTCCCGATCACCCAACTTGGCTTGTGCCATCTTCTTTTCTTCTCTCTTTACCTCGTTTCATATCTCCACTCAAACTCCAATCATCATCCTCCCTCCTCCTCCACTTTTTTCTCTCTCTCCTTCTTCTTCTTCATCATCTCCTCTTTCCTCACTCACACGATATATTTCTCTCTCCCCCTCTCGTGCTCTCTAGTTGCTTCTCTCTCGCGTGCACCTCCTTACCTCGGGAGCTCTTTTTTTTCTTTGTTTTATCTCCTCTTTTTAACCCCTTCTCGCTCCGCACGATGCCCTTGCGCAAGAGCGAGCTCGCTCTTCTGGCGAGCAAAGCCACAGCGAGCGATCCCGGCATGCCACGAATATATGCGAAAGAAGTACCATAGTTGCAGCACCAAAATTATCCACCGAGAGAAACGCTTTTCCTCTGACTTCTCCGCGGATTTTGCACACGCACGTATCCGCATGTACGTATGCGTGTATTTTCCCATGCCCATTTGCACAACCTTGGAAGCCGCGGGGTGAAAACGACCATTTTTTCTCCTCCTCGCAAACTTTCGGCGAGAATCGTGAGTGCCAAAACGTGTATACGTTTGAACTATGCCTCTCGCAAAGAGGTTTAACAGTTACTTTCAGAGAAATATCGAATCGCTCTTTTGCGAAAATGTTTGTGTGTGCGTGTGTGTGTGTGTGTGTATGCGTGTGCAAAAAAATCTCGTTTTACTCGCGAATCCCTCGGATGATCCGCACTCTCGCGCTTTCACGGTTGACAGAGAGAACAGGCTGGGATCGTAATGCAGATGAGATTTAAATTTTTTTTTCTCATCCAGTCTTTATGAAAAATGAGACGGAAAAAAGTTGCCCATCACAACGGCGAGAATATGGCGTAGGTGAAAAAGAGGAGACGTTTTTCCGCGGAGGATCGGTGAGCTTCTGGGGAAACCCGTGTGGAAAATAGTTAGGGAAGCCCTGATAATAATCGGGGTGTGGGTCGGCTTTAATGGGGATTCATATGATTTTCCCTCATATGATTTTCCCGGGTACAGCCTGAAAAGGCCCCGATGAGGCAATAACAGGTTTTCCCGTTTAAAATTCAATAGGGCCTTAATAGGTAAATCAAGGCAGGGCCCGGTCTGGATTAAATAGGTTTTCCAGTTTGAAATTCAATAAAGCCTTGTAATGGAAATCAAGGCACGGCCCGATCTGGATTAAATAGGTTTTTCAGTTTAAAATTCAATAGGGCCTTGATAAGGAAATCAAGGCAGGGCCCGGTCTGGTTTAAATAGGTTTCCAGTTTTTAATTCAATAGGGCCTTGATAGGTAAATCAAGGCAGGGCCCTGACTGGATTAAATAGGGTTTCTAGTTTAAAATTCAATAGGGCCTTAAAAGGTAAATCAAGGCAGGGCCCGATCTGGTTTAAATAGGTTTTCCAGTTTGAAATTCAATAGCGCCTTGATAGGGAAATCAAGGCAGAGCCCGATTTGATGTAAATAGGTTTGCCATTATATATTTAAACAAGGACTTTATAGGTAAATCAAGGCAGGGCCCGGTCTGGTTCAAATAGGTTTTCCTTTATATGTTTAAACAAAGGCTTTGTAGGTAAATCAAAACAGGTCCCGGTCAGGTTTCAATAAGTTTTCGATTAGATATTTAAACGAGGGCTTTATAGGTAATTTAAGCTAGAGCCTAGTCAATATATGAAGTAATTACTTCATATTACTTAAAAGGATACTTAGACAATATAAATTAAGTAATAATATTAATAATTATATATACTATTATTATTTAATATCATTATTATTATTATTATTACTGATCTGATTCAATGTTTGATTTTTATTAATTTAGTTTAAAGACAAGTTGAACCAAAATTGGCTTTCGGGTAATGAAAATAAATTCCTAATACTATTTTGGTACGTATTTATATCTCGGCCTGTGTTCCATAAATATAATATTTACATCAGTATATCAAAAGTAGTCAGTGGTGTAGTGGTTAGCGTCCCAGTCTTAGGTCGTTAGTTTAGGATCGATAGGTAGTTAGGTTTCAAATCCCAGTCTGATCTCGTGCATATTCTAGGGTCCGCGAATATGCAAGACAACTAAATCAGTCATAAAAATTCATGAACTTTCAAATTATATATTTTTTTAAAATTTAATTCATGTTGAATTTGAGCATTTGCGTCAAAACGAGGGTCGCGGGATCAAACCTCACTGAGGGCTAATTTTTTTTTTCTTTAAATTTTTTTTTTCGTTTCTTGACCCTTAGAAACTATCAATTGTGAATATAGAATTGAATTTCATCGTAATAAATGATAAATATATGGAAAAAATAAATAATTCTCTCTTAAGGGCCCCGATACGGAATCTTTTAAGAGCCCTGATATGGCATCATCTAAGGGCCCCGATACAGCATCTTTAAGGGAAATCCTTTAAGGGCCCCGCTTAATAAAGTAGGACGATCCCTGACGGGACCTGAACGGGTTTCCTTGTCAGGCCCCTGTATTTATACGGGAAAGTTATCGGGCCCCTATGAATCCCCTAACAAAATTTCCACACGGGAAATGTTATTTTTATCATCAAGAAGCGATGCATACAAAATGCACCGTTGAAAGGAAGAAAATAGAAGAAGGAAGGAACTTCTGGGGTTACAATTATTTTAACTCTTACTTGACACACTGAGGTATAAGACACCCCGAGCCTAATTTTCCTTAATTTTGAATACCTGAATTTAAAAAAAATGGGACTCATAGCGAAATCTGTCATTAGTTCGAGGATGCCACTACTCCTGCAAGCTTACAGCATTACTCTAAGACAATAAGTTTTTATGTAGTAGCCGTCTAAAGCCGTTCATTATTTACCACTACTATTTTTTTTATCGTAGTGCTATATATCAAGCAAACTCAGTTGAATTTTTAAGAGTTTTTGTCGAAAAATCAAAAAGTTACGATTTTTTTCGAAAAATGTTATCATTTTTTCAGGTCTTTTTGAATATCTAAATTTTTTTATCATATTTGACTTTGATATTTAACTATAAATCCCGTATAACTTTGGGAAGTAACCCCTCAAGAAGTTCTAAAACAATTTGTAAGCTAAAATATTGAATGGTATATTTTTCATAAGAATTTTTATCGCTGGGGTACAAACGACCCCATTGTGTCAAGTAAGGGTTAATTAAATTACTAACGATAAATTGCAATTCGATATTCATTCTAAAAATACTCAAAAAAATTCTTTCCAAACGCATGTTCCTCGTCAATGCATAAATATATTTCCAGCCAGGACGATTCTTCGTCCTCAGACCTTTTTTCAATTCCGACAATTCGAGAGTCGATGAAATGGAGATTAATCGACGTCGATCCGTTTTAACGATAAAGGCTGGGAGGTCAAAAAAACTTGCATTGGACGTACAGGAAAAAAAATAATGCCAACAAAAAGGAGATCAAGGGGGAACGCAGGAACGTCCTGAAATGAATATTGAAAAGCTCTCGGCAAGCTGGAATGATGCAACGTTATGGGCGCGCATCATTATCGGGAATGTGGAATGGCAGATTCCGCTCGATAACGCTAGAAAAGAGCAAAGCAGCTGGGCATGCACCCTGGATTATCTCCCGTAATGATCGAAATACGTGGAAAAACACAAAAGCCATGTGCATACATGCAGTACCTCTACCGAAGGTACAGGGAGTGTCCTCTCCCGTTTGGGTTCGAAGTTGGGGAGGGAGAGTCGTTTAGATCCTTTTTCATAGACTTTTTCCGACCCGCGTAGCACGGAATCCCAAATTAAATTCCAAGTGATTGGGAAGTCCCGATAATTATGTCAGATACGTCGTGGAGTGTCGCAGCAGGATCATTACAGGATAAAGTACAAGATTAATGGACTTTTCTGCGGACACGAATCGGTAGCAGCACAAATTTGGGCTTTCCACAGAAAATTTATATAGCTACCGATTCTAATCTATTGGGTCTAGTCTTTTCCACCACTATTCCATGATATTTTTTCAAAATCGACGAAGCTCATTTTCTTTATTTCATCAATCACTCAATTAATCAATCAATCAATCAATCAATCATCTTGGGGTTTTATGATGCTCTGAAGCTTGCATCGTTGCAATGCAATGAAAAATAGCTGTAGTTTTTTAAAGATTTTATAGGGGAATGTGGGGCAAAATGGGTAACCTCCAAAATTATCGAAAGATATTGGAAGTTGGAAAATCTGCAAAATGAGGGATCCACTATTATAATGAGCATTAATATTCCAAAATAGACTCACAACGCTAAATCAGGTTTCGGTAATGACTTTTTCATGACAATTGCCTATGAGGAGTTGAAAAATTTGACGAGCAATTGTCATTGTTATCGCAATGAATTGAAAAAAAAATCGGATAGTGATAGGTTAACATACACTGCCATTCAAAAGTTTGGAAGAACTCGCCTTGATTCCGCGCCGAACAAAAAGTTTCACTGCTCTTTTAAGAATGAAAATATTTCAATTCAACAAGCGCTGTTGCAAAGGGGACATATTCAGCTTCATTTTGCTATTTCCAAAATAAATAGATTTTTTTGAATCTGCTACGCTTTTTGGCGCATGGTCATTTTTCGGCTTTTTTTTTGGTGTTGAAACTTTGGCGCACGATCCATGAAAATTTTTGTTAGCTGTTTCACATGGAATATTTGTGGAGGGGAGTGCAAGCTTCAATTCCGTTTTTTTTAAAGTTTCGTACAATTTTTTTCGCAAAAATATTCAATTATTCGCAAAAAACGACCATATTTATAAAATGTAGCGTAACTCTGGAACTACTGGATTTTTGTGAAACCACTGGGAGAATAAAAAGTTGCATACAATTATTCTGGATTCAATAAAAGTTTTTCAGAATTTTTTTCCAGCATTTTTTTTTAATATCCTGTTAATAAGAAAAATTTTTGGAAAAAAATTTTGACAAAAAATTCTGAAAAAATTTCATTGAATCCCGAATAGTTGTATGCAACTTTTAACCATCTTAGTGATTTCACAAAAACCCAGTAGTTTTAGAGTTACGGTTCATTTTAAGAATATGATCGTTTTTCGCGAAAATCTGAATAATTTGGAGAAAAAAAATCGTACGAAACTTTTTAAACAACAGAATTGAAGCTTATACTCTCTCGCACAAGTTTTTCATACGAAAAAAAGTTTAAAAAAATTTGCATTGGTCGTGTGCCAACATTTCAACGCCAAAAAATGAACATGTTTCAGAGGACGTACCGGGTTTTAAAAAATCGAATTTTTTTTTTCGGCAAAAGTCCAATGAAGCTGAATATATCCCCTTTGAAACGCCGCTTGTTGAATTTAAATGTCTTCATTTTTAAAATAGCAGTGAAACTTTTTGTGCAAGACGGAATCGGGGCGAGTATTTCCAAACTTTTGAACGACAGTGTACTTTTACTGAAATATCTTGGATAATGTAAGGAGCAAAATAAAATGAGGGGGTCGGACCTCCTCCTTAAACGTAAAAGTAAATTAAATTAATGCAACTGCGATTGGAATTGATTTTCACAGAACATCTAAGTGTCTTGGATCTTAAGGTAATATGAAAGGCCTAGAAGTAAAGGAAAACGTTTTTCAACATTTTTCCTCGGACCCATTTTGCCCCATATTTTCCAACCTCTTAGTAATGAATTATTCATTTCAAAAGTCGTCGAAACGTTTTATCGGAGCTTCGTCAAAAACGAGGCAATTATCTGGAAAATTAATGACTCCAATTAACGTCGTCAGATGATTATCAGATATCACATAAATAATAGCTTCCTCAATTGAAATTTCTGTGTCAAAGTGGCGAAGAAATATCGAAATATCGAGAAACGTCGTTGGCGTTTCATTCCTCACTGATTAGTTGCTTTGACAGTCGAAACTGATTTGACATTCACGTTTGATTAATAGTTTTGACCGATCAATTAATTTTGCGCTCGGCGATTATTCAAAACACTTCGAAATATTGCTCGGGGCGAAAAGAAATGTAGAAAAATAACGAGAAAGAAGATACGAAAATACACGGAAAGAGATCTATTTCACGATTCCGTACGATGATTAATCGTCCGACAATTCTTTCGAATAATTACAATTTTTTTCGTTGAAGAAGTATCTTCTTTTCTTCGTTTTATTTTATTTATTTTTTTATACGAACGGTACAGCTCATTTTTCACTGAAACGAGCCGGGAAACATTTGTCTCGAATTCTTGAGGTTTAGGTACATCTTGTATATATCAGAGACACCAGTTTTCTCGTTCTCGTTGTCGGATGATGCTGGTTTGTGCTGCTGCTCACTTTTCAAGGGATACGATACCGCGTGTTCCACGGCGGTGGCGTCAGAAAACTCCTATATAACCTGGAGAATCGTGAAGAGATGGGAATCAAGAGACAAGACAAACGCCACGGAGAGTCTAGAAACGAAGCAAAGTGTTGCCGTTGAAGCAACGAACCTGGCGAACGGTGGAACCATCCAAGATCTTAAACTCAGGCTCCGGCAGATTAGTGAACAGAAGAGACAGAAAACGGCCTTATAAGAGGGCCATGAATAGAATTCGATCGTTCGATTCTCTATACACGGAAAAAACGACTTAGTTGGTTCAACCAACCAGCTTAGTGCACTGAGCGCCAGAAGAGAAATTGGTTGGATCAACTAGATAGTTAGTTGAGTCAACTAACCAAACCAATTTTTTAGTTAGCACAACTAATCGACTTAGTTGTGGTAACTAATAAATGAGGTTGGTTAGTTGACCCAACCAATTATCTAGTTGATCCAACTAATTTCTCTTCTGGCGCTCAGAGTACTAAGCTAGTTGGTTGAAGCAGCTAAGTCGTTTTTTCCGTTATAGTTGTTCCGTGATAGTTGGTTGAGTTGACTCAACCAACTATCTCAGTGCTCCGAGCGCCAGACGAGAAATTAGTTGGATCAACGATGTTTGTAAGGCTGGTTTATAAATGGCAGACAAACTAATTTTTTAGTTCGGCCAACCATGAGTGAAATGGTTGGATCAACTATTTTGCTCGTGGTTTATTATAATTTTTTTTTTTAATCTACACAATATTTTCAAACATTTCAATCTTTAAATGTCACTATAAATAGGAAGCTTACAATTTCGTAAAGCTTCGTCCTTTCTTCCAGAGAAGATAGAAGAGAGACCCTTTTTTATGGGAATCCATTTTGGATTCGACCATCTTGCGTTTTGCCGCAGAGTATTAAATATCCATACTAAAAAATAAGGATATCAAACATAGACGAACTTGAAAAGGTTGTAAGCGTCGAGGGGAAAGTTCGTTTGTGCGAGAGGAAGCCATCTGGCGGATTTTTCGGGTACTGACAAATCTGTAGATATGATCATATATTATAGTTGGCTACAGTGCCTATAAAATTCGTTGTCCATCCTTTACCCTCTTGATTACTATTTTATTAGTTAGACCGACTAATCGTCAGTTGTGTTGAATAGTCGCCTCAACTAACTATGAATAGTAGATAGAACTATTATGCTACATGGCTATTGTAACGAAGCAGATACTTACGATAACCAAAATATACCCAACTAATAATCTGTTGGTTGTCCCCACCAACCATTTTTTTCCGTGTCATTGTAAAAATAATTTTCCAATATGGCAATCAAGTGCCACCATTGACAAGTAAGGTAAATGTCCCAATACCCGACCATCTAAGAGGCGACGAAAAAGTTAACTTGTTTTTCGCGCTCAAAAATAAACTATTTTCTATAACAACTATGACTATTGGAAAGCTCGAAGTCTCTAGTTTACAAAACACAGGGTATAGTTGTTGCTACAATTAGTTGTTTATTCATAATAACCGAAAATACTGAGAAATGTAAATGTATACCAGTACCCGACCACCAGTTTTTCTATCTGACCCAATATCCGACCACACATTATGACCCTATAACCGACCACTTATCTCTATGGTGGGGGGAAGGGAGGGGGTGAATTGAGAATAATGCATCGCTGCTTGGAGAATGTGTCACCGAAATTTTGAGGTTATGCACGAATGATATACATGTCAGCAGATGTCCGGTTACTGGGACTGAACATAGTCCCGAGCAAGTACCGATATCCGGACACATGGTCAGTTATCGGTACAAGATACATTTTGTATGTACCAATAACCGGACATGAAAATTAAGTACTTAAAACGCATTTTTGGCTAATTGAGGCAACATGATCAAATTAGTGGTATCTTTCCGAATAAAAACAGGTAAGGCTCAGTTCGAAAACAATAAAAACCACTTCGAAATAGCTTCAACAAGATATCGCGATTCCTTAGTACTTCAGCTAAGATAACGGCTTCCGTGCCCTGAATAGTACGCGTGCTGTCATATTTATCCAAAATTAAATTACAGACGATTCTTGAACTATTAAAAGTAGTGTCGTATACGTAGATTATGAATCCTGGATATTAAATCAATTCACAGTTTAAGATTTCTCTTAAGTGAACGCTTAACTTGCTGATATATTGGTTCAAGTAGTCGGGGACTGGGACGTGGTCGGGTATTGGGACATTTACCTTATGTGAATTTTTGTGGGTAATTTTTCCGAGGCAGTATGGTAATTTCGTCTGTTTTACTTAATTGAGGTTAAGAAGCCGCATTCAATCTGCTGAAAGCACTGGAATAGTAGCGCTATTAGTGAATTCTAGTTTGAACGTATTACTGAAATAAAATAGTGCAACTATATTATATAATATAATATATATACGTATAATTTATACGTATAATATATAATTATAATTATACGTATAAATACTGATAATTGTTGTTATTAGCATGCCAAATGTTGTTGAGTTTTTTTACATTTTCATTGAATCACGAAGTACAGAAATTTCAATCAGATAAAATTTTTTGCTGGGACGTTATCATCAGAGTTTTGGCTGAAAATAGTAAAAACAAAAAAAAAATCGTGGGAAAGGTCTTAAATAATTCCCGGCAATTCCGTGTATACGTACGCTACTTTTTTCATTTTTGACATTTTCTCTTATATTCTATAATGTTTAGTTAGGTTGCATCTTTCAAAATTTGTCTTTGTGGCCAAAAGTGAAATAACTTTACGAGAAAAAATCGTACGAAAATTTTATAAAGAACAAAAATGGAGCTTCTGCTAACGCTTACAAATGTACCATAATTAAAAAAAGACGAAAAAAATGTCCTCAAGTTGTGCGCGTTGGTCGAAAGAAGGTCAAAAAAACGGTCACGTACAAAAGTGCAAACCGGGTCGAAAAAAATTCATAAAAAATATTTTTAAAAAGCGGAACAAAGCTGAATTCCTTTCCGTCAAAACGCCTTATTAAAAATTTGATTATCATTTTTTTTTTTTTGACGGAGTAATGCAAATTTTAGTGTGGCAAGAAATATCGACTGGTATTCTATTAGAGCGAGAGACAGTGATTTCGATGTTCTCATAAGAATTTTGGATTAGACATAAGCAACGGACACAGCAAAACGCGGCAGACCTTACCCTCTTCCCTTCCCACAATGAAATCGCGGTGAAAAATTATTCTCTATGTGACTAATCGACGAACAATGAATCGCTGATAATAATACAGTCTTCTCGACTAAATTGTTCATTATGGAAGACAACGAAAATATAAATTTAACAATTTCATTGACCAACGTCGTATAATTGCCTCTTTCGTCTCAGACGAAAGCAGCTGTTTCGCTGTATTAATACGAAAACGTGGAAGATGCAGTCACGGATTTGGGTGAAGATAATTTTCGATATGTACGTGTGTCGTCGGTGTGTTCGTCGTCAAAAAATACGGAGCAGCAGGAGATTTTAGCCGAGCAAAATTGACCGGTATGGAAGGGCCTTATAGCGATTCGTGATGCGTCCACCATTGCACGTATATATATAGCATTCGAGAAGGAAAAGGTAGCAGCAGGTGACGATACCTCTCCTCGATAGCCATGTCGGGTGGTAGAGCTCGTCCCATAACGAATTGGTAACAGAAACTGGATTACCGAGGGGCGAAGGGAGGAGCGGCGAGCAAGCCGAGGGCAGAGTTAAGGTTTAAGAATAAATAATAAAAAAGAGACAGAGAGAGAGAGAGAGAGAGAGAGAGAGAGAGAGAAAAGAAACAAGGAAAAGGTAAAAACAAAAAAGAAGTAAGATCAAACGGAAACGTGACCATTAGCGAGAGAGTATAGGCGACAAAAACTTGGGTTGGTTGCCAAGGTAAGGTACATATAGCTCTGGATCTGAGACCAGTAGCAGCAGCAGCAAAGAGAAGGCTACTCATCTCTGGCGCGACTCAACCTCTCTCGTCCTCTTCCTCTCATTCTCTTACCTCCGTCCAATTCTTTCATTCCCAGCGACCCACACTTCCCAACATCTTTTCGCAACGAAACCGAACGCAAAGAGGAAGGAACAGAGAGGAGGACTCTCGTTTTTTTATTCTCCTGTAGTTACGCGGGTTCGACTATATTGGGTGATGTGTACACCGAAAAAAAGGTTTAGTAATATCAACTACCCAGCTGCGATCACGGAAAATTCGTTTGAATCAATCGTTACATATTTGATTTCATTACCCCGTTGTTGAAATAATAAAACTGGTGTCGTTGTTTCGAATGTGTACTGCATTCATCGCAATTACAACATTGGATCAGAATGATTTCAAACGAGATTGATTCAACAACTTGTTTTCTCATCCAATCGAATGTTCAGTCATTTACTGGAAGTAAATAAAATTGTTTCAACTGTATGTTTCGTCTCATCAACAAAATCTAGTTTCAATTTGAGCTATTCATCCAATTAAAAATAATAGTACATGCTTTCAAGTCGATCAAATTGTTTGATAAATTTGACTAAATATTTCAATGCGACCACAACACATTTAGTCGATAGTACATGTAGTAACTACCGCGATCTCGGCACTTCGCCCGAGATCCGTAAGGTGGCGACGATCGGCGCGCGCTCTCGCGCCAGCGAGACAGCCACTGAGCACCGATAAGTACCAGTGTATTGCCAGCATCGGAGTCCTCAATTAACTTTAAATTGATGGTACATTACCCGCGCTTTGTGGTCGCGCAGTTCTATGGACTAAAGACTACATATTTGAATGAGATCACCATTTCACTTTGGTGGCGCTCGTGCTCTTTATGGGAGCAAGAATAAATAAGTTAAATTTTCACTCGACTGTTTAATCTCACGATTAATTAGTTAAGTAAAAGCCCTCGTAGCTCAAACAAATATTGCATATCATCAAATGTTTTGTTAATTCAATTGAAATTTTCTAGCTTTATATTGAATGCATTTTTTTCCGTGAACAAGATCTGAATTGCATAGAAAATATAAACTGTTCATTCAACTAAATCATTTGGTTATGCAATCGCATATTGAGTGCATTTTACCAAATATAGAATCGAAACAATGTAATTTTAAATTGAACGGATTCTCTACTCTGTTGGGTCAAGGATATATGTATTTATGGGAATGCAATTTTCGTTTCCATTTTGATACGCGTTTTGAGTTAACTGAATTACACATTTCGTTCGCCACCCGTAACCGTCGGGTTTAGTTAATTCAAGTCAAATTTTTTTCACTTTACCAAACCTTTTTTTCGGTGTACTATTTACGAAGTGGAGGCAACTTTCCGGGGGAAAGATCGAGAGATTGACGAGGGCCCCGACATGTTAGCTGAAACGAGAAGAAGAGAGAAGAGAGAGAGAGAGAGAGAGAAACCTGGCGCTGCGTCGTCCTATCAATCGAAGATGCACCGGCAATGCAGCTTGGAGCGGGCAAGGGGTGGAACGACCAAGTTGGAAAGGGGATTGCGGAGTAAAGGGGCAGAGAAACTCGATGCGAGATCGCAAAAACCATGCCAACGCGGTGTATATACGGTTCGCGATCGGCAATACATATATATCTATATGTATATATGTATGGGTCATTCCATGTAAAATCGATCGATAGTTGGGATCGACCCCGTTCAATTTCGATGAAATTCGGTCAGGAGTTTTATTTTATCATGAAGCATAGTTCGACCAAAGGAGAAAAATTGAAAATTTTCGAAAGTTATGCAAAATTTGAAATTTCACCATTTTTTTAATCTTTGAAATTTATTTTTTAAATATCTCGAAAACTATTATAGTTACGAAAGAATAGTTTCGGGTTCTTCTCAAAGAGTACATACTTGGGGCTACGGAAAAAAAAATTTTCAAAAAAAATTCTAAAAAATGATGAATTGGGAGAATCTGAATTTTTAAAAAATCGTGAAAATCCATGTCCAGCATTAAGTTTTTTGTTCAATTTTTTTTATGTTATACCTTGTACTCATCTTAGAAGGTCCTGAAAATTTCAGAAAGGTGTTTTTTTTCAAAAATATGAATTTTTGAACTCAGGAACTTGGGAACAAAAATATTTTTTTTTCTCCTCCAAGTTAAGTAAAGTTGCGTAATCATGTACTTTTGTAATTTTTAGCAGTAAAAATTACATGATTGCTCAACTTTACTTAAGGAGAAATCTTCGAGAATTTTTTCCGGGGAAACTATTGGAATGATCAGAACGGGGTTTTTCCTAATTAAAAATATACACTTTCAAGAATGTTTTCAATTTTTTTATTGAAAAATGTTGCAAATTCACGGAGAACTTAAGTTGTCTATGGAATGCCGTAAAAAAATCTGCCATTGCGGTACCCAGTGGCGTTTTGTCAAAAATCATGTGAAAGAAAAAACCAATACAGGAAACTCAAAGAGATTATATTATCTTGTCTTTGTCATAGCCGATTTAAAAAATAACGATTTTTGATAAAATGGCGGACGCTTGAACTCAACGTAGCTATTTTAAAGAAAAAAATTGTTCTTATTTTGAACAAAAAAAACCAAAAATCGAAGAAAAAAATCCTATGACAAAGACTAGATAATTATGTTATACAATAACCACACAAAATTTGAAGTTAATCGATTCAGGGGCTTTCGAGATATTTCGGGTACTGCTATGAAAATAATTGAATTAAACAAATTGAAAACATTCTTGAAAGTACATATTTTTAACTAGGAAAAACCCTGTTCCGATCATTCCAATAATTTCCCCAGAAAAAATTCTCGAAAATGACCTTTCTTCCGTTTCCAGGTGTATATTTCCCCTTAACTCGGAGTAAAAAAAAAAATATTATACCAAAATTCAAAAATTTATATTTTTGAAAAATAGACACCTTTCTGAAAATTTCAGAATCTTTTAAGATCAGTACAAGAATTATATTTAAAAAATTGAACCCAAAGTTTAATGTTAATCGTAGATTTTCACGATTTTTAAAAATACAAAATCCTCCCAATTCATAATTTTTCAAAAAAAATCTTCTGAATATTTTTTTTTCGTAACTATAATAGCTGTCAAGATATTTGCAAGATCAACTCAAAAAATTGAGAAAATTGTGGGATTTTGAATTTTCGAAAAAAAAATTTGCATCTTATTCCTTTGGTAGATCTTCGTTTTATGATAAAAGAAAACTTATGAACAAATTTCATCGAAATTGAAAGGGGTCCATTCCGGCTATTGGTCGATTTGACATGGAATGACCCATATGTGTATATAGACGCAAAAATATACATCAGTAGAGGATGCTCTTTCGCGACGCGAAGTCCGCGAGTTTTGCTCTCTTCGGCCCTTGCTCATTCGAGTATTCGACCAGCTACATATATGTGTCTACATATTCTTATTATTGCCTATATATATATATGAATTCACCAACCTACTGACAACCCTCGCCGTCCTAATATACAGCGCAGAGTCTACGGAGCTAAATGGCTGGTCACGCTGGCTTCAACGCCACTCGACAAAGCGGACCATCTCCCGAGTCAACTGGAAAACGCCACGATTAACGTACGACACGTCCCGTCCGCGAGGCGAAACACGGCTCCTCTCTGCGTTCGCGCGACCAACGCAGAGAAACTCCCTCTCCCTCTCTTCTCTCTCTCTCTCTCTCTCTCTCTCTCTCTCTCTTTCCCTCTCTCTCCCCCTCCCTCCCTCCCTCTCTCTCTTGTCTATCGCTCGAAGAAGTTCTGTATCCCTGGCTGTTGTACTTAATATATACTTACAATGTATACGTGTAATGCACTGTATGTATTTAAGGATCGTAGGAGTTTGAGCATTGGAGGAAGAGACGCGATGCACCGAAATACCGCGACATCATCTTGTACGGGAGTGGCAAGCGTCAACGCGCCCTCTACGTCACAGACGTACGTTTCAAATGCATCGTTCCATGTTTCATGGCGAGAAATTGCTGCGTTTTCATTCGAGCACCATATTTTACCGTCAGTACACCGATATTTTTTTTAACCCTTCACCGTTTACCACTGACAATATCGTCAAATCTGGTTTTGCCACTTCTTGTCGATTTTTCTGGTTTGCATTGTTTATCAATTTCATATTGGAATGAAAACTGTTGGACCATTGAATTGAGACCTAAAACTGATTCTCTGAATTTTTTGGGAATTTTGTAACACTCGCTAGTGGTTTAAAAATAACCGATAACGATATCGTCCGGCGTAGTCAAAAATATAGGTACACGGAGAAAACGGATCCGTTTGTTTTAGTAAAAATTACAATATCCTTGCACTGAGAAAAAAATGGTTGAATGAACTAAATCTTTAGTCGCATACGCACGACTAAATATTTATTGGGTCTAACTAAATAATTAGTTTCTTGAATAATTCTGCGTTTCAGTTGACCAAAATATGATTCAGGCAAAAAAAATTGGGTTTGGACAACTAAATATTTAGTCGTGCGTATGCGACTAAAGATTTAGTTCATTCAACAATTTTTTTTTCTCAGTGCTCGCATCAAAAATCACACTTCCTTCAGTAACGTTCTTCCCCGGTTTTTCCTCAAACTCTGCGACGTTAATTTATGTCAATCCGGTGAAAATTTGTCAAATGTTCATTCGTCACCGACTCAGCAGATTCGATCAACATTCTCATTGCTCATCGAGACGCGGATTTTGTCGTGAAACTTGTCATTCAGAAAGTGTTTCTTCCTTTGCTCGACTCGCGATTCAGCGAAACTTTTCGATGGATGAGCCTCCATCGCTTGGAGCACGTCAAGACACGAATCTGTGCCCAACGTATAACTACGCGACTTGTTCGAACACACGAAACGACCAAGAGAGGAGAACCCTTAGTTCTCTTTATAGGATCGAAATGGGTGATGCATGTCCCATTGTTTGCCAGATTATGACGTCGATCCGTGGCATGTTATGCTAATTACGTAACAAGCCCAACAAACGGACAAAGTCGACGACATGAATATATATATATAGAAATATATGCATGCGTCGTCCCTCGATCGAATGATGCAGCATGAAATCAATTTTCGCATTGTCACCGCCCGCGACGCCCAGACATTTTTCGTCTAGGGGAGGGTGGGGCACAACGGCACTCCCTAAGCCGCATAATATTTTTTGTGGCCTTCAATCATCAAATCAAATCAATTTACTTTTGTTCTATCTTAGACGAATTCACCGACGTTTGGCCGAAACTCAAAACAAAAAATTCTGGGGCACGACGGCCCCCTCTAAAAAATGATAAGACTTTTTTTTTAATCTTAAAAAATTGTTTTCGACTGAAACATTTTTTTAATGGTCTATTTTACCCCTGATGCAGTGCATCGGCCTTAAAATGGATGAATACATCAAATTCGTCATAATTTGAAGAAAAACAAACATTTTCTGACCTATTTCTATAGGGTGGTCCATTATGCCCCAGGTATCGTTGATCGGCCTCAAAATGAGTCAATACATCAAATTTATGATAATTCGACAAGAAACCAATTATTTTTGTTCACTGAATTTCTTAGGGAGGCCGTCGTGCCCCACCCTCCCCTATTATTTATTCCTGGGGAGGCTGTTAAAAATTCTCGATTACCATAAGTTTTCAATGTCAATGAACTCACCCTCGTTGGGCGAGACGAAAATCAAAATGCATTGAAGAAGATGCACATCACAAGAAAATACACTTTTTCCGAGGGGTTATTTACCACTGCAGGTACAAGTGATTTCAAAATGAGCTCGATTTCACATGATTTCACTGATTTCATAAAGTCGATTTCACATGATTTCACTAATCTCATGAAGTCTTCATTTGATTTTAAGCGATTTCAAGCGATTTCAAGTGATTTCAAGTGATTTCAAGTGATTTAAAATGATTTCAAGCGATTTCAAACGTATTCAAGTGATTTCTAGCGATTCCCAGCGACTTCGAGTGATTTCAAGCGATTTCAAGTGATTTCAAGCGATTTCAAGCGATTTCAAGCGATTTCAAGTGATTTCAAGTGATTTCAAGTGATTTCAATTGATTTCAATTGATTTCAAATGATTTCAAATAATTTCAAGTGATTTCAACGATATTCCAATCGATTTTACATTGATTTTACATTGATTTCAAGTGATTTCACATTGATTTCACATTGATTTCAATAATATCGGAGCGATTCCATTCCGATTTCAAGTGATTTCAACGATATTTTCGTAACGTCGATTTCATAAGAATTCATGTGATTACCAAAATGGTTCAATGATTTCACGAATGCATAACCCCTCGCTTTTTTCGATTACATTTTATTATCTATAATTTGGTTGGATTTTTTTTTCAGTAAAAAAATTATTCTATTAATATACAACCGTTTGAAATGAAATGGAATAATTATCCAACGATTCCTAATGAATAATCCTTTTTTTATAACAATTTTCACGAAGGATTGCTTGTCTCGCGGAATTTCGCTAATTTCGCCGGAGATTTCATGATATTTTCTCGCCATCTTTTTTTTTTAGTCCCGATATTATTCTGAATTTATTTGCTAAGTGGATGCATTGGGTATGCACAGCATTTGCTGTTGAAATTTAATGAATATATCCTGGCACATCTTGAATCTAGGACGAGACCAAAATAATATTGCGCAAAGCACTCTCCAACCTTTTGGCCCCCTCTCTCTCCCTCTCTGTCTCTCTTCCTCTTCCTCTTCCTTTTCCACTCTTCTTCCATAACACCCGCTAATGAAAATCTCCGTAACTATACGCGGGAGCTCGGAGATTTTGCTTCCACTCCACTCGGAATAGCGTAGTAGGTATGCATTAGAGTGTTCGTTATTTCCCAAGTTGGGTTTTTTTTTGCTTGCACCCCCTGAGTTTTAAGTTTCTAGTATTAACAAAAATATCGAACAGAAATATCCGCTTTATTTTCATATTAACCCGTGCCTAAATCATGATACATTTCCCATTTAAATAACATGGGATTTTTGCACTTTTTACATTTAATTCTTTTTTGCTGAAACAAATGCAGCTACAATAATAATCGATGAGTATTTTGATAGGAAATTGAACGCTCTAGAAAAAAGGTCTCCAATGTTTTTCTGATAAATTCATCCTTTCAAAAGTTATTCAAGGTTAAAGTTGTGTTCATGGTCAAAATTCTCGTTTTTTAAATTTTTCCTATAGTAATGTTTTTTAAAAAGTATTAAATAAGTTTGATTCAAAATAACGTAAAATATACCGTGTAAATAATATTATGAAGAGGTTTATTATTCTTGTGCTTTTTTTTACAATTTTTTTGTTAAACATTCTTTTGTTGCATTAGGATATTCGGCTCTATATTCACTAACAACTTGAATCAAATATTGTTTTTGGTCTTCTCGCGTGTAGTTAGATTATTAATATAATCTTGAGTTAATTGAACAGCTCTTTCGGCTACATCATTAATTACCTGCAGATTATTAACGATAGTCAGACCTTCCAAGTAATTATTATTGCTAGTCCACGTATCAACATTCAATTCTAACATTTTTTTGGTTTATGTTGAATCTATTGAAAAATTTCAAAGAATCAGAATCGATGAAAAAATCAATATCCTTTTTTTGTACTTTTTTAATATCACTATCGGTATTAATTATATAGCGTTTAGAAAAATCGAAATCCGATTCCTCAGAATTTTGGAACGTTTAAATCATTTTATGTTTAATGTTAAGTGATACGTTGGGATAACTCGTCTGATCATCCTAACTTTTTGGCTTCAATCGGCCCGGAGAGCTTCTATGGGACTCTACTTCGTTGTCAAAACCAAAATTCGATAAATATGACTATAACTTGAAGTTCTAATAGGTTGCTCATAGATGACGGTAAAGTACAAAACGAGAAAATAAATTTAAAATGTGATTTTATTAAACTTTTTTCGTTTATTTACATTAATATACCAAGTGAATGGAAAAAAACAATTTGAGTACTAAAATTTATACAGAAATATGTTAATTTTAAGCCGATCGCTTTTAATCAACAAATTTATAGCGGAAAAAAAATAAAACTTAAAAACGATGAGTTTGGCTATGAACACAACTTTAACCTTGAATAACTTTTGAAGGGATGAATTTATAAAGAAAACATAAGAGACCGTTTTTGTAGAGCGTTCAATTTCCTATCAAAATATACATCGTTCATTATTGTAGCTGCATTTGTTTCAGCGAAAAAGATTTGAATGTAAAAAGTGCAAAAATCCCATGTTATTTAAATGGGAAATGTATCATGATTTAGGCACGGGTTAATATGAAAATTATTCGTTTATTTCTGTTCGATATTTTTTTGGTACCAAAAACTAAAAACTGAGAAGGCGCAGGCAAAAAAAAAACCCAACTTGAGAAATAACGGACACCCTAGTATACATGCAAGTATGCGAAAGTACACCACGTCACGTATACCCATCTATACACACAACCTCTCTGTTTCATTACCCTCTTCTCTTTGACCCTCCCTCCCTCCCCTGGACATCGGGAGTATGTACTAAAAGCTTTGCATCCACAACGGTCATTCACCCTTGCCGAATTTCCCGTATATCATATGTTCTCCACTTGTCATCTTGAATAAGGTCAACAAAAAACCACGATAAATATGGTAATTTCAGACTCCAACGTTTCCAGAAATGATTAAAATGCTTCGAGTGATTATTATTATCGTTATTTTCATAATTATCGTCTTAATTATGAATGATTGTGCCATAAATGTCCAGCAGCAATTGCGAATTTTGCCACTTCCTTAAAAAAGGGATTCAGCAATTCAGGGACTAGCTACCCCCTTAAGGATGTATTGCCTCTACAGTCCCAGACAAAAATTGTCTTTGATTGAAATCCCGTGTAGGAATTTCGGAAGGGAAAAACTTCTGCCCCTGACTTGCCCTCCCTAACTAATGTAGGGAAATGATCCGCCCATCCTAACTGGCCCTGTTATCCCATGTAACACCTGGCTGGTCATTTTCGGATCCGGCGGTCATGAGCAAGCCCCTATGACGATATGATCCGGCCCTTGTAGATCCTGATCAGGTCTCTAAGATCTTTAGAATCATGCCCTTGAAGGCCCTGATCATGGCCATAAAGTTTCCGATCACCGAAGCGCTTTTTGATCAATTAGTTTTTACGAGGTACTCCTTTTTCGATGTATGCATCTTATTATTTATTTAGAGGCAATCCCTTTTTCAGGGTACACTACTCGTTTGGCAAGCCTCGAAGGGAATATTAGTTTCCGAGTGAACGGAAATTCTCTACGAGAATTAAATAAATACGTACAATTACATAATCCGGCAAGACCTCCTTTTATGGATTCTTTCGTCACCGATTTCTGCTAACATCGTGCACGCACCCGTCTATATAAGCATACTCTTCACATTATCCGTATGTGAGTTCAACGGTTAACGTTCTTCGACATCTCGCGCCAAGTCTCGGAACTAACGCGACGCGGTTCGTGGTGACAATAATAATAATCCTTTGCCTACGTTACGAACATGTGACAGGCGCACGATTGCTTGTTCTCGCGGGATAGAAGTGATAATGTTAATAATAAATAAATAATAAATCATAATAATTAAATAAATAATAATTTTATAATAATAATAATAATAATAATAATAATAATCATAAACGAGGCAATGATGGTTAATTTATTATTATTGTTATTACCATTATTGTATCGTATTATTACGATACGATACGTATTTCATATTACGAAAATACGATTTTTATAAGTTTACAAAGCATGTTCAGGACCTGCTCATTTTTTGGCCATACCAAATGCGAACTGAAAGCCGATATAGAAATAATTTGATTTTAATAAATACTTAGGGGAATCCAATAGTTTCCACATCAGAGCCCTGTCAGGGTAATAACAAGAATATGTTGCTTAAAAGTGTAAAAATAACATCGTCGGAAACTGTTCATATTCTGATCATGCAGGGCACTGATAAATAAGTGATTATTTCAATGTAATAACTAGGGGCCAGGTCGTTAAGTTCCATGTCTGAGCCCTGCCAGGAAAATCGAATCAGGCAGGGCGGATCAGGGGCAAGAATCAACTAATGGTTGCCTAATGGTCACATTTCTCCACGGGATTTTCACACTTCGTGATACAATAAAGATCTGAAAAAATTGAGCAACATTCGGCATGCCATAAACAACAATTATCAATAATAATATTGCTCAAAAGTTATTAATAAATTGTTTACCCAAATAATTATTCAACAATTTTTCGGTAAGTTATTTTTTTTCTTAAACAATTCGAAAGGGTTAATTTTTCTAAACGCATATAATTTTTTCAGGATTTTCTCTCTATTTTGAAATATTATAAAAAACATTCTGAAATACAAACAAAAAATTGCCAAATTTGTATATGTTTTTGCATACAGGTTTATCGTCAGCTTTGAAAAGTTTCAATGACACTAGGCCAAAAAATACATAAATACAGCTATTTTTTAAATTTCAAAACGAGAATTTCAAAATAGAGAAAAAATTCAAACGCGTTCAGAAAAATTAACGCAATCGATTTGTTTAAGAAAAAAAAGAACTTGCCGAAATATTGTGGAATAATTATTTGTTGAAATCATTTATTAATAACTTTTGGACAATATTATTTTGATAATTGTTATTTATGGCAAGCTCAATGTTGCTGAATTTGTTCATATTTTTATTGTGTCTTGAAGTACGGAAATTTCAAACACAATTTTTCTAGCCTTAAAAAGAATATCTGTATTTTCTTCATCATTTACAATATGGTTTTTCTAAACTTAACCTTATTCCCATGAAGGTTGAGGTCTATTAAGTTCTTGAAGATCCGTTAAAGTCGATAAAAATTGATTTTGCTGTACGCGAACGATTTTCAAAAAAACTTTTCAGAATTAATAGTTTAATTAAAAGTCTGTAACTCGATTTCTGCTGAGATTTTTCAAATTCGTTTTTTTAGAACGATGTACGCGGCAAATTTTTGAAAATCGTCGAAAATCAATCGACAAAAGCTACCGATCTTGAAGTTTGCATAATTGAAAAGCAACAAAACTAATTTTTTTTTCACTTTCCTCGTTGCTCGAGGCTTTCTACGTTTTTAGGGCCTCAGCAATTTTATGAAAACCTCAAAAAAAGTTTGTACCAAATATCAACTCTGAGAACGGACTTCCTTTTACACAACTCTATTTTCGTTGCATTCCAAGGATGCAAATTTCAACTTCATAAAAATTAAATGACATATTTTTCAATTTCAACGAGATCTCAAAAACTATACTCAATCGCAACTGATCGGGAAACTAAAAAAAACCAGCTAGTTTACCAAAGTTTCAAAAAGTATGTAGGTCAAAGGTCAAAGGTCTCGATAATATCAGGACCTCTTTTTATCTGAGCTACATCTCAGTTATATCAAAGATATATCATTCTGCCATATAAAATGTCCAAAACTTTAATACCACAAACCCAAATCTCTGTTTCACAAAAAACGATTGCATTCAACTGTCTCTTTTCTTCAATGTTCCAGGTGAGTAGCATCTCGTCACTCGACCCAAATACGTCCGGCAATTAAAGTGAGTTTTTCATCAACATTTTGACAAATTAGTGACTGAAAAGATTCCAGTCGTCGTATATTGTTCGCCAGAAATAGGGCTCGGCGAGAGGGATGGAAAAAAAATTGGTGAGAACACGGCGAATGAGCCTGAAAAAAAAAAACAGAAACAAACGAAAACGGTAAAATTCGTTGTTTTTTCTTTTCATCCGTTCTTCCTCGCATCGCAAAGAAATTCGGCGTATGTTTACGGATCCCGTATGCCACCGGGGACGTGAATAATGGATCCGAAACTTGTTTTATAAACTCATTACTGTGCCTGGTGGAATGGTAGTTGGTTGTAAGAGATCGTGGCTGGGAGATCACGAGCGCCTGCTGGCTATCCGCGCGCTCCTCCTCGCTTGTTGACTCTTTTCGTGTGTCTCTCCTCGTAGTCGTCGTCCTCTGCGTCCACCTCGTCGTTCACGTGTGTTCCGTTGTGGCTTTCTCCTCTTCTGACCGCTGGTTCTCCCAAACTTTTCGGGAGACATATACTATGGAACTTGAGTAAAGGTGTATAAGGAGGGCCACGATGGCGGAGAGAGAAAGAGAGATTCTTAGGAAGGTTCCTCACTCGATTGTATCTCTTCTCCTTTCCGAAATGTTCATCGGGAATGTGGCCGGATTTATTGCGTCTCGGGTGTCTTAAATATCATTAAACCCGTTTATCAGCTATCTGCGAATCTATCGCGTCTTGGCGGGGACCGAGTTATCCCCCCCCCTCTCGCTCTCTCTCTCTCTCCCTCTCTCTCTCGCTCTCCTGCTACCAGCGACCCCCCTCTTCGACACCCAACGGGCCCAGATCGCGGCGTCAGAGGAACGGAGATCTCTGAAGTGCCGGTGCTGGTATACATATATATATGAAGCATTCTCCGTCAATTCCGCCACTTTTTTTTTCGACCCTCTCAGATCCGTCCTATAACTTGTCACAGTTTAGTCCCACTTGAAAGTAGTCTCTGCGATTTTTTTCAGATTTTTTAAGCCGTGAATTAAGGAATTGCATATTTTTTAAATATTTTTTCGAATCCATATAGCTTAAAACGGAGAGGATGTACAAACAAAATATACGCACAAAAAAATAATGTTTTTTCATCAACTGTTGAATCCAATGTGTGTTATATTTTTATTCGTGTTGCAAAGACCATTTTCTGAAAAAAAAATGAAAATTATTTTTTTTCGCACGTTCCGACACCTTCAATTTTGCTGTCAATTTTATACAGTCTCTAATAGTATTAGTGGAACGAACAGAAAAATCTACAATATGGCAACTGATTTCTATCGGGGGTAAAAAAATCAGTAGCCGTATTGTGGATTGTTTTGTACGTCTGTCTAATACTATTAAAGATTTTATAAAATTGACAACGACATTGAAGGTGTCCGGCTGTGCGAAAAAAATTAATTTTTATTATTTTTTGCAGAAAATAGTCTGCAACACGAATAAAAATATAACACATATTGCATTCAATAGTTGATGGAAAAGCAATTTTTTGTAGGAATATTTTTTTTGTACATCCTCTCCGTTTTAAGCTACATGGATTCGAAAAAATAGAAAAAATATATGCAACTTCTTAATTCACCACTTTAAAAATCTGAAAAAAATCGCAGAAACTACTTTCAAGTCGGACTAAACTGTGACAAGTTATAGGATGGATCTGAGAGGGTCGACAAAAGTGGCGGAATTGACGGAGAATGTCTCATATGTATATGGATAAACAGGGGTTTCGTGTATGAGAGTGAGAAACAAACGAAGATAGAGGGATTCTCACACCCAATAAAAACTCAAAAAACGGGGGGAGGGGGGATTTCGGGCCCTCCTTTCACCCCACATCTCTTTCTCTTTCCTCTTGCCGCGCCCTCTCGTGTCACACACGATATTTCGTCGCATATTTCTCAGACAGAACTAAGCCGATATAATTACTCGTTGATGAGGGGCCCTATCGTGATACAAGGCGTATTTATAAATGTATGAGTCATTTCATGTCACATCGACCAATAGTTGGAATCGACCCCTTTTAATTTCAATAAATCTTGGTCAGGAATTTTCTTTTATCGTAAAACGAAATTCTACCGATGGAAAATATGGAAAAAATTTCTTTTCGAAACTTATGTAAAGTTCAAAATTTCATCATCTGTTCAATTTTTTAAGTTTATTTTTTAAATATCCCGAAAACTATTCTAAAAAATCGTTCTGGGTTCGTCAGAAATAGTATACTTGGGGCTACGAAAAAAAATAATCCGAATTTTTTTTTTTAAATGATGAATTTAGATAATTTTGAATGATTAAAAATCATTAAAATCCACGATCGACATTAAATTTTTGATTCAATTTTTTTAATATAATACCTTGTACTCATCTTCAAATATCCTGAAATTTCCAGAATTGCCGTTTTGAAAAACAAAAAAATATACATTTTTGATTTTTGGTAAAAACAAAATTTTTTTTTTTTCACCTGCAAGTTAAGTAAAGTTGAGCAATCATGTAATTTTGTAATTTTCAACAGTAAAAAATTCCATTAATGACATGAGAATGTAAAAACAGAAACATAATTGAAATTCTTATGTCATTATTTCAAATTTGTACTGCTCTCAATTACAAAATTACATGATTGCTCAACTTTTTACTTACTTGGTAATTGTAAGTTAATTACTGAACTTAGAGGTAGAATCAAAATTTTTTTTTACCGACATTAAAAAATTCATATTAAAAAAAAACGCAATTTTGAATTTTTTTAAATCTTTTAAGATTATAAGGTATATATAAATTTTGAATTTTTTAAAATCTTTTAAGATTATAAGGTATTATATAACAGAAATTAAACCAAGAATTTAATGTTGATCGTGGATTTAGGCGATTTTTTCAAAATTCAAAATTCTCCAAATTCATCATTATTCAAATTTTTTTTCCGTAATATTTTTTATTTTCGTATCCCCAAGTATACTCTTTAAGACGAACCCAACACGATTTTATCGTAACAATAATAGTTGAGATATTTCAAAAATAAACTTGAAAAGTTAAAAAAATTGTGAAATTTCGAATTCTGCATAACTTTCGGAAAAAGAATCTTTTTTTCCCTTCGGTAGAACTTCATTTTACGATAAAAGAAAACTGCTGACCAAATTTCGTCAAAATTGAAAGGGGTCGATTCCAACTATCGTTCGATTTGACCTGGAATGACCCATACATTTCGTTATCCAACTGGTTCTCTTGGGGATAATGTTAAAATAATGTCGACTATACTGCATGATGACCAACACCATTTTTCTTTTTTTTTGGTGCAACGAGCATAACTCCTTCAGATTGTATCGTTCATTGTCACCCTGCATTCATTTACTCCTCGATCGCCAGATTTAATTAACTCGTTGCGAAAATTTTAATCTCCCTCTCTCTTTCCATCTCTTTCTTTTTGGGCCCTAACGATAATTCTCACGCACTGCAGCTGCTGTTACGATGGATTCACACACACGGAAATTTATATACTTTTAATATGCGCAAAATATATGTGGATATATTTTGAATATATGTACACATATTTTTAATCCACACATATATGCAACATATATGATAGATAGGTGTGACTCACATGTATCTCCCATATATTCTACATATATTTTTAATATATGCAACATATATGGTAACATGACTAACTAACTAACATAATATTTATTTAATTATTTAAGTTTATTGTGTTCACTCTTTTTATTATTATTTACATTATAATGTTTATCCCGCGAGAACAAGCGATCGGGCGCCTGCCACATGTTCGTAACGTATAAGCAGCGTCGCGATAGTTTCCAGACTCGCCGCGAGATGTCGCAGAGCGGCATCCGCTGAACCCCCATACGGAGGATGCGACGAGTATGCTTATAAAGGCGGGCGCGAGAACGGAATATTAACAGAAGTCCGGCGTAAATGAAGCCATATAAGGAGTTCTTGCCGGCTTCTCATGAACTCGTACTTTTGAATTTGATTCTCCTAGAGAATTTCCGATTTTTCGGAAATTTCTACACGGGTATCGCATATTGTGAACCCATATTCGGGATGTATGCAGCCCATTTTTCAACTATATTTGGAATACATGCAACATATATTTAATCTATATCTGAAATATATTTTAAATACATTTAAAATATACGTACATATGCGAAAAGCGGCGAAATCTATCCAAATAAATATATTACACATCTATAAAAAATATATTTTAAATACATTCATTTATATACGGTAATTATATTTTGAATATATTTCGTACGCAATTTTGCATACATTTTAAATATATAAATTTCCGTGTGTGCATACACACGTTGACTCCAAACTTGCGTTGCCATATACTCGTTCGAACTTTGCGACATAGATATTTTTTTTCCCTCATTCGTTAGTCAACTTTGGATTTTTATTTCGGAAATTAATCAAAAGTTTTTAATCGAGCTGTGTCCTCCGGAATGGACAAGCAAAGAGCCGGGGCGTATACAACGGTAGCGCTTGGTACTGGAGGCGGGAGAGGGCAAACACGTATAACATGTCAAATATTTAACCACTCACGGTCTTCCTTATTTGCCTTTGACCAAAGTCAACATTCATCGCCCGGGAGTTCATTTGTTTGAGTTTCCTGACTGAAAAAGAGAGGATTAAACTTCTGTTTTGGCCTCTGCCCCTCTCTTTCTTTCTCTCTTTCTCTCTAACTCTCTCATTGATACTCACACTAAAGCATCCCAACTATACAGATATATAGGGGGTATTCCAAGTGAAAACGTGGGGTCATTTCCCTCGGATCATCAGCTCCTTGCATAACTTTTTTTTTCGCGTTGATTCCACCTCAAAATCAACCTGATTTTTTTTTAATTTTCTGGCCACTCCTTCAGGTGGCGCGACGATCATTTTTGTGTAAAAAGGGCATAACTTAAAAAACACCATTTTTAAAATTCTCCAATTTTTTTCACACATTCTGGATAAAAAATAAGTAATTTCTAGCATGATTGAAAAGTGGGCCGCCACTGCCTCATATTTTTTTTATAATTTTCTTTTTTTCAGTTTCTAAAATAAAATAATAGTATATTACGATACTAGTGCGATGAAACTTTTTCTTACGAGTGTGAGTTTGCAGCATGAGCCGAAGGCGAATGTTGCAATCACACGAGTTGAGAAAAAGTTTCTCGCACGAGTATCGTACGAAATTTTATTGTACGAGTGCGCAAAGTGCCAGTTTGAGCACGCGCAGCGTGCGCAAAGTGGCACTTTGCGCACGGAGTGCAATAAAAAAAATTAATTCCTAATACCTCTTACATGAGTAAAAAAATAAAATAAAACAGATCTTGGCAAATTTTGATATTTTGCATATTTTACAAAGTTTTCGAAGATATGTTTTATTCTTATTTTATTTTTTAACTCATGTGAAGAGGTATTAGGAATTCATTTTTTTTATGTTATTATAGAAACTGAAAAAAAGAAGACTATACAAAAAATATGAGGCAGCGGCGGCCCACTTTCTAATCATGCTAGAAATTACTTATTTTTGATCCAGAATCTTTGAAAAAAATTGGAGAATTTTAAAAATGGTGTTTTTTCAGTTATGCCCTTTTTACACAAAAATGATCGTCGCGCCACCTGAAGGAGTGGCCAGAAAAATCTTTAAAAAAATTAGGTTGATTTTGAAGTGGAATCAATACGAAAAAAAAAGTTATGCAAGGATCTGATGACCCGAGGGAAATGACCTCACGTTTTCACTTGGAATGCCCCATAGATATACCTACGGCATATCTATGTATATATAAATATATAATATAGGTATAAATACCCTCGGTCGATCCACTGAACTTTTCGCGCGGTTTCACCAGTTTTCCGGCACAAAGTTCAACACGCTTTGGCCTCTCGTTTGCGGGTTGGAAAATTGTTTTTCCTCATTCAACCGCTCGAAACTAGGTAGGAAGTAAATAGGGGTATCGCGCTGTAACTTTCCACAATCATATCGAATTTCCTTCATTTTGAGACTCTCTCAATTTGTCCGCCAAAATTCGATTCTTTTGCTGCCGCATAAAGGAAGCTGTGTATGTAATGTTTGTGTTTGTACGTTTCCTGAGTTTCAGATGTAGGGGAGGGTGGGGCACGCCAAATTATCGTTAAATTACCATAAATTTGATGTATTGACTCATTTTTAGGCCAATCTGCGATACCTGGGGCATAATGGACCACCCTACAAAATTAGGTCAGAAAATATCCGTTTTTCTTCAAATTATGATGAATTTGATGTATTCATTTATTTTAAGGCCGATGCAATACGTTAGGGTTAAAATGGAGTAAGAATAAAGAATAAAAATAAAGAATAAAAAAAAATGTATCATTTTTTTTAGAGGGAAATTTTGCCCCAGAATGTTTGTTGTTTTGAGTTTTGGCAAAATGTCAGTGAATTCGTTCAAGATAGAACAACAGTAAACTGATTTGATGGTTGAAAGCCACAAAAAGTATTAACCGGCTTAGGGGGCCGTCGTGCCCCACCCTCCCCTGAGTATTAATAACTCGAGAATACTTCAAGATATAGAGCTGAAATTTGACACACTTTTCCAGCATTAATCGCCCTTCATTATGCAAATTTTTTGTTTTGATTCTAACGGGTGTTTAGGTTTTATCAACTTTTTTCGTTTTTCGAAAGCGACGTGAACGCTTTAATTTCTGTAATTTTCAAGTTATTGCACTGAAACTTTGTACAGAATGAGTATAGCTATTAAGGTTGTTGGGTATTGAATTTTGGAAAAATCGATGGAAGAATTAAAATTTTATGAAATTTTGATGTTTTTGAAAAATAGTATAAATGCTCTAATTTTTGCAATTTTTAAGATATTGTACTGAAACTTTGTGCAGAGCTAGTATAGCTATCAATGTTATTCGCTACTGAATTTGGCAAAAATCGATCAAATAAATTGCATGAAATTTCGAATTTTTCGAAAAATAGCGGAAGCGCTCTAACTTGCACAATTTTCAAGATATTGCACTGAATCTTTGCAGAAAGCTAGTATAGCTATCGAAGTTGTTCATTATTAAATTTAGCGAAAATCGATGGAACGATTAAAATCTTATGAATTTTTTTTTTTTTTTTTTAATAGCGTACTCTAACTTCGGCTATTTGCGAGATATTGTACTGACATTTTGTACACATCCAAAATAGTGATCAAGGTTGTTCGCTATTGAATTTGGCAAGAATTAAATTTGTTAAGAAGCAAATTTGAAAGAAATTAGCAAATTTGCACATTGATTACTCATGTTTTTCGATACCGTAAAACGGGGCTACTTTGTTGATGTTTCGGAAGTTTCTTGGTCGTAACTTTTTTTTAACGTCCAAAATTAATTTTTTTTTGCTTGAACAGGACAATGTGTCCTTTGGCTATAAAATGTATGGCAATAGCAAGCCACACTAGACCCTCACAATTTTATATATTTAGAAAAAAAAAGCCAAAGTAACCCCAAGTGTGGGGCTACTTTGGAGAGGCATTGAAATGCAACTTATGTCAAAGATCCACATCGTAAATGCAGCTTTGTCATAATTTTGATAAAAAAACAATAATATGTTATACATTGTACATGAAATTAAATCGAAAACAACGATTTTTGACAATGAATTCGTCATTTTTATTGAAGAAACATTTTACTTAAAAATACCAAATACTTAGGCCCGAGTTTTATGTTCTCAAGATCAAACTTGAGATGAAACTTTCTATTGAACTCAAATTTGAATTTTATTTCGAACTTAAGTTCAAATTTAAGATGAATCTCAAGTTTGAACTTAAGTATCATTATAAGTTTATACTTATGTTCAAACTTTAATGCGAACATCAAATCAATCTTAAGTTCACACTTAAATTGGGTTTGAGGTTCGACCTTGAGATCCATCTTGAGCATGAATTTAAGTTCGATCAAACTTCTTTCATCGCCTCCCTCAACCGTGTTATTTTAAATTAGTTGTGAAAATAATTAATTACGATCAAACTTGAGTTTAAGCTCAAGATGGATCTCAAGTTTGAACTTCAAACCAAATTTAAATTTGAACTTAAGATCGATCTGAAGTTCGCACTAAAGTTTGAACTTAGGTATGAACTTATAATGGCACTTTAGTTCAACTTACGATTCATCTTAAATTGGAACTTAAGTTCGATCTTGAGTTCCAACTTGAGTTCCATGGAAAGTTCGATCTTAGGGTAGGACTTGTGACTTGAAATTCGGGCCTTACAGATGTAACAGACGTTGGAGTCGTTCTTCTTGCTCTTCTTTATTTCCTTCATGCGAATGGCATCATCGATTGTTCGGACATCTTGACTCGTTACACATATCTGTGTACCTGGTTTATGAATGACTTTTTTTCCTCTTCTACCCACTCCCCACACCCCCTCCCACCCCACAAGGTCACGAGGGTCACTGCGCACACGTTTTTACCGTATTTTGCTGCTCGTCCAAAGTAGCCCCAAAAATCAACAAAGCAACCCCCAAAGTCAAAGTGGCCCCGTTTTACGGTAGTTAACAAAGCTTCCTTTACGAGGGAGCCAAATTCGATCGCCATACTCTGTGATAAAGGAAGCTTTGTGAACTATGGATAAGGATGAGGAAGCAATGTGCAAATGTCCAATTTGCAGGGTTTTTTTTTGCAACAGCCAGATGTTCTTGTGCATCTTCGGGCGACACGGGCATTCCCCGTTGACTGGAGTAAAAGAAAATAAGAAATAGAGATATTCATAAGCGTGAAGCGTCTCACGAGAGGAATAATATTATGCTGTCTGTAATAATTTAATCCGATTAGCCCGAACAACTCGAGTGGCCCGCGAAGACGTCTTTCTGGAGACTCTCCTCGTCGGCTTCTCTACCCTCGGCAATATAAATACCAGCCTGGGCCTATATATATATTTATATAAACCCAATTTCTGACACACGTCCTTGCAAAATTCAAGGTACTCCGTATCGTCGAAAGGGTATTTGAAAAAAAAATCAATGACTGTCATGGAAGATTGAATATTCATTTCAATTTTTTTTTTCAATGTTGCCAGTATAATATTTATATGTATATACATGGAAATACGCAACACAGGCACGTATATATATATATATACGTATGTATTAGGGTGGTCCTTATTTAGGCTATGTTGTTTTTTCTTTTAACGATAGTGCTCAATCGGTTTTAAATAAACAAATAGAAACTCATACCAAATTTCAGCTCGATATCTCAATTTTAACCTGGCTCCCACGGCAGTCAAAGTTTTGAAGGGGAAATACGTGCATTTTATACGGTCAATGATTTTAAAAAATTTTCAACTTAGTTAATATTGATTTAAATATTTAAACCATGGCACATATATTGCTCATAGTATAAGGTAAATTTGTAGTATTTTATCAGATTTTTCATCTTCGATTTTCGACATACCCTCCCGCTAAAAACTTTGGACACATTTGTCGAATTTCGCACCACACTAAAAGTTTGATTGCGAAGTTAATAATGAAGATAGCTACATTTTCCAAGCGACGTTTGAAAGAGGACATATTAACCATCATTTTGTTTTTTTAGAAATTCCTCTACGATTTTTTTTTAGCCCGGTACGCACTTTTGAACATGGCAAATGGCCATATTCAAAAGTGCGTACCGGGCCAATGACCATGTTCAAAGGTGCGTACCCGGCTCAAAAAAAATCGTAGAGAAATTTCTAAAAAAGCAAAATGAAGGTTAATATGTCCTCTTTCAAACGCTGCTTGGAAAGAATAGCTATCTTCATTATTGACTCCGCAATCAAACTTTTAGTGTGGTGCGAAATTCGACGAATGTGTCCAAACTTTTTAGCGGGAGGGTATGTAGAAAATCGAGGATGAAAAATCTGATAAAATACTACAAATATACCTTATACTATGAGCAATATATGTGCCAAGTTTTAAATTTTTAAATCAATATTAACTAAGTTGAAAAAATGTAAAAATCATTGAACGTATAAAATACACGTATTTCCCCTTTAAAACTTCGACTGCCGTGGGGACCAGGTTAAAATTGAGATATCGAGCTAGAATTTGGTATGCATTTTTATTTATTTATTTAAAACCGATTTAGCACTATCGTCGAAAGAAAAAACAACATAACCTAAATAAGGACCACCCTAGTATGTATGTATTATAGGCTGCGGGTATACCAACGAGACTCTCGCTATAATCGTCTGGCGAACGATGCCGATTAAATCCCCTCGTCATTGACACAGCAATCATTCGTATCCTCGTAAAACGATAATTCGTATAATTTTGATTTTTGTATCGCAACTCGATGACAGAGCTCTATATATATATACATATATGTGGGATCGTGATGAAGAATAAGGAGAGAGAAAAGGAGATGTGAAACGTGAGATGAAAGTGTGCCACATCTGAGAACTAGATCGATTGTGTATGGGCTTTCGCCCCCGGTACCACTTAAATTCCCTCTCTCATGCGAAACGCCCTCCAATGCACGTATATACATATATACATATACACATATTTACACTGTCGTCCAAAAGTTTGGAAACACTCTGCCCCGATTCCGTTTCGCACAAAAAGTTTTGCTGCTCTTTTAAAAATAAAGATAGATAGAATAAAGAAAGATAGAGGACGTATTCAGCTTCATTTCGCTCTCTCTAAATAATTTTTTCAATTTTTTTTTGAACCCGCTACGTTCTTTGAAACATGGTCGTTTCTTGGTTGTTTTGGCGTTAAAATTTTGGCGCACGACCCATGCAAATTCTTTAAAACGGTTTTTGGCATGAAAATCTTCAGGGAGGAAGTATGAGCTTCACTTTCGTTTTTTTTAAAAGTTGTGTACGATTTTTTTTCGCAAAAATATTCAGATTAAAAAAAAACGATCATATTTATAAAACGAAGTGTAACTTTAAAACTATTGGGTTTTCTTGAAGTTACTAAGAAAGTGAAAAGTAGCACACAATTATTTTGGATTCAATCAAATTTTTTCAGAATTTTTAAAATAATTTTTCCTGTTAACGAGATATTTTTTCATCTTGAACAATGGGGTTTCTTACTTCATCTATACAGGTTTTCCGATGAAAAAGCCATGTAGATGAGTTTTTTCGATAGATAAGCCGCGTAGATGAAATAATTGTCCCGATTGTTAAAAAAAAAATCATCTCGTTGACAAAAAAGAATATCGAAATTTTTTTTTTTTTTTTTAATTCCAAAAAAATGTAATTGATTCCAGAATAATTATACGCAACTTTTTACCCTCCTAGTGATTTCACCGAAACCCAGTAGTTTTAGAGTTACGCCACATTTAAGAAATGTGGCCGTTTTTTGGGAAAAATAATATTTTTGCGAAAAAAAATTGTACGAAACTTTTTAAAAAACGAAATTAAACTCAGGGGTAAAATGGACCATCAAAAAGAAAAACATTTTTAACGTTAAAAACAACTTTTTAAGATTTAATTTTTAAAAAATATCATTTCTTAGAGGGGAATTTTGCCCCAAGATTTTTTTTTATGTTTTGGCAGGAATAGTTGTATGCAACTTTTTACTATCTTAGTGATTTCACATAAACTCAGTTGTTTTAGAGTGACGCTATATTCTATAAATATGATAGTTTTTTTTTGCGAAAAATTGAATATTTTTGCACACAAAAAAATCGTGGGAAACTTTTTAAAAAACGAAATTAAAGTTTATACCCAGGGGCAAAATGGACCATCAAAAAGAAAAACATTTTTAACGGAGAAAACAATTTTTTAAGATTGGAAAAAAAAATTATCATTTTTTCGAGGGGAATTTTGCCCCAGAATTTTTTTTTTTTTTAGTTTTGGCAAGAATAATTGTATGCAATTTTTTACCGTCTTAGTGATTTCACAAAAATCTACTAGCTTTAAAGTTACGCTACATTTTATAAATATGATGGTTTTTTAACAAAATTCTGGATATTTCTGCGAAAAAAAATCGTACGAAACTCTTCAAAAAACATTATTGAAGCTTATACTGCCCCCTCCAAGTTTTTCATGTGAAAAACTGTTTTAAAAAATTTAGTTTTTTCGAATTCGAAAAAAGTTGTTTTTTGCGAATGAATTGAATATTCTTGCAAAAAAAGATAGTACGATCTTTTCTAAAAAACGAAATCGAACCTTATACTCTCCTCCACAATTTTTTCATGTGAAAAGCAGTTTTAAAAAATTTGCATGGGTCGTGCGCCAAAATTTCAACGCCAAAGAAAAAGTCCAAAAATGGCCATGTTTCAAAGAGCGTACCGGGTTGAAAAAAAATCGAATTTTTTTTTTAGAAAAAGCAAAATGAAGCTTAATATTTCCCCTTAGAAACGCCGCTTATTAAATTGGAATATCGTCATTTTTTAAAGAGCAGTGCAATTTTTTGTGCGGCGCGGAATCGGGGCATTTCCAAACTTTTGGACCACAGTGTCCATATACACATATATATGTAAAGTGTAAAGAGGATCGGGTTGTGGAGGTTTAACGGGTATATATGGGAGATTGCGAGGTTCGCGAGGTCGTGGTGTCCTCGATATTCCATCGTAATTTTCAGGTGTTCCCTCATCCACGTCCATTCCGCATCTCTCGAGTTTAAGGGGGCTTTCCACAAGTACACGCTTGTTTGTGTATCACGGGTCCAAAGTACATGGATAGTAACACAGGTACAGTGTATCTTGCCCCGATGAAACGAGAGACGAGATTATTGCTGTTTGCTGTGGTTAGCGAATGAGATGATGGAAAAATCGAGAAAAGGACGATCCTTGTCGCAAAACGTTTGGTACTTCTGGTATTCACGGAGAACCACACGGTATTCTTATGCTGTATACATATATAGATTTATATGTACGTGTTCGTATACGGTACGAGCAAACTAATTGCTGGCAAGAGTAAATAGGGTATGGCCTGTAGATAATAACGAGTCGCCGGGTAATAAGGCCACTTTCGTTGATTATCGTTCTTTTTTTTTAACCCCCAAGACCGGTAGAGATGGGAGGAGTTGTCCTTGAGATAAGTACTTGAAGTACCTCCACCCCCCCCTCTCCATCTCTTCACCGCCATATAAACTCCAACTCACCTTATTCTCCGGTGGAGTTGCTCTCGGTAATGCTCTCTCAATGTTGCTTCTCTCTCTCTCTCTCTCTCTCATTCCTTCAACCTCCTCCTTGATGCTTTGAGAATCGAAGAGGAGCCTCCGCCCTCCTGTAACTCACCCAACTCTCTCTCTCCTTCCACGGTCTGTTGCAACTTGTTACGTCTAGACACGCTGGCTTCACTTTTGTAAAGGTCTCTCTTTTACTCCTTTTCTTTCTCTCTTCCTCTCTTATCCGTAGGTGGTGATAATCGTTACCGAGAGAGTATTAACAAAGAGCCCACGATTATAAACCAGTTCACGTATCCCTTACTTCATCCATATCTCTCGCTCTCTTTCACTCTCATCCTTCTGAAACATCAACTCACCACTTCTAGGCTCTTTCTCTCTGCGTTTATACTCCTGCTTGTGTCTTCCCTCATCGTTCCCTGCCATCAGCACTTCCGACCCCTCCAGTATTTATGAACCTGCGACCACACCATCGGAACTAACTACTCGACTCCTTCTCGTGACTACTTGACCGTCTCACTCTTACTTCTCCACCGGCTGTTCGCCGATCTCTCCGATGCAAAGACCATGTCACATTTTATGCACGCTGTCCTCGTCACTTTGCCATGACGAGTTAAGAGGCGAATCTCAGTAATGGCGGAAGACGTCCCATTCTTTGGACATGAGAGCGAATATTTTATATATTTTAGAGTGTAGGAGATAAAATTGAAAAATTTACATCACAAATAAACAACGACTATCTAGAAAATTATATAGGAATCAGGTCAGTTGATCATATTTCACATAATCTAAAACAAATTGATAGAAACCATATCGAACAAAACATACGATGGTGGACTTTGGTGATAAATTCAAATAAAACAACAATATAAACGTAATGAATCATATTTATTGGGATTATTACAGATACTTATAGACTATATGAGATAGATTTCAAATAATTCTCTGAAGAGGATCCGAACAAGGATCCAAACGTTTGAGGCCTTAGACCACTCTACAGGACCGAAAAGGACATATTTCGTGATTTTTTTTTCAGCGAAACCATAGAATAAATCGGATTTACAAAAATAGTACATTACATCACGAGGACGTTAAAAATTTTTCTGACGAGTGTGAGTTTGCAGGACGAGCCGAAGGCGAGTCCTGCAGTCACACGAGTCAGAAAATGTTTTTACACCGAGTGATGTACGATATTTTATATCACGAGGTGCAATATGGACGTTTTCACGTCCTCTTGCGGACGTAAAAGCGTCCATTATTGTACTGAGTGATATAAAATTGTTTTTTTATACATCTCGTGTAAAAGCCGGATAGTTGCCCCGGGGGGATAGTTGCCCCGGTTTTTAATACACTATGTTAGAGATGTCCTTGGTGTTAGTGCTTTTCTGTAATTAGTAGTGTGCCCTTCCCGAGCGGAAATTTGATTCCGGCTGGGATCAGGACCACCTCAGGCTGGCCTTATAACAAAATCCGGCCCTGATCAGGCTACATATTAAGTCCTGATGAGACTACATATCAGGCTACATGTCAGGAGAATAACGCTATTACCGGACAGGCTGGGATCAGGCTCCTCATCCGGTGCTGATCGCGCACGATTCCTAGCCTGATCAGGCACCTTACCGCTTATTGATTTTATTCCACAAGAATTTTGTGTGTTTATAGAGTATAGGTACAGTAGGAGCAAGTCAGCAAAGGACTTTTCGTAATAGGGCTTCTCGCGAGGTTTTATTCCTCGCGGTAGAGAAGTCAATTTTCATGCTCGCGGTCGCATATATAAGCATACTATTCACATCATCCGTATGGGAGCGAGCGTCCGCCGTACTGCGACATCTCGCGGCGAGTCTCGGAACTAACGCTCCTGATCCGTCCCGGATCAGGGAAATATCAGGCTAGCCACATTATTCGGACCGAAGTTTTTTTTGCTGGTCCTTAGCACCACCTGATCTGTCCCTGACATGGATAATGTAAGGCTAGCCTGACCTATATTGCACCGAAATATGATCCGTCTGGGATCTGTGAGTGCAGGCCATCCTGATCAGGCTATCCTAACTGATGCTTGATCAGGTCCTTATACGTTATTATAGGCTAGCCAGAACAAATTTCTGCTCGGGTTTTTTGCCGGTCCTGAGCACCACCGGATCTGTCCCTGACATGGATAATGTAAGGCTAGCCCGACAATCGATGTCATACCAAAATATGATCTGGCTGGCAATTTCTGTCAAAATGGTGACTGCATCGTTTTTCCGATGATACCTTTATTTCTGGAAGGTCAACGGCCGAACCAACAGCTCCTTTAATTTTGAAGTCGTGATGAGACACCAAAGTTGTTTCGATTATACATAAGAATAGCTATAGAAGTACGTAGGATTTTTTTGATATGTTGTTTTTTGTAAAAATAACGCATTTCTAATTCAAAAAGTATAAAATGCCATCATAAAATCGTCAGGAAATTGTTTATAAAAAAGGAACTATGCAATATAATGAAAAAATCCTACTCAGTGCTTTAGAGAACGTTATTTTGAATGTACAGTTGAAATTTCAAATGAATCGGTTGAAATTGGTTTGAGTCATGAGTTCAGCTAATTTGAAAAATGGAGTTTTAATATAAATGCGTTTAAAGTTTGAAGAAAGCTCGCTGCGGATGAAGAATATGAGTTGCACTAGAATACGAAAATTGAGTACCCAGGGATTTTTCACGCACATAACCTTTTGGAATACAATTCTATACGTACCAAGCTACCTTTTTAACAAAAAAAAAACGATTTTTTGAAAATCCTAGAGTGGCCTAAGGCCTTAAGGTATTATTCTACTTTAAAAAGAGCAAATTTTTAAGATTTTTTTCTCAGCTCCTTTATCAGATATGACTATAAAACTGTTATTACAACATTGTTCCATCCTTCGAAAATACAAAACAAAGATTTATTTTTTATTTCGATTCTTTGAATAATTTATAGAAGGCGCCAAAGTCGAAAATATCTTGTCCCATGGCTGACAATTAATCTCAGTATTAGTAAGTCTGAAACAAAAAAGTAAAAAAACATTTTAAAGAGTAAGGTTTCTTACACAACAATTTACCACGGTTAATAAAAATTCGATTAAAACGAATGAAAATGGCGGATGTTTGAAATAAATTGTGAAGAATTCAATTTTTCATTTTCATTTCAAACATCCGCCATTTTTTGTATCGATTTTTCATTAACTGTGGTAAATTATTGTGTAAAAGAAACCTTTCTCTTTAAAATGCTATTTTATTATTTTGTTTCAGACTTGCCAATCCTGAAATTAACTGTCGACCATGGGACAAGACATTTTCGACTTTGGCGCCTTCTATAAATTATTCAAAGAATCAAAATAAAAAAATACATATTTTTTTGAAATTTTCGAAGGATGAAACAATGCTGTAAAACAGTTTTATAGCCATATCCGATAAAGGAGCTGAAAACAAAAATCTTCGAAATTTGCATTTTTTCTGGCCTCCTAAAGAACTAGACTAGTCTAGTACCTTAAGAAAAACGAACAGATAAAATTGTTATCTGACTATCCACCATCATCTGGATCATCTGGCCAAACTGCAGCCGATTTTTCAAATAACTTTTTGTTTAATTCAAAAATTAAATTAAATTATCAAATTAATTAATTATATTATTATCATCATTATTATTATTATTATTATTATTATTATTATTATTATTATTATTATTATTATTATTGCGATTATATTTTTAGGTCTTATTAATCTTTCAGTATGTTCGCTCGGTAAATTCATGAAACTTAAACCAATAAGCCAATGAAATGACAAACTATGGGCATTTCTTATTAAAATTGTCAGGGCATTTTATATCATTCAATTAAGATTTTTTAAAAAATGGCGAACGATGTAATATTTTAAACTGGAAACTTCAATCTTCCGACTGGTTACAGCCATTCATATAAAAGATAATTATTTGTGTTTAAGAAGTCCAATCGGATTTCAATGTATACTCAGACGTGACGCCTTTGGTACGTTTACCTTATTTATTACTGAACGATGAAAGTATAATAATTTAATACTCAAATATCAATGAATATAATAATTCGTGAACGATGCGCCTCTGTACGTTTGACCAATAGGATACCGAGAGAATGGAGAAAAATAAACGAAAGAGATAATTGATTACGGCTCTCGGGATATTATGTGAGAACGCTATTACTAAACTAGTTTCTCCGTTGAGCGGCCAACGCGGTTGGTCTTGAGGTATTTGTATTTTAATTAGCTCAACTCTTCTTTTCGACAGCCGTTTTATTCTGTCTATATGTATATATATGCCCGACGAGAGAAAAGAGATTCTTTGCCCCGCGCCGGAGAGACCTCTCTCTTTCTCTCTTGATCTTCGTTCTTTCTGTAGGTTCGACCGAGCACTCGGTATCTACCCCTCGAATCGTTTAATCATAATCTAATAACCGGCTGACACAAAAAACTAACTCGATAAATGCACTTCACCGTGTGTGCGTGTACCTTTATTATACATACGGTTCATATATATGGGGCATTCCACGTCAAATCACGTGGTCATCGGCCTGACCCTCTCGGATTTCGATGTCCAATGAATTTTGGGTTTCTTTTGGCCCAAGATATGACCTCAAATTTTTAGAAATTTTTATTTTATTTTTTTGGGGCTTTTCCGAGCAAAAAATCCTTAAATTGATGGAAAACACAGAGAGGGGCGTTTTTCAAATTAATGAATTTTTTTTTTCACAAAAACTAGGGCTCAAAACAGAAATTTTCGTCATAGTTTGATAATGAGCCAAAAATAATTACTATTTTTTTTTAAATTATAATTACTATTTTTTTAAATTATCCGCTTTTTTCAGGTCGTCGAGGCTAATAAATTTTCGAAGAATGTCGTCGTTTCACTCTGATAGCAAGAAAAAAAAAAGCTTCGCAAGAAAAATATTTTTGTTGTTGTTATTCTCAGTGCAAGAAATAATTAAAATAAGAAATAATAATAATAAATAAATTAAAATGGAAAAAGAAAATAGTAATTATTTTTGGCTCATTATCGAACTATGACGAAAATTTCTGTTTTGGGCCCTAGTTTCTGTGAAAAAAATTTCATCAATTTGAAAAAGGCCCCTCTTTGTGTTTTCCCTCAATTTCATGATTTTTCGCTCGGGCAAGCCTTAAAAAATTAAATAAAAATTTCTAAAAATTTGAGGTCATATTTTGGGCCACACGAAATCCACAATTCATTGGACATCAAAATCCGAGAGGATCAGGCCGATGGCCGCGTGATTCGACGTGGAATGCCCCATATAAATATGTATGTATACTTTGTATACACGGCAAAGCTGCCGTTTATGTGAAAGTCAAGTGTTTAAGGGAAGACGAACGTCTTTTAACCTAGCGTAGATTTTATCCAAGCGGCAAAGCGATAAAAAAAAAATGAAATGCCGAAACACTTGTCTTTATATGTCGGCTTAATGATCCACCCTAACGCACTCGGTAGCTTCCTTCATCGTTTGCCACGATATTCATTAAAATTCACTATATTCATCGTTAAGAATCTTTTATGTATTCGAAACAAGTTTTTGGATTTTTTCTCACGATTATTGTTTCGTTATTATTGAATGAGAGAAAAGGGTCTCAATTATTCCTCAATCAAGTCGTGTGAATTTAAAGAATTGAAGAAATGTTGATAAAAAATTAATGTTTGAGTCATTAATTTTTTGTTAATTTTGAAAGAAGCTAAACCAATCTTCAATCAATTTGTGTCAATTTCCGAAAATCGAAAAAATGCTGATGAAAAAAAAACGTGTAAGAGACTACCCTGAATTTTTGTTAATTTTCAGGAAACGTTCTTAATTATTTCTCCATCAATTCGTGTGAACTTTTAAAAAACGGAAGAAATGCTGATAAAAATGAATCTGTCAGCTAAAACCATAAAGTTTTATTAATTTTAAAAAAACTTGAATCAATCTCCCATCAACTCATATGAATTTCTGAAAATCAGAGAATACTGATGAGTAAAATCTGCAAGAGACGACCGTGGATTTTCAAAAAACTTTCTCAATTATTCTGCAATCAAATTGTGTGAATTTTAAAAAATGGAAGAAATGCTGACCAAACTGAATGTGTCATCCATGGCCGTAAATTATTGTTAATTTTGAAAGAGGTTAACCGATCTTCAATCAATTTCTGAAAATCGAAGAAATGCTGATGAAAAAACATGTAAGAGGCTACCCTGAATTTTTGTTAATTTTTCAAAAATGTTCTCAATTATTTCTCAATCAATTCATGTGAATTTTAAAAAATAGAACATATGCTGATTAAAATGAATGTTTCAGCTATGACCGTAAATTTTTGTTGATCTCAAGAAATCTTAAATCAACCCTCAATCGACTCATATGAATTTCTGAAAATCAGAGAAATGCTGACGAGTAAAATCTGCAAGAGATGACCGTTTCAAAAAACTTTCTTAACTAATTATTCTTGAACCAAATTGTGTGAATTTAAAAAATTGAAGATATGCTGATAAAAAATAAATGTTTAAGCCATGATCGTAAATTTTTGTTAATTTTAGAAGAAGTTGAACCAATCTTTAATCAATTTGTGTCAATTTCTGAAAATCGAAGAAATGCTGATGAAAAAAAATGGATAAGAGACTACCCTGAATTTTTGTTAATTTTCAGAAAACGTTCTTAATTATTTCGCCATCAATTCGTGTGAACTTTTAAAAAACAGAAGAAATGCTGATAAAAATGAATCTATCAGCTAAAACCATAAAGTTTTGTTAATTTTAAGAAAACTTGAATCAATCCCCAACAACTCATATGAATTTCTGAAAATCAGAGAATACTGATAAGTAAATTCTGCAAGACATGAGCGTGGATTTTCAAAAAAAAAATTCAATTATTCGGCAATAAAATGGTGTGAATTTTAAAAAATGGAAGAAATGCTGACCAAAATAAATGTGTAATCCATGACCGTAAATTATTGTTAATTTCGAAAGAGATAAACCAATCTTCAATCAATTTGTGTCAATTTCTGAAAATCGAAGAAATGCTGATGAAAAAAACGTGTAAGAGACTACCCTGAATTTTTGTTAATTTTCCAAAAATGTTCTTAATTTTTTCTCAATCAGTTCATGTGAATTTCAAAAAATAGAACAAATGCTGACCAAAATGAATGTCTCAGCTATGACCGTAAATTTTTGTTAATCTTAAGAAATCTTAAATCAACCCTCAATCGACTCATATGAATTTCTGAAAATCAGAGAAATGCTGATGAGTAAAATCTGCAAGAGATGACCGTTTCAAAAAACTTTCTTAATTATTCTTGAACCAAATTGTGTGAATTTAAAAAAATGGAAGAAATGCTGACCAAAATGAATGTTTAATCCATCGCCGTAAATTTTTAGTAATTTTAATAAAACTTGAATCAATCCTCAATCAGCTCGTGTGAATTTCTGAAGATGGACATAAACACTGATCAAAATGAAAGTGTAAGAGACGACCGTCCATTTTCGTTCGATGATATTTCTCTTTCTGCCGAAGAGCTCGGATTTCGTGCTAAAGTTCTCAGCGGCATTGCAGCAGCATCAATATATATATGGGGCATTTCACGTCAAATCACGCGGTCATCGGCCTGACCCCCTCGGATTTTGATGTCCAATGAATTGTGGGTTTCGTTTGGCCCAAAATATGACCTCAAATTTTTAGAAATTTTTATTTAATTTTTTAGGGGTTGCCCGAGCGAAAAATCATTAAATTGAGGGAAAACACAAAGAGGGGCCTTTTTTAAATTATTGAAATTTTTTTCACAGAAACTAGGACCCAAAACGGAAATTTTCGTCATAGGGACAAAAATAATTACCATTTATTTTTGTATTTGAATTAATTTATTTTTATAATTTTTTATTTTTATTGTTTCTTGTAGTGAGAATAACAACGACAAAAATATTTTCTTCATTTTTTCTATTGGTTTGAGAGAAACGACAATTTTTTTCGAAAATTTATTAGCCTCGACGACCTCAAAAAAACCAGATAAATTTTTAAAAAAATTCAAAAATAGTAATTATAATTAAAAAAAAAATAGTAATTATTTTTGTCCCATTATCGAACTATGACGAAAATTTTTGTTTTGGGTCCTAGTTTCTTTGAAAAAAATTCAATAATTTAAAAAAGGCCTCTCTTTGTGTTTTCCCTCAACTGAATGATTTTTCGCTCGGGCAACCCCTAAAAAATTAAATAAAAATTTCTAAAAATTTGAGGTCATATTTTGGGCCAATCGAAACCCACAATTCATCGGACATCAAAATCCGAGGGGGTCAGGCCGATGACCGCGTGATTTGACGTGGAATGCCCCATATGCATGCGTTTATAGACAGTATTGGCAAACGTTCTCTTTCTCGTGGTGAATGTGTAGGCGCAAACGTCGGTGAACGTATATCCGCGGATTACTTATACGTCGAACGTTATGGTCAATGTCAGGGTCGCGCGGTCGGTATGTCGACAACGTTGATTTCTTTTTACAGTACACTACTGGCACGCCGCGTTGCATATTGATGATTGCCTGATTTATAACCACATGCAGCGCGTCGAGACGGTGTAGAAAAAAATCTCGTTTCTCCATCTCACTTTTTCTCTTTGTCCCTATTTCCATCTCTTTCTCCCCCCCTCTCTCTCTCTCTCTCTCTCTTTCTCTCTCTCTCTCTCTCTCTCTCTGCACTCTCTTCGAAGTCATTTTCAAACTATTTCTACGCCTACGCATATTTGCATTTCCGTATATTTTTGACTGCATTCCGCCATCGAGATTTTTGTACATTTTCCTCGAAAAATAGATTTCTATTACTCATCGATTTAAATCATTGCCGCTTCAATGTTTAAATTTGACAATAATGAATTTTTCAGAAATTGGAATTGAAAAATGAAATTTTTTATTAATTTTGAATTTTTGGCGTTTTTTTCGATCGATACTTCCACTTGCATTAAAGTTTTTGGAGCATTTTTTTTTAATCACTTAGTTTCTGACGTGACCAATTGTTTACATGGAAACAGGGAAATGTGCTGCACTATTTCGAAGTTGAAGTGCATGATTTTATGCAAACAAAAAACTTGTACGGAATATTGTCACGCTTTCTCCTAAAATTTCGGAGGTGCATCAAGATTACATTTATAAATATTCCACGGAGTGACGGAAAAAAATTAACTAAAAGTATATCAGAGTAGAAAATATTGAGACTGCAAGCATTTCTATTTTTGAAACGAAAAATTTACATATCCAAAGGAGTTTTGGATATCTGTATTTTTAAATTTCCAAATAATCATTTTTTCAGAATTTTATAGTTGTTTTGGTGGTAGTCAAAAAAATCGCCCAGGCCTCTGCTTGTGCGAGATTTATTTTTTCGGAAAAAAAATTGCACCCGCTAAATGCATTTTTTTTTCAAACAAAAATTCTAAAAAGAATTTTTAATTTATTAGCGCAAAAATTTATATACATATTTTTGTAACTATTAACTTTATTTTGAAATTTTTCTTTCAAAAAAATAATCGTTCTTGAAGCCGCTGTAGCCGATCTCCGAGAGGTCCTCTAAAAAAAGGAGTCTTACGGTGACCACTATATCTCTGGATTCCCGTAGTAAAAAACTCCATTCGTCGCTATTGAAAAATCCCCATTCATTCCCCATTGCCAAAATAATCAACGGAGATGAATGCCGAATTGCCTAAGGGGATTTTCGCCATTGAATTCCCCATTTCAAATCGAATGAGGATTTTCCAATGAGGATTGACTTCCCCATTTGAAACGGAATGGGGATTATCCTATGGGGATTCAATGAAGAAAATCCCCATAGGCAATTCAGCATTCATCTCCATTGGTTTTTGTAGGCAATGGGGAATGAATTACGATAATCAATGGAGATTCTTTCATATAGTAAAAAACTCCATTCGTCACCATTGAAAAATCGCCATTCATTCCCCATTGCCAAAATAACCAATGGAGATAAATGTCCAATTGCCCAAGGACATTTTCGCCATTAAATTCCCCATTTGAAATCGAATAGGGATTTTCCAATGAGGATTGACTTCCCCATTTCAAACGGAATAGAGATTATCCCATGGGCATCAGTCGGCAAGAACTCCTTGCATGGATTTTCTGGACACCGACTTCTGCTAATATTCCGTGCTCACACTCGTCTAGATAAGCATACTCTTCGCATAATCCGTATGGGAGTTCAGCGGGTTGCCGTCCTGTGACATCTCGCGCCAAGTCTCGGAACTAACGCGACGCGGTTTCCAATGGACATTTTTGGGTAATGCTGATCATTCAGTGCATCCGCATTTACTTCCCAATGGACATCATTGGGTAAAGCTGATCATTTCGTTCATCAGCATTTGCCTTCCAACGGACGCCATTGGGCAATGCTGATGGCTCGGTCCATCAGCGTTTGCTTTCCAATGGGCGTCATTGAGTAATGGTGATCATTCGGTTCATCCGCATTTGCTGTCCAATGGACGTCATTGGGCAATGGTGACTTTTCAATGGATATCCATTCACTGATCAATGGTCGTTCCTATACGCCATTGACAAATGCGGAAATCTCAATGGGTCCCCATTCATTGTCCAATGGAGCCGTATGAGGACCATTGGTTGCCATTGGCGATTCAATGGAGTTTTTTACTACGGGTTGGATCATTTAAAATAAAAAAAATTTAAAAAATCGTGAAAACAAGGTATAATCTAGTATTAAATCGAAGGAATAAGCAAAATATCAATTTTTAACAAAATGGTAGCCTTTCAAAAAAAAAATCGATTTTTGATGAAAATTTTTGCCTTCAATTGTTTATAAAATGGAAAATAGTTAGCGGTAAAAGAAACCTTCGATTAATTACTAAAATATATATTTATAAAGCTTGTGTAAAAATTTGAGACTGCAACTATTTTTCTTTTTGAAACCAACAATTTACATACCCAAACGATTTTTTGATAACTGCATTTTGAAGTTTCCAAATAATCGTTTTTCAAAATTTCATAGTTGATATGGTGGTAGTCAAAAAAATCGTTCAGGCCTCCGCTTGTGCGAGATCTAGTGCTTCAGGAAATTGACAAAAAAAAATTCACCCACTAAAGGGATTGCAGTAAGGAGGTCAAAAAATGCATACTGATTTATATACTGATTTTTGAAACATATAACTTTATTTTGAAACTATTCTTTTAAAAAATCATTATTCTAGTATTGAATCGAAGGAATGAACAAAAAATTACTATTTAACAAAATGGCGGCTTCTTACAAAAAAATCTTTATTTTTGATGAAAATGTTTGCCTTAAATTGTTTATAAAATAAAAACTATTTATCGTTAAATCTAAACCTTCGATTAATTACTAAAAAATACATTTGTAGAGCTTGTGTAAAAATTTGAGACTGATCGGTCATGCTGTTTCTGAGAAATCTTAGTCACCGACTTGAAAAACACATTTTTGAGAAAAACGCGTTCAATAAGTTTCAGAGGCATTTCTCACACAATTACGTGTTTACGAATATAACTTAGAAACGCTTTGTCGGATTGACATAAAATTTTCTGTGTACATATTTAAACATATATGTACATTGCAAAAATGGAAAAAATCAATTTTTTGAAAATCCTCACTGCGTATAACCCCTTAATACAGGCACATGCATGCTTCCATAGTAAGTCCAAGATGCATTGCAATATCATTCACGTTAATACTTGTATCTCTTATATTCATGCGTGTATGTAAATTTCGTGAATTTCGCGTTGAGCGAGAAGTAAATCCTTAATAACGAGATAACTATATACGGTCTTGGAATATCGCGAAACTCTTGCCTTCGCGAGATTGAGAGAAAGAGAGAGAGAGAGAGAGAGAGAGAGAGAGAGAGAGAGAGAGAGAGAGAGAGAGAGAGAGAGAGAGAGAGAGAGAGAGAGAGAGAGAGTGGGAGAGAGTGGGAGAGAGGAGACCAAAGAGAGGGATAAAAAAAAATTTTGAACGAGAGATATCGGTGAAACGAAGGAATGGAACTCGGTGGCACACAATCTGCTGAGTATATAATGCTGCTGCTGCGATGCTGGAGCACAAAATGCTCTTCTACCAGCGCCTGTATGTGTGTGTGTGTGTGTGTGTGCGCGCGCGCGTGCGGGTGTGTGTGTGTATGTGTGTGTGTGTGTGTGTGTGTGTGTGTGTGTGTGTGTGTGTGTGTGTGTGTGTGCGTGCGTGCGTGTGTGTGTGTGTGTGTGTATGTGCGTGCGTGCGTGTGTGTGTGTGTGTGTGTGTGCGTGTGTGTGCGTGCTAGTATGAAGACGTCTCTCGTAACTCTCTCGTGGATCGGTATGATCAGAATATACTCGACGAGGACCGTGGTCCTGTCATCGATGTTACCGATCTCAAGCAACCCCCGAAGAGTTATCACGAATCTACCATAACGTCCAGTCTCCGATTTCTTTATTTTTCCTCCTTCATTTAACTCTGCCCTCTCTTCCTGCCTCTTCCTTCCCTCTGGACCAAATCTTCGTACACAGACACACACACACACACACACGCTTGCAGCTCGCAAAGAGCATGCTCTGTGAGATATTCACCGCTATTATTTTTTCACTCTGGGCCCTCTCTTTCTCTCTTTTCCTTGTGGACCACGCGCATGCCTTGTCCTCGTGGATTTTATTGCCCGCATTTTTTCCCCTCCCTGTAATGTATAACCGATGGCGGTGAAATCGTGTTGAAAAAAACCAAAGTGCCCTCGGAGCATCGTGCCCGATGGCGTTTCCACAGTCGGATTCCAATCCAATGGCTGTGCAAACGTTTGTCCATTTTTGTTCTCCTTTCTTGGAAAATAGGGGCGTTCGGGACGATCGGGATTATCGTAAACGTGACAGGTACAATTGAAAAATAGAATTTGACCAGGATTATTGAAAGAGGATAACTTGACTCATTGTCAAAATCAGAGTTTTTTTTTTACAGTTTTCATTTAAAAAAAAAAAGTTGAATCTTAATCGTATCGTAAGATACATCGTAATAATAGTTTTTATTAACAGAACATTTTTTTCTTCTACGAAACAAACATTCCATCAGCGGATAAGTTAGAAAAAAAGGGTCCTAATGGACAGCACATATCTCCCAATTTTTTAAAATGTTTAATTTTTTTTCTTATTTGAACTATGATACTAAATTGTTTTTGTGAAAAATAAAAATTATTTTTTACATGTAATAGTCCTTGAATAGCTGTAGGTCAAAGTATACCTTCAAAAGCTATAATTGTTTTGAAATTTTACTTGCTAGAAAAATCTGTCAGGGTTTCGAAAGAATCATTCAAGTTTTCCTCCAAGAGAATAGATAATCGTCGACACTTCTGCAGTTGACAGTGGTATTTGAAAATTCGATTCTCAAAGAGGATTTTAAGGTGGTTTTCTGGTCTAAACACATACATTACGAGCGTTTTTTTTGAGCCCGTAAAAAAAATTTATCTTTACCGATCGTTCTTTACAACCTATTCATTAATATTTTGACAATAATCAAAAAATCTTTCAAGAAAAAAAAATAATAATTTAATAAGTTATAAGCCGGTAAAGTTAGTGGTAAAAAATAAGGAAAAAAAAAAGATTCTTAATTAGCAAGAATGTCGTTATCGTCTTTACCTCAGAGAAAACAAATTATAAAAAAAATTTGCAAAATGGTGGCAGTCTGAACAAAAAAAAGTATTTTTCGACTCTTTTTTTCATAGTGTTTTTATTTTTTTTACAATAGGTCTGGTAGGGGCGATAGAGAGTTATACATTGAAGATTGGTAAAAAATTTGAAGTAAATTGGTTGAGTAGAACTTGAAATACCATGTCAACCGTTTTGAGAAAAAAAATTTTGATAAAAAAAAGTCTATAGACTTTTTTTGCGGGCGTAGTTGCTGCATCACTAAAATAGCTATAACTCCGTAAATTGTTGGATTTTAAAAATTTCCTCTCGAGGATATGGCGAGATCAATTATTTTTTAACAGTTAATAAATGAAACAAATATTTTTTAACAGTTAATAAATTATTTTTAAACAAATAAAATATTTCTCAACGACTAAAAAATGTTGTAACAGTTAAGGAATATTTAAGTAAAAGTGCCAACTAAAGATATTTCTTTACTACAAATAAACTGTTTTCTCAGTGCAACGTTGCATATGTGCTTTCTCTCTCTTTCACTCTAAATCTGGACGAGTTTGAAAGTAAAAATGCTACGAAATTTTGCGATCGAGGCTCATAGTTATGCAATTATAACCGACATACCATATGGATCATCAATCTCCAGTTTAGGCCTTTGAGAATATATATTCTCAAAGGTCTAAATTTTTTTTTAATTCTAGACCAGAATGCTTTCTTAAGAGCATGCATTTGGTATGGACATGGCCCAAACCATTTGCACTTCTGGTTTAAGCTTAATGGTCCATATGGTACATTTAGTTGGTACTTTTACTTAAATATTCCTTAACTGATGTTACAAAAATTTTGAGCCGTTAAGAAATATTTTATCTGTGTCAAAATAATTTAATAACTATTAAAACACATTTATTCAATTTATCAAGTGTTTAAAAATAATTGATTCCGCCATATTCAACTTTACGTTTGTTAACAGTTAACAAATCCAGTTAGCAAATATTGTCATGATTGACTTAGAAACTGAATGCTTAGAAAAATTAAAATTCACACTACCACTATACAAAAGATATGTTGACGACATTATTATCGCTCTGCCAACAAATAAAATTGAATCTACAGTCAAAATCTTCAATTCATACCACACAAAATTACAATTCACAACAGAAATAGAAAAAAACAACCAAATTCCCTTTCTAGACATACTTTTAATTCGGAATCAAAATACAATCATCACAGACTGGTATAGAAAACCTACTTGGTCAGGCAGATTTATCAATTTTTTCTCTCACCACCCTCTTCACCAGAAAAAAGCTATAATTTACATGTTAGTTGACAGAGCGATAAATCTATCTCACCCATCTTTTCACAACAAAAACCTTGAACTCATTAAAAATACAATGACTCAGAATTGCTACCCTATTTTATTCACAGAAAAACTAATCAAACAAAGACTATCGACAATCAACACACAACAAAATAATATCAACGACTTTGATTCCTCGAGACTAATTAATTTACCGTATACAAAAACCATCCATCACCAATTAATTCGTCTTCTTCAACAGTATAACATAACACTAGTAACAAACAATAAACATAACATTTTCTCCATCATTGGCTCCACTAAAGACAAAATTGAAAATATAAACAAATCAAATGTAGTTTACAAAATTGACTGTAATGATTGTAACTCAGTATACATAGGTCAAACGAAAAGATACTTGAAAACCAGAATAAATGAACATAAAAACAGCCTAAAACACACAACTACAATACACACAGCCTTAGCACAACATGCAATAGAACAAAAACACAATTTTAAATTTGACGATGTTAAGATCTTAAACCACGAAGAATGGCTGAAAAAACGACTAATCCTAGAAATGATCCAAATTAAAGGGCACCCCAATAGCATAAATTTCCGAACAGACATCGACAAACTAAGTTGCATATACAATTCAATAATATAATATTAAATAACACTAAATAATACTTCTTAACAATTGACACACACTAATCTTAATTAAATGACTCGTCATACTATAAAACAATTGACACACACTAATTTTAATTAAATGACTCGTAATACTGTCAAACTCTCATATATACACCTTCATCAAATACCTCATATATCACACCTCTATAACTTATTACCGATAGAGAAATGATTTTTACCGACCGAGTCACATAAATTTGCATATCTGAAATCAAAGACGGAAAAAGCACCCTAAATACAATATAATAATATGCTTGACACGGCACTGCCTGAATGATCCTCAACACCTCCCGCGCTCAAGAAACTTCAGACGCCACTTAGTTCTTCTCGAACATTCAGATAGTTGACATTTTAACATGAAGAATAAATTATAAACTCTAGTTTTTTTGTTAAGTGCACTTGGAAGATATAAAATCATGGAATTCAATAGGTAAATATGACGTTAATAAAACATTACACTAACTCAAATACGCAAAATTAAAAATTCTTGCTACACAAAAAATTCACAGATGACAGAGATCACCAAAAAACGATCACTCGTTCAATCAATTGAAAATCAGCCATTACATCTTTATTGCTTCTTCATCAATAAATACTGTACTATCATCTTCCAAGTGCACAAACATGAATCTAGAAAAATCAACAAAATCCAGGTCAGTCACTATCATACCGCATAACCTAAAAATTAAATGAATAACACAAAATTTAGAGACACCTTGCTCCATATATATATCTATATTATCATACACTCTATACTTATCATACTTTATACTATATATATAAAATGTCATACAAAATATTGTAATATAATTCATAGAGTAAATAAAAATCTGAAGAAGATCCGAACCAAGGATCGAAACGTAATCAAAGAAAATTATTCCATCGACACCTGGAATCACTCACTGGCCGTATCGAAGCCGATTCAACAACAACTCATACCTAGTACATTGTTTTCTCAGTGTGGGTTCATAACCGAAATTCGTGCGGGGCAAACGTCATCAATTTTAGATTTCCATATCAATGCACTCACGTATCAAATTATTCATGATTGCAGTAGTGCAGTCACTTTGAATGGAGCTTTTATAAAATCCATAAAGTATTCGTACATTCGAGCTTGCTCACAAAATAAGGGAGTGCCCGAGCGGGAATTTGATTCCAGCCACCTCAGGCTGGCCTTACAACAACATCCGGCCCTGATCAGGCTACACATCAGGTCCTGGTGAGACTACATATCAGGCTACATGTCAGGAGAATAACGCTATTACCGGACAGGCTGGGATCAGGCTCCTCATCCGGTCCTGATCGCGAATGGTTCCTAGCCTGATCAGCCGCCCTATCTGGTCCTGATCGCGCACGGTTCCTGCCTGATCAGGCGCCTTATCCGGTCCTGATCGGGACGGTTTCTAGCCTGATCAGGCGCCTTATCGCTTATTTATTTTATTCCACAAGAATTTTATATGTTCATAGAGTATAGCTACAGTACGAGGAAGTTAGCAAAGGACTTTTTGTAATAGGGCTTCTCGCGAGGTTTTATTCCTCGTGGTGGAGAAGTAAATTTTCATGCTCACGGTCGCATATATAAGCATACTATTCACATCATCCCCATGGGAGCGAGCGTCCGCCGTACTGCGACATCTCGCGGTGAGTCTCAGAACTAACACTCCTGCTCCGTTTCGGATCAGGGAAATATCAGGCTAGCCACATTATTCGGACCGAAGTTTTTTTGCTGCTCCTTAGCACCACCTGATCTGTCCCTGATATGGATAATGTAAGGCTAGCCTGACCTATAATATCATACCGAAATATGATCCGTCTGGGATTTGTGCGTGATCAGGCTATCCTGATCAGGCTATCCTTACTGATGCCTGATCAGGTCCTTATACGTTATTATAGGCGAGCCGGATCAAATTTCCACTCGGGTTTTTTGCCGGTCCTTAGCACCACCTGATCTGTCCCTGACATGGATAATGTAAGGCTAGCCTGGTAATCTATGTCATACCAAAATATGATCCGGCTGGGATCTGCAGTGCGTGATCAGGCTATCCTGATCAGCCTATCTTTACTGATGCCTGATCAGGTCCTTATCCGTTATTATAGGCTAGCTGGAACAAATTTCTGCTCGGGTTCGTTTGCTGGTCCCTAGCACCACCTGACCTGTCCCTGACATGGATAATGTAAGGCTAGCCCGGCAATCGATGTCATACAAAAATATTATCCGGCTGGGATCTGTGCGTGATCAGGCTATCCTGATCAGGCTATCCTTACCGTTCAGATCCTTATCCGTTATGAGGCTCGCTGGATCAAAATTCTGTTCGGGAGGTTTTAATCGAGCATTTATCAGATTGTACCGACAGTGGCCATTTTCATTACCATTCCGTTTCCATTGAGATTTTAGCCCATTTCTATGTTGATACTAAGACACCATTCATTTAAATCTTCGTAATCAACCGATAGTAATTGTCTGGCTTTTGATTTTTATAAATATACCGTCACTTAGAAAATATTAGTCAGAACAGGACCAAAGATGACCATAAGAGGTACCTCAACCCTCCGCGCCATCCACTTCCGTGTATCAATGTCGATAAAAGCGTATTCAAGCCGAAAAATGAATATGCTTTGCAACAAGAATAAAGGAATATTTTTTTCCACATGTGTACGAAAAATCTTGAGATGGCGAACTGGGCGAGCGAATTGGGGGTGATGCGGGGGAAGTACGCTCGCGGGGGGTTGGACCTCGAATGGGGTTATCGAACTTTTGTGCCGGGTTGAAAAGTCAAACGACCCACGCATCACGAATATCGCGATAGGTATCAGAAATACGACGGAGGACCGTTATAACTTTATGATGTGTGTACGGGCTTTAATACAGGAGAGGAGAGCAGAATATTCGTGCATTGTCGAGGTGAACAAAGCCCTCTCTTCTCTCTCTCTCTTGCTCTCTGTCCCTCTCTCGCGGTGGTTGCAAGCCCATCCACCACCGTACGTATGTAATGCGCTATTCCCTGAACCCTTTGGTGAACATATATATATATGCGCTATATATCGGGGGATGTGGGAGGGAGGCGGAGAAAAAGATGGTAAGAGCGAAAACGAGAGGAGCAACGAGCAGAGGCTCTCGGACTCGCGCCTCGGCCCTTACCGTTCTTTCCCATAAAACTCGCGTACCTACATATGGGGCGTCCCACGGCAAATCAGACACCATTTAGCTCTTGCATCTCCAATTTTTTTGAAAATTTTTTATGTTTTATTATTGGTTGAAAGAGGCCTCCATGATTTTTTTCAATTTTCTTTGTCGAACCGTTTTCAAGATATCGATTTTTTAATAATTACGTCACTTTTTTTTTAAAGGTCCATATCTTTGTAAAAAATGGGCCTAATGGGACGTTTTTTTTCAAAATTTTTGTTTTCAAACGTACTGTCGATAAAAAATATTGAAAAAATGTTCAAACCGTATTTCTATAAGATTTTCAAGTTTTAAATACAAATTGTTGATTTACAAAAAAAAAACGTACTGATCGATTTTTCTTAAGTTTTTTTGTAAAAACTTTCATTCATTCTACAACTTTTAAACCCAAGTAGATGAGGGGATAACGATGGGATCTTTTTTTTCGATTTTTTAAACCGTATTTCCATAAGATTTTCAAGTTTTAAATATAAATTGCTGATTCACAAAAAACCCGTTCTGATCAACTTTGTCGAAATTTTTGTAAAATACTTTTATTCATTCTACAACTTTTAAGGCTAAGTAGACAATGAGATAACGATGGGATCTATTTTTCAATTTCCATATTTTAGTTATCCGTGTTAGAAATGAATAATCTTTTTTTTTCAAGCTCACTGGCAACGGTCAATGTCATTTATGAAATAAAAAAGATATATCTTCATAATTTACTGAACGATGACCCACAATTTTTATTCGAATATACCACAATATATGATTAGTGCATTAATTATTATTCGATTATTTTGTCGTCGACTATATCGACTAATATCGATATTGAAAGGAAATAGCATTTTTTTTTCCAATTCTATTTAAACACTTTATTTACTTTATCTACTTAAACTTTAAAGTTGTGAAATGAATTACAGTAATTTACAAAAAAAAAATTAAGAAAATCAATCAGTACGCGTTTTTTGTAAATCAACAATTTATATTTAATACTTGAAAGTCTCATAGAAATACGCTTTGAAATTTTTTTTCAATATTTTTCGTCAAAAATACGTTTAAAAACGAAAATTTCGAAAAAAAAACTTCTTATGTGGCCCATTTTTCGCAGTTATGGCCGTTAAAAAAAAAAATAACGTAATTTTTGAAAAATCGATATCTTGAAAACGGTTCGACAAAAAAAATTGAAAAAAATCATGGAGGCCTCTTCCAACCGGTACTGGAACACAAAAAATTTTCAAAAAAATCGGAGGTGCAAGAGCCAAATGTCGTCCGATTTGGCGTGGAACGCCCCGTATATATTTATGTATAAAGCATGTACGTATCCTCGTTGGCCGCGCTTCTCATATTGCGAACCGCGTGTGCGCGCCTCGCCACGCACATCTTCCCCATTCAGGATCCCGTCGTTCCCCGTGTACGTACCTCGTCGCTATATGTACTCATATACCCACGCGCGTAAATCTTAACTCTCATAACGAGGTGTCGTAAAACATGATCCTATTATCAGACCTTTCTCTATTAAAATGTTCGGATCTCACGAGTAATGGTACAAATCGGCAAGAAAGCGTCGGTACCAACGAGAGGTAGAGACATCGAGCATTCGCACGCGCGAGCCAAACATATATATATATATAAATATGTATGTATATGGTACATTCGATTCACGTACCATATTCCTTATTCTCATTTCTTATTCCTTTCGTTAGTTTTGTACGGTACATCTCGCGCTTTACTCATTTATATGGGTACCAATATACACTTATACCCACCAACTCCCTTTTTTTTTTACACATCCTCAAACTGATTTATTATGAGAGACTTTTATCGACGCGTTGCCCAACACACGTTCAGGTTTTTCATTTATTTATTTTTTTATAACGCACATACGGACATGCTTTTTTTTATTACCCTATCAAAAATTTACCTCTTTGATATTTGGGACCCGTTCGTACACCGGGAATTGATCCAGCGTGATGTGGACCGAGGTGGGCGCCGGTATGATCGATTGGCATTTTATTTGTATTTATATAGTCTGGTGGGACTTTATGACATTCGAGCAAATCATCTTCGTCTGGTAACGTGCGTACTTGGAAATTCTTCCATATTCCGTTGATTTCTCGATCGTCATTCTGTATCCGGGGACCCTTAATTTTGTTTCTCACGACTATAAACGAAGCGGAAAGTTTTCCAAACTAATTGGGAATTCGAATTCGTCGATCTACGAAAATTGGGAGGAGGTGGTTTGGGTTCGTTATCTTTTGATCGATTTTTGGATCCTCAAGTGGTTGACTCGAGAGTATTTTTTATTTTGTGTCAGAGTTTATTGCTCTTTCGATGGATTGATGGAGGTAGTTTCGTTCTGGTGTTTCGAATAGATTTGGCTGCTCCGTTTATGGCCATTTTCATTACTTCTTTGTTTCAATCGTCTTTTTATTACAACTAGGGAACGGAGACGCGCGCTCACCCGTCAGCGCTGTAGCGCTTCGACCTTGAATATGGTCTGAAATTTATTAATTGCTTAAATATTTAGGAATTGAAATACATATTTCTAAATGTTAAGCTCGGATATGTAATGCGCGACTTTAAAAATCCCCGAGTGGCAACTTTCAAATTCATACCCGAGAAAAAATGCGTGCCTCGAACTCTAGCCGATTTGTCGACCGGAATTTTTCGGTCGTACTTGAAGCTAAGAACGGACGAAATTCGAAATATTTCAATGAGTTCTTCAGCGTGTTCTCTTCTTCATGTACAAGTGACACAGTTTTTACTTGGAAACTATGAGTTTATCGATAAAAAAAAATTGTTTAGCTACCCACACAGCAAAATTGATCCCGGGACCATCCTGAGACAGTCCCATTCGTGTCCTGCCAAGATAGTACGTCTTATGAATGTCTATGGGAGGTACCAGTAAGATATTGTTCTACCCGGGATTAATATAGGATGTCTTGAGGATATCCTGTCGCAACCGTGATTAGACGATCCCAACGGTCCCTCTTATAGACGTCTATGGGAGGTACTAGTAAGACATTGGTCTACTCGAGATTAATATGAGATATCTCAAGGATATCCTGTTGCAACCGTGATTAGACGATCCCAAAGCACTCTCTTATAGACGTCTGTGGGCGGTACTAGTAAGACATTGGTCTGCTCGATATTAATAAGAAACGTCTTGGGGATATCCTGTCGCGACCGTGATTAGATGATCCCAACGCACTTTCTTATAGACGTCTGCGGGAGGTACTAGGAAGACATTGGTCTGCTCGATATAATATAGGACGTCTTGAGGATATCCTGTCGCGACCGTGATGAGACGATCCCAAAGCACTCTCTTATAGACGTCGCTGAGAGATCCTAGTAAGACATTGGTCTGCGCGATATTAATATAGGACGTCTTGAGGATATCCTGTCGCGACCGTGATGAGACGATCCCAAAGCAGTCTCTTATGGACGTCTCTGGGAGATCCTAGTAAGATATTGGTCTGCTCGATATTAATATAGGACGTCTTGAGGATATCTTGTCGCGATCGTGATTGGACGATCCCAACGCACTCTCATATAGACGTCTACCCAGGTGGGATTGGCCAGAGCTTGTCACATGGCCCAGCATTGGCCCAACGCAGTGTGCCGATGCTGGCATTGTAACCTCGGGCCAAGTCTGGCCAACCTTTGAAGCCAACGTCGGGCCAACGCTGAAACTGAGCGTCGGGCCAACAATGGCATAACGGCTGGCCCAGCACTGGGCCAGTCGCTATGCCAGTGCTGGGGCCAGCCGTTATGCCAGTGCTGGGCAAGCCGTTATGCCAGTGCTGGGCCAGGCCCGGTTATCCCATACACTCGGTATGTTTAGGAGGTTATGTTCGCACACGTAGATGTCATTCGATCATCGTAAAAAATGTTGAAACCACGTTCCAGTATTTCGAGAGTGAAAAAATACCGTTTTTTAAAAAATTGCGTTCCGAAAATAATCAGTGAGGAAGATATAGAACAACCGGCGAAAAAGCAAAAAAAAATGATCGCGATTTGATGGATCCGATTGTAACGATTCTATTTTCTAACCTTGAAAATTCGCATTTCATTGTCGAAGATGACAACGATGACATCGAGGATGAAGTAGTTTCTTCATCACTTGACGAATCGCCAAATGACGAATCACTTAATCAAGACGTCAATTAATTGTTTTTTTTTCTTACTTCAGAAATACGTTTGTTGAATATTAAATAAATATTTCTATAATCATTTTTATAGAATCTGGTCTGAGTTTGAAAATTATTTCTTAATGCGATCCGCATTAACATTTATTTATATCCACCTATTTATATCCAGTACTAGGCCATGATTGAATGCCAGCGTCGGGCCAGCATCGGATGCCAGTACAGGGCCGTCATTAAACGCCAACGCCGGGCCACGATTTGATGCCAGCGCTGGGCCAGCATTGTATGCCAGCGCTGGGCCGGCGTTGTATGCCAGCGCTGGGCCGCCATGTAATACCAGTATTGGGCCGACATTGCATGCCAGAGTTGGGCCGAGGTTAACGAACCAGTACCGGCATAATGCTGGCCCGATACTGGGAGTCAGCTTTGGGCCAAGCCTGTACGCCTGGCATTTAGTACTGGCCCAACGTCGGGCCATTTGTTAAATCCCACCTGGGTATGGGAGATATTAGTAATACATTGGTCTTCCCGAGATTAATATAGGATATCTTGAGGATATCCTGTCGTGACCGTGATAAGACGATCCTAACGCACTCTCTTATAGACGTCTGTGGGAGGTACTAGTAAGACATTGGTCTGCTCGAGATTAATATAGGATGTCTTGAGGATATCCCGTGGTAACCATGTTTGGACGATCCCAGCCAACTCTCTTAGGGATGTCTGTAGGAGGTCAGCCATCGCGCAGCATTAGTTCCAACCTTGCCGCGAGATGGCGAACGCTACTTACATGCGGATAATGTGAAGAGCATGCTTATATAGGCGAGCGCGAACACGGATATCAATTCGACACCGACAGAAGTCAGACCTCGAAAGAGGCTATATTACAAATACGAGGAGTCCTTGCTGACTCCCTCTGTACCGTACACATTTTGTTAACATTTAATTAATTAATTGAAATTAATTAAAATTAAATCGAAACAAGAATTATTATCGACTACTGCATTGGCAGTCCAGGAGACGTCCCGAAGACATCCTGAAGACATCCCGGGATGGGACTATTTTGTGACTAATAATTCTGGAATATCTCCTTGACGTCTTATAGGAGTCTCGACAATATCTTACCGATATCTCCAGTCTGCTGTGTTTGCAGTCTCAGAGACGTCCCAAGGATATCCCGGGATGCCAATGGGACCATCCCATTCCGGTAAACACAGCGGACACTTTAGAGCCCATGGGTATCCCATGGGACCATCCCATTACCCTCACGGGACAATTGGTGTGATGTCCAAAAGACGTACTTGGGACGTATTATTGTTGTGTGGGTAAGAACAGACGAAATTTTAAATATTTTGACGGGTCCTTCAGCGTGTTTCTCTTCTTCATGTACAACTGACATAGTTTTTACCTGAAAACTATGAATTTATTAATTTTTTAGCTAAACCATTTTTTTTATCGATAAATTCATAGTTTCCAGGTAAAGTTTCTTGGAATTCTTTTTTGTTTATTGTGAAAATGTTAACAAATATGTTGTAAAAAAAATGGTAAAAATCCATCATTAAGAATAGTCCAAAAATTTGCCATAAGTGGTACTCTTTTCTTCATCGACTGTCAATGAATAAAAGTGTCTAGCACTTTTGTCTAGCACACACAAATTGCGCCGTAAAATTATGTCCTTTACGCCCTTTCCATTCCCAGGCCGATGATGTGATACCACGGAGATCGATTCGACTGTATGATTGAACGACCATACGGTCAAGTGTGCGTCGTTGGCTTATTTAGTATCGTTACTCGTGAGTATATCGAGGGTTGCGAACAGAGCAAACAACAGGTGTCCTACTTGAATCCTCTCCCGCATCTAGGCAATGTATCAAACTCGAATTATAGAGCTCGAATGCCACATACATCCCGATACATCTTCACTCTTAATTTTACCCTGCATTCCCGTACCGCGCCAGACCGATAATTTTTTCTTTCCCAACTGCCTCGAGATCCGAAGTGTGTTTTACTCGTAACGCGATAATGACCTCCGGTCATTGGACGTACGCATTTTTGCACATATTTACCATCTTCAAAAGACTTCCTGCTGAATATGTGATGAAAAAAAAAAGTTCATTACTTCGCCGAGGATGAGTTTCGACTTTGATAAACTTCCCTTTTAATGGGAAGTTCAATGGTTTTTATCCCTCTTAATTATTATCGAATTCCGTATATCAACATGGAAAAAAGTGATCAGTGAAAATTCATGTATAATATTTAGAAAATTACTGAATTCAAAACAGAATATACACAGTTCAGAACCATAATTCAGGCATTTTACTGGGAATCCATTATAAAATAATGCATTTAATGTGGTTTCTACTTTTCAAACAATTATAAATGCTGATTTAAACTGTAAAAAAAAAATGCAATGTTCACAGCAAAAAAAAAGACCAAGTAGAAATCACAAGCCAAAACGAAGAAATCCATTGTGTTTGAACCATAAAATTTACAATGGTCTCTGTAGAATATTCAAAGCACATACACTGCGACCTCGATAATCGGAATCCGTCGGGACCGGCTCTTGCAAGAAGTGGGGATGCGCACATTGCACAGAACGGTCTCTGCGCAGCTGGTGGCTGACGGCGGCCTGACGCGATTGGCTTGGCGCTTCTGCCACTACGCTGCAATTGCAACGATCGAGGTACCGATTATCGAGGTCGCAGTGTAATTAGAAATTGCAGTGTGTTCCCAGAGAAAAATCAAATACGCACCGTAAAATATGCAACGGCAAATTCAATTTTTACAGTGTAGGTACTGTAACGGGACGACCTGGGGCCTGCCATGATCTCGACATTTCGCCCGAGATCCGTCAGGTGGCGTCGATCGGCGCGCCCTCTCGCGCTAACGAGAGAGCCACCGAGCACCGATAAAGTCCGATGCATTACCAACATCGGTGTCATCGATTAACATACAATTGTTGGAACATTACCCATGTTCTGTGGTCGCGCAGTCCTATGAACCAAAGACTACATATTTCTATCAGATTACCGTTGCACCCTGGTGACGCTCGTGCTGTTTATAGGTGCGAGGTTAAAAAATTGAGCTTTCGCTAAGATAATTAATCTCATGATTCATTAGGTAAGTAAAAGCCCTGGTAGCTATAAGCCTGGACGAGGATAAATAACGGTTAATTGCAATATTTGAATAAATTGGAATTTATTCAAATATATCGAAACCAGTACACTGTCATTTATTTTAGAAATTGCAAAATTCCCAGTGAAAAATAAAAAAAACGTACCGAAAAATATGCCACGTTGTTTTTAATTTTTACAGTGTACACTTTAATTTTTTCACACTGGAATATTACAAGTACAGGGATCGATGAAGAATTTTGTTACTGACCCTAGATATTTCTTACAGCGTGAAATGTGTGAAAAGTTCGCTGAATACAACAGAGAAATATAACGTTTCACGTAGTGTACTTTTTACTGTTCCATACTGTAAAAATTCGTCTGATGGGCATGTACTATGTCATATATGATACAGGGTTGGGCAAATTTGTAATTGAAATTATTCGATGATAAAATACTTTGAGCATTGTAATTGAATTTGAATTTTGATGGTAATTATTTTCAGCATTGTATTTAGTACAGATTTCCATTACAATGCGGAATGTAATTAGCATCAAAATTGAAATGATGCCCAAAGAAAATCGTTGTTCAATATAATTTAATTACATCCGCGTAATTCAATTACATCCGTGTAATTTAATTACATGCATGTAATTCAATTACATCCATGTAATTCAATTATATCCATGTGATTCAATTACATCAATGTGATTCAATTACATCCATGTAATTTAATTACATCCATGTAATTTAATTACATCCATGTAATTCAATTACATCCATGTAATTCAATTACATCCATGTAATTCAAGTACATCCTTGTAATTCAATTACATCCATTTAATTAAATTACATCCTTGTAATTTAATTACTCAAATGTAATTCAATTATACCGTAGTAATTAATTGACGATATTGAATTTAAATAACGATGATGTAATTGAATTACGTGAATTGGAATATTTTTGGGTTTCAATCATTCAATAAATGTTTGTGCTTAAAAATATTGCAATACCAGTATTGTATACACTATGTTTATATATATTGGGGCGATTTTTTTCGACTCTTTTTATTTCTTTCTCTCCCCACCCGAAATTTTGTTGCATATGTCTGAAAGAAAATTCCCTGAAAGTTATAGCCCTAAATATTAATATTAAAGGCTATATTCCCCTTGCTCCAAAAGTTTTTCCATCTAAAAAACACGTAAATCAAAAACTTTTTTCTTCAAAATTTTACCACTCCGCGGTTTTTTATGCTATCGCATTGATTTTGGTTGCAGTTTACGCAGAATCGAACGATCTTTGAAAATGTTTTCAACAGCGTAAGTGTAACTCACACTGGTGAGATGGTACGAGGTCACTAAAGTTGACTTTTACCCAGAAATCTCATTTTTCGCTGTTATCTCCGAAATGATTAACTTTACCGAAATTTTTCTCGAAATCAAATTTCCTACAAAAAAGGTCCTTTAGACCTAATTGCTAAAATTAATATCAAGTTTTTCGAGCATCGATAATAGGTAATTGAATTACTTTGAGCATCAATTACAGGTAATTGAATTACTTTGGGCATCAATTTCAAGTAATTGAATTACTTTGAGCATCAATTACAGGTAATTGAATTACTTTGGGCATCAATTCCAAGTAATTGAATTACTTTGAGCATCAATTACAAGTAATTGAATGATATTCTTCTGAATTACATGTAGTTAAAATGCATTCAGTGATCTCTTGACCGAAGTAATCAGTAATTTGATCCAATTAAATTACATGGCTCAAAATGATATGTAATCAAATACGTAATTTAATTGAAAATGTAATTGATGCTGCCTAACTCTGTTTTAAATACATCAAGTTCTTCGAGCATCGATTATAGGTAATTGAATTACTTTGAGCATCAATTACAAGTAATTGCATTACTTCTAGCATCAATTACAAGTAATTGTATGATATTCTTCTGAATTACATGTAATTAAAATGCATTCGGTGATCGATGACCGAAGTAATTAGTAATTGAATCCAATTCAATTACATGGCTCAAAATAATATGTAATTTAATTACAGATGTAATTGATTGCAAATTACACTGTTTGCCCTTCCGGGAGGCGCTGTGGGTGGGAGAAAACTGTAAAAATTATTGGAAATCTCAGCAGTTTTTGCAGATCAATTTTTTTCCATGAATCGTGATAAACAACGAGTTTTGCGATATATGCACGGTAAAACATTGATTTTCAAGGAGGAAACGGGAGTGCGTGAGGCATATGGTGTGGAGAGGTCCTAATATGGAGCGAGTCCGCATTACTTGATCCCCCGGCGGATACCAGAGAGGTACTACACCCTGAGAGAAATAAGAGCAAGGAGAACATCCACTAATACCATACGCCATGGGCAATGGCAACCGCCATCACGTGCATCGGGCTCGCTGTACCTAACCATGCAATCCCACCGTTTGCCTCGATATATTTCTGTGTGTCGCACTCACATCAGCGTGTAATCCTCAGAGGAACTCACTGTGCTGCATACACACGTACTTTGAAATTCTCTTACCTACCTTCTGCCTTCATCGCTCGCGATTTCCAATGCCCGTGGCTGCAATAGCCACTGGCATTCGGATTTTATATCACAGACCCTTGGGGCCACACGGGCGTGGCTTTGCCCCCCTTTCCGATACCAGAAGTTCCTGGGCAAACGCGTGGCAACCCTTTTTTTATATATCGTTGATGACCTCTTGGAGTTCGCGAGCTCCAGTCCTCCATCCCAACAACAACAACGAATTCTGCAGTACTCTCTTCTCTCTCCCTTCGGCTCTTCCTTGTTTCTCTCCCATTCTTACTCTTAAGCAGCAGCTCGAAAGCGCGGTTACACCGCGGATTCTATCTCTCGTTGCCAAACACGAGTTTCAACAAGACACGAATCGACCCTCTTGCGCGCGTAAAACAAGACAAAGCCTGCGAAGGGGGCGCCAATGAAATCGATGCTGATCTGCTTCGTTGCGAGAAAAGCATCGCCTTCGTACCAATTGCGATATATCGCCCCTCTATCTGTGTCGACTTGACTGTTCGAGTTGGAATTTAGCGTAGGGAAAAGTGGTATTAAATGATTCCTCTACGGACAGAACAAAATTTTTAGCATTCATGAAGCTTTATGTTTTTTCTTAATGTTTACTGACGCTATGGCCTCTTATTTATAATTTCTGAAATAAAATATCGGTCTTGCTATTATTTAATTATTTTTTTTTTTTAGACGAAACCATACAAAGGGATCATTTTATATACACATCTGCGGTTGTAGACGGCATTCTGAATTGTTATGATTTATACAACTATTTAACGTAAACTTTATTTGAGGTGAGAAATAGCAGCGGCGCATGGGTCGTTTGTGACAAATTTGCTAATTCGATATTTCATCCATTATTTACAATTCTATTTGTATTTTTCAAATATTATTTACTCTCAAAAACCTCAAAATCTCTCAAAATCAAAACTCAAATCAAAACGCTCAAAAATCTCAAAAACCTCCGTCGTTTTGTTCGTGCTGCGATTGATCTGGAAATATTGAAGGAAAAAATTAAGTTAGGCAAAATTTATTCAAAACTCGAGGAGGCCTGGTGAATTTTCGATTATTTGAAAACATGAATGGACTTGAGAAATGAAAAGCACCAGAATTGTTTTTCAGAGAATGTATTTATTATAAACCAATATAATTAAACGACTTTTGGAATTATGCAGTTTGTCTCAAAAAAATTTTTATGTACACTGCCATCCAAAAGTTTGGAAACACTCTCCAGCTTCATTTCGCTTTTTCCAACAAATTTTTTTCATTTTTTTTTTAACCCTGTACGTCCTTTGAAACATAGTCATTTTTGGCTTTTTTTTGCGTCGAAATTATGGTACATGACTCATGAAATTTTTAAAAAACTGTTTTTCGCATGAAAAACTTGTGGTGAGAAGTATAGGCTTCAATTCAATTTTTTTTAAAGTTTCGTGCGATTTTTTTTCGTCAAAATATTCAGATTCTTGCAAAAAACGATCATATTTATAAAATTAAGCGTAACTCGAAGACTTCTGGGTTTTCGTGAAATCACTAAGAGGGTAAAAGAGGGTAAAAAGCTGCATATAATTATTCTGGATTCAATACAAAAATATCAGCATTTAAAAAAAAAAAAATTTTCAAAAATTTTTTCTGTCAACGAGATATTTTTTTATCTTAAACAATTGGGTCTCTTAACTCATCTACACGGGTTTTCCGATGAAAAAGCCATGTAGATGAGGTTTTTTGATGAATAAGCCGTGTAGATGAGGTAAAAGGCACGATCGCTTAAGATACAAAAATATCTCGTTGACAGGAAAAAATCTAAACAAAAAGATTTTGAAAAAAATCTATAAAAAAATCATTGAATCCAGAATAATTGTATGCAACTTTTTACCCTCATAGTGATTTCACAAAAACCCGATAGTTTTAGAGTTACACTACATTTTACAAATATGGTCGTTTTTTGCGAAAAATTGGATATTTTTGCGAAAAAAAATCGCACGAAATTTAAAAAAAAACAGAATGGAAGCTTATACTCCCTTTCACAAGTTTTTTATGTGAAAAACAGTTACACCAAATATTCATCGGTAAAGCGCCAAAATTTGAACGCCAAAAAAAGAGCTGAAAAATAATTATGTTTCAAAAGGCGTACCGGGTTGAAAAAAATCGAGAAATTTTTTCTGAACAAGCGAAATGAAGCTGAATATGTCCCCTTTAAAACGCCGCTTGTTGAATTGAAATATCTTTATTTTTAAAGGAGCAGTGAAACTTTTTGTGCGGTGCGGAATCGGGACGAGTGTTTCCAAACTTTTGGACGGTAGTGTATTTAGTATACAGTACTTTCCAAAATTATTAGGCGACCATTCACTTTTCTAGTATTCCTAAAGAAATAAGTATTTGTCGAAACAACAACGCATTATAAACACCAAGAACAATTTGATCGATGACGAAATATATTTATTAGCGAATTTAGCGTTGTTATATAACCTAAAAATTTATAATGTTATTATGTACATACACTACCGCTCAAAAGTTTGGATACATTATTATATTTCTTGCCGCACTAAATGTTGCATAACTCCGTCAAAAAAAATGATAATCGAATTTTTAAAAAAGCGTTTTGACGGGAAGAAATTCGGCTTTGTTTCCCTTATTTTTATTTTTTTTTACGATTTTTTTTCGACCTGGTATGCATTTTTGAAAGTGACCGTTTTTCGGCATTTTTTCGACCATCGCAAGTCGGGCGCATAACTTGAGGACATTTTTTTAAAAACTTTTTTAACTTTTTTTAACTCTACGTTACATTTTAAAGGGTTAGAAGCCGCTCCATTTTCATTCTCTAAAGATTTTCGTACGATTTTTTCTCGCAAAGTTATTTCACTTTTGGCTAAAAAAGGCAAATTTTGAAAGATGCAACGTAACTTAAAGACTATAGAGTTCAAGAGAGAATATTAAGTATAACAAAAGTAGCGTAGGTATACACGGAATCGCTTGGAATTATTTCAGAATTTTCCCATGAAATTTTTTTTTTTTTACTATTTTCGCTCCAGCGAAAAATTTCATCTTTTTGAAATTTCCGTACTTCCTGATAAAATAAAAATCTGAAAAAATTCAGCAATATTGAGCATGCTCTAAGCAATAATTATCAATAATAATATTGCCCAAAAGTCATTAACAAATTGTTTAAACTATTGTTTAAACAATTTATTATACAATGATGAACAATAATCAATAATTATTATTGATCATTGTTGTTTATAGCATGCTAAATGTTGCGGATTTTTTTCAGATTTTTATTTCATCATGCAGTACGGAAATTTCAAACAGATTAAATTTTTCACTAGAGCAAAAATAGTGAAAAAAAAAATTTTTATAGGCAAATTCTGAAATAATTCCAGGCGATTCCGTGTATATATGATATAATTATTGGTCGTTATGCTAATAATAGCATTATGATTAACCTTACTTACTGATAACTTACATGATTATTTAATGCGTAATTCCATGTATATATAGCAATCATATGAAAGAATCTCCATTGATGATCCCATTTATTCCCCATTGCCCACAAAAACCAATAGAGGTGAATATGGCGAATTCATTAGGGAGATTGTCTCCATTGAATCCCCATGGGATAATCCCCATTCCGTTTCAAATGGGGAATTTAATGGCGAAAATGTCCTTAGAAAATTCGGCATTTCGTATAGTAAAAACTCCATTCATCGCCATTGAAAAATCCCCATTCATTCCCCATTGCCAAAATAACCAATGGGGATGAATGCCGAATTGCCTAAGGGGATTGTCTCCATTGAATCCTCATTAGATAATCCCCATTCCGTTTCAAATGGGGAATTCAATGGCGAAAATCCCCTTAGGCAATTCGGCATTCATCTCCATTGGTTATTTTGGCAATGGGGAATGAATGGGGATTTTTCAATGGCGACGAATGGAGTTTTTTACTACGGGTTAGCCAAAAGTAAAATAACTTTGCGAGAAAAAATCGTACGGAAATCTTTGAAGAATGAAAATAGAGCGGCTTCTAACCCTCTCACATGTACCATAGATATAAAAGACAAAAAAAAATGTCCCTAAGTTATGCGCCCGATTTGCGATGGTCGAAAAAATGCCGAAAAACGGTCACTTTCAAAAATGCATACCAGGTCGAAAAAAAATTGTAAAAAAAATTAAAAATACGGGAAACAAAGCCGAATTCCTTCCCGTCAAAACGCTTTTTAAAAAATTTGATTATCATTTTTTATTGACGGAGTTATGCAACTTTTAGTGCGGCAAGAAATATCGACAGGTGTATCCAAACTTTTGAGCGGTAGTGTACATTTGATAAATCAATCCCAGTCTAGACAATATTTTCGTTTTTAACGAATAATTAGGCGGGACCATTAAAAAGTTCTTCAACTATGCAAATCCACTAGCCTATACAACACAAACTGCTTTAAGTCTTAATTTAAGACCCTGAACAATTTAAAAGCTCTCCAACTTGAACCCAAAAAGTCACTCGTGTAATTAATCATCATTTCATCCAAAATTCCTGGAAGCGCAATGTCGTATAGCCAATTACAGTCACACGAAAAACCAAGATTCAAGAATAATGATAATGAACTCCAGGTAATGGAACTCTTTCCTCTGCTCCTAATTTACTTAATTGGCTCAATTTTTTTCTCTCCAAAATTTGCCGTATTTTTTCAGTATGTGTCAGAACAATACCGCAGCATTATAATCAGCGTTGAATCAAAATCATAATTTCACAAGAAATTTTTTTTTCCTCACGAGTTTGTGCCGCTGCACATTGCGACTCTCGTTGTCTGATAGTGGGCGATAGAGATTTTTTTTTTTTACTTTCCTCCGAGTTTCATCTTCCCGGGTCAACAAGCAAATGTACCATACACGCGAATACGCAATGAAGTGTGCATCTCACAGTCTCTCATTCCCGCCCGTGAGTCTCCCGAGACTTCCCACTCTCTTTTGCAAACTCGCAGAGTTCTCTTCTCGCTGGCACTTTATTTAACCACGCATCCCGAAACAGCTCTTCCTCTCTCACTCCTCCTCTTTCTCACCGGTACCTCTTTTCTCCCTCAGAGAGGGCCCTCGCGCGCATAACGCATCGCGCGGAAGACTACTCTGGCGTGATTTACCGTCGATGCAAATTAGATGTCGGGTCAAGTCGTCGGCTTAATCAAAATTTTTTTTTCTCCCCCGCGCTGCATTCGCGAGCTCATGTATGCGCGACGTAAAAGAGAAAGAGAGAAAAGGCGAGAGAGAGAGAGAGAGAGAGAGAGAGAGAGAGAGAGAGAGAGAGAGAGAGAGAGAGAGAGAGAGAGAGAGAGAGAGAGAGAGAGAGAGAGAGAGAGAGATTGGTGCCACGACCGCCCGCCCGCACCCCGACAATGTTTACTGCTTATTCGGTGTGAAATATGAGGGAGTGTATAATATTTCCTGTATTCTTTCGAGACCCTCTGCACACGCTGAATATGCGTTATTTCTGGGAGTGAAGAAACGAGAACAAGTATATGCGCCTGAGAGGCTGCACTTGAGCATCCAGAAAGAATAAGAAAAGAAGAGAATACACAGAGTATAATGTACGAGGGTGGAAAGAAGAAAACGAGTATAAATAAGTACCCCACCCTCGTGATAGTAATAGTAACGAAAGGACCGAGTGGCACGTGGAAGATGTCCCGCGAGCTCCGCTCCTTTGAATCTCCACGTGTGCTCTTGTCATGATTTTCAAGGAACAAGAGTCCTCCGTGAAAAATCACTAGACTGCGTACAGACCATACGTCTTTCTTCTCTCTTTCTTCCTCCATCCCTCTCTGTTTGTAATTTGCCCATAGAGCTGGAAATTTTATCCCCTCTGCCCCTGGTCGATGAAACGGCAGGAGCAAGTGCCAGAGTCGATTAACGGGATTTTCCAGATCGTTCTTCGTTGCCAACTTCTAATCCCTCACTCGCTATCCTCTCGCACCCCAGGTGTATTCCCACGCTTCATCGAAACTCCAATGAAGCGCGTGTATCGCCTATAAATCCAGGCAAGAACGTACGGGTTCAAAGCTCAGAGTGAAAAATTCTAGCTAAAAGCCGCGATAACTCTCTCTAGAATCACATATCTCGATGAACGGTCGATGGGAATGAGGTTGAGTTAATCAATGATGGGATTCATCCCGCTCTCCAGACGTTAAAAGAAATATTTCATGGTTTGAGGAGTACAGATCGCAGAATAGAGAAATGCACACTCAAAATGAAGGCCATGATTCATGATTGATTTGGTCCTTGTTGATTTGGACTTGAAAGTGTACAAGTCACTCGATGCCCTGTCACTGGTTACCACCTCTCCCAGACCTTTTTCAAGTTCAATTGATGACGTGAGAGGATGTGATGCATGCATTTTTGTTCTAGAAACTTAAATGTCTCGATTAGGTGCATCCACACGGAAAGGAAGTCCAGTATTGGTTCAGGATTAGTTCAGTATTACGTAATAGGATTAGTTCAGTATTAGGATTAGTTCAGAATTAGGATTAGTTCAGCATTAGGATTAGTTCAATACTTGGATTAGTTGAGTCCAGGATTAGTTCAGTATTACGTCATTCTGTTCTGCAAATCCAGTAATGTTTCGTACGGAGCTGCCAGTAAAGATTACTGGAGTACTCGATGAATGTTAAACAGGAAATAAACTGTGGTCGAATTACCAGTACAATTTACTGGACCAGTCCAGTAATAATCACTGGTGCGGTATTATAGATTCTTCATGGACTCACCATGCAGACATTGTGGTAGGGATCCAGCTCCATGGAAAAAACGACTTAGTTGATCCAACCAAACAATGAGTGCTCTGAGCACCAGGAGAGAAGTTGGTTAGATCAACTAGTTAGTTAGTGGGATCAACTAGTTAGTTGGTGGGATCAACTAGTTAGTTGGTGGGATCAACTAGTTACTTAGTCGACTTAGTTATGGTAACTAACCATTTAGTTGATCCAACAAATTTCGTTTCTGACGCTCAGAGCACTAAGCGGTTGGTCGGATCAACTAAGTCGTTTTTGCCGTGTGGATTCCCGTAATTCATCTTAGTCACGAATCAGGATCCATCTGGAGCTCGGACCAGAACTCATTACCAGAATGAAGCGTTTTTAAAACTGGAATCCAGCAGGGACTCCTCAATGGACCCATCCCTGTTTCCAAGGCGGATCTTATTTGATGCTTGAATGCTTCATAGCGGGTTATTGTAGGATCCTATAGGATCATCACGTAAATTATATTTATTAAAATGGGCACTTTTCAGGAAGGCAATTGAGCTACACACATTGTCCTTATCAATGACTAAAACATTGTGTGAATGTGTGTTGCCCAAATGACTTGCTAAAATGCGCCTTATAATTAGTCAGAATTAATGTAACACAAAAAATATGAAATCAAAAATATATGATTTTAGTGTTATGATAAGGAATCAACCTAGGGCCAACTAAGGATCCAGCAAGGGCTCCTCTATTAGGGTATCCCTAAGAGATCGCGATCGGGATTTTACAGGAAACTGAAAGATCCCAGCAAATTGTTGTACAGGAATACTCATTTTGGGGTTGCCCCAACAAATCCTGATCAAGATTTACTCGAAATATGAATTTTTAGATTGCCGGTTAGTGTTAATAAGGACACCACTGGGAACCCACCAGAGATTTAGCAAGGGACTCCTCTTTTAAGGCATCCCTAAAAAAAATCCCGATCAGGATTTCACTGGAAACTGGAATACCCCAACAAATTTCTGTACGGGATGGCACGTCTCTCGAGCACTTATCACCAACAGGAAAAAATACCGACCAGACTGTATATTTTTAACCACGTTTGGTGCATCAATCTTGAATGAAACATCCCTCGGGCTATGATGCGCGACTATCGTACGACAAGTTGCAATTATGAAATACCGCTTCCGATTAGTCAAACGCTGTATTTACATTGCGTCGATCGTAAGTGCTCTCAATATTGAGAGTTTCATGCGCGTGTTTGCGGTAAGATTAACATTAATGCGGACGAAAATTTAGATCGAACGCAATAATTCAATGGCTTTACAACAATGTTCATCCATTCTCAGTGAAAAGTACTATTCTCACGTTCCAGGAACACTTTGCACATGGGCGATGTTGTAAATTGTAAGATATGACGATGCCTGGGGTACGGTTTATCTGTCAACGAGAATTAAAACCAGTGATTTCCCGGGGCATCCTCCTCGATCACCGTCGATTGTGCTTTAGCGCACCAACCAACAGCTAATAAAAGAGATAACCACACGCGTATATGTATATACGAGTATGTGAATATGCTCGAGCGAATGTTGTAACGCATCCTTCTCGTTCGTATCGCTATGTAATTTTCTTGTAATTGTACGAGGGCAGCTGCAAGCCGCGCTCGGTATCGGCAATGGCATGAACGCGTACATGTATGCCGTATAATTTTGTAGAGAATACGCGCCACCGCATTTTACCGTTAGATATCTCGTTAAGGGTCGAAACGTCCTCGTTTTATCTCATTCATGCTCGATGACGTAGCTCTATCGGCGCGGGCGGCTCTTTCAATGTCGGGACGTGCGGCACCTAACAATGAGGAGGTCGTATACATACATCCATGTACCATGTAATATTACATGTACTAGGCAACCTAGGATTACCTTACACGGAAAAAAATGGTTGGTTGGGACAACCAACTGATTATTAGCTTATGCGTGTATTTCGATTACCGTAACCATCTGCTTCGTTACAATAACCACCTAGCATTAGTTCCATCTACTATTCATAGTTAGTTGACGCGGCTAATCAACACAACTGACCTGATTAGTCAGTCCAACTAATAAAATAGTATTCATGAGGATAAAGGATGGACAACAAATTTTATAGGGATTGTAGCCAATTGTATGATCATATTTGCACATGTGTCAGTACCCCAAAAATCCGCCAGGTGGCTTCCTCTCGCACAAACGAACTTTCCCCTCGACGCTAATAATCTTTCCAAGTTCATTTATGTTTGATATCCTTATTTTTTAGTATGGATATTTAATACTTTGCGGCAAAACGCAAGATGGTGGAATCCGAAATGGATTCCCATAAAAAAGGGTTTTTTTTTCTTTTACCTTCTCTTGAAGAGAAGACGAAGCTTTATGAAATTGTAAACTTCATATGTGTACCGACATTCAAAGATCAAAATGCTTTAAAATATTGTGTAGATATAAAAAAAAATTATAATAAACCACGAGCAAAATATTTGATACAACCATTTCAGTCGTGGTTGGCTGAACTAAAAAAGCAGTTGGGGCACCATTTATAAACCAACCATATAAAATTCGTTGATCCAACCAATTTCTCGTCTGGCGCTCAGAGCACTGAGATAGTTGGTTGAGTCAACTAATTTTTTTGTTACCACGGCTAAGTCGTTTTTTCCGTGTAGACACTTTTCACTTTTCATTTTTATTCTATTGTTCTTTTGGTTAGATTTGATCAGTTGCCATTGAAAATGATGACCTGATTGGGATGCACGGTTCATCAATCGCATAAATTGATTGCCATCGGAATTGATGCAAGAATTACTAGGTTTTTTGTGATTTCAATAGATTTTGGCCTCTTGCGAAGCTTTGATGCGATAAAAAAATTCAGTAGAATAGGAACTCATAGATGGATTTTGCAAAAAGGTCAGAAGTGTCACCCCATGTCCCTCGAAGGTTGAGGGATAATTATTGTTTGGGGGAAGTAAAATTTTGACGTACCTTCATAGATTTTCAATTCTCTTTAAACTTGAAAAATATTTTTGAGGTGATGTTACAGTTTGTATCGTTGAAACGTAAACAAAAATTTGGTCATCCATTTTTATTCTTGTAGCAGGCTTCAACGATTTTTTTACTTTGAGAACCTACTCTTAAGGGGTCACATGAGTTTTGAAGGTTAAAAAAGCCTATTTCCGCTATTTTTTAATATGATAAATCAATTATTCTACTCATATTTTATGAATTTAAAAGAGCAACAATCTTTTATAAAATTTTCATTGGAGAATTTGGAAAATTAAGCTGGAAGAAACTGATTTCCGGAGACCCCTAAAAAAAGTGCCCTCGTGTCAGTCAGGATAACTCATAACAGCTTTATTTGAAATTAAAAAACCCAATTTTATCTGTTAACAGATAAGTATAGCTCATGATTAAACAAAGGATTTTGATAAAAGAATAAATTTTAATTTTTTGAAGAATTGTATTCGAAACAGTACAATTTTTGGTACAATTTACACTAAACGTTGTACAAATAGTTCTAATAAAAAAAAAACTTCGTTCAATCACCAGTCAATTCTATTTAGCTCAAGAATCACGTGCTAAATTTTCACGAAAAAATATTGAAAATTGAAAAAGTGAAGAATTTTTAAGAAGAAAACCGTATTTTTTGAGACACTTTTTTTCATGAATTTTTTTCAGGATTGAAAAATACAAAACTCACAGTTTCATTGACGAGAGCATTTTTTCCAATGTTCAAATTATATCTCTGCATTTTTGTACGGAAATATAACGCATCGTCTTGTTTCAGTAATCGCTCAAAGTTTCCTCGGGTCAAATTGACCCAGTGTGACTATTATGATATTCTAGTCAAGTGTGATCATTACGAGTAAATGCATTTGATGAAATTATACCTTTCAATGCTTCAAACTTGAATATCATGTTTCGCAGTCATTGCATGCGCAAAATTTTATTATAATTAAACATCTGAGACATCGTCAGTTTGTCAAATACCGCCAGTCTGCCCTAAATTGTACTTATATATGGGGCATTTCACGGTGATTCGACTTGGGTCTGACCCTTCACCTCTCCGATTTTTTCCGCAATTTTTTATGGTTTTGTAGTACCTTTCAACAGCACTCAGGATTTTTTTCAAAAATTTTTAAAGCAATTTGACTTAACTATAATTTTACAAACAAATTATTTTTAGCCCAAATTTAAAAATCTGAAAAAATAATAAAAATCTCGTTTTTTATATGAAAAATTCCAAGCGTTGAGCCAAAGGGGGCAGGGGTTTCCTTCTGTTCATAATAAATATTATCGATGTTTTTTTTCAATAGAAGGAGGAACCTGAATTGAGTGAGCCGTATCCAAACATTTTTGTATAAATTGAAGGTGATTTAAAAATGGTTTGGATAAAGGCCCACTCAATTCAGGTTCCTCCTTCTATTTTAAGAATTTTTTTTGTAAAAACCTTGTTATAAACAGAAGGAAATTTTTTCAGATTTTCAAGTTGGGGCTGAACATAATGTGTTTATACAAATATGGTTAAGTCAAATGGCTCCAAAAAAATCTGAAAAAAATCCTGAATGCTTTTGAGAGGTACAACAAAACCATAGAAAATCGCGGACAAATTCGGAGATGTGAAGAGTCAGACCCAGGTCGGATCGGTGTGGAATGCCTCATATACCCAGAACAATATCATCATATACCCAAACTAATATCATCTTGGAACTTCATATAAAAGCTGCATCATTGTCTCCGACTGTTCCACTTCAGTTTGTACAATTCCTGGAGTGGCAGCCTGATAAATTCACGATGTACGATAACACACGCGTCATTGGATCGAGGGAATAAAAATCATGCCGTATATTCAACGGTGTTCCATTAAACGATGAAGCTCCATAAATACCTCTGGCGGCGGATCTTGAGTATTCTCAGTATCACGAGTTGTAAAATAAACAGCGGGTATAGTCTCTCATTCGTCTAAACTTCCTTGTTGTCGGAGTCCTCCGTCGTTTTCTGTCGGTTCACGAGAAAATCCATGGATTTTCCCTTACTCCAAAGTACGCGGACTCGCGGCTGATCGCATATTGTAGCTTATAGGACGAATAAAACGCGGAGATGGTCTCGCGGGTCCAGAAGCAAACGTGGAACCGAGAGTTTGAACGAGGCTGCCGGTGACCGCGAGTCCAGCGCTATCAGCGATGTCGCCGGTGTATAATTTTCAAGAAACGCTACCGCGTTACCGTTAGGTATCTCGTTAAGGGTCAAGCTAGAGCGACGATTGAAAAATCCCCCCCCCCCCCGTTTAATATAGTATATATGGGTGATTCTCCCGAAATACTCATTTTCGAGGGTACACAAATTTTGTTTTTTTTTAAAACAATCATTTTGACTTTCAAAAGTGTTGATGACCTCAGTATAAGATATTTAAACGTCATTACCACTTGGACAAGCTGGTCGTTTTATTTTGCGGGATTTATCGTACTTTGAAGAAATTGTTTCGCGAGAGGAGTTAAGGTAAACCCAATACCCGACCATCTAAGAGGCGACGAAAAAGTTAACTTGTTTTTTGCGTTCAAAAATAAACTATTTTCTATAACAACTATGATTATTGGAAAGCTTGAAGTCTCTAGTTTCCAAAATACAGGGTATAGTTGTTGCTACAATTAGTTGTTTATTCATAATAACCGAAAATACTGAGAAATGTGAATGTACCAGGACCCGACTACCCGTTTTTCTGTATGACCCAATATCCGACCACACATTATGACCCTATGAAGTCAGACCCAGGTCGGATCGGTGTCACATTATGAACCACTCATCTCTATGGTGAGGGGAAGGGAAGTGGTGAAGTGAGAAAAATGCGTCGCTGCTCGGAGAATGTGTCATCGAAATTTTGAGGTTATGCACGAATAATATACATGTCAGCGGATGTCCGGTTACTGGGACTGAACATAGTCGCGAGCAAGTACCGATATCCGGACACATGGTCGGTTATCGGTACAAGATACATTTCGTATGTACCAATAACCGGACATGAAAATTAAGTACTTGAAACGCATTTTTGGCTAATTGAGACAACATGATCAAATTAGCGGTATCTTTCCGAATAAAAACAGTTAAGGCTCGGTTCGAAAACAATAAAAACCACTTCGAAATAGCTTCAATAAGATATCGCGATTCCTTAGTACTTCAGCTTAGATAATGGCTTTCGTGCCCCGAATAGTACGCGTGCTGTCATATTTATCCAAAATTAAATTACAGACGATTTTTCAACTGTTAAAAGTAGTGTCGTATACGTAGATTATGAATCCTGGATATTAAATCAATTCACAGTTTAAGATTTCTCTTAAGTGAACGCTTAACTTGCTGATATATTGGTTCAAGTGGTCGGCAATTGGGAAATTTACCTTAATGCGAAGGCAGAGAAATGATGCAAACGTTTTGCCATAACATTTTTTATTAGTTTATTTCAGTATTTTTAGTTTTATTAGAATATTTAATATTGGAAGGCTTATGGGTGATTGTAATAAAAAATGAAACGCAAATACAAACTGACTATCTTACTTCCTTGCACAAACACATCAAATGACGCAACATTTGGTTATAAGGCTTTATAATGGCATGGGAATAACCCAGAGGAATTATTTTTATTCAAACCCATTTTTATTCGGCACTCAAACCCGGTTTGAGTGATTCATCTGGCAGATTCGACATTCTTCTGGATCTGATCCAGAGGAATGATGCAGAGGAATGATGCCTGAGGAATGACGATTTTGATGGTTTTTGGTCTGGTTTTGATGGTTTTGATGGCTTGTGCTCAATGGTTTGCATTTAAAAAAAATGAACCAAGATTTATTTTAGCCGAAAATATGTAATTGGCACTTGCCAGAGGAATGACGCATCAGCTTGTGACATCTACCTAAGCCACACTGTTTTGAGAAAAAAAGTCACAAACATCGAGAATAAAACTTTGACAAATTGTCAGATCGGTTAATTAGATCTGAAAGAGACTGCTCTTGATCGCCCGAACAATTACCGCTATGTAATGCGCTAATATCGACTCATTTTCATCGGCTTAGCGGAATGGTGGTAAAGCAGGTTACAAGATTGTCGATTTTTATTGCGATATATCTGTGCTCATTATTATTTTTTTTTAGGAGGAGGTTATAAGCAGCGTTCACCTTCAGAAAATATTTTTTATTCGCAGTTTTCTAAATTTCAAGTTTCTTCTTAGACCGTTACAATGTGGGAAGATGCGAAGGTTACATGCCAGAGGAATGATTTTTAGGGATCAAACGCGAGAAAAATACGATACAAATTTTTTTTTTTTTAATATGTTCCGACACGCTGTTTCGAAACATTCGGATCTCCACTGCGACCTCGATAATCGGTACCTCGATCGTTGCAATTGCAGCGTAGTGGGAGAAGCGCCAAACCAATCGCGTCCGGCTGCCAACAGCCACCAGCGGCGCAGAGACGGTTCTGTGCAACGTGCGCAACCCCACTTCTTGCAAAAACCGGTCCCGACGGATTCCGATTATCGAGGTCGCAGTGTACAATGTGATGCCTTCCGGTAAAGAAATCTAAGAAATTAGAGGGATTATTGAAAATCAACTAGGTTACAGCGAAAATAAGTATTTTGGAAGAATCACCCATATATAAGCTGTACCGTCTTGTGCTGCTCTTTTCTGCTGCATTTGCTGGCGATGGTGGTGGTACTTTTATCAACATATCTCTAACTAGTGCCGAACGGCACCTATAGGCCATACATTGTCTTTTCCTGCATCGCGTCCTGCGGGAAGGGAGTTAAAGATAGGGAAAGAGAGTTGGAGAGAGACGGAGAGGGTTCGAGAGAGACAGAGAGGAAAGGAGAGATGCCCCGTTGTAACTCGCCGTGATTAACGAGCGAACAGTTAAATTTATCGTTTAGTATATAAACGCTGATGGGAGAACTTGGCGCTTGTTAGAATGGTCAGGTTAGCACGCGGGGTCACTTGGTTTTCCGTGCGCGTTGAAACCGTCCCTCTGCATTAGAAAATCCCCAAGCTCTGGTCCTCTTTATAACGTCATTCAGATGAATTCCAGATCAGCACCTATAATTATTCATTTATTATGAATTATATCTGTTTACTTTATATTTATGCACATAATAGATGTATAAATTATGATTTTTATTCATCTTTGTACTTATATACGGATATGCCAAGTAATAGCCTCGTTGGTGGCACACAATATTAAAGTACACGCGCTGTATGCTATACGAATGAAATGCGTGTAACATGCGATCCATGTGGGCGGGAATACATTAAACCTGGCAAGAGCTAAAACGTACATATCGAGAACATGGCTATACACATATGGGTCATTCCATGTCGAATCGACCAATAGTTGGAATCGACCCCTTTCAATTTCGTTGAAATTTGGTCAGAAGTTTTCTTTTATCATGAAACGAAGTTCTACCGAAGGAAAAAAATTGAAATTTTTTTTCGAAAGTTATGCAAAATTCAAAAATCCTCCACTTCTTTAGTGAGTAAAAAAGTTCAGTTAAAACAACTAAATCCATTTAGCTGAAAAAAATTTAGTTGATTCAATATTAATTTGTTTGAATTATTGAAACTACATGAATTCAACAAATGGATTTGGTTAACCATAAGATATAAGGTGAACGAAATTATTTAGTCAATTTCCAGATACAGTTTAGTCCAATTTACACGTTACTGAGTTGCTGTACAGAAATATTTCGTTGATTTCTAGTATATTTTAACTAAATAAATTTAGCTGTAACAAAAAAAGCAATTCGTATTTTCAATCACAGAATTTATTTGGTACAAAGATATTTATTTGAATGAACTGAAACTTTGCCCATTGAAGCAACGACTTAACCGGTTTAACTAAAACTTCCACTGTATCTTTGTTGAATTACCAAAATGATATCGTTGAACGTCCGGAAACAAATATTCGGTTGAGTCAAACAAATTTTTGCATTTTCAACAAAAAAAAATTTCTCAGTGTTCAATTTTTTGACTTTATTTTTCAAATACCTCGAAAACTATTATAGTTACGAAAAAATCATTCCGGGTTCGTCTTACAGAATATACTTGGTGCTACGAAAAAAAAATATTCCGAAAAAAAATTTTGAAAAATTATGAATTTGGAAAATCTGGAATTTTTGAAAATCGTGACAATTCACGGTCAACATTAAATTCGTTGTTCATTTTTTTCATGTAATACCTTGTACTGATCTTAAAAGATCCTGAAATTTTTAGAAAGGTGTTTTTTTCAAAAATTTGAATTTTTGGATTTTTATAAATAAAATTTTTTTCACCTCTAAATTAAGCAAAGTTGAGTAATCCTGTAATTTTGTAATTTTGAGCAGTAAAATTTATGTGAATGCTTAACTTTACTGAACTTAGAGGTGAAAACATTTTTTTTTACCAAAGTCGAAGGATCTTTCAAGGTCAGTACCAGGTATTGTATAAAAGAAATGGAACAAAGAATTTAATGTTGATCATGGATTTTTACGATTTTAAAATTTCAAAATTCTCCAAATTCATCGTTTTTCAAAAAAATTTTTCGCAACATTTTTTTTTCCTAGCCCCAAGTATACTCTTCAAGACGAACCCGGAACGATTTTTTCGTAACTACCCGGAACGATTTTTTCGTAACTATAATAGTTTTCGAGATATTTAAAAAATAAACTTGAAAAATTGAAAAAATAGTGAAATTTTGAATTTTCGAAAAAATTGTATACATTTTTTACTTTAGTAGAACTGCGTTTAATGATAAAAGAAAACTTCTGACAAAATTTCATCGAAATTGAAAGGGGTCGATTCCAACTATTGGTCAATTTGACATGGAAAGACCCATAGATATATGTATATATATATACGTATATATATGCATATATATCAGGAAAAACATTCGTATATGTACAAGTTGCTGACTGGGGATTTCATACATATGTAATGACGATTTGTATTCGATTAATCAGCGTAATATGTATGTAATCGGTCCGACACTCCATTACGATTATATTTCCGTGTAAAAGATTTATAACGCTAATTTAAAATTAATCAACCGTTTAATCATAAAACTGGGTGGCGAGGAGAGCGCATCGGGTGGGCAAAGAGCGTGTGTTCACCATAGTGGAATTTCGCTTTCTTTCCGTTCTTTCTCTCTCCCTCTCAGTCTCCCTTCGTTGTATATCTCGCAATGCCAGCGCAACGTGGAGTATCGTTTATTTTATTGATGCACCGCAATGCTTTCGTTTCAGCGGTGATGCATTAATTACTTCCGATATCCTCGCGACTTGACCGCGGTTAACACAGTCAGAAAAAAGATCAAGTCGTAGGTACACTGAGAAAAATGTATGGCGACGTCAACCATATTTCAATTATAAAATATGTTTCCCTGACGCAACGTCTATAATTTATGGTTAACCTAATATGAAAAAACATTGTAAAATAAACCATATTTTCGTAATCACACCGATCATCTCCGTATGGCAATTGCAACAATTTGTCTCCTTACCATGCATGAAGTGCTAGAAACTATTAAAAGCATTGCATTCTCATTACTTGCATGGTTATACTTTCTATTATGCATCAAATTCTGAATCGTTTTGCATATTAGCGACAGAAAGCAATGATTCTCATTTTATTTAAAGCATATAGTTTTACTCAGTAATAGTGTATAAGATAATCATTACTGTTGTATAGTTGACGGTAATATATGAAATATAAATTAGCGGTTAGTTAATAGTTGACGTTGAGCACTGATGTCCCAACTTCGTTTTACTGGGAAAGAATCATATTGTTGAAATTCCATACAGACACGCGTCAATGCCAGTTTCTATGCTGCACGGAAAAAACGAGTTGGTTGTGGCAACCATATGGTGTGTAACATATGCTTCAAGTAACTAGTTGGTTGGGGCAACCATTCTCGTGGTTCCCACAACCAACTTTTTATTGGTTGGGTATTTCGCAACCAAAAATATAGTTACGGTAACCAAGAAAATGGTTGCCCCAACCAACTAGTTGCTTGAAGTATATCTTACAAACTAGTTGGTTGCCACTGGCCACACCAACTCTTTTTTCTGTGCGAGTCGTTTTTTCCGTGTAAAAGAAAAAAGACTCTTTTGATGGGAATCCTTTTCGGATTCGACCATCTTGCGTTTTGCCGCAAAGTATTAAATATCCATACATAAGTAAGGATATCAAACATAGACGAACTTGGAGACTTTATAGACGTCGAGGGGAAAGTTCGTTTGTGCGAGAGGAAGCCACCTACCGGACTTTTGGTTAACTGACAAATCTGCAAATGAGATCGTATGAGATTACGGGTGAATAGGTATTTCAGCAACCTGAGTGCAGAATGTAGCCGCTATTATAGTGTACCGATAACCATTAACTGATTGTGTTACACACATCTCCTATGCTCATTTTAATTTACCACAGCAATATGTTGTTTAGTTTTTATAAACATGTAACATGTTTCTGTAACGCGACGTCTATATTTTATAGTGGAGTGCATTCAAAAATAACAGTAGACAAAGAACTACAATTGTCCTCGCCAATTCAGGCCATGCCTGCATTTAACATACATTTTGGCGGCTAAAATTGTTGAACTCAACCTTACCGCTGTGGTAAAGTTGAATGAGCAAGAATTAGAAGTGACTATAAGAATAGTAGCGTCACGAAACAAGATTAAGAAGGTTTTCACGAAACAAATATATTATTAACAATTAAATGAATGTGTTCAATGAATTATGTACTTATCTTTGCGGGTTTAACAATAATAATTGTAGCCTCGCGCATATTGGATATTTATACACACCTTCAAAATTGCATGTTTGATGTTATTTCGCGCTTATAGTAAACTCAACCATATTATGGCTAATCTAACCATGGAATATGTTCTCTGTTATTATAATCGGTTTTACCATAGTCGTTTGTAGTAATTACCACGGGTTTTTCTCTCAGTGTACCATAATCGTTTATTTAACCATTTTATAGTTAAGGGGGTTGTCTAGTGCGAAACCTGTTTTTTAAATAATTTTTTTCTGGAATTTTTTTTTGACATTAAAATCAAATAATTTATGAATTGTGTATCATTTTTATTAATATTTAAACAAACTTTGTCAATTTTGTGAAGTGAATGCATTAAATATAATCGGAGATACAATCGGAAATCGGAGATACAATAAAAAAAAAGGTGCTCCACTGCTGCCATGATTGCGGCCGTTCTGCTTATCTGAAATCAAAAAACCACACGCCATTTCAATTGTGAGACTTGAGGCTCTACCGTGAACCAAGATAAAGTCAAAATTCCAAAAACATCATTTTTTTTACGTTTTAGAAAAAAAAATCAATTTTTCGCATTGCATTTTTTTTCTCAAGCGTTAAAAAAAAATAATTTTTTTGGAATTCTCACTTTATCTTGGTTCACAGTAGAGCTTCAAGTTTCACAATTAAAATGGTGTTTGGTTTTTTGATTTCAGATAAGCAGAACGGCCAGAATCATGGCAGCAGTGGAGCACCTTTTTTTTTATATGTGTTCCTGTTGGGCGGTGTATCTCCGATTATATTTGAAACATTCACTTCAAAAAATTCACAAAGTTTGTTAAAATGTTAATAAAAATGATAGACAATTCATAAATTATTTTATTGTAATGGTTTGTCGAAAAAAATTCCCAAAAAAAAACATTTAAAAAACAGGTTTCACACTAGACGATCCCCTTAACTAAAGAAAAAATTTCGTTCTATTAACTATATTTTTATTTGATCCAAGTTTAGACAATATTGACTTCCAATATATTTATTTTCACGGAAAAAACAACTTATCGAAAATGTCTTGTCCCATGGCCGACGGTTAATCTCAGGATTGGCAAGTCTGAAACAAAAAAGAAAAAAAAAACATTTTAAAGCGGAATGTTTCTTACACAACATCTTGCAACCGTTAATAAAAATCGATTTTAAAAAAACTGGTGGATGTTTGAAATGAAAATGAAAAATTCAATTTTTCACAATTTATTTCGAACATCCGCCATTCCTTTTCATCGATTTTTCATTAACGATGGTAAATTGTTGTGTAAGAAACCTTCCTCTTTGAAATGCTTTTTTTATTTATTTTTTATTTCAGATTTGCCAATCCTGAGATTAACTTTCGGCCATGGGAGAAGACATTTTCGAAGACTCGACTTTGGCGCCTTCTATAAATTACACAGGCACAAAAAATTACACAAAAAAAAGTTGTGTGTGCTAGGTGTCCTACTACATTTTTCCTACGTCTTTTGTCCCGCTGAACACGAATCTGAAGTTAGAATTAGGGGTCGCACATGAAATGTTCGAGAAAATTCATAAAAACTGATAAAAATCATGATCTAGTGCACAAAAAAAAAGTTGTGTATGCTGGGTGTGTCCCAATACGTTTTTCCTACGTCTTTTGTCCCGCTGAACACGAATTTGAAGTTAGAATTAGGGGTCGCACATGAAATGTTCGAGAAAATTCATAAAAACTGATAATAATCATGATCTAGTGCACAAAAAAAAAGTTGTGTATGCTGGGTGTGTCCCAATACGTTTTTCCTACGTATTTTGTCCCGCTGAACATGAATCTGAAGTTAGAATTAGGGGTCGATGAGGAAATGCTCGAGAAAATCTATAAAAGCTGATAAGATATGATATTTTTATCAGTTTTTATGCATTTTCTCGAGCATTTCCTCATCGACCCTTAATTCTAACTCTAGATTCGTGTTCAACGGGACGAAATACGTAGGGAAAACGTAGTGGGACACCCAGCACACACAACTTTTTTTTGTTGAGAAAATCCATAAAAATATCATGATACTTTTATCAGTTTTTATCGATTTTCTCGAGCATTTCTTCATCGACACCTAATTCTAACTTCAGATTCGTGTTCAGCGGGACAAAATACGTAGGAAAAACCTATTGGGACACCCAGCATACACAACTTTTTTTTTGTGCGAAAAAATTGCTGGATCGTGATTTTTATCAGTTTTTATGGTTTTTCTCGAGCATTTCATGTGCGACCCCTAATTCTAACCAGCTTCGTTTTCAGCGGGACAAAATACGTAGGAAAAATAGAGTGGGACACTCAGCACACACAACTTTTTTTTTGTGGGCCTATGTTATCAAAGAATAAAAATAAAAAATAACTTTTTTTCGTGTATTTTTGAAGGATGAAACAATGTTGTAAAAACAGTTTTATAGCCATATCTTGCAGTATGTTTGCAGTGCGTTTGGAAAATTGAGATATTTTGGGGTCTTTCAATTTCTTGTTTCAATCAAAACCCTCCTCAATAAAGTGTTTCATCCGGGAAATCAATTTTGTCCTTGTCGTCACAGTGTCGTTCTTTCAACGTCCATGAATCAATTATACTCGTAGATTGATTCGTGATGGAGGATCTATACATCTAATCTATCCTTCAAGATCGCAATGTGTAAGACCATTTTTTACTATCGAGGAACGAGCTTTCATCCTATTTTGTGGAATGCGATGCGTCACTCGTTTAAATGTGGCGCGTAGATCTACGCGCATAAATATCTATAGATGTGGCATAGATGGATCAAGAGTACGGTATATAAATTACACGTATATATGGTACACACACATATATATAGGGAAGAAGAGGGGCAATATGGACACCATAAGAAGATAACGCAGCTAAGACGCTATGGGCAGAATAGATTCTCTGTTTTCCACCTTTAAAAAAATCTTTCTTATCGATAAGATTGCGGGTCGACCAAAAAAAATTGGGGTCAAAATGGACACCACCAAAAACTTTTTTTTCGAAAATTCAAGTAAACATTAAAAAAACGATTTCCATCGCTTCTCGCATTACCTTAATGCCTAAAATATCTGAACCAATTTGCACGAGGTACTTTTACAACTAAATTTTTTGCGAAATTCAATTCTTAATCGTAATTGCATTATCACGATTATGGAGGTGGTGGCCTTGCTTCCGGTATCTCAGGTCCTCGGATTATCCAAGTATTTTAGTAAAAGTGGGAATACTATTAGAGTATTTTGAGGTATTTATTTCTTTAATCCGATGAGAATAAAAATGAAGGAAACGAATTTCCAACTCTTCATAAAGAATTGTTATGAAAATATCAAAATCAAGATATGATTTCACGTGGGTGAGTCAATTCAGGTATATTAACGCCAATTATAATGATTACTTCATTTTCTACCGTTTTATATTTTCAATTGCTTTCGATAATTTTGAAGGCGTCCATTTTGCCTCCACTGTCCATTTTGTACCCCCTGCCCCAACCCAAACACATTTTTACAGGTATTTTTCAACAGGATCGATCGCTCTTGTCTCATCCTCCGCCGCTGCTACTATAATGATTTTAATGACAATCTTCCCAACGGGGTAGAACTTAAAATAAATTCCCGATGAGCATGCGCGAGAACTGAAACATTCGTGATAATGTGAAATGAATCAGCAGTACAAGTATACCACAGAGAGATGGGAACGGTAAAGAGGAACATATTCACACATACATATTAGAGTGGCCCTTGTTTAGAGTTCGGACGAATTTTTTTTCCGACGCCCCCTAAATCGACTCCAAATAATTCAAAAACAATACCCTAATTTTTTCAGATTTTTATCTAGACTCTGACCTCTCCCACCAAGAGGGTAGATTTCCCCATTTGAATACACGTGTTTCGGCCATATTCTCAAGATATATTTCATCCTAAGTGTAATAATTGAAAAAAATATCTGTAACTGCAAGATTTTAGTCTTCATTGGTGCTACAATTTGAGAAAAAAATTCACATTATCATACGGCTCAATCTAGACGAAATGCAATTCGTCTAGATTGACCTGTATTATAATGTGATTTTTTCCTTAAATAGTAGCACTAGTGAACACTAAAATCTTTCAGTTACAGATTTTTATAAAAATGATTACATTTAGAATAAAATATATCCTGAGAAGATGGCCGAAACACGTGCCCTTCGAATGGGGAAATCCACCCTCTTTTCGGGAGCGGAGTAGATAAAAATCTGAAAAATTAGGGTATTGTTTTTCAATAATTTGGAGTCGATTTGGGGGGCGTCTGATAAAAAAATCGTTAAAGTTCTAAATAAGGACCACCCTAATATACATGTATCTATATTTTTTTATATGTATATATATAGATATGAAGAAAAGAACTCGCGGGGGGGAAGGAATCGGAGACGTGAACGAAAGGGGCAATCAGATGGGCGGTGGATCATTACTCACATCGCCACGAGATGTCAGCCAAGCTGGGTGTTGTTATTAATTAAATGTCTGACTGATAGGCATCAAACGCTGCACCACAAAAAAAAAAAAATTCGAAAAAAATGTATATCTCTCTCGTTGCTGGGAGGCTTCCTTCCTATTAGATATCATTTGTCTCCGCTACCGGATATTTCTCCACCTTTTACAGCCGCCGCGCGTGAGCTTCGTTACAACGAGATTTATTATTCATCTTTGTACACGGTATAGAGATACGCTTTTCAATCGCGAGCTGTTTTTTTTTTTTCAATCCACCCACGTAACACATATTTTCATTGTCCAACCCTTCTTTTTCGCATCGTTTTATTGTGTATTCTTTGCGAACCGTACTCGCAAATACTTCTACGTAACTCGTCTCTGACGTCTACCAAACATGATTTTTTTGGAAAAAAAAAAAAAATTGATTTTTCAAATATTTTTAAAAAGAAAAATTTACGAAAAAACCAATTGATGAGGAAAAACTACTTATCGGATATATGTAAATTCATGTCTGTTGGTCGGATCGTTTTTAAAAGGTTTTTGGAATTTGTTGCCCACTGCGAGTTGCTAAATTTCGGTTTGTTTTATTGTTCACTAGAAAACGATTACCATTGCAAAATTTCGACCCAGCATTTTTTTTTTCAATGTGTCCAATTATAAAAAAAAAATAAGTTCATTGCTGAAGAGGTCTAGGGTGAAGCTGAATAACTTGCATATGATATAAATCATTTTGTGCATTTTTTTCGCTGTAAAAATCATGAGTTGTAGGAAAACTGAATTGTAAAATCAGAAAAAAATTCTCTGATATCCTGTGGAAGATATTAAAATTTTTACGCTGTAGCCTGAAGTTAGACGATTGGAACTTGGATATTTATTCTCAATCTTTATTCAAGAAACAAATTTAAAAAATAATCAAATAAGGTGATGCAACTCAGAATTTTCTGAATTCAATATGATATTTTTCAAATTTAATATTTTCCAATTAAAATTTCCCACTTAATCTTAGTGGATTGCAAATACTCAAAAATACTCAAAGATCCTTCTTTGAAAAAACTTTTCAACATTCATATTTTCCAATTCAAATTTCCCACTAAATTTTAGTGACCTACAAACCCTTAGTAAAAAACTTTATTTGTCGCCATTGGAAAATCGCCATTCACTCCCCATTGCCAAAGTAACCAACGGAGATGAATGGCGAATTGCCTAAGGACATTTTCGCCATTGAATTCCCCATTTAAAATCGAATAGGAATTTTCCAATGAGGATTGACTTTCCCATTTGAAACGGAATGGGGATTATCCAATGGGGATTCAATGGACAAAATCTCCCTAGGCAATTCGCCATTCATCTACATTGGTTTTTGTAGGCAATGGGGAATAAATGGCGATCATCAATGGAGATTTTTGATCAATTAGATTTTACGAGGTATCCCTTTTTCTATGTAGGCATTTTATTTCGAGGCTACCCTTTCTTGGGGTAGTACTGCATTCAGGAATCCTCGAAGAGAATATTAGTTACCAAGTGAACGGAAATTCTCTACGAGAATTAAATAAATAAGTACAATTACATCAGTCGGCAAGAACCCCTTGCATGGATTTTTTCGACACCAACTTCTGCTAATATTCTGTGCTCACACCCGTCTAGATAAGCATACTCTTCGCATAATTCGTATGGGAGTTCAGGGGTTGCCGTCCTGCGCCATCTCGCGCCAAGTCCCGGAACTAACGCGACGCGGTTCGTGGTGATAATAATAATAATTCTCTGCCTACGTTACGAACATGTGACAGACGCACGCTCCCTTATTCTCGCGAGATAAATGTGATAATGTAAATAATAATTAAATAATAAATATTAATAATAAACAATGATAATAATTGAATGATAATAATAAATAATGATAATAATTGAATAATGAATAATAATGATAAATGAGGCAATGATTGTTAATTTATTATAATTGTTAATCCTATTATTGTATCGTATTTTCATTTACTACTGAAGTGACGTTATTGATAAATGTTGACCATCGTATAATTCGTTACTTATTATTAAATGCGCAGCATTGGTAAATGCTGATCATTCATTGATTTAGCCGCATTTGGTTTCCAATGAACATCTTTGGGTAATGCTGATCATTCAGTTCATCCGCCCTTACTTTCCAATGGCCATCATTGGGTAAAGCTGATTATTTCGTTAAACAGCATTTGCCTTCCAATGAACACCATTGGGCAATGCTGATCGCTCGATCCATCCGCATTTGCTTTCCAATGGGCATCATTGAATAATGGTGATCATTCGGTTCATCCGAATTTGCTGTCCAATGGACGTTATTGGGCAATGGTAACTTTTCAATAAATATCCATTCATTGATCAATGGTCGTTCCTATACGCCATTGACAAATGCGGAAATCCCAATGGGTCCCTATTAATTGTCCAATGGAGTCGTATGAGGACCATTGGTTGCCATTGACGATTCAATGGAGTTTTTTACTACGCGAATACTCAAAAATACGTAAAGATTCTTCTTGGAAAAAAAAAATTCCGAACACAAATTTTTCCTGCCAACGAGTAATTTTTGTATCTTAACCAATCGGGTCTCTTACCTCGTCTTCACGGGTTTTTCGATTAAAAAAACCGTGTACATAAGGTTTTTTGATAAAAAAAACCGTGTACATAAATATTTTTTATGAAAAAACCATGTACATGGGGTAAGAGACTCGATTGTGTACGATAAACAAACATCTTGTTGGTAGAAAAACTTTTTAAAAAAATATTGGACAAAAATTCCGAAAAAATGTCTCTGAATCCAAAATGATGGTATGCAACTTTTTATCCTCTTAGTGATTTCACGAAAACCCAATATTTTTGGAGTTACGCTGCATTTTACAAATATGGTCGTTTTTTACGAAAAATTGAATGTTTTCGGGAAAATAAAATCGTACGAAACTTCTTAAAAAACGGAATTGAAGCTTATACTCCCCCCACAAATTTTTCAGCCGAAAAACAATTTTTAAAAAATGTCATGGATCATGCACCAGAATTTTAACCCCAAAAAAGGAGCCAAAAAAACGAGCCTGTTTCAAAGAGCGTGCTAGGTTTTAAAAAAATCGGAAAATTTTTTTGGAAAAAGGAAAATGCAGCTCAATATGTCCCATTTGAAACGCCGATTATTGAATTGAAATATCTTCATTTTTGAACGAGCAGTGAAACTTTTGGACGGCAGTGTACATCCCAAAAATAAATCTTCGTTCCAATCTCATCTATCGCGGAGGCTCGCAATTTCGTAACCCGTGCATGAAAATTCTAGGGAAGCCCTCACTTAAGTCGGGACCTTGTCGGGCTTGAACGTGGATGCCCTGACAGGAATTGCCCTTACACCGCCAGATAGGGCCCCGACAAGGCAATGCCAAAGTTGCCAGCCCTATTTACAATATGGCTGACCTAAGGCAACCCGTTGAGGATCTTGTCGGGCTTAAACGTGGATGCCCTATCATGAATTGCCATAACACGGCGAGGTTGGGTCCCGACATGGCAGTGCCAAAGTTTACAGGCTTACTTAGAGTATGACTGACTTGAGGCAACCCGTTGAGGACCTTGTCGGGCTTAAATGTGAATGCCCTTTCACGAATTGCCATAACACCGCCAGGTTGGGCCGTGACAGGGCAATGCCAAGGTTGCCAGGCTTACTTACAATATGGCTGACCTAAGGCAACTCGTTGATGACCTTGTCGGGCCTCGATCGGGCGACCCATATCTAAAGAAGTCGGTATAATTACAACAGAACCAAATCGGGCCCAAATAGGGCGAAAGTATCGAAGCCCTAATTATTTCAAACATGGTCCTGACGAGGCAATCCTTTGAGGACCCAATCGGGCTTCACGGGGAGTTAGTTCCGAGACTCGCTATGAGATGTCGCATACGACGTGCGCTCTCTCCCATACGGAATATGTAAATAGTATGCTTATATAGCCGAAGTGGGAGCACTGGTTGTTCTCGACACCGCAGTCAGGCCTCTCAGGAAGTTATGCCTGGAGGGAAGTCACACCCGCAAGATGTCCACATAGAAATCCTCTGCTTTATACTATTTTTACATAAAAATTCTCTTGCAGAATTATAAATAATATATTATTATTATTAGAATAATTCAATTTTACAATCTACACGCATGGCGATACTACGTAAGATATAATAATAATAATTAATAATGGATTATTAATAACAATAATAATAGTATTATTATTATTAAAATAATTCAATTCTTCAATCTGCATGTATAGCGATACTACGTACGTACTAAGGCCCTGATAGAGCTTGACCATGGGTTTGTCGTAGATTCTACATGGCAGACGTGAGGTGGTTGTAAAGGCCCTCATTTGGCAACCTTCTAAGGCCCTTTTCGTCCATTCAGGGGCCCTATCGGGCTTCCGTTCAAGGGCCCGAAGTAAGTTAGGGAAAACCGATCGGGGCCTAGTCGGGGCCTCAATTAAATTCACGCACGGGAAGCTCAAACTCAAATCTGCATATTTAACTGTAAAATTAGTAAAGACTACCGCGCATTTTCCGACCTATACGAACATTAGCCCGCTATACTTGAATTTACGAGTTTAACCGTAGATTGAAAAAGAATACTGTGTACTTTTTTCGACCCCTCACGGACGTGTGCGCCCAGATCGTGCAATATATATATATATATATATATATATATATCGCTACTGGTTATCCTGCATGGAATAACGCTTGTGCGAGAATGGGGCCTCTCGTGTTTCCACGTCCTGGTCTATTGTTGTACAAAATCACATGCGTTGTGGTGTGTAAGCCACGAAAAAAAAGAGTATAAAAGATCGTGCATCCTGCTTGAACAATGATTCTCTTACGTTACTTCGGCACAAACTTGTACACGATATCAAGTACCCATGCATTAAAGTCTCCACGAAAGTCTCAATGCAGCATGGCGCGCGATATTCAATCCATTTTCAAAAGAGAATCTAAGAAGTTGCGACAAGTGTGTATGACGAAAGCTCTCGTTATTACGTGACTTCCGTGTATCGCATTGGTATCGTTGAAATGAGGAACGATGGCTATCACATTCACGTATAGATTCACGCCGTCGCAACTTCTCACGACTTTGGCAAAGAATCGCTCGGCAAAGTATATCGCGTCGTTCAACCTGACAGATACATACTCCTTATTAATATTAATGAATGTCTGCTTCTCATATAAAAGTTGAGTGCCTGATTTATGTCGTCAAGTGTGTATGCTTTACGCCAAAGTGAAGAGAGCAAGAGAGAGAGAGAGAGAGAGAGAGAGAGAGAGAGAGAGAGAGAGAGAGAGGCTGTTGCATCGCCATAAATCTTGAGGCCATGGCGCGTTTTAAAAGTGGTTTCGATTCGTTACTTGTATTTTTAGCGAGTCCTTCCTCCTGACAAGCCCTCATTTTGCGGCCATCTCTCCCCTGATCCCTCCGTCTTTTGCCCTCCCCTCATTGCGATTGCGAAACGCCGCGGAACTCTCCTCCGTTCTCAAACCGCAGCGCATCGCGCCACTTGCGATACGCGCGCCTGAAAACGAGTTTGAAATTGTTGCCCCTGTCTTCTAAAATTCCCTTTAATGCCCTTAAGTGGGCCAGGGAGAGCTCGGTGGTGAGCCCTCTCAGCTCCGACCGAAAATTCGCTCTCGTGAAGAAAGATGATGATCCCTCTTCGCTAATTATCGTGCGATGTATCGTGTTTTGTTTTCGTACGCGTAGACCTTATTTACCTCGATCGATCTCGCACCCATAATCAAACAATGCGATTGACAGACATGATTACTATAATTCAATAATGTTGATAGGGAAGCGAGGGGTTTTTTGGAAAAAGGCCTGTATTGTCTAAAATATGTACCTACACTGTTAAAAAAATTTATTTGAAACCAATAAAATTTATTTGATGCAAGTAAATTAATTATTTGGATATTATCCCGTAATTCGTTATTGGGATGAAGTAAATATATTTTTGATGGAATTATCATTCTTCAACGAGAGCAAATATGAAATCGTTTAAAACGATGCACTATATTACTATATTACTATATTACTATACGAGAATGTACGGGCTACTAAAATATCAAACCCATTTACTTCAGCCAAGTAAATTAAAATTTGAATCAAGCTTCCGACTACGTGATTCCGAAAATTGAACTGTTTCATCCAATTCAATGATTGTTTGTACTCATACAGGTCATACTTTGGATTAATAAAAAACTTTTCTTGAAATGATACCGAATTTTTGGTGACGTGTATGTTTCCATAGAAGTTAGAAAATGCTTTCTCTAGATCTAGAAAATGCTCATTTAAATGGAACATCCCATCAGTTTCTTCCAAACCCAAATCTATTGGTCCAATTAAATATTGTTTTAGACCACCCGTGCAGAATTATTTATTTTTTCCATATATTTATCGGTTTTTACGATGAAAATCAGTTCCATATTCACAATTGATAGTTTCTAAGGGTCAAGTAACGAAAAAAAACATTTTAAGAAAAAAAAAAATTTCCCCCAATGGGGTTTGAACCCGCGATTCTCGTTTTTACGCATATCTTCAAATTCAATATGAATTAAATTTGTTTAAAATAGATAATTTGAAAGTTCATCGACTTTTCCGACTGATTTAGTTTTCTCGCATATTCGCGAACCCTAGAATATGTACGAGACCAGACTGAGGTTTGAAACCTTCCTACCTATCGAGCCTAACTAACGACCTAAGACTAGGACGCTAACTACTACACCACCGACTACTTTCGATATACCGATGTAAATATCATATTTATAGAACACAGGCCGAGAAATAAATACGTACCAAAATAGTATTAAGAATTCACTTTCATTACCCGAAGGCCATTTTTTGGTTCAACTTGTCTTTTAACTTAATTTTAAAAAATCAAATATTGAGTCAGATGAATAATAATAACAATAATAATAATACCAAAATAAGAATACCGTGTCATAATATTACATAATTTTGTCTTGTACCGGAAAAATACACGGTAAGGTGAAAAACTTAAATTACTTGCGTCAAAAAATTTCGGTTAATTCAATCACAAATTTTCCATATACACGGCTAATAACTCGAATTTGTGTTAAATGAATTAAATATTGCGCTCACATACAATAATCAATTCAGATAAATAATATTGATTTTTAAAATGAAAAAATCCTATTTTAATATTAAACAATTTTTATTTAGCTTGATAAAACAGAATGTTCCGATGGATCATTTGAAGTATTTGAATCAAGTAATTTTTTTTTCTTATCCCAGGACATCAAATCTTTGCATCTGGATATATTTTCTTGTACCAAAGAAAAACGCAATTGATGTAAAAAATCCAAATTACTTAGTTACAGTATTTTTGGTTTATCCAATCAAAAATATTATATATTCGCAACTAATAACTCCGGTTGGTGTTGCCCAAATAAAGTATTACGATAAAAAATATTAATTATTTCCATATAATATTTGTGCCTTGCTGTTCGTAGAATTCCTGTATTCGAATGAAATAACTGTAACTAGTATCAATTAATTAGATTATTTTGACCAAACAACTGCTACCAAGAAAATGACTTACTGAGCGCAATTTCTGTTTTCATTCAATGCAAAGAAAAATCGATTTGTCTCAAATAAATGCCACTCAAGTCATTTCCTTTATTTGGATCAAATACATTTTTTTAACAGTGTATACTTTTATGATTGTGAGTGAGAAGGTTTGTACAAAGTATATATTTGAGCACCAATTCCAATTGAAAAATAATTTTAAATCTTTACTCATCTTTTACACCAGACACTTTTAGAAAAAATGGGAGTCGTTACAACTTTTTTATCGATTGGAAATTTTTTTTTTTGCAACTGGGCTTGTTCCACAGAACACACCACTCTGTAAATTTTTGAGGATTTATAAAGGACCTCAGAGTTTGAAAAATTGAGAAGAAAAAACAATCGAAAGTGGTAATCCGTGAAAAAATTTTGATTTTTTTCAAAAAGGTTAAAGAAAAAATAGAAGACACCTATTTATAATTTTTTTGTATTTTTTTCAAAAACTACATTCAAAAACAAAAAGAATGAAAAAAATTGCCATCTGGGCCCATTTTTGACCAAGCCACAGGCTTTTGAAAAACACATCCAACGCATATTATTTTGAATCCGCCATTTTTTAATTTTGGCCCGTCTTTGCTTTTTATATTTCTTCTTTGATTGAAAAAAAATTCTTATCATTTATTCTATATTTTTTACGTTTTCTGTTGATTTTTTAAAAATTCTAAATTAAACCTGAGAAAATGTTTTAACGATGCTTACGACGAAACTTATAATCCAGCTTAATGATTTCTACCAAGGACTTCCTGGTTATATAATACGATTAGTAAACATTTATTTAATACTAATTCAAAAACTCTTTTATTTTCTTTTGGCGTTTAAAAATTTCACATGTTCTATATTCCTCAGAATTTAATTTAATACTTGAATTCCCTATATTTCAAAAGCCTGTGGCTTGATCAAAAATGGGCCTATATGGCAATTTTTTCATTCTTCTTGTTTTTGGATGTTGTTTTTGAAAAAAATACAAAAAAATTATATATAGGTGTCTTCTATTTCTTCTTTAACCTTTTTGAAAAAAATCAATTTTTTTTCGCGGATTACCACTTTCGATGTTTTTTTCTTCTCAATTTTTCAAACTTCAAGGTCCTTTATGAATCCTCACAAATTTACAGAGTGGTGTGTTTTGTGAAATAAGCCCAGTTGCGAAAAAAAAAAAATTCAATCGATAAAAAAAAGTATAAGGAAAATTCAACCCACTCCAGTTTGGGCGGCATTCTTTCCGGAATTGAACAATGTTTTTTTTAGTAAAAAAAAAAATAATAATAAAAAATGCGCTTCCGAGAAAACGAAGAATTTTATCGAAAAAGTGAAAAATTTCATAGACTTCAATAACTCAATTTTTTTTGTATTTTTTTTCGAAAAGTACATGTAAAGACGAACATTTTCGAAAAAAAACGTCCCGATTAGTCAATTTTTGAAGAAGTTATAGCTATTTGAAAAAACAAAAGCCTTTTTTTTGAATAATTCATAATTTGTTTTGGGTTGGGTAAAAAAATTTGAAAATTTCCTGAAAAATATTTTTAATGGGGTAGAAAAAAGACAAAAAATTTTGGCCAAATCGAAAGGGTCGATTTGACATGGAATGACCCATATATATCAATCCATGCACGCTTATTAGTGAGCAGGAAAATAATACACGCACACGGGGCAAGATGTAACATGTTACAACATTCCCCTGTTTTTGTTACAACTTGCCCCATGGGCTCATCATGTCTACTCAATAAAATATCTTAATAACTACAAATTTTAGAAGAATTTTTAAAAAAGCTAATGAAAGCAAGTTATACTTACATTATTGTAACAATGAAAACACAATGAACAATTAATTTAATATTAATAGTCAAAATCAAAATATTTCAAATTTCCGGTCAAAATTGAGTGTTACTACTTACCCCTGTTACAACAAGCCCCCTATTTATTTTATCGGTTTATCTTATCAGACATCAACATTCCGTCGTTAATTCCACGTATCGATTCACAGTTATTGTCAATTTAGACGAGCAAAATGTGCGAGGGAAAGAGAAGATCGAATTTATTTTCACCGTTATCCTCATTGACGTTATCCTTTGCATTTGTGCAAGTACATAAGCCGTCGTTGTAACGATGTAAGGAAGTTTTATGCATGGTCGTGCCGAAGCTCGTAAAACATCACTGGGACGCTCCCAGAGAATCAACCAATCGGATTATAAAGAATCCTGATTGGAGTATATGTGTAAGCCGAATACTTGTTTCTTTTTATCCCCGTCTCTGACTCTCTGTCCCTTTCTTTCGTCCTGCTGGCGCCCTCAACATAATTTTGCCTTCGCTTATTCTTGTATCGATCCTGATCGTTCTGTAATGCCATCGATCAATTTCGACGTGACACATTCAACGTGTGACACAAACGAGAGAAACCAGCACATTCTGGTGAACTATTTTCTCTTTTCCTCGGCTGGCCATCGTTATTTTTTCTTTTAAATAATTATTTTACAACGATCCATCATTTTTTCTCTATTATCGAGAGACTCGTGTCACAACGAGTCTGTAGAATTTTAATTTATCGAAGTCCCCTCGATGTTTCGACACCGGGGTCGTGCCTGGAATAAATAAATTAAGAAAAAAGAACATTGGCAAAAAAAGAATAAACATCCATCGACACGGTGAGATGACGTTGAGAGCGATAGAATTTCGCGTGAGGGACTTGAAAAGTTTCAAAAAGCTTGTACAGCGCCAAAGAGGAGGAAGGCAGGAGGAAAAGGAAGCAAGGAGAGAGACGAAGAGGTCATTGTCGAACGAGCGAAGCTCGATGTCGTTTCTCCCACACGTAGAACGTTTATATTCCCATGAGCACACCAGCCAATTAACAAAATGGGATGGCATTAATGGAATGCCCGGTATAAGGATGGATCCTTGATGCTCGGTAGCAAATGAAAACGTAGGTCTCGTTGATTGTGTGGCACGAGGGAATGGCTGTAAAAACGGAACATTCCGCTATAACAGCGCAAAAGAGAAGAGACGAGGAGGAGCCGAGAGGGAAGAGATGAAAAGAGGGTAGGAGTCAATTCTGTGAGCGTCGAGAGAGCTCTCGTCTTCACGCATCGTTTGCCACCAGTTTCACTCTCTCCTCTGTATCATGGACCATATACAGCTCATTGTCCTTTCTTCCTTCCTGGGAATACACGAGCCAAACTCACACACACACTCATAATCCTTTCGACTCCGAGCATTCCAGTTTGCATGAGCTCGAATAACCATTTAACGACCAGAAAAATGTAAACCCAATTTTTATTCCCTTTTCTTCACTCGACAATAAACGATACACGCCTCGCAACGAGAGGTTGCTTTAATCTAGTTGCAAAAAAAAGGATCGTCATATCTGGATCGCAGAAGGGTTTACAACGATAAAGATGCTTGAATATTTTTAATTATTTTTTTTTGTTCATCGCATCTTCATTCCCCGATACAACGAGATTCAATATCGAGCGAAATCTCAGCATCGTATCGAATATCTTGGAGTTGGTAGCGGATATGTACCGTTCCGCGAAGCACGGAGTGAATATAGCGTATGAATATTCATAACGTAACAGGATTACTATTACAGATACAAGAGAGATTAAATGCCCCTCCCCCTCGCCACGTCCTTTTCCGACATCCCAACGAATATATTAGTGCGGGGGTATAAAATAAAGAGAAAAATCATTAGTGAGATGCCGAAATTTAAATGAATTCGAGATTATACCGCGCTGTTCTTAATTAAATTTCGTATCGTTCATCATGCGCCACCAGTTGGAAGACCTGAGACTCCGTATAAACAATGTCGTAAAATTTCGACGTGAGATTCATCATTGTCAGATTTACTCTTACAATAGTCCGGAATCCTTTCTCTTTTCGGTTTTCCAAACACTTATTGAGTGGTCCAATTGCAAAGCTGCTTTCCTGACGGAGAAAAAAACCAGGTCTAATTTATGGATAACAGTGATTATTGCCACGGAAAAAATGACTTAGTTGGTCCAACGAAATACTTAGTGCTCGGAGCGCCAGAAGAGAAATTGATTGGATCAATTAGACAGTTGGTTGGATCAACTAGTTATTTAGTTGACTTAGTTGTGGTAACCAATAATCCAGTTGATGCAACCAACTATCTAGTTGATCCAACCAATTTCTCTTCTGGCGCTCAGAACGCAAAGTGTTTGGTTGGACCAACTAAGTCATTTTTTTTCCGTGTGCTGAAGTCATTGAACTCCTATACGGATTATGCGAAGAGTATGCTTATCTAGACGAGTGTGAGCACGGAATATTAGCAGAAGTCGGTGTCCAAAAAATCCATGCAAGGAGTTCTTGCCGACTGATGCCCATGGGAACGGAATCCCCATTCCGTTTGAAATGGGGAAGTCAATCCTCATTGAAAAATCCCTATTCGATTTCAAATGGGGAATTCAATGGCGAAAATGTCCTTGGGCAATTCGGCATTCATCTCCATTGGTCATTTTGGCAATGGGGAATGAATGGCGATTTTTCAATGGCGACGAATGGAGTTTTTTACTACGGGAGGGCCGGATTAGGCTCTGTGGCGCCCCTAGGCAGGCTCTGTGGTGCCCCTAGGCGGCACAGCTAGCTACAAATATTGAAACGTTTAATGAATAATAGAAAACGGGTGAAAATAATTTATTTGTAAAATCTTTCAACCACCCACGCAAACTCTGCTATAAGTTGGTCAAACTGGATATTTGACGTCATTTCTGATTCAATGCACAAGCAGAGATGGGCAGTAATCGATTACTTTCGTAATTTCGTACGGATTACATTTGTAATCTGTAATTCGAATAATTGCATTACGGATTACATTTATAATCTGTAATCCGAATAATTGGATTACGGATTACATTTGTAATCTGTAATCCGACTTATTGGATTACGGATTACATTCATAATCGGTAATCCGAATAATTGGATTACGGATTACATTTGTAATCTGTAATCCGAATAATTGGATTACGGATTATTTTTGTAATCTGTAATCCGAATAATTGGATTACAGATTACATTTGTAATCTGTAATCCGAAAATTGGTTTACGGATTACATTTTTAATCTGTAATCTGTAATCCGAATAATTGGATTACGGATTACATTTGTAATCTGTAATCCGAAAAATTGGATTACGGATTACATTTGTAATCTGTAATCCGACTTATTGGATTACGGATTACATTTATAATCTGTAATCCGGATAATTGGATTACGGATTACATTTGTAATCTGTAATCCGAATAATTCGATTACGGATTACATTTGTAATCTGTAATCCGAATAATTGGATTACGGATTACATTTTTAATCAGTAATCCGAATAATTGGATTACGGATTACATTCGTAATCTGTAATCCGAATAATTCGATTACGGATTACATTTGTAATCTGTAATCCGAATAATTGGATTACGGATTACATTTTTAATCAGTAATCCGAATAATTGGATTACGGATTACATTTTTAATCAGTAATCCGAATAATTGGATTACGGATTACATTCGTAATCTGTAATCCGAATAATTGGATTACGGATTACATTTGTAATTTGTAATCCGAAAATTGGATTACGGATTACATTTGTAATCTGTAATCCGAATAATCGGATTACGGATTACATTTGTAATCTGTAATCCGAATAATTGGATTACGGATTACATTTGTAATCTATAATCCGACTTATTGGATTACGGATTACATTTATAATCTGTAATCCGGATAATTGGATTACGGATTACATTTGTAATCTGTAATCCGAATAATTCGATTACGGATTACATTTGTAATCTGTAATCCGAATAATTGGATTACGGATTACATTTTTAATCAGTAATCCGAATAATTGGATTACGGATTACATTCGTAATCTGTAATCCGAATAATTGGATTACGGATTACATTTGTAATTTGTAATTTGTAATCCGGGATTACGATTACGCCCATCTCTGTGCACAAGGTGGCAAGAGCATTGAGATGCTTCGGTGACCAGGTCGATCCTAGTGCAGTTTCATGACCGGGTCGTCTGATGGCGCTGAGTGTCAAATCTGAAATAAAATTCGAATGTATTTAAAAAAATATAAGTACAGTCAACTTTCATCTATTTTACCGCCAGCTATTTTACATCGCCGGCTATTTTACGAAATCACGACCAGCTATTTTACCGAGGTATCCTTCCCCTATCCCCCACTCTATTCTCCTCTCTGCCAACTGTCGTAATGTCGCGCCTTGCCGTGAGATGTCGCCACCATTTCTATCAGTGGTGGAAAACTTCTCACGCCGTAAAAAAAGTGGCAAGCGTCAGTCCCGACCACGTAAAATAAGTAAGAATTCACTGTACATTCATCATAAGATGGAAGAAAAAGAATTTGGCAATCATAATTTTCACTTTTAGTCAAATTAAAAAAGAAAAAGTCCAGGTGTTCCGGAGAAAAGAAGACATCGAAAAAAAATCAGAGATCGTGGCGCCCTCCAAATTGTGCCGCCCTAGGCGATTGCCTAGGTTCGCCTAGGTGGTAATACGCCACTGGCTGAAGAGTCCGGTACTCCAGTCCAGGCCAATACTCCAATATTGCTGAAGGACTACAGTACTTTTCATTGCTACTTACAGTAAAAATTAGGGCCCATTGAAAATCGCTAGAGTGATACAGTAATTAGTACTATCCAGTCCAGTAATCAGTACTATTCAGGCCATACAAATTAATGATACCAGTGATTATTACTGATTCAGTACAATAAATTTTAATCGTTATTTTCCGATCAAAATTCATGGAGTACTCCAGTAATTTTTACTGGCAGCTCTGCATGAAAAATCACTAGATTAGCTGCTCGAAATGCCGCTGCGCTAGACTAATCCATGAAAAATCACTGGACTAATCTATGAATAGTCGCTGGACTTGTTATTGGACTTGTTATTTCCCGTTTGAAATTTATGGAGTATTCCAGTAATTTGTACTGGTAGCTCCGCATGAAAAATCACTGTATACCTTCTCTAAATACTATAGCACTGGACTAATTTATGAAAAATTACTAGACTAATCTGTAAATAGTGACTGGACTTGAACCGTACTAAATTTAATGGTTCCTCGAGTCGAATCGAGTTTATGAAAATGTGTAATTTATATTTGCACAACGTACGACTCGCGACTGATTCAATAAGTTATCTATAGGTTTAGTTCAGTGAATAGCGCATTAAGGACCAAAATGCTAGTGTCAGCGTTGCCGAGGGTGACACATTATACTGCCAGCGTAAGCTAGAAGTTTCCCCTGACGTAAAGAGCTTTGACACTATGTTGTGTATATACATGGGGCATTCCACGCCAAATCGACCACTTTAGAACTCGACCCTTTTCGATTTGGCTGAAACTTTTTTATTTTTTTTATTCTATCAAAAACATTTTTCAGAATTTTTTCAAATTTTTACACCCAGCCGATAAAAAGTTATAAATTTTTCAAAAAAATTTGCTTCCCATTTTTCAAATAGCTATAACTTTTTCAAAATTTAACGTATCAGGACGATTTTTTTTCAAAATTTTTGTTTTTTAATGTACTTTTTGAAAAAAAATACAAAAAACATTATAAAAACCCATCTTCATCGTTTTTTTCCCCAGATTTTCGGAAAAAATCGAAAATTTCTCGATGATTACCATTTTTGATTTTTTTTTCTTTTTATTATATCAAACTTTGACATTTTCTGCAAATCCTCGAATTTTTTCAGAGTGGTGTTTTCTCGATTTCTATTTTTTTTTCCAATTGAAAAAAAAACTTTCTTTAAACTAGCCTTATTTCTCATAACATCATTCTGCAAATTTTTGAGGGTGTTCAGAGGACTTCCAAACTTGAAAAAAAAAAAAATAATAAACAAAAATTGAAAATGGTAATCATCGAGAAATTTTCATTTTTTTTCAAAAATTTCTTGAAGATGACCACTTTCAATTTTTGTTTTTATTGTTTTTTTTTTTCAAGTTTCAAAGTCCTCTGAACACCCTCAAAAATTTGCAGAATGGTGTTCTGAGAAATAAGGCTAGTTGAAAAAAGGTTTTTTTTTTCAATTGGAAAAAAAATAGAAATCGAAAAAACACCACTCTGAAAAAATTTGACGATTTGCAGAAAATGTCAAAGTTTGATATAATAAAAAGAAAAAAAATCAAAAATGGTAATGATCGCGAAATTTTCGATTTTTTTCCGAAAATCTAAAAAAAAAACGATGGAGATGGGTTTTTATAATTTTTTTCGAAAAGTACATTGAAAAACAAAAATTTTGAAAAAAAATCGTCCCAATACGTCAAATTTTGAAAAAGGAATAGCTATTTGAAAAATAAAAAGCCAATTTTTTTGAAAAATTCATAACTTTTTATCGGCTGGGTGTAAGAATTTGAAAAACTTCTGAAGAATGTTTTTGATAGGGTAAAAAAAGATAAAAAAGTTTCAGCCAAATCGAAAAGGGTCGGGTTCTAAAGTGGTCGATTTGGCGTGGAATGCCCCATATAAAGGACCTGAAATTCTGGGGCAGTCGTTGAAGGTATCGGTGGAGGGTTCTGGCTGGTTCGTTCGGGCTGTGTTCAACCTCATCTCTCCATCCGCCTTATATCGATCGATCACAAAATTGAGGATGAGGGCTCCAATACCGAGGGAGACTCCAAGAAAGAGAGGAATCGATGCATCGATGTGCGGTGATGTGCAGACAGAGAAACGACGAGAATGAGAAGGAAGGTGCTCATCGTGAGTCCCAATTTTGTCCTCGCTCGTTCTCCAGTGCCAGCAACCCTACGCCATACCCTGGATCCTTCGTGCACCCTCTTCACTCGGGGATATACCGCTTATGACGCTATCTGACCATCGTCCGACCGCATATAACGGCTAAGCCCACGTGACATAAATACCACATTAGATATCGTCTCGAAATATGCCAACCTCTGCCGATGCTGTCTCTCTCCCTCACACACTCAATTTCCCTCATTCTCTCCCTCTTGCCACCTCAAAACTCGAGCACACTCGACGACCCAGTCGAAATCTAACCACGATCTTGGACTACCCAAATTATCGAGAAGAGAGACCCTTATTTTCGTAACTCAATGTGGCACTAATTATACGTAACATTCAGTCGTTCGTGGTGATAGCTGGCGCCCAGGCCTCGACTCCGGACGTATTCCATCAAGGAGAAAATTCCCCAGAGCCACTTTCCGGACTTGACGAAGGCCAAAATGACAACTGTCACGGGTAATCAGACTCTTGGAAGACGACGATAAGAACCAGAAACAACTCTGGTTCGTTGGAGATGACATGATAAGAGGATTAGCGCTTCTGTATACAAGCTATCTAGAGATACTGATTAAAATAGTGCATTTTGAGACAGTGTTCCAATTTCAAGGCCGATTTATTATGCTTATTTTTGTTAGATGAAAAAAGTATTTGAGGTTTTTTAAAGTGAGGGTTTTTATTCATACTTATTAAAATGTTTCGAAATTTTTTGAATTGCAATTAACTACAAATAGACATTTTATGCAATATCCCGTAGTAAAAAACTCCATTGAATCGCCAATGGCAACCAATGGTCCTCATACGACTCCATTGGACAATGAATGGGGACCCATTGAGATTTCCGCATTTTTCAATGGCGTATAGGAACGACCATTGATCAGTGAAAGGATATCCATTGAAAAGTCACCATTGCCCAATGACGTCCATTGGACAGCAAATGCAGATGAACCGAATGATCACCATTACTCAATGATGCCCATTGGAAAGCAAATGCTGATGGACCGAGCCATCAGCATTGCCCAATGGTGTCCATTGGAAGGCAAATGCTGATGAACGAAATGATCAGCTTTAACCAATGATGTCCATTGGGAAGTAAATGCGGATGCACTGAATGATCAGCATTATCCAAAGATGTCCATTAGAAACCGCGTCGCGTTAGTTCCGAGACTTGGCGCGAGATGTCGCAGGATGCCAACCCGCTGAACTCCCATACGGATTATGCGAAGAGTATGCTTATCTAGACGAGTGTGAGCACGGAATATTAGCAGAAGTCGGTGTCCAGAAAATCCATGCAAGGAGTTCTTGCCGACTGATGCCCATGGGATAATCCCTATTCCGTTTGAAATGGGGAAGTCAATCCTCATTGGAAAATCCCTATTCGATTTAAAATGGGGAATTCAATGGCAAAAATGTCCTTGGGCAATTAGGCATTCATTCCCCATTGCCTACAAAAACCAATGGAGATGAATGCCGAATTGCCCATGGGGATTTTCTTCATTGAATCCCCATAGGATAATCCCCATTCCGTTTCAAATGGGGAAGTCAATCCTCATTGGAAAATCCTCATTCGATTTCAAATGGGGAATTCAATGGCGAAAATCCCCTTAGGCAATTGGGCATTCATCTCCGTTGGTTATTTTGGCAATGGGGAATGAATGGGGATTTTTCAATGGCGACGAATGGAGTTTTTTACTGCGGGATTGAATTAATTTAAAAAAAAGTCAATATATGGTTACCATGATTCTAACTTTTCTGCTCGTCTGAAACGAAAAACCAAAGAATTCTAAATTCGAATAATTTGGGTGAAATAATAAAAAAATTATTATTTTACAAAGTGTCGTTATGTGGAAAGTTTAGTTTCAATGCAATATTAATACCAATATTGAATTAATTAAAAGAAAAGTTGATCTTTGGTTGCCTCGATTTCGACTTTTCTGTTTATCTGAAACAAAAAACAAAAGGAATTCTTAATTAGTATAATTTTGACGAAAGCAGGTACAAAATTTGTAAAAAAAAAAAGTTAAACTTTTACAAAATGTTGTTAGGTAGAAAATTAGTTTCGATATTTACCGATTTTTCATAATTGATGGGGTGTCAAAAATGAAAAAAAGGTTTAAATTGCCGGAGACCGTTTTCGATCTGAACTATTGCAGGTTATAATTCTATTAATTTTGGGAATTGGGAGAGGCTGATTAGGAGAGGCTGAGGCACGACGGCCCCCCTCGAAAATTTGATTTTTTAAAAAGTTCTCGGTTTCGTGTCAAATTATCATAAATTCGATGTATTGCCTCATTTTTAGGCTGATCCGCGATACATGGGGCATAATGGACCACCTTAAAAAATTAGGTCAGAATTTTTTTTTTCTTTAAATTATGATGAATTTAACGTATTCATCGATTTTTAGACCGATGCACTACGTCCGGGGTAAAATGAACCATCAAAAAATATTTGAAAACAATTTATTTCCAACACAAGTGAACTATTTTTGAAAGAAGGCAAAATTATCTAATCTGAAAAAAAAAAATTGTTGGGTTGAAAAAAAATAATTTGAAAATATATAAGAGGCGTTCTATCCCAAATCGGACAGTTTGAAAACTTTTTTTTAATTTCCTCAATTTGTTTATATTTTGTAGTACCCATCAAAAGACCTTTACTGTTAAATTTTGAGATTTTTTTAAATTACCCGTTCAAAAGATATTAAATTAACAAAAAACCCGTTCTTTTTTTGATATTTTGGTCATAACTTCTGTAATAATGGTCCGAATTAAAAGTTTTTTTTTCAAAATTTTAGTTTTTTTATGGCTTTTCCAGAAAAAAATACAACAAAAATATTCGACGAGTTTTTGAATGAGTTTTTTTGGGTTTTAAACTTCAAATCGCGTTTTTAATAGTGAGTGTCATTTTTTATTTAAAAAAATTTTTTTTGCTTTGACCATCTATCTATTCAACAATTTTTAAGACTAGTCCGATTGTGGAATTTCAATAACTACTATTTTTTTCGATTTTTGAAAATTGAAATTTTTTGTTTTTTTTCAAATTAATTATTATGAATACCAATTTTTGTTACTGTATAGTAATTTTTCAATAATTTTGAATTAATTTTGAGACTTTTTTATTGTTAACAGATTTTCAAAGTTAATAATTAATCGATGAGCAAATAAACAACAGTTCAAGAATTGGATGAGTGGGCATTGAACCTAAATAGTCTACCGAATATTGCTGTCAAATTTTCACCTGAGAAACATTATTTAGATGCAAGAGAAAATTTTTATTTGTGATACAATACTGCGAAGTCAATCACAGGGTGACACAAAAGTTTCATTCAATTATTCCAATGAGCAATGAAACGTATTGGCAAACGAATATTCTAATTCAGGAAATAATCGTATATGTAAGGTTTTTTAAAAAATACGTGAATAAAAACTGTTGTTATTATTGTTCATAAACAGACTAAACGATTAATTATTAATTTTAAGAACCTGTTAACAATAAAAAAGTATAAAAATAACTAAATATTGAAAAAATACTATACATCAACAAAAATTGGTAGTCATAATAATTTATATGAAAAAAAAAAAAAAATTTAATCGAAAAAAATAGTAATTATGGAAATCCCACGATCGGACTAATTTTAAAAATCGTTGAATAGATAGATGTTTAAAAAAATAAAAAAAATAAAAAAAATGACACTCACTTTCAAAAACGCGATTTAAAGTTTGAAACTCGAAAAACTCATTCAAAAACTCTTTGAATATTTTTGTTGTATTTTTTTCTGAAAAGGCCACAAAAACAAAAATGTTGAAAAAAAACTTTTAATTTGGACCATTATTAAAGAAGTTATGCCCAAAATACCAAAAAACGAGCGGTTTTTTTGTTAATTCAATATCTTTTGAACAGGTAATCAAAAAAATCTCAAAATCAAACAGAAAGAGTCTTTTGATAGGTACTAAAAAATATTTAAAAAATGAGGAAATAAAAAACAAATGTTTTTCAAACCGTCCGATTTGGGTTGGAATGCCCCATAAGTTATTTATGATTTAACGAATTTTCAATTTATCTATATATTGTTTTATGTTAACCATACAACAATAACATTTATTATGATTTATGAAACACAATTTTTTAAGATAAAAAAAAAATTTATCATTTCTTAGAGGGGAGCCGTCGTGCCCCAGATTCCCCTACTTTTGCAGCCATATATTTTCTATTCCAAATGCTTTAAAAATATATCCAAAACACAAAATATCTTCCGACCCGTTACACTATGGAATCCTGTCTTTATCATGATCTTACACCACGATAATTTCAAGATTACACTGGTTTTATACTTTGTGGAGTGCGTTAAGGGGGCGCGAGGCAAGGCCAATAGTCATGACCCATCGTTTGTTGAACGAGGCATTAACGAATTTGAATTTACTTTCCGTGGAACGCCCTCACACTGGCATTAAAAAAATGTGTAGTGTATTATACATCCATATATAAATATTGTATTATGCATAAGCTATAACCAAATCCCACGTATGCCTATTTCGTATTCTCATTTTTCACACCTCGGCTCCTCCGCTACTTCTGCACCAACACACGCACACAAACACACACACACACACACACACACACACACACACATACACACACACACACACTGACAAACAGCGGTTGGCTCGTGAGATATTAATCTTGCGTTCCGCATTGGCACCCCGCGGCGTCTTCTTCGATAAAAACGAATCGAACCTCCAAAAAATTAAATACAATCTCACCTTCCCTCCCCGGTAGAATGATTTATGAAGCTCGATTCTCATATGCGCTTCGAGAATCACGTCCTCCCGAACAAATTGTTCGGAGTCGTTCCTCCTTTGAATTCTTGTCGTTCCTGCGGACAGAATGGCGTGTAGTATTTTATATGTGATAAAGAAGAGAGGGAGAGGGGGAAAAAAGGTTTTGGCACAACGATCGGTCTGTGCGCGATTATTCACCGGAGTGCACATGAAGACGCGTCATTTCATTATGACCACTTGACCACTTCTGACCTCTCGGACATTTTTCGCGTCTGGAACGAAGATTTGCATTGCATCGAGCAATTTTTGGTGGAAAAGCCGCTGGCACAATGTGTGTTTGTGTGTGTGTGTGAAATTACTGCTAAGAGGCGAGAGGGTAGCTGATGGTGAATCTGAAGTGGAGCGAATGGCACGTGTAGGCTTCGCGATAATTGGTGACAACTATAGGATAGAGTACCGCAACCGCAAGTGTGGCAAATCTCTCTTGTCGCCCGGGTATACCGCATGCGCACACGCGTGCACAATCGTGGATGCACATCGCCGAAGACCCGAAGTAATAAATTTCATTGGGTAAAAAAGTCTCGCTCGGTTACGAGAGAGAGAGAGAGAGAGATAGAGAGAGAGAGAGAGAGAGTGAGATTGATGGAGGAACGCGCAAGGTGAGAGCGCTGAGTTACAAGTTGTGTGCAGCCTTTTGCGCATCCTGTCGTGCTCTTTCTCTCTGTCTTTCTCTCGCTGACAGTGCTCATTCGCGAGCAGAAAAAGTGCCACCCGAGAAGTCGAGTTCGTCACTTCGATCCGCTAGAGCAATTTTTCTCACGTGTGAAAGTTATTTCGAGCAATCAACGCGCAATGTCTGATTCGTGTCTCTTCCTCGGATTTGAGACGTCTATATGTGCAGCTTTCATTCTTTCTTGATGGCATGATCCGCCTTGGTTAGTCGCATAGATAAACATTTTTGTTCATATATATCAGAGCTGGGCAAAGTACCGGGAAGTACTTCAAGTACCCGTGCGTGAAAATTCTAGGGAAGCCCTGACTTAAGTCGAGACCTTGTCGGGCTTGAACGTGGATGCCCTGTCAGGAATTGCCCTTACATCGCCAGGTTGGGCCCCGACAGGGCGATGCCAAGGTTGCCAGGCCTATTTACAATATGGCTGATCTAGGGCAACCCGTTGAGGACCTTGTCGGGCTTAAACGTGGATGCCCTGTCATGAATTGCCACAACACCGCCAGATTGGGCCCCGACATGGCAGCGCCAAGGTTTCCAGGCTTACTTACAATATGGCTGACTTAAGGCAACCCTTTGAGGATCTTGTCGGGCTTCGATCGGCCAACCCATATTCAAAGAAGTCGGTATAATTACAACAGAACCAAATCGGGCTCAAATAGGGCGAAAGTATCGGAGCCCTAATTATTTCAAACATGGTACTGACGAGGGCCTAATCGGGCTTCACGGGGAGTTAGTTCCAAGACTCGCCATGAGATGTCGCATACGGCGTGCGCTCTCTCCCATACGGAATATGCAAATAGTATGCTTATATAGCCGAAGTGGGAGCACGGGTTGTATTCGACACCACAGAGTCAGGCCTCTCAGGAAGTTAATGCCTCGAGGGTAGTCATATCCGCAAGATTTCTACGAAATCCTCTGTTTTATACTATTTTTTCGTAAAAATTCTCTTGGAGAACTATTAACAATATATTATTATAATATATATATTACAATAATAAATATTATAATATGTATTATATAATAATAATTATAATATATTATTAATTAATTATTAATAACAATAATAATAATAATAATAATATTATTATTATTAAAATAATTCAATTTTACAATCTACACGCATAGCGATACTACGTACGTACTAGGGCCCTATTGGGCTTCTAGTCAAGGGCCCGAAGTAAGTTAGGAAAAACCGATCGGGGCCTCAATCAAATTTACGCACGGGTATACCCGTGCGTATACAACTTTGTCTACAAAGTACAATGTAGCGTAAGTAATTGAAGTATCAATCAACGGCAGTACACTACGATCTCGATTTAAGCAGCTTCGATATAAACAAGAGTCCCCACTATGCGGCGGATATCGATCGACGTAGCACATGGTGTGAGAGCGCCGGTGTGCAACTTCGACATTTGCGCAACTTCGATTTAAGCAAGTGTCTAGCGGTGCCAGTCCTGCCGCTCTTGCTTAAATCGAGATCGTAGTGTACTTAAGGTACTACGCACTTATTACTTGGAGTACGTAAGATTTAAAGTACTTGAAGTACAAGTACTTTGAATATCAAGTATCAAGTACTTTTCAAGTTTTCAGGAATATCTCGTAAGTTCTAGTACTTACGTTTGATTTCTTATACTCATTTGATTTTTATTCGAGTACTTTTTGTATGAAAACATTTTTTCATCTTGTGCAATCCACTGAGATTATAAGCTGGTTAGACAGATTGGAACAGAAGTATTTAATCAAAGAATTTACAATAATTCGAAAATAGCATTCACGATTTTAATTATGATTTATTTTGATGCAGGTTTGAAAAAGAAGGAATAAAGAATATAATACATGAATTGTTGAAACTACTCCAACTTCGTGTTCGTCTTCAAAAAACTGTCGTAGGTGACAGTTGACGGACAGTATGTCTATACGTCACGAAATATTATTTTTAATTACATTTTCAAAGATTTTGTACATGCAACCATCAGCAAGACACATTCAAAAGTACTTAAAACAGTACTTGAAAGAAAGAAAAGTTTTTGAAATATTGAGTACAATACTTAAAGTACATGCCAAGTACTTGAAAAGTTAAGTACAATATTTGAAATACTTTTCAAGTACTTGCAAATTTAAGTACAATACTTGAAGTACTTTGTAAGCTGGTCGATATCCAAAGAGATATCTGTTGGAAATTGATCCAAGACTTGAGGCGGTATTCTGGTGTAGAGACATAGATTTTGGGTATTTTGTCGACCTCGATAAAAAAATATTTTCAGCATACTTTTTTTCCAACATATTTATTAATATTTTGGCGATAAACAAGAATAATTTCGAGATATAAAAATGAAAATTAAATAAGTTATAAGTTGATAAAGTTGGGGCTAAAAAAAGAGGTGTGTTGGCTGACAGTGCTGACATGATTGCAACCTTTCTAGTCGTGCGATACAAAATTTTAAAAAAAGATTCTTAATAAGTAAAGATGTCGTTATAGCCCCCACTTCAAAAAAAACGAAAAACAAATTTCGCAAAATGGCAGCAATGTGAACAATAAAGAGCGTTTTTCAACTTTTTCCATTGTTTTTAATTTTTTTACAATAGTAAAACAAATAATGTTGATATAAAAGTGGCAGGGGCGATATACATTGAGTTATACATTGAAGATTGGTAAAAAATTTGAAGTAAATCGGTTAAATAGAATTTGAGATATCACACTGAGAAAATAATTTATGTATTTGTGAGAAATATATTTAGTTGGCACTTTTACTTAAATATTCCTTAACTGTTACAAAATTCATTAATCGTTAAGAAATATTTCATTTGTGTGAAAATTATTCATTAACTGTTGACAAATCATTGGTTTCGCCATATTTAACTTTACATTTGTTAACAGTCAAAAAATTCTGGCACATTGTCGTCTCAGTGCATGCGTTCAAAGTTACGTTCCGAAGTGACAGGCCCAGTTGCTGCGTCACTAAAATAGTTATACCTCCGTAAATTATTGGAATTAAAAAACTTATTTTTGAAGATATATTCTTAAACGTCCAAACTTCTAGAATATGCAAAATAAATTATTTTTTCAAAATTCCAGACCAGAATACTCCCTTAATTGAGTTTGCACCAGCGAAATTCTTGAAATTATGACGATCATGATGTAACCGATATTGAAATATCGAAGCAACTATTAAATGGATTCTGTGGCGATGGAAATCAATATTATCAAGAACTTTGCAAACTATGTGATATTTATCGCAGTTGTACATACTTGATCGAGAATCGCGCGCCTAGAGCGAGCAACACGCAATACTCTCCTGCACGGCTGAAAGAATAGCGCCAGGCGCCGGTTCTCTATTTCGTGTATTTCGATAGAATTTTCCACAACTTTTGCGCATCCCTGAAGCTTTCATGATACATTAACATCAATTATTCATTTGCCTCGTTTCTCTCAGTCCCAATTCTTCTCTCTTCTACATCCTCATTCGTGAAATCCATCAGCCGAAAACAAAGGGTTTCACAAAGTGATTTTCCGAGAGTGTTTGGAAAACCTTGAAATTCCTATTACAGAAGACGAGCACATAGTTTTGTGGCGCCTAAAGTTTTGTGTGCAAAGCACACATGAACCCTTTGACTATATACAGCAAAGCCCCAGCCCGTCCAAGAGGATCAACCCAAGATTAATTTAGTTGACCTCTCTGGGATAGATTGATGTTAGGATTTAACGTCCCTACTCACTGAGCTTGAAGCTCCTCTCTCTCGCTCTCTCGGCCTCTATTTACCGACGTGCTCATCGGCCCGAGTCGTGTGCTTCTCTCACCCTGAGTTATATATTTCGCACGCGTTTGCCACCCGCCTATATTCACCATTTACAATGGCCGCAATCTCACCCGCATCAAGTCTAATTACGAAGATAAGTAAAGATGCGGTAAAGCCAGTCCACTGTATATATGCACTAACGTGGTACGTCGGTAATGGCGCCAGTTAAGAACCATTAGACGAAGTAGAAGCAACGGAATATAGAAGCATTAAGGTCGCCAAGTCAGTTAAGGGGGTCGAGTCCGCGTCAAAACGGCGATTTTTAATAATAAATTATAATTTTTGTAGAATACTTACAAATATCATGTTATGTCCACCATTTGAGGTACCATATGAGCAATTTTTTGGGACTAGTTAGAACCCTTAAGGTGCACCGGTGTCCTAAAAAGCCTAGTTTTGAGTTTTTTACACTCTGCGCATGATTCAGAATGAACCGCTGGACGGATTTTGTTCTACGGCGTCTCATTTCTTCCGTAACGCTGTTCCCCATGGGATGAACGCGGCACATTTCGTTTTTTGCCCTTTATTTCAGAGTTGCAGGCCAGTTTCGAAATTGGTAGCCTATTTTGAACTGTCCAGGCATTGTCCTGATCACAATTTTGACTTGAATCAAAATGTGCCGCGCTCATCCCGTGGGAAGAAGCGTTACGAAGGAAATGAGATGTCGTAGAACAAAATCCGTCTAGCAGTTCTTTCTGAATCATGCGCAGAGTGTAAAAACTCAAAACTAGGTTTTTCAGGACACCGGTGCACCTCAAGGGTTTTAACTAGTCCCGAAAAATTGTTCATTCGGTACCTCAAATGGTGGATGATACATCATATTTGAAGGCATTCTACAAAAATTATAAATTATTATTAAAAATCGCCGTTTTGACGCTGACCCGACTCCCTTGAAGTTATAAAAAATTGATTTTTTTTAAATTCAAATGTCATATTCTTTGATCACTTTTGCATTCACTTCTGAAAGGATAAGTCGAAATGTTCAAAAATGGCTAAGTTACGGGCCAAAATGTAATAAAGTCAGTAAAAAAATAAGTATAAAAAATGTAATAAAGTGACCGCGTTAGCGCCACATCCTGTAATCATTTTATAAGTCGATGTTCTATACATACGTGCTGAAAGCCCGTAAGCATCAGACGAATGCAACCATACAATTTTTCTTCGATTTGAACATTTCACGCGCTCACAGCGCTCAAAGCGTCTAAGGCGAGAGTGTCCAACTAGCATCATGCTATAGTTAGTTCAAGCATTCTGATTCGTTCATGCATTCTATCCAGCCAATCAGAACGCTTGGATGAGATGAGAGGTGAGCAGTCGAAAAAATGAAAAAAAAATGGTATTGTGTAACACGGGCTTCGGCCCGCGCTGCTTGTGGTTAACCTCACTGTTATGATAATTTCGTCGGTGCTTTTTGTTTGGCGTCATTTATTATTTATTTGTCATGTGTTCATTAGTGAATATTGCCGAAAAGTATATACGAGAGAAAATGAATGTGTTTTCTGAAAATATATTCATTTACCAACTCATCCGCTCAATGAAAATAAATTTTTTGTCGTCACGCGTGGATATCCCGTAGTAAAAAACTCCATTCGTCGCCATTGAAAAATCCCCATTCATTCCCCATTGCCAAAATAACCAATGGAGATGAATGCCGAATTGCCTAAGGGGATATTCGCCATTGAATTCCCCATTTGAAACGGAATGGGGATTATCTAATGGGGATTCAATGGAGACAATCCCCTTAGGCAATTCGGCATTCATCCCCATTGGTTATTTTGGCAATGGGGAATGAATGAGGATTTTTCAATGGCGATGAATGGAGTTTTTACTATACGAAAGAATCTCCATTGCTGTTCGCCACTCATTCCCCATTGCCCACAAAAAAAAAATTGGGAAAATTTTTTTTTCATCGGTTCTATACTTTTCGGTCATAATTACGTCGATTGCTGAAAAAAAAAAATTCGATACGCCCTTATGGCTTTCGACACCAACTCGGAAAGCCATAAGGGCGTATAAAAAAACAAAAAAAAATTGGGAAAATTTTTTTTTCATCGGTTCTATACGTTTCGGTCATAATTACGTTGACTTGAAATTTCGCTATTTTCAGGTTTTTGAAAATAGGCCCAAAATTGAGCAAAACAGTTTTTTATCGGAATTCATTTTTTGCATTTTGGCCAAAATTCAATCGGTTCACTAAAATGGCTGCAATTTATTTTCTAGATAGAATTGCGGCTTGAGCATGAGCTCATTCCCTTCGTAATCGTTCACGCTTCAAAATCCCGTTTGGTTCATCCCATTACGATCATTTTTCGATTTTTGGCAGATTTTTAAAGTTCAACAATAGATTTTTGTAAATTTTTTAAGGTATACCCCTTTCCAATTTTTTCGGCGATTTTCAAACTGCTCTCATTTCTACAAAAAATTAGTTATCGGGATGAACTTAACGGCATTCTCTAAGTTTGGTCACAAGCTTTGCGTACGAAAAACAAATTTTAAAATCGGTTGAACCAAAGTAAAGTTATGAGCACTTGAAATTTCGCTATTTTCAGGTTTTTGAAAATAGGCCCAAAATTGAGCAAAACAGTTTTTTATCGAAATTCATGAAAATTTTGATTTTGTGAAAAAACTATTGATAGATTCGTGTTTAGAGGGCAAAAATACATCGATATGAGGCCCGAAAAACAAAAATAATTTTTTTTTTTTTTTGCATTTTGGCCAAAATTTAATCGGTTCACTAAAATGGCTGCAATTTATTTTCTAGATAGAATTGCGGCTTGAGCATGAGCTCATGCTCTTCGTAATCGTTCACGCTTCAAAATCCCGTTTGGTTCATCCCATTACGATCATTTTTTGATTTTTTGCAGATTTTTAAAGTTCAACAATAGATTTTTGTAAATTTTTTAAGGTATACCCCTTTCCATTTTTTTCGGCGATTTTCAAACTGCTCTTATTTCTACAAAAAAATAGTTATCGGGATGAACTTAACGGCATTCTCTACGTTTGGTCACAAGCTTTGCGTACGAAAAACAAATTTTAAAATCGGTTGAACCAAAGTGAAGTTATGAGCACTTGAAATTTCGCTATTTTCAGGTTTTTGAAAATAGGCCCAAAATTGAGCAAAACAGTTTTTTATCGAAATTCATGAAAATTTTGATTTTTTGAAAAAACTATTGATAGATTCGTGTTTAGGGGGCAAAAATACATCGATATGAGGCCTTAAAAACAAAAATAATTTTTTTTTTTTTTGCATTTTGGCCAAAATTTAATCGGTTCACTAAAATGGCTGCAATTTATTTTCTAGATAGAATTGCGGCTTGAGCATGAGCTCATTCTCTTCGTAATCGTTCACGCTTCAAAATCCCGTTTGGTTCATCCCATTACGATCATTTTTTGATTTTTTGCAGATTTTTAAAGTTCAACAATAGATTTTTGTAAATTTTTTAAGGTATACCCCTTTCCATTTTTTTCGGCGATTTTCAAACTGCTCTTCTACAAAAAAATAGTTATCGGGATGAACTTAACGGCATTCTCTAAGTTTGGTCACAAGCTTTGCGTACGAAAAACAAATTTCGAAATCGGTTGAACCAAAGTGAAGTTATGAGCACTTGAAATTTCGCTATTTTCAGGTTTTTGAAAATAGGCCCAAAATTGAGCAAAACAGTTTTTTATCGAAATTCATGAAAATTTTGATTTTTTGAAAAAACTATTGATAGATTCGTGTTTAGGGGGCAAAAATACATCGATATGAGGCCCGAAAAACAAAAATATTTTCTAGATAGAATTGCGGCTTGAGCAAGAGCTTATAAAATTTTTTTTTCATCGGTTCTATAGTTTTCGGTCATAATTACGTCGATTCCTGAAAAAAAAAAATTCGTTACGCCCTTATGGCAGCTGTAACGCGATATATATTATTACATTTAATAGAAATTATTGAAGCTCAGAATTGAGAAAATAGATTGTAAGTGTATTCAGATGACGATTCATAATGAAAGTATGTACGTTTCTCCTCTCACAAATCGGGTTGAGAAGGACTGATAAAATTATGTGTATATGTTAAAAATAAACGGTTTTAAAAATCATTTATCCCAAACGTACGCGTACTTGATGAGCAGTTTATAATACATTTTTTTTAAATTACTTTCGAATAATTTCCGAGCTTATGCTAATATTAATTGACCATCGATATAATCATCAGCATTTATTACAATTGAAGAAAATATTTGGTTCATATATGAGAATCAGCGACATCTACTCTTACTTGACTTTATTAATTCACCGCCGTTTGAGAAATATCGCATTCGGAAAAATTCTCATCGATCGATGGGTTCAATTGTTCAGCATTGAACCTCGAATATGGATTGCAACATCGTTAACGAATGCTGCTTATTATTCGATCAGTCATCAATGAAGTGACATTATTGATAAATGTTGATCATTGTATAATTCGTAGTTACTTATTATTCAATGGGTATCCTTGGTAAATGCTGATCATTTCATCGTTAGCCGCATTTGGGTTCCAATGAACATCTGTGGGAAATGCTGATCTTTCAGTTCATCCGCATTGACTTTCCAATGGACATCATTGGGTAAAGCGGATCACTTCGTTCATCAGCATTTACCATCTCATGGACACCATTGGGCAATGCTGATCGCTCGATACATCCGCATTGGCTTTCCAATGAGCATCATTGAGTAATGATGATCGTTCGATTCATCCGCATTGGCTTTCCAATGAGCATCATTGAGTAATGATGATCATTCGATTCATCCGCATTTGATGTTCAATGGATACCCATTCACTGATCAATGGTCAGCCCTGTACGCCATTGACAAATGCGGAAATCTCAATAGGTCCCCATTCATTGTCCAATGGAGTCGTATGAGGACCATTGGTTGCCATTGGCGATTCAATGGAGTTTTTTACTACGGGATAGCAAGGAAAGTGACATTTCGTTTTCAAACCGATATGTGAAACCATCGTACATCCACGATTGTACAAATTTAATGGTGATTGAACAGTTTTTTATTCTTTGCATTTTTTCATATATGTATAAAAGATTTAAATGATATATTGAAACTAGAAAATGCGAAGAAAAAATTGTTTTTTATGTAACAAAATTTCTGATAAATGTTTCGTTTTGCAGGAAAAATTGAACAGCTACGAAGGAGTCAGAGAAAAAATGTTGTTATACCAACAACTTTGCGAGGCCTTCCCCGAAACCTGGTTCTTCGAAAAGTCTGCGCGTGATTCAGAAAAGACCGATCAAGGGATCAAGGTTTAACTAGTCTCATTTTGTTCGCAACGAATTCCCATCGGGGATGAACGCGGCACGTTTTTGTTTTAGGTCAATTGAAGTGGGAAATATAAAGGGTACTCTGATCGGAGAAGCAAAATTGACTGAATAACTATAAAACTTCTTTGTAACATTAAAATGGAGGCCTTAAGAAAAAATGTGCCGCGCTCATCCCCGATGGCAATTCGTTGCGAACAAAATGAGACTAGTTAGACCTCGATCCGTTGACCGGTCTTTTCTGAATCACGCGCAGACTGAAAAAACTCAAAATGCTGCGAATCAGGGTGACAGTCGACCTTAAGGGTTTTTCTTTGAGCTGAAAAAAGCTTGAAGAGCGTAGAAGAATATAACCTGTTGATTATATTTCTACGCAGAGTTGGCGAAAAGATCTTGCAGTTTCGCAGTTGCAATTTCTCAACAGACTCAGTCCCCTTAATGGCTTAAGTCAGCCAATATTTTGCATCCCTTCAAACATGTGTTTTACTTGAATCTTCAGAAGTATAATACGTCTATCACGATGAAAAAGAAAATACACTACGACCTCGATTTATGCAAGAGCGGCGGGACTGGGACCGCTTCACACTTGCAAAAATCGAAAGTGCGCAAAGACGCCCGTGCGTGCAATGCGCATCTCACATCAGTCGTGAGCCGTGTCCGCTCTCACACCGGCGCTCTCACATCATGTGCCACGTCGATCGATATCCGCCGCATAGTGGGGACTCTTGCACTTATCGAAGCTGCAATAATCGAGGTCGTACTGTATATCGTTATTGAATTTCCCTCTCAACGCTCGTTCCTGTCTCTCCAAAGCTACACGAAGAAAAAAACGGCGGAAATCACAGCATGAACTGGATACAAAATAGGGTGACATACACTGAGAGAAAAAATTACTAGAACCAATGAAATAAAGTTTTGAAGGCAAAAAATCATTTCTTTCATTATTTGCCAAAACATATTAGATTAGTTCCCTTACATATTTACTTGGTTAATTTTTTTTCGTCAATTCCATAAATTTCTGTTTCAATAAACAAATTTACTTGAATCTAACAATATGATCAATTATATGTAATATGTTGTTTGAATCAAGAACACATTTTATCACTCAAAACATGCATGTCTTTTAATACAGGAAGCACTGACAAAGAAAATTTGTTGAATCAACAAATTAATTAGTCCAATCAACAGGAAAAATGATTGATTCAATCAAATGCGTGTTTATTAATTGCTGCTAAACATTTTATAAAAAATATATAGCCCTTGCTAAATAATTTAATATGCATAGTTTAGTAACCCCAAAAAGAGATAAATAGAAAAAAATACAAATCTGCGCCAATTCTCCGATCTACTTTCTCTGTCCGACCGAGATTCGAACCCTCGACCCTACCTACCATCATACCTATCCTACCTAACTACCTAACACGCTACCTATTACGTTATCGACTACTACTATGGACTTGAAAAAAGTTAGGAGTTATGAAGATTCGAATACAAGAAAACATTTGAAGAACCAGTTTTTTAATTTTTAACAACTTATGTATACCATTAAAGTATACTATAGAAATAATAGTTCTTTCCTTGAAGGGAATAAAAATTTCATCATTCCAAACAAATATTCTATTGGAATAAAATAATGTGTTATTTATTTTACTACGGCTTCTTTTAAAATAATCACAATCAATTTTATATCTAATAAATATTGAAAATACTACAGAAATATTTTTAGAAGTGAAATAATGATGAATTTATTGAAAAGAAATAATTTTCTTCGAAAAAAATAATTTCGTATTGAAGTCATTTTTTAGATCCAAATAATCTTATGTTTATGATGCCACGAATGATTTTCTTCAAAAAAAATAATTTCGTATTGAAGTCGTTTTTTAAATTTAAATAATCATCATTTTAGATTCAAATAATCTAATGTTTATGATGCGATAAATGTAATTAATCTAATCAATACAAATTCAATGAAATTTATTTGAATAAAAATATTTTTTGAAGTAAAATAATAATGACCTCATTGCAAGAAAAATTTTTTTTCGAAAAAAATCATTTTGTATTTAATTCGTTTTTTAGATTCACATAATCTCATGTTTATGATGCGATCAATGTAATTATTCCAATGAATACAAATTTAATCAAATCTATCATGCATTTAATTGTTACTATTAAATAAGAGTTTAATATAATGGAGTAATAGATTCGTGAAAATATTTTTTTAAATGAAGAGTGATTTTCTTGGTTCAACAAATAAATAATCGAATTAATACTTTCATTTAATAAACAAATTCATGTTCTCAAATTCAGTAATTTTTTCTCTCAGTGTACAGTAGAACAGAGTAATGTAGATCCTTTCCTACAAAAATGATGACTTTTCCTGTCCACACCGAGATTTTGACAGAGTCCACTTAATTACAATTTGGTATGTGAATAAATCAGTGTTTCCAGTAAAAAATTCCTACTGACACTGCATTTTGGATCATGCGTTCCAGTAAAAGAAACAGTAGGTTGACTTGAGTCCAAAGAGGACGGTGTAGAAACTGCAATAATTTACTTTGAGCTCACATTTTGAGCAGTGTATTTCAGAAAATATCGCTGTGTAATTACTCGAGTCCAATGTGAACTGTTTAAGCCCGGTATTTTTTAATGTTGATTTTCCGGGTATAATCCATTAATTCTAAAACCTCGAACTAATTATACATCCGATAATTAACTTCTGTGAAGAATTTTTCGAGTCGATATACAGCCATGCGGCTTGAGGAAGGCTTGTTAAAATATATGAAATATCGATTGAGACGAAGAAGCTTTCGAATGTGCCCTCTTCCTTCTCCTCCCCTGGCCGGAGTTCAACGATTTTGAGGTCGGGTGACGGCGTCACATAAGTTAGCGATAACTCCGCCTCGTTGGGGTCTCGATGTCCCGTGCACCTTTGAGAACGATATTTACGTTCCCGCCAAATGCAAATACGTCGCCGAGGTGGCCTCGAACGAGCCACTAGAGGCGCTTCGGTCCCCTCCTCATCGTACACGTATAGTATACCTTCCTCGGCCTATCTATACACCCCTCTATCACAGACACACCAACCGCTATAAAGCTTTGACTAATCGGTGCTACGTTATTTCATGCGCAACTTACCAACCGCTGAGCGAGACTCCTAAATCGCTCAGGTGCGCGAAAAAACGGCCACCCCCGCCCCAACGTGATATGAGCATACAAGGGAAAAAAAGGATTATAAACCTTTTGCGTTGTACAATGGCTTTTGTGGGAAGAAGAGTGTATAGCCCGGGTACAGAAACTTCGACAGGCCCGGTATACAAGCTGAAAAAAAATATATATGGGTCATTCCATGTCAAATCGACCAATAGTTGGAAATGACCCTTTTCAATTCCGATGAAAATTGGTGAGAAATTTTATTTGATCATAAAACGAAGTTCTATCGAAGGAAAAAGATTAGAATTTTTTTTTTTTCGAAAGTTGTAGGAAAATTAAAAATTTCTCCATTTTTTCAATTTTTCACGGGAAAAACGAGTCGGTTGTGGCAACTACCTATTTGTAAGATATGCTCTTAGTAATTAGTCGGTTGGGGCAACTATTTTCACCGCGACTGCAACTATTTTATTGGTTGCCAAACACCCGACCAATAAAAAGTTGCTTGCGGGAACCACGAAAATGGTTGCAGTAACCAACTCATTACTAAGAGCAGTTGCCCCAACCAACTCGTTTTTCTGGGTTCAAGTTTATTTTTTTACTATCTTGAAATCTGTCATAGTTACATAAAAATTGTTCTGGGTTACATGGGGTTATGAAAAAAAATATTCGAAAAAAAATTTGAAAAATGTTGAAATTAGAGAATTTTGAATTTTTAAACATCGTGAAAATCCACGATCGACATTAAATTTTTGGTTTAATTTTTTATATATAATAGTTTGTACTGATCTTAAAAGATCCTAAAATTTTCTAAATTGCGTTCTTTCTTCAAAAATATGAATTTTTGAATCTTGGTAATTTTTTTTTTTTTTTTACCTCTAAGGTCCGAATTTTAAGTTCAAGATCTATCTTAAGATCAAACTTAAGATCAAACTTTCCATTGAACTCAAGCTGCAAATTAAGTTCCAATTTAAGATGAATCTTGAAAAGGGGTCAATTCCAACTATTGGTCACTTTGACATGGAATGGCCCATATATGTATATTTATTTTTTCACGTGCGATGACCTTTGCACAGTATGGCTTCCAAGTTACGGAGGAAGGAATATAAAGAAATGGAGATACTGCAGAGGTTAAAAAAAATAATGAAACGTCCGGAGGTTGGTTGGGAGGAGTAAGAATTTGCCAAAACTATTTACGGAACACTTCATCGTTCGAAGGAGAGCCGGGCACGTATTTATTTGATGCTTTTTAACGAGGAGTCGATCGAGCGAGGAATATATATATATATATATATATATATATATATATAGAGAGAGAGAGAGAGAGAGAGAGAGAGAGAGAGAGAGAGAGAGAGAGGGAGAGAGAGCTGGAGAGAGCTTGCACTTCGTTTATAGATATCGCGTGTCATTTTTCGAAGAGCGAGCTGCACACTTGGCTCATGCTCTTATACATAAATACGAGCGTGTACCCGTGAACTGTGGTCTCGTCTTGGACGAAGAGGAGACGCGCGTACGGGACGAATGAGGTAGGAAAGGCGAATGAGGCAAGGCCCGGTCAGACGTGCGAGGTACTTCGGCCACGCCAAAAGTATTTGCTTACGACGGCCTTAAATCAATATTAACTAGGGCCGGACCAATAATATACAGCTGTCTAGTGGCAGCCATGCCACGATGGAAATGGGAAGCGAGAAAGAGAGAAAGCAAAGAGAATATGAAGTACGGAGGGACGAATGGGAGAGGGAAAGAGATGGAGAGAAAAAAAGCGGACGGATGCATGCATGTACGCCGCCGGCGAGAAGGCAACTAACATTCTTGATTTTATGGGCCCCTAGTCCCATTGTGTTCTTCTCTTTGGTTCAACTTTATTATACCGGCCTCTCTCTCTCGCTCTCTCTCACTCTCAACCTGGCCGTATAACCAGTTGTGCGCCTACCAATCAAACTCCAAACCTATCTCAACCTCATTCGAGTATACGCATCGCTCTTCGACCGTGTTGCGCCCTCTCCTCCTGAAGTGTTCCTCTGTTTATTTAATTATCCGTTTTATTGGCACTTGGTTCACTGTATCTTCGCAGCGTTAACCACTTTTTGATTGTAATATCTCGGATGAGTCTCACGATCGCACAGATTTCATTTAATTCCCTAGTCGATGACTTCTCTACGCGTTGTAAAACTTACCTTTACATGAGCCAACGTATTACACAGATTGTCTTGAGGGACCAGTCCTTTGTGAAATCATGGAACCACTTTGCACGAAATTGCGAATGCACTGAGAAAATTTTTTTTGAATGAACTAAATCGTTAGTCGCATACGCACGAATAAATATTTATTTGGACTAACTAAATAATTAGTTTCTTGAATAATTCTGCGCTTTGGTTGACCAAAATATTATTTAGGCAAAAAATGTTGAATTGTGCTACTAAAGATTTAGACGTGCATATGCGACTAACGATTTAGTTCATTCAAAATTTTTTTTTCTTAGTGTGAAATCATAAGAAATCACTCGAATTTATGAAATCAAAATGAAATAAATTAGCTTCTTATACTCCGTTGTAATTCATAATTTTGATGATCTTGAAATGCTTCTATTCAATTTCTTTCCTAACAAGAAAAGTCTTTCCGGTGATGCCCGCCGATTTTGATGAAATTTAGTTATGTTATTCTACACCAAAATCTAAGAGACACGTATTTTTTTTATCGGCGGAAAAACGTTTCTCCGGGGTCAAATTGCCCCGGAAAGTTGGGACCTCCGAAGGGTACTTTTCAAGTGTCACATATTTCTACTTGAGATAATAGAATGCACCCAAATGAATAATTATCTTAATGATAAATGATGAATTATCCATTTGGGTGCATTCCATTATCTCAAGTGAAAATAGGTGAAGCCTGAAAAGTACCTCTCGAAGGTCCCAACTTTGAGGGGGATTTTTTACACTCTAGAAACGGTTTTCCACCAATAAAAAAAGTGTCTCTTAGATTTTAATGTAAAATAACATATTTAAATTTAATCAAAATCAGAGGACGTCACCGGAAAGACTATCCTTGTGAGTTGTATTTTTAAGTAATTTATTTACATCCCTGCTTTTTTGTTGTTGTAAAATGTAAGTGATGAAATGTAATTTTTTCTCTAATTATTTTCCAGATGTAAAAGCGATTTCTCTGCAATTACATGATTACATGACTCAACGAAATCATGAACTTAAAGTTCCAAACGAAAAAATTGTCGAACTTATAGTTTTAAGGAACAGTTTTTGAAGCCTGTTAAGGATGTTTTGCCTATACACTCCCAGCCAAAAATTGTATCTGATTGAAATTTCCGCACTTTGCAATACAATAAAAATCTCAAAAAATTCAACAACATTCGGCATGCCATAAACAATAGTTACCAATAATCATATAGCCCATAAGTTATTAAAACATTCTTTAAACAAATAATTATTCAACAATTTTTCGGTAAGTTGTTTTTTTTATTAAACAAAACGAATGCGTTAATATTTCTGAACGCATATGAATTTTTTCAAAATTTTCTCTCTTTTTTAAAATATTATAAAAAACGTTCTGAAATACAAATAAAGAATTGCCAATTTTGGATGTGTTTTTCCATACAGGTTTATCGTTAGCTTTGAGAAGTTTCAAATACACTAGGCCAAAAAATACATAAATACAGCTGGTCTAAAAATTTCAAAACGAGAATTTCAAAATAGAGAGGAAATTCTGAAAACATTCATATGCGTTTAGAAAAATTAACGGATTCGATTTGTTTAAGAAAAAAAAGAACTTACGAAAAAATGGTTGAATAATTATTTGTTTAAACAATTTATTGATAACTTTTGGGCAATATTATTATTGATAATTATTTTTTATGGCCAGCCAAATGTTGCTGAATTTTTTCAGATTTTTATTGTATCACGAAATACGGAAATTTCAATCAAATGCAATTTTTGGCATGGACTGTATAGGCAATAAATCCTTGACACATTGGCAAGCCAAATGCTGCTGAATTTTTTCGGATTTTTACTGTATCACGAAGTACGGAACTTTCAATTAAATACAATTTTTTGCTGGGACTGTATAGGCAATAAATTCTTAACACATTGGAAATAACTTTTGAAACATATTAAAAAATTTGAAATTATTATTTATCGTGTATTTTCAATGCTCTCATAATTTTTCGTTAAACTGAACGTTCAAAACTTCAACAACATACGAAATCAGGAAAAACTATGTATGAATATTTGAAATCATGCTGGGTTCCCACACGGAACCGAGTGTCCATTGGACGTCCACCGATCATCCATAGATCCTTAACACGTCTACATCCACGATGGACATAATGCAGACATCCATTGAACGTTCATGGTATACTTTTGATTGGACAAAACACGATGGATCACACAGGACGTATATTGTATGTCCACGACATGTACTATTTCTTAAGCTACAAATATACATAACACGGCCATCCATGGTATGTCCATAGGTAGCCATTAAATAGTTTTTAATTCAGGATAGTAATTGAACGTCTATTGGACGTTCCAGGTTCATCAATGAAAAACATATTTGGAGGGCGTCAATTGAACGTCCATCGGACGTTCCATATAGGATTTCATATAGATGTGAACCTAGAACGTCCAATAGATGTCCAATTATTGTCCTAAAGTAAAAGCTATTGATTGTCCTCCTATGGACATCCCATGGATGGCCGTGTTACGTATTTTTGTTGCTTACGAAATAGTATGTGTTATGTACATACAATATACGTCGTGTGTGATTCATCGCGTTTTATCAAATAAACCGCATTCGTCCCTTAGATGTACATTTAAGTGTTTCGGGTGGCTACGATATGGGTACGCCGATTGAAGGTCTTATAGACGTACAATAATGACGTCTGTCGAAGGATAAAGCGGAAGTTTATTCTAAGTCTACGATACATATTTTTGGAGCTGTAAATATATTCCGCACGTAACCTAACAGCCAGGGGACGTCCAATAATCATATATGTTGGATGAAAATTTCATTCCAGAAAAGACCATGAACATCCTTTAAACCACTAACGGAGATGCGAAGTGGCTGCGATTCTATGTGCTGAAAACGTCTCGTATACGTACCCTTAGATAGTTTTTAGGCGTAACTGTAGGCCCCATAAACTGGAGTTTACTGTACATATTTGAGACGAATGCCAATGTTGCAAAAGATGTCTAATAATCACCTATTATACGTCCCTTACTTTAAACACTATTAATTGCATATTATTCATCAATTATACATTTCATTACTGATTATACATTATTCAAGGCCTGTGAGACAAAGATATATAAGTATATCAGCAAACTACATCGTATAAGGTTTTTACAGACAAAAAATTATCATACGTCAAGTTAGTGTAGATAGGTAGGTAGGTAGGTAGGAGATCAGAAGAGTTAAGCAGCATTCCTTGAATCCAATACTTGGATGGCTGACCGTACTGTGAAAAATCGAAAACTATTTTTTTCCCTTTTATTCTGTAAAATATGGATATCTTACAGACCCCGAGTATTACATAATCAGTAGTGAAGTTTATAATTAATTACTAATGTCTAATTAATAACGATTAAATTGTTTAAATTAAGGGACGTATAATAGATTATCATTGATCATCTTTCGGATCACTGGCTTATTCGTACTCAATACGTAAGTCACACGTCACTTTTTGGGGTCTAGTCCGTCTAAAAACCGTCTCAGGGTACGTATAAGAGACGTTTGAGGGATACTCAAGGACGTCCCTGGGATGGAGTTTTCATTCACCATATGTATGAATATTGGACGTCCCATGGCTCTAATGTTCCGTGTGGGTTTTCAATCACTGAAATTATACACAAAATCACGTGAAATCAGACCCTCTCTGAAATCATTTGTACATCAAGCAGGAGAGTGAATGACCCCTTGGCTTGTTCGGGTCATCAAGCTCTACTCCTCATTAATCCAGCTTTTCGAGCGTGAATCTGAAAAAAAATTCTCAGATATTTCATCGTCACTGACGTTTCAATCTCGTATATTTTTCCAGACGCAGAGGAAATAATATATACAAGTGGGTTATGAAAGACAGTGAAAAACGTTTGAATTTTTGTCCGCAAGCTCAATGACCATGCTCGTGTTCGACCATTTTCAGTGACTTCCGACTCGGGCAGCAGTTGAGATTCAATCAGATCCGTTCTTTTGGAAGGTTCTGCTTTCGAATCTCGAAAATTGCGCTGTCACGGACAAAAATCGTCCAACCCCCGCCGGCAAAACACGGAGATTGCTGCTATCGAGACAGCGAATATCCCAACTCCGGTGTAAAAGCCTCGAGAGGAAATTGCATCCGCGTGGACCATTGTACTTCTGAGCTTGTCGTGTCTTCCGTCTCATACAGATTCGAGCGAACTCTTTCGTTCTCTCGTGGTCATATCTTTATTCGAATGATATGCACGTTTCGGACTGACACAACCACATTTTCTTTCTTCTTTTCCTTTGGCCTTTCTCAAAACGGTTGGAGATGAGAACAGAGATCGGGGGTCTGGTTCAGCAGCTGGAATTCCGGTTTATCCGGAGATTGCAATTAGTATTCCACGAACGTATCGGGAGAGAAAAGGTTCGGATCTTCGTATTGTGGGTGATAGTCAGAGAATAGTCGTTGTGTCGAAAGTATCAGCTCGTGTAGATCGATTCCGCACGAAGCGCCGTATAATTGAGCGTAAAATCGAATCTAGGTTCGCGATATAAGTTGCCTCCCCCTAAACATAAATTGCGAAGCATTATCTCGTCCTCGCTTTCTCTTTTTCTCTTCCTCATTTCTCTCTTGTTGGAGTGAGATCGTTCGTGAGTCGGATACTGAATCGGACGTTGGTGAATGAGAATGACTTTTCAGGAAACGGAAGTGACGATCCAATAATGACATTTAAGTGCTGATCAATCGTTGTATTCAATTCCTTTTCGGTCGTTCGGCATTACGCCATTTCTTATCCTCGACCGGCGAACTTCGCGTTGGTCGATTACCGTCTCTTCGCAAATTCAATTTACTCGCTGCTCGCCGTACTTTTCTGTTGCGTGGCGAACCAAGTTTAAGGGCGAAGGAGAGGAAAAGAAACGCAGTGAGGGACCAAGAGGAAAAGAAACGACTGGGCTATATCCTGGATGAAGAGCGAGCCAAGCTTGAGGAAAAGAAAATAGTTTAAAAATCCTGATCTGTATGCCGAGCTAACACCAGTCATTGGAGGCTGATTATTGTTCACTGTGAAGCTCTCTGCCTTCCTTAACGACCGCCATTGAGTTCGTCCGTTTACGAACTCTTTCCTCTTGCTCGTCAAGCCATCTACAGGGTGGCTGACGCGGCCATATCGGGTTAGCTTTTACTTCTCCACGGAGAGAAATAGTTTTGTCACGACAGCAAAAGTTGGTTTGCTAACCATTTATTCGTTGTATTAGCAAATCGATATGCACATATAGCAAATCGATATGCACGTAAAGCAGATTTCTTGCTCTGGCAGCAAACGAGCATTTGCTACTGTGACAAAAAATGCAAATCCGCAAATCTAGCAAAATAATATGTAAACGTAACAAATGATTTGCTAGTGGTGCATATAAGCTTTGCTCGCGGAACAAATGCGAGCATAGGCGATTTGCAGTACCAGCAACTCGTTCATTTGCTAGGGCATGAAGATATTTTAGCATACGTCATTTGTTAATCTAACTCATTATGTTTGCTAACGAAGCCTTACACGATAACCTATTCACACAAACGAACGATCGTCAATTCCTCGATATAATCTCCCAAAGCTATGATAGGCAGTCACGATTATGTCTAAAATGAATTTGCAGGTTATGTACTCTCTCTCTCGCTCCCGCATGATTCTTATTCTTAGCGCTGTTTGTCGACAGATTTTGAGGTTATGTCGAGGTCTTAAAACCACTGCGGATGTAACATTTACATACGCGATGACATCTTAACCTCTGTAACTGGAGAATTCGCTTTTTGACACAGATATGTTTTCTTGTGATACTTTGATAAATCATAACCTGCATTATAAATAAATTAAAAATTTATACGTATATGAAAAAAGTCAAATTTTCCTTTCGGAGGACAACTAATATTTATAAAACTCCCTTCGTGCGAAGGAAGTTTTATACATTTCAAAGTTTCCATTCGAAGAACTATTTTTCACAAAATCCTCTCTGCAGATCCTAAATAACTTGAAATTGTTTTCTTCGCTTAACGACAAAATATGAATTTTGTCATTGGGCGAAGGGAGTTTTATGAATTTCAAAGTTTCCCTTCGGAGAACAAAATCACAAAGTCCCCTTTGCGGATTGTGAATATCTTGAAATTGTTTTCTTCGCTCAATGACAAAATTCATATTTCGCCAAAATTCATATTTTTCCATTAAGCAAAGAAAACAGTTTCAAGATATTTAGAATCCGCAAAGAAGAGTTTGTGAAAAATAGTTATCTGAAGGGAAAGTTCGAAATGCCTAAAACTCCCTTCGCCCAAAGACAAAATTCATATTTTGCCATTAAGCGAAGAAAACAATTTCAAGATATTTATAATCTACGAAGAGGATTTTGTGAAAAATACTTCTTCAAAGGGAAACTTTGAAATGCATAACACTTCCTTCGCACGAGGGGATTTTTATGAATATTAGTTGTCCTCCAAAAGGAAAATTTGACTTGTTTCACATATATATGAATTTTTAATTTATTTACAGAGGTTATGATTTGTCACAGTATTACAAGAAAACATATTTGTGTTAAAAAGCAAATTCTTCAGGTACAGAGGTTAGGAACGTACGTCATCACATCAAGTCCTATATACAATTTACGACGGAATGATTGCAAATGACACCGATGCAACTATTATGTTATTTCAATAAAATATTTTCCCAAGTCGTCGGTAGCGTAATCGTTAGCGTGTGCATTCGTATAGGTAGTTAGGTAGTACCTGTCTGTGGTTCGAATCCCCATATAGGCAGAAAATTGTCTTCGTCAGAATCAATTACCTACCCATCCCCAATAACAGAATATCTACAATAAACTAATTTAAGAAAGTAAAATAATATTTTTAATTTGTTTTTGATATTTTTTTTCTCCGGTTGGTTTTGCTGGCGCAAAAAAGAGCATAGCTCCTAGCAAATCAAACGACGGCCATGTTGTTTCTCGGCGCAGGATTCTCGCACATGATTTGTTGCCGTAACATACCCATTTTGCTAGGAACCAGCAAGCGGTATTTGCTAGAGTAGCAAATAAAACTGTAGCACGCCATTCTCGTAACTGTAGCAAATACTTTTGCTGTCACTATGTTAACATAGGAAATTTGCTGCGGTAGCGTGCGATGTGCTGTCCTGACAAAAATATTTCTCTCCCCGTCACATCGTATCCTGGAAGTTATACGAAACTCTTCATGGGCTTGCCACCGCCATTCATTTGATTCGCTGGAATCTCCATCCTTCATAATTCAGAATCATGAAAAGCTCTTGACCCAATTTCCTATTAGCCTCGAGAGAAGTTTCAAACTAATCTGTAAAGCGAGAGAAATGAAAACGTTCCGACACGAAAAAAAAGAACTTTGTAATTGCGAATTCCTACGGGCTCTTCAACCGTCGTAATTCGATATTCTCCGTGCTTTTTTCGCGTTCGGTGCAATTTCTGTTCCAAACACGGAGTTGAACATTTCACCCGGTATAGGAGAGGTATAGGAGAGGTCTCGCAAAGCTCTCCGTATCCACTCGACTACGATGGCAGGTATTCAGCTATCTCTTATTTGTATCTATTCAATGATCGGCTATTCAATGATCGCAAAGTCGAAGTCCGCAAGAAAGTACGAATTATCCAGAAAGGATGAAGAGAATTTCTCTGAGAAAATACGTAAATCGTAACAAAGGACCTTTGGGTATGAATGCACATGTATATATTATTTACACACTTGTGGATCATGGACGTGACAGCGTGGGTCGAACTTTATGAAAACGAATTACAAAGTCAACGTGCCTCGCGGCAGTTTTGTCCATTTTCTCAGCGAGATTTTAATAGCGATATGCCTCGTCCTCACCTTCCCTCCACCCCTCTAAATACATATCATTTGATTTAACGACCCGCCGAGTAAAACCCAACCCGAGTATCGATCCCTATCCGGTTTCAGCTACGTTTTACCAACAATGAACAATGAACACTTTCGAAATAAGTGACGATATTGCTCGGGAGTGCCCAGTAATTAATAGTGAGATGTCGAATGATCGGGACTGAAGACGACTATAATTTCCCGTCATGGAGAATGAAAGTACGTGGGTTAAGACGATGTACTTAAGGGTGCAAACTGCGTTGGTGTCATCAATTCAGTAGCTTTGTATTCGTTGCGATATAATAATTCCATTTGTAATTACAGTCAAAATGTACAGCACGTTTTTATTTATGGAGAGCAAGATCGAGGGTTGCATTTTGTATGTTGATCTTTGGGGCTGTTTCAGTGAAGTTAGGAGAGAGTCGCGTTGAAGATCTGCGAGGAAACGAAATGGGCGCGCATGCGCGAAAGAAGCCGCGGCGTAAATTGAAAGAGGGGCATGGCTGTCTTGTTGTGTTTAAAAAGGCAATTTGCGGGCTTGAGATACGGCCTATATATTATGAGAACAGTGGTAGTAGTGGTAAGATAGCTTGTGCTTGATAGGGAGAGTCGGTGGGTCTCGTTGCCTCCACCTTAGCCTGAAACACAGTGCAAAGGCCCAGCGATCCGGCTAACGGAGGGCCTTATACCCCCCCCCCCCCTCTTTTGCCGGGGCCTTTTCAGTCTTCGCTCCACCGTCCCATCACACCGAGGGCATAACACCAACATCAACGGTACGAGAATACTCCGCGAATACGAGATCCCGATGCGGCTCTTCTCTCGAAACGGCGCTTCCCCCCGCAGCAGGCGCGCACTGCAAATGCATTTCTTGTGTAGCTCCCTGCTCGTTTGCGGAGAAACGATTTATTTTCCCCCTGCTCTCTCTCTCGTATTCAAATATCTACTTGCTTGCTTCCTTCGTTTCTTCACTTCTCGCCTAATCCACTTAACCTGCCTCGTCCGAACGGCGCGCGCAATTGCGAATCGCGCGCGGAATTAACCCCGCGACATTTTCGACAATTATCACAGTGGCAACGATGCCGCTCGCCACTTTGAAACTACGCATCTCCACAATCTATACACTTTATATCCAACTCACCTTACTCCACTCTCTTCCTATTTAATTTCACGCGGTTAACTAGGAATCGTTCTGAATACCTCTGGACTTCAATTCACTGACCTTCGCGCCAATTTGATCCAATAACATGTCATTGCAAATTAAAGACCAAGTATTCATGATTCGCTATTAACGACTATTGACTCGGGTCCGGAAAATACGACATGGACAATTTCTCGTGTTGTACGCGATTTAACCCTTTAACAGCTGAGTTTTTTTTTTGAGCGTTTGACAAAGGTTCGTATATGGTGAATCTGAATTCATGGGTACCCGATGTGGAAAAAAAATTATTTGAGAATTTTTCTACCCTCAAAAACTATCCCCAAATAACAAAACCACCCCAATCACTTAAAAACGTCTTAATTTTATTTCCCATCGTTCATTTCTGCCAGAAATTGAGGAAAAGTTATTCCAGACCGCGTAGTGGGATTCTGACGAACTTACGAATCAATCGACCCTTATGAACTACCCCTCAATTGATAGAAATTGACCCCTCAAGGGATAACGTGTTATTATCGCATTTTCTGTTATTCTATCCTGATCTGAATTGAAATATGTGTGTTTTAGAACTGAACATCAATGGAAGTGGACTTTTGGGCGTATTTCTAGGGGTGATTTTCGATGTTTCGTTACTGTTAGGGATAGTTTTTAAATCGGATGTTCTTGATGCACATTTTCCATGCGTTTTTGAAAATATATGACGGATTCTCTGTCAATTCAGCCACTTTTTTGACCATCTCAGATGTGCCCCATTATTGGTTATATCAAAGTACTACTAAAAGGCAATTTTTTCAGATTTTTTAATTCAAAATTTTAGAAATCGTCTTTTTTTTCCAAATGAATATATCTCGGAAACTTGAAGTAACTGAAAAAAAATGTCAAGCCATAAAAGTTGTAGTTTTGTGTTAGCATTCACGCGGAATATGTGAAATAATTTTTACGTTCCGGTAACGCTGATTTTTTACCAAAAAACTGGATAATTATTTTTTTATTCAAAAAAGGTCATTTTTTTTTAGCTGGGGTCTTACAGGGTCTTCCAGTATATCTGACAATATTGCAAAAAAATCGCAAGAGTGGCACGGATCGAGGTTCTAGAGTAAAAAAATGAAACCACACAAATTAATTTTTTTTTTCTACCGGAACCTCCTTAACATATCTCGGAAACTTGAAGTTACTGAAAAAAATGCCTCCACATAAAGGTTGCAGTTTTGTGTTAACTTTCGAGTGGATTATTTGAAATAATTTTTACGTTCCGGTAACGCTGATTTTTTACCAAAAAAGGGGGAAATTACTTTTTTATTCAAAAACAGCCCTTTTCATTTGGCTGAAAAAATTATAGAGTCTTCCAGTATATCTGACGATATTACAAAAAAATCGTCAGAGTGGCACGGATCGAGGTTTTGGTAGAAAAAAAAAAAATTTGTGTGGTTTCATTTTTTTTACCCCCGAACCTCGATCCCTGCCACTCTAGCGATTCATATGCAATATCGTCAGATATACATGAAGACTCTGTAATGTTTTCAGCCAAACAAAAACGGCTTTTTTTGAATAAAAAATAATTTCCTCCTTTTTTTGGTAAAAAATCAGCGTTACCAAATCGTAAAAATTGTTTCAAATATTTCGCTTAAGAGCTAACACAAAACTACAACTTTTATGTGCAGACATTTTTTTTCAGTAACTTCAAGTTTCCGAGATATGTTAACGAGGTTCCGGTAGAAAAATAATGAATTTGTGTGGTTTCATTTTCTTACCCTAGAACCTCGATTCGTGCCACTCTGGCGATTTTCTTGCGATATCGTCAGATATACCGAAAGACTGTAATTTCTTCAGCCAAAAAAATGGCCTCTTTTGAATAAAAAAATATTTATCCACTTTCTTAGTAAAAAATCAGCGTTACCGGAACGTAAAAATTATTTCAAGTTATCCGCTCGAAAGATAACACAAAACTACAATTTTTATGTAGAGACATTTTTTTCAGTTACTTCAAGTTTCCGAGATATATTCATTTGGAAAAAAATGGTATTTTCTAAAATGTTGAATTAAAAAATCTGAAAAAATTCACATAGAATGCCTTTTAGTAGTACTTTGATATAACAAATTATGGGGCAGATCTGAAATGGTCGAAAAAAGTGGCTGAAGTGGCCTCATATATGAACTGGACATCAATGGAAGTTCACTTTTGGGTGTGTCACCATTTGTAGGGGTGGTTTCGATGTTTCGTTATTGTTAGGGGTAATTTTCCAGTTGGATATTCTTGCTACAAATTTTCGATGTTATTTCAAAGCTCACGCTTGAGATTGCAGCCATAAAAAAAATGTTGCCTGAAAGTTATGCTCATTTCTAATTTTTTCGCAATGTTCGCACTTTTTGACCGGGTGTGAGACTTTCATGATTGGATGCATCTTTCATCTTCAAAATGCGACCTTAACAATGTCGATATGTTCATTTTTATGGAGGTTCTGAGTTTTCAAAGTAGGTGGGACGTATGTGTCCCACCAGTCGTTGAAACGCCTGGCTTATGCTACCCACTCTACGCGAATGCACGTCGCGCTGCCTGCTATCAGGCGCACCTTCTCTCGCTTTGATTCGCGCTCACGCACAACGATACGCGCTTATTTGTACAGCGAATTTGTGAACATGTAACGTCCGCGTTATCTGTTGAACGGGTCAGAACAGCCCACGATCGAACATGCACGGCGTAAAGCTGCGACTGCAGAAAAAAGTCGAGTCGGAGCGCGGAGAGTTGGTTCATTGAACTTGGCCGAGTGTTTGTGCGCCACTCGCGAATGTTTCAGTATTTGACTGTTCCCGAAACTTGCGCTTGTGAGCGTTCGGTTCGACTCCCGTCGAGCGACAGAACGCCATAAGCAACCAATTTAAATGTAAATTGAAAACCCACCGTGGCATACAAATTGTTCGACTCAGCGTCAAAATATACCGTGAGCCAAGATCAAACACAAGGAAAGGGTGGTACGTTTTGCCAATGGTGTTACGGTGGTGTTCGTACGCGGGCCGCCCTTCGATGATAATTCCCGCCCTTCTGACCGTTCGTTGTTTTGACCGCAAGAGTACAGAAGGGAAGGATCGGGTTCGAGAAAAAAACCATTTCGTACGACCCTACCCTGAATATATATTCTCCTGAATATACGTTACGGATCTCTTCGCTCCGACCCACCTTGTTCTGGTCCCCTTTATTCCTCGTTAACTATACCCACATTTTATCGCGAATTATGTCACGATATAAGCTATGCATGGCACGTTGAATCACGATGTTAACATTGTCGTTGAACCTATAATCGAGCATCTCCTTCTCTTATTCTCATCGTCGCATCTTCGAGCCTCGATAAGCAAAAAACAACCCTCGTAAAAACGTCATCTTTCTCCAGGTTCAACCACAGAGCATTGTGCGCGATGAAAACGTTTCGCGGTTCTAATGAAGTACTCAAACGATACGCGCATACATCATTCGCGTATTGTCCCGCGGGCGCAAAACCTGCCAATTGAAATAGAATTGCAAAAAACAATATGCCGACGTCCGTGAACCCCCAAAGGGTGTCGTTAACGTCGTTTTAATTGGCTCGCCTTGCTCGGCAATGCGCGGACGGTGGGTGTTAAAAAAAATTATGGTGATGTCATGGTCTAAACAAGCAACCGAGCATATCCATCGGAGGGAGAGGACCGTACTTGGGTGTGGAAATTTCAGTGAAGGACTCACCCTTCACTTTTGGAATGAGCCGAAGCTCTCGTCACCGTCTCTCCCGAGATTATTTCAGCCTCGGCGAACTGTCGAGTACCATCGTAACACAAAGACGAAGAGAGAGTAACATCAACGGCAGCCTGCGGTGTTGAACCGAGGTACTCGCACAAAGAGGAAGTTGTCCGTTTCGCTTAAGTCTGACACCTCCAAAAATACCAGCGGGACTAACGCGTACCTACTTGTCTTTATTTCACTGCCCAAACACAAACGAGTCTCCTCTCATAATCATCAACACAGGGGACATTAGAGCCATGGAACGTCCAATATTCATACATGGTGGATGGAAGCTCCATCCCAGGGACGTCCATGAGTACCCTAAAACTTCTAAAAGAAGTGCGAAACGGCACCTGTTCTATGTACTTGGAACGTGCTGTATACGTACCCTGAGACGGTTTTTAGACGGACTAGATCCCAAAACTTACGTATTTAAGACGAATAAACCAGTGATCCGAAAGATGTCCAATGATCATCTATTATACGTCCCTTACTTTAAACAATTTAATCGTTATTAATTAGACATTAGTAATTAATTACAAACTTTATTACTGATTATATAATACTCGGGGTCTATAAGATATCCATATTTTATTTTAAAAAAAGGAAAAAAAAATAGTTTTCGATTTTTCACCGTACGGTCACCCATCCAAGTATTGGATTTAAGGAATGCTGCTTAACTTTTCTAATCTCCTACCTACCTACCTATCTACCTACGCTAACTTGACTTATGATAAATGTTTGCATGCAAAAACCTTATACGATGTAGTTTGCTGATATACTTATATATCTTTGTCTCACAGGCCTCAAATAATTTGTATAATCAGTAATGAAATTTATAATTAATGAACAATATGCAATTAATAGCGTTTACATTAAGGGGTTATGGGGTTTATAGGTACGTCTAAAAACTATCTCAGGGTACGTACACGAGACGTTTTTAGCACATAGATCACTGCCGTTTCGCATCTCCATTAGTGGTTTAAGGAATGTCCATGGACTTCCCCGGAATGAAATTTTCATCCAACATATATGATTATTGGACGTCCCCTGGCTGTTAGGTTACGCGCGGAATATATTTACAGCTCCAAAAATATGTGTCGTGGACGTAGAATGAACTTCCGCGTTATCCTTCGATAGACGTAATTTGTACGTATTTAAGACGGTCAAGCGGCGCATCCATATCGTAGCTACTCGAAATACTTAAATGTACATCTAAGGACCGAATGCTTTTGATTGGAGAAAACGCGATGGAACATACAGGACGTATATTGTATGTCCACGACACGTACTATTTCTTGAGCTACAAATATACACAACACGGCCATCCATGGTATGTCCATAGGTAGACATTCAATAGCTTTTAATTCAAAATAGAAATTGGACATCTATTGGACGTTCTAGGTTCACGTCTATATGAAATCCTACATGGAACATCTGGTAGACGTTCAATTGACGTCCTCCAAATATGATTTTCGTTTACGAACCTGGAACGTCCAATGGATGTTCAATTACTATCCTGAATTAAAAGCTTTTGAATGTCTACCTATGAACATACCATGGATGGTCGTGTTGTGTATATTTGTAGCTCAAAAAATGGTACGGGTTGTGGACATACAATATACGTCCTGTGTGATCCATCGCATTTTGTCCAATCAAAAGTATACCATGAATGTTCAATGTATGTCCGCATTACGTCCATCGTGGATGTAAACGTGTTAAGGATCTATGGATGATCGATGGACGTCCAATGGACATGGTTCCTTGTGGGTATTGTCACTGCTTCAACCGGGATTTGGAATTCATAGAAAAGCGAAAATTTTATACAGACTAGAATGCGAATTTCGTAAAACGCCCCAGGGTCGCGCATTGACGTGCGTTATACGTCTCTCGGTCGTGTTTGTACCCAGTTCGCGTTGTGGTGTTTGCTCAAAGGCACTGATACCCCATTACCAAATGTGCTAATTTGAATTACGATACACTTTCGACCTGACAGATTGTGCGTATAAATTTTAATCAACGAAATGGCTTTCCACCATCTACCAGCAGAATTTGCCTGGTAGCGTCGAGCACCCGCTATCAACATAATTAGCCCCTGAGCAGTGATGCATGCGCATAATTATTAGGATATATCCCCACCATCGTGGAACGCGGATACGACGCTAAAGCTTGCCTCGCGGTCTACAAAGAAAAAAGGAAAGAGGGAAGAAAAAACGAAATATCGTTCATCCCGGACGAGCACGAAGAATTTATTCTTAATAACCCGGGAGAAATACTGGAATGCCTCGCAATTACTCACTCTCGCTTACTTTCAGAATCTTGGATTTATCAGCCGTATGCTTTGCAGCGTTTCGTATTACTCAAACGCCATCTAGCGTGGATCTTTCGAGAATGCTTCGTTTGTTTAATTTGTTTTTTTTGTCTCTCGTGTTTCAGTGAGAAACGGCTACTCCTGCGTTCCCGTTTCTCTCTCCGAGGGTTTGGACATACGATTGAATACGGCAGTGAGAGCGGTGCGTTATGGCAATAATGGGGTTGAAGTGTGGGCCGCCCCGTCTCGCAGTCCACACACTAATCCTACGGTCCACAAGGCTGATGCGGTTCTCGTGACACTTCCCTTAGGGGTGCTCAAAGCGTCAGCGCCGCCATCTGCAGTCGCGTTCAACCCTCCACTTCCGGACTGGAAATCCCAGGCGATTCAGCGACTCGGTTTTGGCAACCTCAATAAGGTTGGATATTGCATTGATTCAATTCTTTTTCCGCGAGGCTTGTTTATTCTGTTCTATCTGTGTCATTCCATGTCAAATAGACCAATGGTTGGAATTGACCCATTTTAATTTCTATGAAATTTGGTCAGAAGTTTTTCGAAAATTCAAAATTTTACCATTTTTTCCATTTTTTTTTGTTCATTTTTTAAATATCTCGAAAACTATTATAGTTACGAAAAAATCGTTCCGGATTTGTCTTACAGAGTATACTTGGGGCTACGAAAAAAAAAAAATATTCCGAATTTTTTTTTTGAAAAATGACGAATTTGCAGAATTTTGAATTTTTAAAAATCGTGAAAATCCACGATTAACATTAAATTTTTAGTTTATTTGTTTTGATATAAGATCTTGTGCTGATCTTGAAAAATCCTAAAATTTTCAGAATTGCGTTTTTTTTTAATATGGTAAAAAATTTTTTTTTTTACCTTCAAGTTGAGTTAACTTGAGCGATCACATTATTTTTACTGCTTGAAATTACAAAATTACATGATTGCTCAACTTCACTTAACTTAGAGGTAACGGAATTTTATTTTTAAATCAAATTTCAAAAATTCATATTTTTGAAAAAAAAACAGCGATTCTGTCATTCTGATCATTTCAGAATCTTTTAAGATCAGTACAAGGTATTATATTTAAAAAATTGAATAAAAAATTTAATGTTGATCGTGGATTTTCACGATTTTTGTAAATTCAAAATTGTCCAAATTTATTATTTTTCAAAAAAAAAAAATTCTGGAATTATTTTTTTCCGTAGCTCCAAGTATCCTCTTTAAGGGGGAATATACACCTGGAAACGAAAAAAAAGGTAATTTTCGAGAATTTTTTCCGGAGAACCTATTGGAATAATCAGAACGGTGTTTTTCGTACTTAAAAATATACACTTTCAAGAATGTTTTCAATTTCTTCTATTCAAAAATGTTGCAAACTCACGGAGTACTTGAATCGTCTACGGAGTGCCGTAAAAAAATCTACCATAGTGGTACCCAAAATATCTCGAAAACCACTGAACCGATAACTTCAAATTTGTTGAGATTATTATATACATAATTATTCAGTTTTTGTCATAGGATTTTTTCCCGATTTTTAGTTTTTTTTGGAGTCAAAATACGAACGAATATTTTCTTGAAAATAGCTACGTTGAGTTCAAGCGTCCGTCATTTTGTCAAAAATCGATATTTTTTAAATCGGCTATGACAAAGACAAGATAATATTATCTATTTTAGTATCCTGTTTTTGTTTTTTCTTTCACATGATTTTTGACAAAACGCCACATGGCAGATTTTTTTTACGGCACTCCATAGACGACTTGAGTACTCCACGAATTTGCAAGATTTTTAAATAAATTTTTTTTTAAACATTCCTGAAAGTGTGTATTTTAAACTACGAAAAATCCCGCTCTGATCATTCCAATAGTTACCCTGGAAAAAATTCTCGAAAATTACCTTTTTTTTTCGTTCTCAGGTGTATATTCCCCCTTAAGACGAATACAGAACGATTTTTTTTGTAACTATAATAGTTTTCGAGATATTCGAAAAATAAACTCCAAAAATTGGTGAAATTTTGAATTTTACATAACTTTCGAAAAAAAATCTTAAAATTGTTTTCCTTCGGTAGAACTTCATTTTATGATAGAAGAAAACTTCAAACGAAATTTAATCGAAATTGAAAGGGGTCGATTCCAACTATCGGTCGATTTAATATGGAATGACTCATCTGCTTTCTTCTTTTGTCTTCGTTTTATTTTAATACTGCAATCAGCAAAACATAGAATATTTCATTTTTCACTGTTGGAAAGTTTCAAAGTTTCCATGGAACTGTTCATTAGCCATAAGAGTAGCCATATTTGTCTTGATGACGACAGCAACAATAATGCTCCTTCCTCATCAAGGTCGTGCTGTGCTTCGAGCGTATTTTTTGGGACCCAACGGCCAATTTGTTCGGACATGTTGGAAGTACAACCGCATCGCGGGGTGAGCTTTTCTTGTTCTGGAATTTGTACAAGGCACCTGTTCTCCTCGCCCTTGTCGCTGGTGAGGCAGCCTGCGTTATGGAGAACGTTAGCGACGACGTTATCGTTGGTCGTTGCATTGCAGTCTTGAAAGTAAGAAAACCTTCTCTCTCAATTACCCCAGTCCGCGAAAACTTCGAGAATATTCGTCATAGAGTCACCGGAAAAGCCAAAAGGAGCCAAGTGCTCAAAGTCACACGCGAGCATTGTCTCTGGGGTCAGATTCAATTTTCGCGAAGTTGTTCGCTCTCTTGTTTCTCGTGTCTTTCCTAAGAACCGGGTTTCTCTTCGACAGGGAATTTTTGGCAATCAGGTGGTGCCACAACCGCGCGAAAGCGTCGTGACAAGATGGCGGGCTGACCCTTGGGCCAGAGGATCCTACAGTTTCGTCGCTGTTGGCAGTTCAGGAAGCGACTACGACCTTTTAGCGGCACCGGTCGCTCCACCAGCTCCGCCAAATCAGCCACCAGGTGCATCGCCACCCCAACCGAGAGTATTCTTTGCTGGTAAATATCAATCATCATTAATTTGAATGTCGTTGGCTCAAAGTTGGCGCGTGAATTCGGTGAAACACGATTCAGCCTTAAACTCGTTATCATTTCAGGCGAGCACACCATTCGCAACTATCCTGCCACGGTCCATGGAGCTTTCCTCAGTGGTTTGCGAGAGGGTGGTCGTATAGCTGACCAACTCTGCGGAAGTCCCTATGCCCCACCGAATTTACCAACTTCCGGGACGACTACCGGAGGAATAGCGACAGCGACCGCCAGCAATGCCTCCGCCACGTCGTAATTCAATTTCAGACCAACAACCCAACATTTCTCGTCATCGTTAAGTTAATTTTCCGTTATGCCGCATGGAAACAACGGCTCCGCTAACACCAATTTCCCATTGAGTAATCAATAATTTCAATTGCCAATCATCAATGAATCAATCTTACCATTTCATTCAAAGAACAATAAACTTTTCATTCAACTTTACACCTTTCAGCATCTGCATGATTACTCCTGATCCATGATTACTCCTGCTTTGCTCCGATCTAGGAAATTGATCGGGACAACGAATTCCAATTACAGAATCTCAGAAAGCGCTTCGTCAACGGGTGGAACTAGATATCTTGATTTTAGTACATACATTCGTCTCAAAAACGTCTCTACTTTGCGAATACTTCTTGATTCTTCGACGACTATTTTCAGATCGTAGGACGCCGATTTCTCAAGTGTCCTCTTCGTCGTTTTCAACAAAAGCGTGCAACGCTCGTGAATGTTTTGTCCAGCCGATTTCTCATCGTTTTTCTGGCTATAAGTTGCGACTGCGAGGATCGCCAATGGACTGATAGCGATTAAAATCCACAATTTCACTCCGGTGCACAGATAATAATCGGTTAGAGTACGAATGAGATAAACAGCGTCACCGACGACGTAATAGAAGCACCAGGCTGAAACTTCGTCGTCACCGAGTGTCTCGATGACGAAAATTTGCAGCATCGTTATTTCCACGCTGATGCTCGTGCAGAGTATGTCATAAGCGATCATGTATGACAATTCGTTTTTGAAAAAATTCGGTTCCCACATTATGAGAGTCAGGTAAATGGACAATTGTCCGCATTGGGCGATTCCGTAGAGCCAACGAAAACCCGTTAGATCGATGATTGTCAAGCAGGTCATTACACCGAACATCGTTGATAATTGTTTAGTGCATTCGATGAGAAAGCTGTATTTCATCGAGAAGGAACATGTCACGTAGGCCAACAAAAATTCGTCCGTCATATCGTACATGAAGACGCAACTTGCAATCAGTATCGCGAGGTTCTTCGCTCTTGGTTCGACGATTTGCTTGATTATGCGAAATGGACCGGATGATCGTGGCTCTGCCAACAAATCGGCGTCGCCCAGACTCTTTATTGGTTTCAAGTACATCGCTATCAGTATTATGCCTGAAAGTGTGATTACTATCGCCACAGCGATGAATATCGTATTTTGTCCGATACTCAACGCTTCGGAAATTCGCATTTTCCTCGACGATTCGCTCTGACGAAAATTCGGTCCACATGTTCTTTCTGGATTCGTCGGTGATTCCTCTTGGGTATATCGACGCCATGCCGATGAAACGATACTCGCGCTGCAACTGAATATCGCTATGAATGCTCGCATCGTCAGTAACTCGTTGAACATGGCGTTTCCTTGAATCCTTGAACACAAATTCGCGAGCTTGACGATGTATATCGTCGCACTCACCTCAAAGAGGCCTGAGAATATCATTCTCAGGGAAATTAAGATTGACAGGAGTATCGGATCATCGATGTGGTACAGAAAAGGCACTATGCTCATTCCCATCGCGCCGATCACTATCGAATAATGGAGACGCAACTTCTTTATCAGAAAGGGCACGGCTAAAAGATGACTGATGAAGAGACCACCTGCCGCGAGAATATTTCTGAAATTTTCAAATATTCGAGTTATAGCGATTGATAATTTTGTAATATCCAATTCTACCTATTGACCCTCGCTGGTCACCGCGGGTCAAATTGACCCGAGCTATCACTTTGAGCTCAAATATAACTATCCGGGCCCTTGTTCGTTTTTTCTGGCCCTCTGGTGGACGTTTGAGGGATCTAGTTTAAAGGATAAGTTTGAAGTAGCTATAGCGGAATAAATATCTTTTTTGGAACGCATGCATTTTAAGTATTTTTTTTCTTAAAGTAGCATATTCTGAGAGTATCGTGTAGAAATTTTTCCAAGAAATCTTAAAAATAGAAAGAGTTACAATTTTTCAGTTGAAAAACCGGATTTTTGAAAGTCTTTTTTTTCATGATTTTTTTTTTGTAAATATTTAAAACAAAACAATTGTTTCATATACTCAAATGTTCAAAGGTAGTTCCTATATTTTTTTTAAATCAATCTGATAGGTACTTCTTTTATAACCATCCAAAAAGTCGTTCGGGCTAAATTGACCCAGTGTGACTAACTTGATTTTGAGGTGTGATCAGCGAGGGTTAACATAGCTGTGTCGTGACACCAGAATGATGTTAGAAATATGAAATTATTGGATAACGAGAGATATTGTCAAAATATTCTGTAAAATGTTTAAAACGATTGGAAAGTTCGTCATTGCAAAACTCGTGTTTCACTGATGGAAATTTAAAACGACGATAGATCCACAAAATCACTCTACTTTCCATAAGACTACATGATAATTTTCAAATAAATTTTTTTCACTAGCTTGCTGATCATCTAGAAATTTTTACTCAGTACTTTTATAATGAATATCAATGAATAACAATGATTATATATTCCATGTCAAATCGGCCAATAGTTGCAATCGACCGCTTTCAATTTCGATGAAATTTAGTCAGAAGTTTTCTTTTATCATAAAACAAAGTTCTACGAAAGGAAAAAGAAAAAACGCTTTCGAAAGTTATGCAAAATTCAAAATTTCGCAATTTTTTCAATTCTTCAAGTTCATTTTTTAAATGTCTCGAAAACTATTATAGTTAACAAACTCGTTCTGGCTTTGCCTTGGGGCTACGAAAAAAAAATTCGAAAAATTATGAAAAAAAAAAATTGTTTTTTCCCTATAAAAATAAGTAAAGTCGAGCAATCATGTAATTTTGTAATTTTGAGCAGTACAAATCTTAATGAACGATATAAGAATATAAAAACAGAAACATAATTATATGATTGCTCACCTTTACTTAACTTAGAGATAAAAAAAAATCTTTTTTACCAAAATTCAAAAATTCCTATTTAAAAAAAAAAACGCAGTTCTGAAAGTTTCAAGATTTTTTAAGATCAATACACGGTATCGTAAAACAAAAATTGAACCAAAAATGTAATGGTGATCGTGGATTTTCACGATTTTTAAAAACTAAAAATTCTCCAAATTCATCATTTTCCAAATTTTGTTTTCGAAATATTTTTTTTGTAGCCCCAAGTATACTCTGCAAAATGAACCCAGAACGATTTCCGTAACCATAATAGTTTTCGAGATATTTAAAAAATAAACTTGAAAAATTGAAAAAATGGTGAAAGTTTAAATTTTGCATAAATTTCGAAAAAAAATTTCTTAATTTTTTTCCTTCGGTAGAACGTTGTTTTATAATGAAAGAAAACTTCTGACCAAATTTCATCGAAATTGGAAGGGGTCGATTCAAACTATTGGTCGATTTGACATGGAATGACCCATATTTTTAATATGATTTTCGTGTAACGATGCAGCTACCTTAAAAACGATGACTCAATAACTTCCACGCTTGCTTTCACAATAATCATAGCGAAGGGGTTGGGAACAATAGTTATGAAAAAATGAACGATCGTTGAGCTTTTTTTTTCATATGAGAGTGAAAAAATGGAAAATACTGTTAGTTGCCTCCTTTTTGATGCTGGAATTCGAATCATCTATTTTTTGAATAGAAACTAGGGCGGATTCACAAATTGATCGAAATGAAAGATTTAATAGAGAAAGAGGAATATTTTATTGATGAAAATCTTTTTTTTATTTTTTATCGATGATGAATCGAGATTAGATTGACTGCATCTGGGATAAATAAAAGAAAGCCGAAATCTTAAGTTGAAGTTAATCGGCACTTACTTCAGCTTGACTCTAGTATCAATGTCAAAAATATCCATATCGTGAGAAATCGTTAGTGCCCACAATCCACCGAGAAGTATCAACAAATTGTTGTACAATCTGTGTTTACGTTGACGCACGTAATTCTTCGGTACAAAAGTTATCGGCGACGTTGAAAATTCCGTGCTATTCGTAACTTCATTGACATTTCTTTTAATAGGATTCCAGTTAAATATCGACATGATATAAAAAACTTCGTCTGTAACCAATTTCTTTGTTCGTGGGCTTAAAAGAAATTCCAGTAAAATCCCGACATAATTATTTTAAAAAAAATTAATTTGTAATCAATTTATTCGTCAAATAAAATTCTGCTGTCACGAAAATGTTACCATCTGAAGTTCGTAGACAAATATCGAGCGAGCATAATTTTTTCGGTGTGAAAATTGGTTAAACGAATACCATTTTTTTCCACTCTGAGTTTTCATTATTTAACATTGTTGAGAAGCTCGTTGGACCTAATTGGACACCGGCGGAAGATTGTAAATGAAAGTAGCAGCGTCCTGCGGCCAAAGAGAATATTTGCAGAGTACATATTGAAGGAAAAAAAGAGGATGCGGGTTCGCAGTTGAGCTGGAAAATTACATTCCTCGCAAAATGAGAAAGAGAAAAGTCAGCGGTTGATACGAATTTTCTCGCACACACGAAAAAAATAGTGACAGAGAAAAGAACCTCCTTTGCACGCGATATTCACGTTGAAGCCCGGGTCGAGACCCGTCGAGGCTTGAAAATGACCCGACTGTGGGTAACCATTCGAAAATGGAAGCCCGACAGAATAACGCGCGGAAGGAGGGTTTTGCAACTGTGCAATCTCGGCAAAATAGAGGAACGTTGAAAAGGGCTCGACTCGAGACAAGGGTATATTATGTACGTCGCGAAGGGCTCACAACTCCTGAAATTACTTGTTCCCACTGAGTTTCGACCCTGTTCATTTTTTTTCAAATTTTTTTTTAGGCACTCACCATACATGAAAAGTGCGAATTAGTATTGCCTTCCAAAAACCTATTTCTTATTAAAACGACCATACAAACTTTATACCAACATATGTTGGCATATTACACCAAAACAAAAAATTTTGGATTTTCCGTCACGTCGGATGTCTATATGTGCTCATAACTCAGCAATCCATGAACGGATCCAGTTCAAATTCATAGCACAGTTTCGGTTTACTATAACCTCTAAACCTTTTTTGACTCAATCCATTCAGACAATGTTGAATATGAAATTTCCCAAAAAAACAGCCATTTTTGAGCCAAAAAGCCATTTTTGTGTCCGTCCAGAGTCAGATCTCCGCAACCTGTGAACTAATGTTCTTGTAACTTATAGACTTTCTTTATAGGATCATAAAGAAGTATCCTGTAGAGTTTGAAGTCTTTACAACTCTTTGAACCATTTTGTTTTAACGAAAATAACTTCAGTTTTTCGCTCATTGCACGAAGATGCGTGAACGAATTTTTTTTTTTTGCCATGTACTTTCATTTTGATACATTTTAAATATTTCAAGAGTTTAAAATGATTTAAACAATTTTAACATAGAATTTTTAATATTTTTGTTTCATTCATTTATAACTTTTTAACGTATTCGCCAAGAAAACACTAATTGAACGACAATTTTAGACATTTCTTACTATTTGATAAAATGTTATTTTTCTTTAAAATATAATGATTGATAATTAGTACACTTCTATGTATTAAAATTTTTTTTTTCAAATACTATTATTACTTTTATGCAAAGAAAAAAATTATATGAAACATAACCTTATGTTCCTGAAATGCACAAATCTCTTAATGAAAAAAAAACATCCCCACACAATAGACCACACTACACTCGATCGAATTGCACAAATTGTCACTTTAAAAAATCACATGTCATATTTTTCAACATTATAATTTAAGTAAACAATACAACGGATTCACAATGAATCAAAGTGTTTGAATTACGGTGTAAGGGCCTATTAAAACGTCCCTAAGGGACATGTGAACCAACATTTAAAATATATTCGATCATAACGGAATAGATCAAGACAATGATCAAGAATACGGAGCGCGAAGGGCGATTTTTTTTTTTCGAAGATCAAGAAATTTTTCGCCCTTTTCCTGATATTTATTTCCAATTTTTCGCCTCAGGGTAGTCTCTGATATTTCTCGTGTTTCGTGTAAACCGGAGGCTCGTTGATGTGAAACGGCGCGTGCAATTACGTGTGCGGTAAACTCGAAACGGTAGCAATGTGCGTGGATATGAGGAAAATAATGTTAGCACGCCCCGCGAATACACGAACGGCTTTTGCAGCTGAAAGTACAGCCATTCTCGTTCTCTTGCATCTGTGCAAGAGAGAGAGAGAGAGACAGAAAGAGAGAGAGAGAGGGGGGGGGACCTCTCTCACTCTCTAATAATGCGTTGAGCCAAAAGGTATACGGTTTACATCGAGGCGCGGATGGGCCGACTCGATCTGCTCATACGTGCATGTATCGTTAGCCTGGAGATACATATGAGGCATTCCATGTCAAGTCAGCCACCCCATTTTTTGAAATCGCCAAAAATCGCATACAAATTTTTAGAAAGTAGTTCTAACTATCAAGAAAATTTGTGATTTTTTTCAGATTTTTAAATTACATTTTTTAGCCGGAAAAAAATACAAAAAATTTGTTTGTATCATTTTGTAACTCGAAAATTATTCATCGTACGAAAAAAAAGTGCAACATAATATTTAGGATTTTCAACGTGCTTTCCACTGAAATTTTTTACAAACTCCTCCGAAAGCTCTATATACCATTTTCAGAGCAAATAATGTTTTGATATTTTTTTTTTGATATATTTACTTGATATATTCACAGACTATAAAAAAATTGGGTGGGGGTCGAAGAGTCGACTAACCAATATTTCGAACGGCTGAAATCCCGAGTTTTACGATTACGAGCGTTAGAATAACGAAGCGCCAAAATCCCGATCGCCAGAAAAGAGAAAACCAAGCGAGCCGCCCCATGCGTAAGAGAGAGAGGAGGCGCATCTCTCTCTCTCTTACGCATGGGGCGGCTCTCTCCGCTTCCGCTTTTCTGGCGTTCGGGATTTCGGCGCTTCGTTATTCGAACGCTCGTAATCTCGAAATTCGGGATTTCGGCCGTTCGAAATATTGGTTAGTCGACTCTTCGACCCCCACCCAAAAAATTGGCATAGTGGAGAATCCATTATTTCAAATGCATTCTTATTGATACAATCTATCATTATAGAGTGATTTAACGAAACAGTGTAGATATTGATGATTCATCGTTATTAATCGTAGACAGGGAAAAATAATAAATAATCTCGTTTCGATACTGCGAAGACGATTTCAGGAACAAAGCAGTATCATTTCTTCATTCCCAAAAATCATGCCCAAATCAAACTAAAAAAGTACTCATTGGCCATAGAAACGTCGGCGTATCCAAAGAGGGTGAATAGACTTTATCGGTATCCATGGGTCCATTGATACAGTTTATTAAAATGTACAAAAAGATATTTAAAAAATAAAAATGAGAAAAGTTGATAAAATCTAAAAAGTACAAAAAATAAACAAAAGTGCGGGCTTTAGAAAATATCTATAGATAGTCTCAACCCTGTTAATGCACAGAGAAATTTATGTATTCGTTTGGGATGAAAAACGCATGGAAAGGAATGGATTTTCCACTAAGTCAATTTTTTTATCGTCTGTAAATATATCAAGGAAAAAAACTGTTAAAACTACAGACAAATAGAAGATGTCGATTCTGAGAAAAAAAATGTCAAAACATCATTTGCTCCTCCTTTTGGAGGAGTTTGTAAAAAATTTCAGTGAAAAGTACGTTGAAAATCCTAAATTTCATGTTGTACTTTTTTTTCGTATGATGAATCATTTTCGAGTTACGAAATGGAACAAGAAATCTTTTAAAATTTTTTTCCGGCTAAAATGTTTAATATAAGAATCTGAAAAACGCCACGAATTTTCTTGACAGTTAGCACTACTTTATAAAAATTTGTATGCGATTTTTGGTGATTTCAAAAAATGGGGTGGCCGACTTTACGTGGAATGCTTCATATATATTATATATATATATGTAGACTTTTGTGTATTGATCATTTTACTAAAATCAAAGGGGCGTAACTTTTGTCGATGTGAATACAAAAGTACGCCATAGTGATTTTTGCCAGGCTATATATATATATTTATATGTGCGTGTGCGAATGAATCCACACGTGAAACGCAAACTCTATAATATCTGTAATGTTGGCCTCGTTATCATCCCTGCAGCCGGTGCCTCTCTCGTTGCACGTTCACCGATTCACCATGTTCGTACCTTATACACTCCCTTCGGTTTATTTAAATGCGCATATTATAATATCCACAGAATCCACTCCCTAATATGTGTGTATTGGGGTAAGTTATTTATTCGCTTGAGAAATTATCCCCCATATGGAAATTTATACAGGTCAAATATGTACAGAATATATATCGATATGTATTTCAGAAGTTTTCGTTGCGACAAAAATATGTATGCCGCATATAGTTGTCCTTTGCGTTATTTATTCCGGATTTATTTTTCATATACGTAAAAATGATATATTATTTCACAAATATTATTTAATTTGCTCGAGACATTATCCCATCCTCAAGGAAATTTATATAATTATATTTGCAGAAGATATACACTACCGCTCAAAAGTTTGAAAATACCCCAGTGAACACAGTAATGTTGCAGCAATGTAACGGCAATGTTACCGTTTGTAACATGTAACATTACATGGACGTTACATGTAAGTTACATGTAAGTTACAATTTCCTACTGAGCAATGTAACATTGTTACATCACAGTTATGTAACAGTTATGTAACAGTTATGTAACAGTTATGTAACAGTTATGTAACAGTTATGTAACGGTTATGTAACAGTTATGTAACAGTTATGTAACAGTTATGTAACAGTTATGTAACAGTTATGTAACAGTTATGTAACAGTTATGTAACGGTTATGTAACAGTTATGTAACAGTTATGTAACAGTTATGTAACAGTTATGTAACAGTTATGTAACAGTTATGTAACAGTTATGTAACAGTTATGTAACAGTTATGTAACAGTTGTGCAATAGTTATGTAACAGTTATGTAACTGAATTACGTTACCGTAACTAGAATTAATTATTATTAAGCATGTTATAAAAAATATATAGCTCTTGAAAAATAATTTAATATGCATAGTTTACCGGCCACAAAAAGAGATTCATAGAAAAAAAAAATCTGCACGAATTGTCTGATCTAACTTTTCTCAAAGACCGGGAATCGAACCCTCGACCCTACCTACCATCTACCTACCACGCTACCGATTACGATATATGAATACTGGAGTGCCGAGAAAATAATGGTAGTATAATAATAATAATAATAATAATAATAATAATAATAATAATAATAATAATAATAATAATAATAATAATAATAATAATAATAATAATAATAATAATAATAATAATAATAATAATAATAATAATAATAATAATAATAATAATAATAATAATAATAATAATAATAATAATAATAATAATAATAATAATAATAATAATAATAATGATGATGAAATAATAATAGTATATGCATTTGAATGAGCAATAAACCATGAAAGTTGGTTTTTTTATTTGCGAATTCAAATCCCCTGACCTCTCATAAGTATGCAAACTTTATTCCAGAATACCTGAACCCTCATAACTTGAGTGATCCCTCAGAACTTACGTTACCCCTCATAACTTAATTTCAGAGCCCCTGACCCCTCGTAGGAAAAATGTTCGAAATTTCATATCTTTTTTTACAGTGTGTAACTTCTATGGTATATTGCCGCAATATAATATATGTTACATTACCGTAATGTAACAAAGTTATATAGCAGTTATGTAACCTACATGTAACAAATGTTACATAACATGTAACCTACATGTAACAAATGTTACATAACATGTTACTTGCATGTTATGTAACAGCAAAGTTACATAGGGATAACATTGTAACATTACATGTAACTTCCATGTTACATTGCGGCAACATAACGTGTTCACTGGGACTCGTCCCGATTCCGCGCTGCACAAAAGTTTCACTGCTCGTTTAAAAATGAAGCTATTTCAATTCAACAAGCGGCGTTTCAGAGAAGACATTCAGCGGCATTTCGCTGTTTACAAAAAAAAAATTCGATTTTTATAAACACCCGGTACGCCTTTTGAAATATGGTCGTTTTTCGGCTTTTTTTGGCGTTGAAATTTTGTCGCACGACCTCTGACATTTGTTTAAAAACTGTTTATCGCATTAAAAACTTGTGGTTGGAAGTATTATAAGCTTCAATCTCGTTTTTTTAAATTTTCGTACGATTTTTTGTTTGCAAAAATATTCAATTTTTTGCAAAAAACAACCAGGTTTATAAAAGGAGGCATAACTATAGAACCACTAGATTTTTATAAAATCACTAGGAAGATAAAAAGTTGTGTACAATTATTCTGGATTCGATCAAATTTTTTCAGAATTTTTTTTCAACATTTTTTTTCCCAAATTTTTCCTGTCAACGAGATATTTTTTTATCTCAAACAATCGAGTCTTTTATCTCATCTACACGGGTTTTCCAATGAAAAAGCCGTGTAGATGAGGTTTTTCGATGAAAAAGTCGTGTAGTTGAGGTAAGAGAAAAATTTAGGAACAAAAAATTTTGAAAAGAAATTCCGAAAAAATGTTATTGAATGCAGAATGATTATACGCATTTGTTTATCTTCTAAGTGATTTCACGAAAATCCAGTAGTTTGAGAGTTACGCTACAATTTATAAATATGGTCGTTTTTGCGAAAAATGGAATATTTTTGCGAAAAAAATCGTACAAAACTTAAAAAAAAATGAAATTGAAGCTTATACTCCCCTCCACAAGTTTTTCATGCGAAAAATAGTTTTTTTAAATTTGCATGGGGGAAATGAAGCTAAATATGTCTTCTCTAAAATGCCGCGTGTTAAATTTAAATATCTTCATTTTTGAAAGAGCAGTGAAACTTTTTGTGTGGCGTGGTATCGGGGCGAGTGTTTCCAAACTTTTGAGCAGTAGTGTATATATTTTGTAGCAGACTTTGTCACGAACAAAAAATATTTCTCCCATAATGTAGTCATTTGTGCTGATATATTCCGTATTAATATTTTGCATACATTTTACCTATTCAAAAATAATGCATTATTAATTCACTCGGGAAATGATCCCCCTGAGGAAAATCGAGGATCACTCAAAAGAAAATTTTGCAAGACTCTCCGGAAACTCTTATTTAGTGCGAACAATATGAGATTTTTTTTACGAATTTAGAATTTTATAAATTTATAAATTCAAAATTTAATAAATTTGATTTAATTAGTTTAATTAAATTAATTTAATTAATTTACTGAATTCAAAATTCGTTGAAAAAACGTTATATAATATATCAGAGAACTGTTGAATACGAAAAGCACGAAGAATTTTTATCCTACTAAAAGATTTGGCATTAGTAAACGGATGCGAGTTCCAGCTTGAAATTTATATCGTGACTTCTCAGATATATACAAAACATGAAAAGAATTGTTCCGCTAACTTGAATTATGCTCTTTTTTTGTAAATCAATTTTTTCGGTTTTTTGCCGAAATTTAATTGAATGTGTTTTTTTTCGAAATTGCGAATATTTTTTTCGAAAAGCGCAGAAAATTTCCAATCTAAATCTATTAAAAAAGATTTTTTTCGATTCCATTTCGCGCCGTGTCTAACCTCCAAAGAGCTGAATACGCGAAAAGTTCGAAATATTACATTTGGTGTATTCCAAAGAGTATAATAGTTAAAAATCTAAAAATTCGTGTACAATATACTTTCAGGCAACACTAAAAGATACTCGAGTTTCAAGCAATTCGAAAGAGGTCGGCCTCAAAGGGGGTCCCGATGAGAGGGAATACCTCGTATATTAATAAATTCGCTAGGCACCAATTATTTTTAAGACAAATATGCAATCAGACAAATGAAATTCCCATGAGAATATGACAAAATGGCGAAAACATGATTTTGATGCGCTGTGAAGACATTTACAAGGATTTTACTCTTAACTACACGGTTTTTGTTTTTATCATCAAAAATTTAATTGATTCTTTCCCGATCAACATTCTGCAAAATTCTTCCTATAAAAACTGGGTCAATTCATACAAAAATTCCCCTCGAACTTATTAATTTCCAATTATTTGTTTTGAACCATCATCACCGAAGGTCACGTGCATCGAATGGAAATTCTAGAAAAATAATTACACCTTCGACATTAGTAAATATTCTTAAGAGGAGGCTAAATACCATTTTTATTCAATCCCTATATTACCGACGTATCATCGTCGATCAGTCCTTCTCCGACAACCGTGGATGAAAATTAATTACATTTTGACAATTAAGAGGGGGTAAATTAATAAACAATCAATTATCAATTGGGAGGCTAAAATGAGTTACAGGTAATGTCAACGAACTCATTCGAGCCCCCCAAATATCATAGGTTACTCGTCAGAATCCATGGTGCTGCCCTCACTCGCACGTCTGTGAACTACATTTCGCCATTTCGTTTTTCAATAAAACTACAATTTATCGATATTTATCTCTTGATGCGCCATTCAAACTTACGGCGTGTCATTTTGATAAAATAATGTCGAAAACGTCTCGATATTTATATCGCGGCGTTCTTCATGGAGCCTCACTCTTGGTTTTACCCGAAATGCAGTAAAAGTTTAATAATTTAAGTTTTTCAAATACAGTTTCTTGGTGGTAAGTGAATCTGTAAATTTCTTTTTGTTTTTCGAAAAAATTTTAGTGAGGCTCCATTCCTGCCATTGTTCCGATGATGTTGTTAAAATTTTATTCAATTCCATCCATTTGTATAAGAGCAAGTTTGGATGGCAATTTCGAGGTGTTAGTGTCGGTATTTAGCCTCCTCTTAAATTGAAAAAAAAACCAAAGATACTCTAAAACTTGCTCCTTGGAGTGCAAAAATATTCATTCAAATAACTTCACATGTTTTCCTAGAAAGAATTCTCGAAAGTTTTAATTTTTTCAATTTGATTCAACACCCCTTAAGAGGAGGCTAAATACCATTTTTATTCAATCCCTACATTATCGACGTATCATCGTCGTTAAGTCCTTCTCCGACAACCGTGGATGAAAATTAATTACATTTTGACAATTAAGAGGGGGATAAATTAATTAACCATTAATTGTCAATTGAGAGGCTGAAATGCGTTACAGCTAATGCTAACGAACTAACTCGAGCCCCCTAAATAGTATGGGTTACTCGTCAGAATCCATGGTGCTGCCCTCACTCGCACGTCTGTGAACTACATTTCGCCATTTAATTTTTCAATAAAACTACAATTTATCGATATTTATCTCTCGATGCGCCATCCAAACTTACGGCGTGTCATTTTGATAAAATAATGTCGAAAACGTCTCGATATTTGTATCGTGGCGTCCTTCATGGAGCCTCACTCTTGGTTTTACCCGAAATGCAGTAAAAGTTTAATAATTTAAGTTTTTCAATTACGGTTTCTTGTTGGTAAGTGAATCTGTAAATTTTTTTTTGTTTTTCGAAAAAATTTTAGTGAGGCTCCATTCCTGCCATTGTTCCGATGATGTTGTTAAAATTCTATTCAATTCCATCCATTTGTATAAGAGCAAGTTTGGATGGCAATTTCGAGGTGTTAGTGTCGGTATTTAGCCTCCTCTTAAAAACAAAACTACACGTTTGATTCCAAAAAACAAACTTTTCAGGGGATATCGTTTGCACGTTCAACGTTATCTTTACACGTGTGTCGTTACAAGAGCGATAACCATCACAGATATTCAGTGCCTTCGTTGTCGTTACATCGTCTGTCAACCGTTGACAAACGCTATCAGTCACACAGGTGCGTGATCCTACAGTTTCTAGCCGATAGGATTGTCAACATCGTCCAATGTCCATGGTCATTCATGCGACAGGACGTTATAGGTTTTTGTCTGGAGGAAGTCATCCGTACACGCGATAGTGCGGAACAGATCGTCCTCCACCTCATCCTCAATCTGCCTCATTCACAGTGCACGGTTCAACGACATATGCAGCAGTCTGGTGAATCGAGTTTTACCCCAGCCCAAGGGTAGTTATATATTTGTGAGTGTGTTGGAACAAAACCGCTTTTGTGTTTGCCAACAGAGTTGGTATAGAATCGAGTTCCCCGCTAACAATAATACCGCACTTCATAATTACCGCCCTTAAATTAGCACGACTAATTAATTTTGCAATGAAGTACGAGAGCCATTAGTATAATCATTTTACCTTCAACTTTGACCTTTTATTTTTCGACGAATTTCCCGTGCAACGTCAAACGCTCTCCCACAAAATTGTTCGACTCGCTCGAGCGCATTTGTTCGATTTCTCTGGAAGCCCTTAGCAGACAAATGGAATTTAAAATGGACATCGTAAGTCAGACGTTTTCCTTCGTAATTGGAAAGGCGTGGCAATTGGACAATAAAGCAATCCAATTCGTTCCCGAAGACGAAAAGCTCCTTCCTCACAATTTGAATCAAATCTCTCTCTCTATCTATGTATATATGTATATGAAACATTCCACACCGATTCGAGCTGGGTCTGACCCTTTACCTTTCCGATTTTGTCCGCGATTTTTTATGGTTTTGTACACTGAGAGAAAAAATTACTGAATTTGAGAACATGAATTTATATATTAAATGAAAGTATTAATTCGATTATTTATTTGTTGAACCAAGAAAATCACTCTTCATTTAAAAAAAATATTTTCACGAATCTATTACTCCATTATATTAAACTCTTATTTAATAGTAACAATTAAATGCGTGATAGATTTGATTAAATTTGTATTCATTGGATTAATTACATTGATCGCATCATAAAAATGAGATTATTTGAATGTAAAAAACGACTTCAATACGAAATTATTTTTTTTGAAGAAAATTATTTATGGCATCATAAACATGAGATTATTTGGATCTAAAAAATGACTTCAATACGAAATTATTTTTTTCGAACAAAATTATTCCTTTGCAATAAATTCATCATTATTTTACTTCTAAAAATATCTTTATTTAAATAGATGTTAATAGATTTGCATTCATTGGATTAATTAGATTATTTGAATCTGAAAAACATCAATATTAAATTATTTTTTTTTAACAAAATTATTTCTTTGCAATAAATGCATCATTATAATTTACTTCTAAAAATATTTCTGTAGTATTTTCAATATTTATTAGATATAAAATTGATTGTGATTACTTGAAAAGAAGCTGTAGTAAAATAAATAACACATTATTTTATTCCAATAAAATATTTGTTTGGAATGATGAAATTGGTATTTCCTTCAAGCAAGGAACTATCATTTCTATAGTATACTTTAATAGTATACATAAGTTGTTAAAAATTAAAAAACTGGTTTTTTAAATGTTCTCTTATATTCGAATCTTTATAACTCGTAACTTTTTTCAAGTGCATAGTAGTAGTCGATAGCGTAATAGGTAGCGTGTTAGGTAGTTAGGTAGGATAGGTATGATGGTAGGTACGGTCGAGGGTTCGAATCTCGGTCGGACAGAGAAAGTAGATCGGAGAATTGGCGCAGATTTGTCTTTTTTTCTATTTATCTCTTTTTGGGGTCACTAAACTATGCATATTAAATTATTTGGCAGGGGCTATATATTTTTTATAAAATGTTTAGCAACAATTGATAAACACGCATTCGATTAAATCAATCATTTTTTCTGTTAATTGGACTAATTAATTTGTTGATTCAACAATTTTTTTTTCTCAGTGCTTCCCGTATTAAAAGACATACATGTTTTGAATGATAAAATGTGTTCTTGATTCAAACAACATATTACATATAATTGATAACGTATTGTTAGATTCAAGTAAATTCGTTTATTGAAACAGAAATTTATGGAATTGACTGAAAAAATCAACCAAGTAAATATATAAGAGAACCAATCTAATATGTTTTGGCAAATAATGAAAAAAATGATTTTTTGCCTTCGAAACTTTATTTTATTGGTTCTAGTAATTTTTTCTCTCAGTGTAGTACCTTTGAAAAGCGCTCAGGGTTTTTTTAGAATTTTGGAGCGATTTCACTTGAGTATAATTTTATAAACAAATTATTTTTAGCGCAAATTTAAAAGTCTGAAGAAAATCAGACATACCCTTTCTTATATAAAAAATTTCAAGCGTTGGCTGAAGTGGGCAGGGGTTTCAGTTTATAACAAGCTTTCTCGACATTTTTTTTTTCAAAAATAGAAAGGAAAACCTGAATTGAGTGACCTCTTATCCAAATGTTTTTTTAATACCTTCAATTCATACAAAAATGTTTGGATAACGGACCACTCAATTCAGGATTTTTCCGAAAAAGCTTATTATAAACAGAAGGAACCCCTGCCCACTTTGGCTCAATACTTAAAAAATTTTATATAAAACGCGGGGATTTTTTTTATTTTCTTCAGATTTTTAAATTTGGTCTAAAAATAATTTGTTTATCAAATTATAGATGAATCAAATCGCTTCAAAAAAATCTGAAAAAAATCCTGAGTACTCTTCAGAGATACTACAAAACCATGAAAAATTGCGGACACCATCGGAGCGGTGAAGAGTCAGAACCAGGTCGAATCGGTGTGGAATGCCTCATATACACGGTTGGATTTGCAGCTAGTTACACGGGCAGGCAAATTAGTTTTCTTACGTGGCTTTTCGTTTTCACGGATCGTGGGCTTATCACGAGAACATGCCTGAATCATTAATTCGAATACCTTCGCACAAACCCCAACGAAATCGAGAGCAAACGGATGAGAGAGAACGAATTCAGACGTGTTGCCGAAAAAAATCGTGAAAAAGGTTTCTACCTGATTAGACCGGTTATAGATCGATTATTCCTACATGGTTGTAAATCGATAATAATCAATTTGATCAGAATCTGGAAGGGAATTCCCGTGCGTGAAAATTCTAGGGAAGCCCTGACTTGAGTCGGGACCTCGTCGGGCTTGGATGTGGATGTCCTGTCAGGAATTGCCCTTACACCGCCAGGTTGGGCCGTGACAGGGCAATGCGAAGGTTGCCAGGCTTACTTACAATATGGCTGACCTAAGGCAACCCGTTGAGGACCTTGTCGGGCTTCGATCGGGCAACCCATATTTAAAGAAGTCGGTATAATTACAACAGAACCAAATCGGGCCCGAATAGGGCGAAAGTATCGGAGCCCTAATTATTTCAAACATGGCACTGACGGCCTTTGAGGGCCTAATCGGGCTTCACGGGGAGTTAGTTCCGAGACTCGCCATGAGATGTCGCAAACGGCGTGCGCTCTCTCGCATACGGAGTATGCAAATAGTATGCTTATATCTGCCAAAGTGGGAGCACGGGTTGTATTCGACACCGCAGATTCAGGCCTCTCAGGAAGTTATGTCTCGAGGGAAGTCATACCCGCAAGATTTCTATATAGAATTACTCTGCTTTATGCTATTTTTTTTGTAAAAATTCTCTTGGAGAATTATTAATAATAATAATTAATAATAACAATCTACACGTATAGCGATACTACGTACGTACTAGGGCCCTGATAGGGCTGGACCATGGGCTTGTCGTGGATGCGACATGGCAGACGCGAGGCGGTTGTAAAGGCCCTCATTTGGCAACCTTCTAAGGCCCTTGTCGAAAAAGCGTGACCGTCCATTCAGGGGCCCTATTGGGCTTCCAGTCAAGGGCCCGAAGTAAGTTAGGGAAAACCGATCGAGGCCTAGTCGGGGCCTCAATCAAATTCACGCACGGGTTCGAGTAAACACGTTGGCCATTTCAAATCGCTCATTTTCAAAACGTTTTCCCGCCATTACGATCAACGAGGGAATCGTGGGATTTGTAAGAATTATGGGACGGATTCGCGATTGGGATCAGAAGTTGTTTTTCCATCGGGATTAAATTTCGCTTAACACGTTAAGGTTCAAAAGCCTTTTTACCGTCCACGTTTGGGGTTTGATGCCACGACTACGTGTCCGTACCCTCGAATGTCTCTTTATCATACTAGCAATTCCAAAACTCCGTCTACTCCGTGGACTTTAAATTGGCTAATCCAACGTCAATCCGGGAGCTCTGCTCGCAAGTTCCGTGAAGTTTGATCTCGAAACATCGGTTAGTCCGATCACACGGTAAACGTGACTCGCAACCGTCGTAAAAGAGTTTAAAAATCCCCAGAATTCTGATGCTCATAAATTTTGCCACGGGCAATCGTATCTCTAGTAAAAAGGATTCGAATAAAAATCCGCACAATTTTAGCCACTCTTGACAACATCCCTTTTTATCGGTACATTTGTTCGAATGATTCTTTGGTTTTTCCTGAGTTTCATTAAGGGGGGGCTAAATACCGACATTAGCACCTCGAAAATGGATTCCAAACTTGCTCTGGCACGAATGGATGAAAATCAATAAAATTTTGACAGTATCATCAGAATTATGGCACAAATGGAGCCCGACTAAAATTTTTTCGGAAAACGAAAGAAAAAATTACAGATCCGATTAACATAAAAAATCTGTAATTGAAAGTATTAAATTATAATGTTTTTACGGCATTTCGGCTAAAACCAAGAGTGGGGCTCCATAACCAACACCGAAGTACAAATATCGTCTTTGACATTATTTTATGAAAAAACCGCGACGTAAGTTTGGAATCCAAATCACGAGATAAATGTTGATAAATTTCGTTTTTTATCGAAAAAAAAATGGCGAAATTAAGTTCACAGAAATTCGAAAGAGGGCAACCCCATGTGGAATTCCTATGAAATAAACATTACTTTCATCAGAATTCTTTCCAAACTGTCTGACAAGTCAGTGGCAATTAACGAAAACGTTGATTTATGTCTCGCATTTGCATTTTGCAATTCATTCGTCATTAATTCATAAATTTAATTGATTTTCATCCACCGGTATTGGAAAAAGTTTGGACAGCGATTTTGAGTCGATAATGTAGGGCTTCAGTAATAATGTCGGTATTTAGCTTCGCCTTAAGGCCTTAGGGCACTCAAGGATTTTCGGGAAATCGTTTTTTTTTTTTGTTAAAAAGGTAGCTTAGTATATGTATTAGGGCGATTTTTTTTTCGACTTTTTTTAATTTTCATCCCTCCCCACCTAAAATGCTGTTGCATATGTCTAAAAGAAACTACCCTGAAAGTTACAGCCCTTAATATTAATGTTAAGTACTCGCCCTTCGCGTGAAAAGATTTCCCATCTAAAATACACGTAAATAAAAAACTTTTTTCTTCAAATTGCTATAACTCCGCGGCATTTCATGCTATCATATTGTCCTTGGTCGCAATTTACGCAGAATTGAACGGTCTTCAAAAGTGTCCTGAGCAGCATAAGTGTAATTTACACTGGTGAGATGGTACGAGTCACTAAAGTTGATTTTGACCCACACTTCTCGTTTTTTTGCTTTTGTTATTGTTGAAATGATCAGCGTTATCAAAAAATTGCAAAGGAAAGTTTTGTTGGAAATTTAATTTCCTACAAAAAAGGTCCTTTAGACCTACTTGAGAAAATTGATATTTCTTGAGATATTGAACCTTAATTTATTTGCGGTATAAAATTTTTACGGTTTATCGAACCAAAAGTTCTTAATTGTTGATATTCCATATCATTTCGCCACTGGTGATATGATATGTGATATGGTGATATGATATAGAATATCAAAAAATTGAAACTTTTGGTTCAATAAACCATAAAAATTGTATACCAAAACCAAGTTAAGGTCCAATATCTCAAGAAATATCAATTTTCGCAAGTAGGTCTAAAAGACTTTTTCTGTAGGAAATGAAATTTCCAACAAAACTTTCCTTTGCAATTTTTCGATAACGTTGATAATTTCGAAAACAACAGCAAAAAAACGAGAAGTGCAGGTCAAAATCAACTTTAGTGACTCGTACCATCTCACCAGTGTAAATTACATTTACGCTGCTGAGGACACTTTTGAAGATCGTTCAATTCTGCGTAAATTGCGACCAAGGACAATATGATAGCATAAAATGCCGCGGAGGTATAGCAATTTGAAGAAAAAAGTTTTTTATTTACGTGTATTTTAGATGGGAAATCTTTTCGCGCGAAGGGCGAGTACTTAATATTAAGATTAAGGGTTGTTACTTTCAGGGTAGTTTCTTTCAGACATATGCAATAATATTTTAGGTGGGGAGTGAAAAAAATAAAAAAAGTAAAAAAAAAAAATCGCCCTAATATGTATAGAACTTTATTCCAAAAGGTTATGTACATGAAAAATCCCTAAGTATTCAATTTTCGTATTCTAGTGCAACCCTTCTTCATCCGCAGCGAGCTTTGTACAAATTTTAAACGCGTTTATCTCAGATCTACATTTTTCAAGTGGGCTGAAATCATAACTCAAACAAATTTTAACCGATTCATTCATAATTTCATCTTTAGGGGAGTGAGGGGCTTGTTCACTGAGAATTTTTTTTTATTGAAAATGCAAAAATTTGTTTGACTCAACCAAATATTTTTTTTCGGACGTTCAACGAGATCATTTTGGTAATTCAACAAAGATACAGTGGGAGTTTTAGTTGAATCGGTTAAGTCGTTGCTCGAATGGGCAAAGTTTCAGTTTAATCAAATAAATATCCTTGTGCCAAATAAATTGTGATTGAAAATACGAATTGTTTTTTTGTTATAGCTCTGTTTATTTAGTTAAAATATACTAGAAATCAATGAAATATTTCTGTGCGGCAACTCAGTAACGTGTAAATTGGACTAAACTGTATCTGGAAATTGACCAAATAAGATATCGTTAACCATAAGATATATGGTTAACCAAATCCATTTATTGAATTAATTATAGTTTCATTATTTCAAACACATTAATATTAAATCAACTAAATTTTTCTCAACTAAATGGATTTAGTTGTTTTAACTGAACTATTTTCTCAGTGTTGTAACATATTTTGGAAAAAGGCCTGCATTGTCTAAAATATGTACTGGGTGCCCCACGAATGAAGGTAATCCTCGTGAGGGTAGATTCGTGACGTAATATCGAGTAGAAAAGTCCTTTGCCATTTTTCGATATTTTGAACCTATGCATGGTTATTAATTAATTGAATTAATAACAATTTAGGGGTTAAAAATATAAAAAAATGGCAAAGGACTTTTCTACTCGATATTACATCACCAATCTACCCTCCCGAGGATTACCGTCATTCGTGGGGCACCCTGTATACTTTTATGATTGTAAGTAAGAAGGTTTGTAAAGTATATATTTGAGCACTAATTCCAATTAAAAAATAATTTAAAATCTTTACCTATCTTTTCCACCAGACACTTTTTGAAAAAATGGGATTTGTTACAACGTATCCCATGTTTGGGGCTAGTTGTAACAGGCTCGGAGCAAGTAGTAACAATGGAAAGTCTGGCAATATTTATGAGAAAGAACACGTTTTTATTGGTTATTTGGGTTATTTGGTTATCAGTCTTCTATTATCCATGAAGCATCCACATCATGGTTCATTCTTATGATGATCATAATTCTTATATCATGATAGTGAATAATCAACATGACACTTATTATAGATATCATAAATACTTTTTTTGTATCACAACGTTTTACTTAAAAAAATGAACATGGCACTTTTGTCTTATCTCTTAGCTTAATCAGTCTTTATCTAAGTTGCAGTTTGGACAGCTCGGATGAAGGTAACTTTATTTGCTTTCTTTTTGATATATGGGTCATTTCATGTCAAATCGACCAAGAGTTGGAATCGACTCCTTCCAATTTCGATTTAATTTGGTCAAAAGTTTTCGTCCCCGTAGTAAAAAAACTCCATTGAATCGCCAATGGCAACCAATGGTCCTCATACGACTCCATTGGACAATGAATGGGGACCCATTGAGATTTCCGCATTTGTCAATGACGTACAGGGCTGACCATTGATCAGTGAATGGGTATCCATTGAACATCAAATGCGGATGAATCGAATGATCATCTTTACTCAATGATGCTCATTTGAAAGCCAATGCGGATGAATCGAACGATCATCATTACTCAATGATGCTCATTGGAAAGCCAATGCGAATGAATCGAATGATCATCATTACTCAATGATGCTCATTGGAAAGCCAATGCGGATGTATCGAGCGATCAGCATTGCCCAATGGTGCCCATGGGAAGGTAAATGCTGATGAACGAAATGATCCGCTTTACCCAATGATGTCCATTGGAAAGTCAATGCGGATGAACTGAAAGATCAGCATTTCCCACAGATGTTCATTGGAACCCAAATGCGGCTAACGATGAAATGATCAGCATTTACCAAGGATACCCATTGAATAATAAGTAACTACGAATTATACAATGATCAACATTTATCAATAATGTCACTTCATTGATGACTGATCGAATGATGAGCAGCATTCGTTAACGATGTTGCAATCCATATTCGAGGTTCAATGCTGAACAATTGAACCCATCGATCGATGAGAATTTTTCTGAATGCGATATTTCTCAAACGGCGGTGAATTAATAAAATTAAGTATGAGTAGATGTCGCTGATTCGCATATATGAACTAAACATTTTCTTCAATTGTAATAAATGCTGATAATTATATCGATGGCGATGGTCAATTAATATTAGCATAACCTCGGAAATTATTCGAAAGTAATTTAAAAAAAATATATTATCAACTGCTCATCAAGTACGCGTACGTTTGGGATAAATGATTTTTAAAACCGTTCATTTTTAACATATACACATAATTTTATCAGTCCTTCTCAACCTGATTTGTGAGAGGAGAAACGTATATACTTTCATGATCAATCGTCATCTGAATACACTTACAATCTATTTTCTCAATTCTGAGCTTCAATAATTTCTATTAAACATAATAATATATTAATGCGTATATAATTATTGGTCGTTATGCTAATATTAGCATTATGATTAACCTTACTTACTGATAACTTACATCATTTGATTATTTAATGCGTAATTCCATGTTATGTATAGCAATCATATGAAAGAATCTCCATTGATGATCTCATTTATTCCCCATTGCCCACAAAAACCAATAGAGGTGAATGGCGAATTAACTAGGGAGATTGTCTCCATTGAATCCCCATGGAATAATCCCCATTCCGTTTCAAATGGGGAATTCAATGGCGAAAATGTCCTTAGAAAATTCGGCATTCATATCCATTGGTTTTGTGGGCAATGGGGAATGAGTGGCGAACAGCAATGGAGATTCTTTCGTATAGTAAAAACTCCATTCATCGCCATTGAAAAATCCCCATTCATTCCCCATTGCCAAAATAACCAATGGGGATGAATGCCGAATTGCCTAAGGGGATTGTCTCCATTGAATCCCTATTAGATAATCCCCATTACGTTTCAAATGGGGAATTCAATGGCGAAAATCCCCTTAGGCAATTCGGCATTCATCTCCATTGGTTATTTTGGCAATGGGAAATGAATGGGGACTTTTCAATGGCGACGAATGGAGTTTTTTACTACGGGTCTTTAATAAAACAAAGTTCTAGCAGAGGAAAAAAATTAAATTTTTTTTTTTCGATAGTTATGCAAAATTCAAAATTTCACAATTTTTTTAATCTTTCAAGTTTATGCTTTGAATATCTCGAAAACTATCATAGTTACGAAAACATCGTTCGTAGTTCGTCTTGAAGAGTATTCTTGTGGCTACGAAAAAAAAAAATATTCTGAAAAAAATTTTGAAAAATGATAAATTTGGAGAAATTTCAAAAATCGTGAAAATTCAAGTTCTGTATTAAATTTTTGGTTCAATTTTTTAAATATAATACCTTGTACTGATTTTGAAAGATCCTGAAATTTTCAGAAAGGTGTTTTTTGTTTTTTCAAACATATGAATTTTTGAATTTTTAAAACCGTGTATATCCACGACCAACATTAAATTTTTGGTTACATTTTTTTAAATATAATACCATGCATTGATCTTGAAAGATCCTGAAATTTTCAGGATGGTGTTTTTTTGTTTCACAATTATAAAATTTTGAATTTTGGGTAAAAAAATTTTTTTTTCTAATGTTGATGGTGAATTTACACCATTTCAAAAAATTCATATTTTTGAAAAAACAAAAAAACACCGTTCTAAAAATTTCAGGATCTTTTAGGATCAGTACAAGGTATTCTATAAAAAAAATTGAACCCAAAATTTAATACGGAACATGGATTTTCAAGATTTTTTAAAATTCAAAATTCTCCAAATTCACCATTTAAAAAAAAAAATTTCGGACTATTTTTTTTCGTAGCTACAAGTATACTCTTTAAGACGAATCCTGAACGATTTTTTCCTAACTATAATAGTTTTCGAGATATTTAAAAAAATAACCTTGAAAGATTAAAAAAATTCTGAAATTTTGAATCTTGCGTTACTTTCGAAAAAATTAAAAAAAAAATTTCCTTCAGTGGAACTTCGTTTTATTGAAAACGAAAACTTTCGACCAAATTTCATCGAAATTGGAAGGGGGTCGATTCCAACTCTTGGTCGATTTGACAACTTGTAACATGTTACAACATGCCCCTGCTATTTGTTACAACTTGCCCCATGGGCTCATTATGTCTGCTGACTAAAATAACAAGACACCGCTGACGTGATGTGTCGGTAACTGCATCGACATCTAGCGCCACCTATGGGCAAATTCCGGTTTCATACTTACACACCTGGTACGTCCTGTGTGATCCATCGCATTTTGTCCAATCAAAAGTATACCCTGGATGTTCAATGTATATGTCCGCATTACGTCCATCGTGGATGTAGACGTGTTAAGGATCTATGGATGATCGATGGACATCCAATGGATACTCGGTTCCGTGTGGGTAGGTATACACGAAATCACCTGCATTTTGCAAATCGCATTTTTTTCGTTTACTATTTTCGCTCCAGCGGAAAGTTTCATCTGAAATTTCCGTACTTCGTAATGAAATAAAAATTTCAAGAAATTCAGCAACATTTGGCATGCTATAAGCAACAATTATCAATAATAACAAGATAACAATCACATCACGAATGAACTGAATTCTACCGAACACCTTTTGCAAATTTCTGTGTTGCGGACGTTTTTAAATATATCAAACCAGTTGACATTGAAAAATCGTTTTTTCGTTCGGAAACGAAGCTTTTCCTCCATGAGAAATTAAAAATTATAGGAAAATCGCGCCGATGGCCAGAACGAGCCTATATATTTGGGGAGAAAAAAACGACAAACACAACGCTCACCAGGGATTGATGTATATTTTTCGAATTTTCGATGTTGGGTCCGTACAATATTTTGCGTTGTCCGCTGAACGCCGCTTAATCACGCACGTTTTCCGGGGCCTCCGACCTTCCAAACACCTACGAGTGAGATGTGTCCAATCGCCGCGAAAAACTGATATTTATCATCTGTTTTATTTACAGTCACCGTGGTACGCTGATTTATTGACAGATTCCCCATTTATACGCCAGAGCCATAAAGTTTCGTAGCCGCTGTGTTTTGTGGCAGCAGCGGGAGCCAGGAAAATGTTCGGCTGCATAACCCGATTTGTTATATGAGGCATTCCACGTCAAGTCGCCACCCTATTTTTTTAAATCGCCAAAAATCACATACAAATTTTTAGAAAGTAGTTCTAGCTATGAAGAAAATTGTTGATTTTTTTCAGATTTTAAATCTACATATTTTAGCCGGAAAAAAATACAAAAATTTTGTTTGTCCCATTTTGTAACTCGAAAATTATTCATCGTACGAAAAAAAAGTAGGACGTAAAATTTAGGATTTTCAACGTGCTTTTCACTGACATTTTTTACAAACTCCTCCGAAAGCTCTATATGCCATTTTCGGAGCAAATAATATTTTGATATTTTTTTTCTCAGCATTACCATTTTTGATTCGTCTGTAGTTTTAACAGTTTCTTGCTTGATATATTTACAGACTACAGAAAAATTGGCTTTGTGGACAATCCATTCCTTTGCATCCGTTTTTCATCCCAAACGAATACACAAATTTCTCTTGAACATTAACAGAGTTGAGACTATTTATAGATATTTTCTACAGCCCGCATTTTTATTTATTTTTTGTACTTTTTCAATTTTTTGAACTTTTTCCATTTTTATTTGTTTAAATATCTTTTTGTACATTTTAATAAACTTATTTATCAATGGACCCCTGTACTCTGATAAAGTCTATTTAAATTTGAGTCAAAGGCTAGTCACACCTCTCAATTACAAAAGAAAATTAATTTACCCTCTTTGGATACACCGACGTTTCTATGGCCAATGAATACGTTTTTAGTTCGATTTGGCCATGATTTTTGGGAATGAAGCAATGATACTGCTTTGTTCCTAGAATCGCCTTCGCAGTATCAAAACAAGATTATTTTATTATTTTTCCCTGTCTACGATTAATAATGATAAGATATCAAAATCTACAATATTTCGTTAAATCACTCTATAATGATACATTGTATCAATAAAAATGCATGCGAAGGAATGGGTTGTCCACTAAGCCAATTTTTTTATAGTCTGTAAATATATCGAGTAAGAAACTGTTAAAACTACAGACGAATCAAAAATGCTAATTCTGAGAAAAAAAATATCAAAATATTATTTGCTCCGAAAATGGCATATAGAGGCTTTCGTAGGAGTTTGAAAAAAATATCAGTAAAAAGCACGTTATAAATCCTAAATTTCATGTCCTACTTTTTTTTCGTACGATGAATAATTTTCGAGTTACAAAATGGGACGAACAATTTTTTTTTACTTTTTTGGGGCTAAAATATGTCATTTTAAAATCTGAAAAAAATCACGAATTTTCTTGATAGTTAGAACTACTTTCTAAAAATTTGTATGCGATTTTTGGCGATTTCGAAAAATGGGGTGGCCGACTTGACGTGGAATGCCTCATATATATCCACGTGACACACACGCGAAAAGCGGGAAGTGTGAGCGTTTTGTGTACGCGAAAACCTCTTCACGAACCGTATAAATATCCTGGTCATTCTGAATTTGCGGTACAGCGATAAAATGCACTACTCCACGTACAACGCCGTTAATCGTGACGCGGAAATTCTTTTTGCACATTGGCAAATTTTTACGCGACACGACAGCGCGCGATACACTGCCTCCGGTAGATTAAAATTTTTTTTTTAAATAATTTTTCGTCAACGTATAAATATTTCGAAACCTCCCGTGAACAGCGGCCACAGCAAATTATTCCATTGACAGTCGTTGGTGTGGAATGACTGGCAATAATGAAAATTATCCGCGATAACGCGCGCGCTCGTAAAAAAATAAATTATTTCCAATGAGAATAAATTGCATTTTTTACCAGGTCAAACGCAGTCAGAAGGCCAAAAGAAGCAATTTTTCGATAATTTTTTGTGGAAAGACAACTGAATTTTTTAACGTAAAAATTTATCTACATATTTTTGTAACTTTTAACTTTATTTTGAAATTTTTCTTTTTAAAAAATAATGATTCTTGAAGCCGCTGTAGCCGATGTCCGGGAGGTTCTCTAAAAAAAGTCGTCTTATCCGATATTTCTGGATTGGAATTGGATAATCTAAGATAAAACACCCTGCAAATTGAAATTTGCACATTGCTTCCTCATCTTTATCCATAGTTCACATAGCTTCCTTGAACACACGGTATGGCGATCAAATTTGGCTTCCTCAGAAAGGAAGCTTTGTTAACTATTGAAAAATATTAGTAATCAATGTGCAAATTCGATCAATTTTCGCCAAATTTGATCGCGAACAAACCTTGATAGCTATACAAGTATTGTACAAGGTTTCTGTGAAATATATTGAAAATTGTATAAGTTAGAGTGGTTGCGCTATTTTTCAAAAAATTCAAAATTTCGTAAAATTTTAATCCCTCGATGGATTTTTTCCAAATTTAATAGCGAACAACCTTGATAGATATACAAGTTCTGTACAAAGTTTCAGTGAAATATATTGAAAATTGTGCAAGCTAGAGCGCTTGCGCTATTTTTCAAAAAAATCAAAATTTCATAAAATGTTAATCCCTCGATAGATTTTTGCCAAATTTAATAGCGAACAACCTTCACAGCTATATCACCTCTGTGCAAAGTTTCAGTACAATATCTTAAAAATTGCGCAAACTAGAGCGTTTAGGCGATTTTTCAAAAAATTCAAAATTTCATAAAATTTTAATCCCTCGATGGATTTTCGCCAAATTCAATACCTAACAACCTTAATAGCTATACTAATTCTGTACAAAGTTTGAGTGCAATATCTTGAAAATTGCAGAGGCTAGAGCGCTTACGCCATTCTGGCAAAAACGAAAAAAGTCGATAAAATCGGAACACCCGTTATAATTTAAAAAAAAAATTTCATAACGAAGAGGAATTCTCGCTCGACAAGTGTGTCAAATTTTAGCTTGATATCTCAAAGCGTTTTCGAGTTATTAATCATTTACATCTGAAACTCAGGATACATACACACACACACACACACACACACACATATATCCATCCGGATATTTTTTCTAAATATGATTTCTCGATGTTTTAGGACATTTTGAACATATTGGCATAAAAATCGCGAAAAATTTTTTTTTTCACGAAAACAAAGCTTCCTTTATGAGGAAGCAAAAATAAAAAAGACTTCGTTAATATAAGGTATAATCTAGTATTTAATCGAAGGAATAAGCAAAATATTTATTTTTAACAAAATGGCGGCTTTAAAAAAAATTCAGTTTTTGATGAAAATTTTTGCCCTGATTTGTTTGTAAAATGAAAAATATTTATCGGTAAAAAAAGCCTTCGATTAATTATTAAGAAATAACTTTATTTATGAAGCTTGTGTAAAAATTAGAGACTGATCGGATATGCCATTTCTGATAAATCTTGCTCACCGACTTTAAAAACACAATTTGAGAAAATCGCGTTCAAAGTTTCGGAAGCACTTTACACCTAGTAATAATTGGTATACAAATATGCCTATAACTTCCAAAATATTTGTCGTATTGACCTGAAACTTGATGTGTATTTACTTAAATATATGTACGTTACGAAAATGAAATTTAAAAAATCGATTTTTCGAAAATTCTTACTGCGTATAACCCCTTAAGGATGCTTTACCCTCCCTTTCCCAGCCAAAAATTGTATCTGATTGGATTTTCCGTACTTCGCGATACAATAAACATCTGAAAAAAAATAGCAACATTTGGCATGCCATAAACAACAATTATCAATAATAACATTGCCCAAAAGTTATTAATAAATTGTTTAAACAAATAATTATTTAACCATTTTTTGGTAAGTTTTTTTTCTTTCTTAAGGATGTTGAGTCCCTATGAAATATTTAAATGTTAATTGTTCAATACATAGCTTCTTAATCGTCGTAAAATTTGTACACGACTTCCTGAATACTTCATGTAAAAACATATTAAATTTTCAGCATTCTATCATCATTACTTCGACCTCCTTAAAGGTTAAAATGAAAAATGATGAGAAAATTCTGAAAATTTGGTATTGACAGGTCGTCTAAAAATTTCACGACGATTAGGAAGCTTCTTATTAAAATATTAACATTTTGTTAAGAACAATTTTTCAAACAAATAAAAAAAATATTTATCAATAAACTTCGTTTTGTTTCCGTGGCTTTCAACATAGTGTAGATATTAAAAAATTAAGAGGTCAAAAAAAAAAACTTATCGCAAAGTTATATCAGTTTCCATAGGACTACATTTAATTAAATGTAATTTGTTAATGTTAATTGTTCGATAACGAGCTTCCTAATCGTCGTGAAATTTTGACACTACCTCCTAAATAATTCATCCAAAAACATACCAAATTTTCAGAATTTTCTCATCATTTGTGATTTGGACTCAACATCTTTAAACAAATCGAATGCGTTAATTTTTCCGAACGCATATGAATTTTTTCAGAATTTTCCCTCAATTTTGAAATTGTCGTTTTGAAATTTTTAGAATGGCTGTCTTTGTGTATTTTTTGGCATTGTGTCTTTGAAACTTTTCGAAGTTGACGATAAACCTGTGTGCAAAAACATATACAAAATTGGCAAATTTTTGTTTGTATTTCAGAACTTTTTTTTTAATATTTCAAATTAGAACGAAAATTCTGAAACAATTCGTAAGCATTCAGAAAAATTAATACATTCAATTTGTTTAAGAAAAAAAGAACTCATTGAAAAATTGTTGAGCTATTATTACACTGAGAAAAAAAAATTGTTGAATGAACTAAATCTTCAGTCGCATACGCACGACTAAATATTTAGTTGTACAAACCCAAATTTTTTGCCTGAATCATATTTTGGTCAACTGAAACGCAGAATTATTCAAGAAACTAATTATTTAGTTAGACCCAATAAATATTTAGTCGTGCATATGCAACTAAAGATTTAGTTCATTCAACAATTTTTTATCTCAGTGTAGTTCAAACAATTTATCAATAACTTTTGGGCTTTATTATTGATAATTCTTTATTGCCCGCCGAATGTTGCTGAATTTTTTCACATTCTTTTTGTATGACGAAGTAGGGAAATTTTCAATCAGATAACATTTTTGGCTGGGACGGTACGGCCAAAGCATCCTTAAGGGAGCTTTCCAGTGTGAAATTTTCAAAAAATCGATTTTTTTTTGCTTTATCGAATAGTATATTGTATATTGTATGGACCTGGCATCGCTGATTGACCGTAAGTAAACGATTTACCTAAAATTTCCTCACTTGAAACTTTCAACGCGTTTTTCTCGAAACAGCATTTTTCAAAACGGTGTCCAACTTGGAGGGCAGAGTTTTAAAGCTATCGAGTTGAATTTTTTACACAATATTCTTAACGTCATTGTTTATCGTGCTATGGAAGCTTTTTTTTTTGACATCTTCCTATTTTTTTGTAAAAAAAACTGCCAAAAAAAAATGCTAAAATCGATACTTTTTGTTCAAACCGGCGCCATTTTTGCAAAAAAAAAAAAAAAAAGCCTCCATAGCACGAAAGCCAATTATATACCGATCAATAATCTTTTTGTGTTTTTTGTTTCAGATCAAAATTGTGACCCCCAACGTGGACACCACATCCAAGTGCATTTTCTGCAACAATTGTTTCATCATTTTTATAGATATTAATTAATAAATAAATCGATCTTTAAAAAATTGTTTTGTATTCTTCAATACCCAATTAACCCGTAGTAAAAAACTCCATTGAATCGCCAATGGCAACCAATGGTCCTCATACGACTCCATTGGACAATGAATGGGGACCCATTGAGATTTCCGCATTTGTCAATGGCGTACAGGGCTGACCATTGATCAGTGAATGGGTATCCATCGAACATCAAATGCGGATGAATCGAATGATCATCATTACTCAATGATGCTCATTGGAAAGCCAATGCGGATGAATCGAATGATCATCATTACTCAATGATGCTCATTAGAAAGCCAATGCGGATGTATCGAGCGATCAGCATTGCCCAATGGTGTCCATGGGAAGGTAAATGCTGATGAACGAAATAATCCGCTTTACCCAATGATGTCCATTGGAAAGTCAATGCGGATGAACTGAAAGATCAGCATTTCCCACAGATGTTCATTGGAACCCAAATGCGGCTAACGATGAAATGATCAGCATTTTCCAAGGATACCCATTGAATAATAAGTAACTACGAATTATACAATAATGATCAACATTTATCAATAATGTCACTTCATTGACGACTGATCGAATGATGAGCAGCATTCGTTAACGATGTTGCAATCTATATTCGAGGTTCAATGCAGAATAATTGAACCCATCGATCGATGAGAATTTTTCCGAATGCGATATTTCTCAAACGGCGGTGAATTAATAAAATTAAGTAAGAGTAGATGTCGCTGATTCTCATATATGAACCAAATATTTTCTTCAATTGTAATAAATGCTGATGATTATATCGATGGTCAATCAGTTTAAAATATAATATAATAGTTTAAAAAAAATATATTATATACTGCTCATCAAGTGCGCGTACGTTTGGGATAAATGATTTTTAAAACCGTTTATTTTTAACATATACACATAATTTTATCAGTCCCTCTCAACTCGATTTGTGAGAGGAGAAACGTATATACTTTCATTATCAATCGTCATCTGAATACACTTACAATCTATTTTCTCAATTCTGAGCTTCAATAATTTCTATTAAATGTAATATATATATATATATGATTGCTATATATGATAGATGATATAATTATTGGTCGTTATGCTAATATTAGCATTATGATTAACCTTACTTACTGATAACTTACTTGATTATTTAATGCATGATTCCATGTATATATAGCAATCATATGAAAGAATCTCCATTGATGATCCCATTTATTCCCCATTGCCCACAAAAACCAATAGAGGTGAATATGGCGAATTCACTAGGGAGATTGTCTCCATTGAATCCCCATGGGATAATCCCCATTCCGTTTCAAATGGGGAATTTAATGGCGAAAATGTGCTTAGAAAATTCGGCATTCATATCCATTGGTTTTGTGGGCAATGGGGAATGAGTGGCGAACAGCAATGGAGATTCTTTCGTATAGTAAAAACTCCATTCATCGCCATTGAAAAATCCCCATTCCTTCTCCATTGCCAAAATAACCAATGGGGATGAATGCCGAATTGCCTAAGGGGATTGTCTCCATTGAATCCCCATTAGATAATCCCCATTCCGTTTTAAATGGGGAATTCAATGACGAAAATCCCCTTAGGCAATTCGGCATTCATCTCCATTGGTTATTTTGGCAATGGGGAATGAATGGGGATTTTTCAATGGCGACGAATGGAGTTTTTTACTACGGGAATATACATAAAAAAACCAGACCGATTAGATTATTTTTTCTTTAAAAAAAAAATCGCGAAAAACAGCGATTTTTCGGGCTGTCACACTGGAAAGCTCCCTTAAAACATTGAACATAGCATTGCAGATTTTTCGTTCGATCATTGTCATTTTATTCCGATTCCAACAGGTCAAAGCGAAAGATCCTTAATTATTCATGCTGAAACTTTTTGCTCCGATAAGCGATAAATTTTGTAGAACGTTCAATACGGGTCAAATAACGTGGATTATTACGCGTGGCAAAACGACATAAACAGATTTTGAATCAACATTTATATTGCAAATTACACGACGAAGTCACGAGAGCTCGATAATGATCGAAATTTACGAATGACCGACAAATGATGTTCATCGTTGACAGCGGGAAATCATAATGCACGAGATCCAATTAGTGAATTAGAGGGAAGCTGATCGAGCTACGCGTTAACGAGAATTTTATGCGAAATTACAGTGACGTGCGCGAACTATTTTACAAATGTGTTAATTTGAAATATGGTCTTTAATCGTCGCTCGATTTTTCGTATTGCCGGTTTAATACCCATCATCGAATGATTTTCAGTAATTCACCAATTTCCATCCATAAATCGTGCGATGAGGCAAAATTTTGCTTGGAATTTTTGCAGTGCCCTAAGTGAAGATGAGTATTGCGAACTCAAAAATTGTTCGTATGTTCCAGATGAGAAATTCGTGCAAACGAAAATTAATCGGGATAAAAAATGTCCTACGTAAAGTACATATGTGGCATTCCACGGTATTTCGATCAAAATCTTACCTTGATGATTTTGATTTTCCTCTACATTTTTTATATAAATAAGGACATTGAAAAAAAAATTCCCAAATTTTTTCAGAATTTTTTGGTCACGCGTTTTTTGGATTAATTTTTTTTTTTATTCTAAACGGGACAACTTTGTGAAATCTGAAAAAATTCAGGAAAATCTAATAAAATATAACAAATTTTTTGGGCTTTGTTCCATAACGGAGATTTCAATACTCTACGAGTCAAATTCAAAAAAATAGAAGAAAAAAATCAACTCATAGAGTATTAAAATCTCCATTTTGGAAAAAGCTCAAAATTTTTTTTTTATTTTATTAGATTATTCTGAATTTTTTCAGATTTTACAAAGAGGTCCTTTAAAAAAAAATCCAAAGAACGCGTGACCAAAATATTCTCAAATGATTTAGAAAAATGTATTTCAATGTGTTTTTTTATATAAAAAATTTAGAGAAAAAACGAAATCATCAAGGCAAGATTTTGATCGGAATGTCGTGGAATGACACGACAAAACTTGTTTAGATGATCTCGATTTTTCTCTTAATTTGTTATTCAAAAGAACGCATTAAAAAAAAGTTCCTAAATTTTTTCAGAATTTTTTGGTCACGCGTTCTTTGATTTTTTTTTGAAGTGACCCTTTTGTAAAATCTGAAAAAATTAAGAATAACCCAATAAAATATAACAAAATTTTTGGGCTTGGTTCCAAAATGGAGATATTAATACTCTATGAGTACATTTTTTTTTCTTTCAATTTTTTGAATTTTACTCATAGAGTATTGAAATCTCCATTTTGGAACGAAGCCCAAAAAATTTGTTATATTTTATTAGATTTTTCTGAATTTTTTCAGATTTTACAAAGTTGTCTCGTTTTTTTTCAAAAAAAATAAATAAATCCAAAAAACGCGTGACCGAGAAATTATGAAAAAATTTGGGAATTTTTTTTTCAATGTCCTTATTTATATAAAAAATTTAGAGGAAAATCGAAATCATCAAGGTAAGATTTTGATCGAAATACCGAGGAATGCCACATACACAAATGTATAAAGATGATTTTACAGAATAATGACTCAATTTCCGCCACTAAATCTACAGGCATACATATTTCTAAACAATTTTGATTTCAGATGAAAATTGGAATGGATACACGTCCCGAAATTGGAAAACTCTAGGTACGACCTTCAGCGGACATTAGTGCGTAACATTGTTATTTATGGCTAAAGTTATTCAAAAAAATTCCCAAAACTTGTTCACAATATCAATAAAATGATGTTGAAATTTCATTAAATTCTAACTATTTCTTCCAGCCAAAAAAAAAAATCCCAAAATATTAGTGAAAATGAGCTTCTTCATATTATTCCCCCCTTGAAACAAAACCAAATTTAAAAAAAACACATTGCGACACCTCTTCAAAAAAGCATATGCAGCCTTCCCCTCACAGCGTTCAATATTATTGTAATAACTATAATTTCATCAAATGGGAAGTAACTTATGTAAACCCTCAAGACTAAACGACTTTAGGGTAAAACAACGAGGGATGATCTGGTAAAAGGGCGTAAATTTACTTTCTACATGAAATTATGGTGGCTTTTTCTCTTTGCTTCCGGTCGATATGTATCATTATATCTATAGACCCGGTGAAAATTCGTATGTGCGACGTGGTTTATCCCGTGCGATGTCGGATGCTGCGCGGAAGGATACTTACCCACAGCCAACACAGAACGAGGATTTTACATTAGTGAGGCAAGCTACTCGCCAGAGTTCGCTGAAAGCTCGTGCTCCGACGAATATAGCGCGTTGATCTTTACCAACCCGCGGAGGATTACTCGTTAATTCGCGTAATTTATAAACCCTCTACAAGCGAGGGATTTGTTGAATCTTTGCTCAAGGCTCGTATCTGATACATATCATACACACAGTTTATTATAGGGGAAGGTCGTTCACGACGGCCCCCCTAAAAAATTTGGATTTCTTGTCAAACTATCATGAATTTGATGTATTGTCTCATTTTTAGACCGATCCGCGATACCTGGGGCATAATGGATCACCCTAAAAAATTGGGTCAGCAAATTTATGTTTTTCTTCAAATTATGAGGAATTTCATGTATTCTCCATTTTCAGACCGATACACTACATCGAGGGTAAAATGGACCATATAAAAAAAAAAAATTGAACAAAATTTATTTCTAACAAAATTGAAAAATTTTGGAAAGAAAAGAAATTTATCTATTATCTGAAAAAAATTTTTTTTTTGTTTAACCCTTTGAAGCATACATTTTTTCTGATATAAGATCTATTTCAAATTTGGGTTCCAGGGGTTTTTTGAGTTGCTGATTACGAATCCGCGCTTGTAATCCAGAAATAAAAAATGAGCATTTTGAGCGATTTGGTCCGCCATATTGGATCCACCATTTTGAATTTCTGGATTTTGAGCTCAGATTTGTATTCAGCGACGCCATAAACCCCCGAACATCGAGTTTCATCTTCATCAAGGTACTTTGAGCGGTTTGGTCCTCCATTTCGGATCCGCCATATTGAATTTCTGAATTTTGAGTTCGGATTCGTAATCAGCGACCATAAAAGCCCCCGAGTACGGAATTTCAGCCAAATCAAGTAACTTTTCGCAATTGGGTCCACCATATTGGATCCGCCATTTTGAATTTTTTAATTTTGAATTCAGATTCATAATCAGCGATCTCAAAAACCTCCGAGTACCAAATTTAAAGTAAATTAAATGTACGGAAAAATGTATGCTTCGATGAATAAATAGATTTAATTATAACCAAAAAATGGTCGAACTTTGGGCCTCGATATAAAATCAGATATTTTAAATTTCGAAATTTTGACATCAGATTCGAATTCAGTGATCCAAAATACTCCTAAGTATGAAGTTTCAAATACAGAAGTTATTTATTATTTAACGAATTTTTAATTAATCTATATATTTTAATGTTAAACAAATAAACAATAACATTAATTATGATTTATTATAATTGTTTAAAAAGCGTCACATGAATAAAAAAATTCAATTCAACATTAAATTACGTGAAGAATGTAATACATTACTTTTCACAATAATGACAAATATATTCGTCGGACTAATTTTTGTCTATACTTGCGCAGGAATCATGAGACCATCCCTTACAATTTTTACATTGAATCTATGTGATTCCGAGTAAAGTTGATTTGAGAATTTTGATTCCGAGTAAAGTCCATTACAATAAAGACTGTGAAAAGAATAAAGTGTGATACATTTTAAAATTCTGGTATGTGATGAAAAAAATTGTTCTTTATCATTTTTTAAAGGGGGGCCTTCGTGCCCCACCCTCCTCTACGAACCTTCGCTGATTTCGTTTTTTCCGACATCTTCGCAACGTAATTCTGCCCCATTTGCGCCCCGGGCTTTTTGCCTCCGCAGGCTCATATTTTACTGGATCAGCCCATATATTTTACATAATAACAGTAATTTTTTATTTCTGTTGAAAGTAATTTAGTAATTTACTTAATTGTTTCATGCATCCAGCATTTGTATATCGATCACCAAAAAGGCTCGAGACTAAGCATATGCACAAGCGATACGCCCTTTTTATTTTGAGTCATCGATATTCCTGCAGGATGAGATACATTGGATGAGAAACATGCTACTCTCGATTGGCAACTATGGATGTGTACTATGATGCACATTTTCTTCTAATTATGAAAATCAACACCTTCACTTTTGAAATCAACGTGCCAGTTTGATGGATTATAATTTTAATAATAATTATTTAGAAAATTTGCCCAATCACTGCTTCGAAAAAATTCAAGATCCTAATCGATTAAAAAATATTTAGGAATACTAGCGTTCGACTTCAATTGTCGAGGCATTCGTTAGGAACATTCGTTTAAATTTGCCCAGCCGTTTTTTTTTTTAAATCTAATCGATGCACATTTTTTTCTAATTATAAAAATTAACACCTTCACTTTTGAAATCAACGTGCCATTTTGATGGTTATAATTTTAATTATAATTATTTAGAAAATTTGCCCAATCACGGCTTCAAAACAATTCAAGATCCCGATCGATTAAAAAATATTTAGGAATACTAGCGTTCGACTTCAATTGTGGAGGCGTTCGTTAGGAACATCCATTTAAATTTGTTCAACCGCTTTTTCTAAAAATCTAATTGATGCATAATTTCTTCTAATTGTGAAAATGAACAAATTCACTTTTGAAATCAAGGTGCTATTTTGATGAATTATAATTGTAATTAAAGTAAATTTTCCAATTTTTGAACACTATCTTGTATTTTTATTATTTCTCATTCACCTGCAAGCATTTACTTATTTATAAAAATGTCATTACATATATGGAACTTTAGCTATCGAAATGTTCCCTTACTTGTGCAAAAAAAGCTTTAATTAATAGAGAACAAAATTATTTAATCAGCAACGGTGACCCGATTTGACGTCTCGTGATAACTGTTTATCGTTTTCGCTAAGACGCGGCGCTTCACGCGTAAGGGCATAAAAAATTCAAAAACTGTCGCATCTCAAAAAGTAGAGGCGTTTCAGGTTCCTCAAAAAATGTCTTACAAATAACAATTAAGAAAAAAAAAATTAATCAATTATTTGTTAAAAAATACGATGTTCGATCATTGGGACATATAAAATGCAGTATGTCATAATTATTGAACACTCGAATTCTTCAAGATGGCGTCATTAAACCCATCAAAACATCGAGACAATTAACGCGTGACAGATCGTGTGAATCGGATTTATTCAAACAAAAACTGTAAGTTCATGAATAAACTTACCTTTATTCTTTTAATGATAACTCTAAGATCGTCAAATATAATATTTTTTATTTGTATTTTCGTGCAATAAACATAAAAAGAAAAGTAAAAAGAGAATATAACCTAAATGTAACCTAAAAATACGAATGTAATGTTCAATATTTTTTGCTCTCCGATATTTCAGTCGAAAAACAAGAAAGCTGCGACAAAATCAAACAAAAACAGAATATTAAAACGAGGAAGCTGTAAATAAAAATAAAATCACGTTCGAGTTCAAAAGCAAAAATAAAACAAATACGAATGAACCAAAAACCTGTCACAAGAGGCTAAATATATATTTTTGTATTTTTACATGATTAATAAAAGTATATTTAAGTGTTAGATTTTGCTTTTATTTCTTAATATTGTACCCAAAATAATATTTTCAGAACAGAAAAAGAATTCTTGAGACTGTTCGATAACTGGGACATGCCCGTTCAATATTAGGGACATGGGCACTTCCAGTGTTCAATAATTGGGACATTTGCGTGCTTCACATTGTTATTCTTTTTTTTCATTTGGAATCATTTAAAAATAATTCAAAGGGTGATTTTTCGAAAGTAAAAATATCAAAGTATCATTTGAACATGAAAGCGATGGTTTTTTTTCTTGATTTTATATTTCTTTCTCGCCGAATTCAATCCCCAGATCCTTTTAGCTGTTCAATAATTGGAACATTTACCTTATAATTATATAGAAAATTTGCCCAATCACTGCTTCAAAAGAATTCAGGATCCCGAACGGATGAAAAAATATTCAGGAATACTAGCGTTCGACTTCAATTGTCGAGGCATTCGTTAGGAACATCCATTTAAATTTGTCCAGCCGCTTCTTCTTAAAATCTGATCGATGCACATTTTCTTCTAATTATGAAAATGAACAAATTCACTTTTGAAATCAAGGTGCCATTTTGATGAATTATAATTGTAATTATAATTATTTCGAAAATTTGCCCAATCATTGCTCCAAAACAATTTAAGATCCCGAACAGATTAAAAAATATCCAGGAATACTAGCGTTCGACTTCAATTGTCGAGAAGTTCGTTAGGAACATCCATTTAAATTTGTCCCGCTGCGTTTTCTAAAAATCTAAATATGATTTTGCGATGTTTGTGAAAATTTTAGAACATTTTAGATATACTCGCTATGAAAATTCCGAATTTCCGTCCCTCATTAAATCAAAGCTTCTCTCGCAGGAACCCAGAAGGTTTAAAAACTTTCGAACTTCGAAGCAACAATCATTTATAATAAGAACTTTTCGTACATATAGTTCCGTATAATTATCGTTTCTTCCACGCCGTGTGTTTCGTTGTAATCCAAGATAATTATTGTCTCGAATCTAGAGATCCGCTTTCAGAGAGATATACGCACATTTGGCAACCGCAAGCTTTTAGATAATTTTCTGGCACATTTCCTGCATTAGGCTAACGTCCCAGGAAACGCAAATCTTAAACGTTGAGGTTCCTCGAGACCTCTCTTCTCTTTCTCTCTTTCCATCTCTTTTGGTTAAGGACATTTTCGCGAGGATATTGCTGCGTGAGGATATTTTGCGGTTTCGCCATGAAGAGGACACACACTTTCGCCAATTCGTGGAATATTCTTCCTTCAACATGCCGCCATTATCTTCGTCCGTTTCGTCCTCTCGGATCGTTGAAGTTAATAAGAACTCGAGATTCCGGAAGTGGAGACAGGAAGAAATTGCTGTTCGGTCTTTTGTTCGTTCGTCGTAGATATCCACCGATGGGTATTCTCTGAGAGTGGTCCGTACATACACATGTGATTTAAGAGGAAAGCTTCACCATAGTGAGAGCTTTCGTGAGATTCTCTGCGTCGGCAATGCAAGTTCGCGCATGGATAAAAGGTGTGTAACTCTTTGCCCGCACACGAGTGTAACGTTCCTCCTTTCACGTAAATACGAGGCGTTTCATCCGCCGAATGGATTTGTTTTTGGCTGGCATTGGTGCAATAAAGTGGACCAGAGCTTTTCTCGGACTCGTTCACGCGAACATAAAGAAGTATAACCGGTGTCGTTTTCCTGTCTAGCTCGCTCTTTCTAAAGCATTTTTACGATCGCGATCGTTGTTTGGCCGATTGCACGCATACGCTCTAAAATTGCAATAAGGCGTCTTGGGAACGCGTCTTTCGCAGACCACACGTTTAACCAAAAAATAAATTAAACAAATAAAAAAATATTTTTCATATACACCCCTGCTCAAAAGTTTGGATCAGGGTTGCAAGTAATGCATTACTTTTTGTAATGCATTTGCATTTTCATTAACCATTAACATTTCCCGTAGTAAAAAACTCCATTGAATCGCCAATGGCAACCAATGGTCCTCATACGACTCCATTGGACAATGAATAGGGACCCATTGAGATTTCCGCATTTCTCAATGGTGTACAGGGCTGACCATTGATCAGTGAATGGGTATCCATTGAACATCAAATGCGGATGAATCGAATGATCATCATTACTCAATGATGCTCATTGGAAAGCCAATGCGGATGAATCGAATGATCATCATTACTTAATGATGCTCATTGGAAAGCCAATGCGGATGAATCGAACGATCATTATTACTCAATGATGCTCATTGGAAAGCCAATGCGGATGAATCGAATGATCATCATTACTCAATGATGCTCATTGGAAAGCCAATGCGGATGTATCGAGCGATCAGCATTGCCCAATGGTGTCCATGGGGAGGTAAATGCTGATGAACGAAAGGATCCGCCTTACCCAATGATGTCCATTGGAAAGTCAATGCGGATGAACTGAAAGATTAGCATTTCCCACAGATGTTCATTGGAACCCAAATGCGGCTAACGATGAAATGATCAAAATAATCAGTCGATAGATTCTTAAAAAGAGTGTATGAATTAATAATGATAAGTAAATAAAATATATATATGCAACTGATTCTATACGCTCATTATTTTTTCTCGGAAATTGCATATATGAGCTTCAATCATTTCTATTAAATGTAATAATATATATATGTATATATAATGCGTATATAATTATTGGTCGTTGTGCTAATATTAGCATTATGATTAACCTTACTTACTGATAACTTACATCATTTGATTATTTAATGCGTAATTCCATGTATATATAGCAATCATATGAAAGAATCTCCATTGATGATCCCATTTATTCCCCATTGCCCACAAAAACCAATGCAGGTGAATGGCGAATTACCTAGGGAGATTGTCTCCATTGAATCCTCATGGGATAATCCCCATTCCGTTTCAAATGGGGAATTCAATGGCGAAAATGTCCTTAGAAAATTCGGCATTCATATCCATTGGTTTTGTGGGCAATGGGGAATGAGTGGCGAACAGCAATGGAGATTCTTTCGTATAGTAAAAACTCCATTCATCACCATTGAAAAATCCCTATTCATTCCCCATTGCCAAAATAACCAATGGGGATGAATGCCGAATTGCCTAAGGGGATTTTCGCCATTGAATTCCCCATTTGAAACGGAATGGGGATTATCTAATGGGGATTCAATGGAGACAATCCCCTTCGGCACTTCGGCATTCATCCCCATTGGTTATTTTGGCAATGGGGAATGAATGGGGATTTTTCAATGGCGATGAATGAAGTTTTTACTATACGAAAGAATCTCCATTGCTGTTCGCCACTCATTCCCCATTGCCCACAAAACCAATGGATATGAATGCCGAATTTTCTAAGGACATTTTCGCCACTGAATTCCCCATTTGAAACGGAATGGGGATTATCCCATGAGGATTCAATGGAGACAATCTCCCTAGGTAATTCGCCATTCAGCTCCATTGGTTTTTGTGGGCAATGGGGAATAAATGGGATCATCAATGGAGATTCTTTCATATGATTGCTATATATACAGGGAATTACGCAGTAAATAATCAAATGATATAAGTTATCAGTAAGTAAGGTTAATCATAATGCTAATATCAGCATAACGACCAATAATTATATACGCATTATATATATTATTACATTTAATAGAAATTATTGAAGCTCATATATGCAATTTCCGAGAAAAAATAATGAGCGTATAGAATCAGTTGCATATATATATTTTATTTACTTATCATTATTAATTCATACACTCTTTTTGCGAATCTATCGACTGATTATTTTGATCATTTCATCGTTAGCCGCATTTGGGTTCCAATGAACATCTGTGGGAAATGCTAATCTTTCAGTTCATCCGCATTGACTTTCCAATGGACATCATTGGATAAGGCGGATCATTTCGTTCATCAGCATTTACCTCCCCATGGACACCATTGGGCAATGCTGATCGCTCGATACATCCGCATTGGCTTTCCAATGAGCATAATTGAGTAATGATGATCATTCGATTCATCCGCATTGGCTTTCCAATGAGCATAATTGAGTAATGATGATCATTCGATTCATCCGCATTGGCTTTCCAATGAGCATCATTGAGTAATAATGATCGTTCGATTCATCCGCATTGGCTTTCCAATGAGCATCATTAAGTAATGATGATCATTCGATTCATCCGCATTTGATGTTCAATGGATACCCATTCACTGATCAATGGTCAGCCCTGTACACCATTGACAAATGCGGAAATCTCAATGGGTCCCCATTCATTGTCCAATGGAGTCGTATGAGGACCATTGGTTGCCATTGGCGATTCAATGGAGTTTTTTACTACGGGTCATATACTTCCAAGTTCTATATTGTTTCTTATTTTTAGCCTTGTCTATCATATTTGCCAAGAACAACGCTACGAGTGAAATGAAAAGCTCTTTGTGGGCGTCAAATTGCACTTGTTTCATATTTTCTCAATGCTCTTCCACTTTCCTTTCTTTTGAGAAAACAAGCGGGAGCACTTTGCGCTTTGCTCGCGAAGGCTACTACAACAGGGCAAAGAAAATATATAAGTGGATCAGAGGTGGAAATTCTCGATGAAAACTTGGCAAGAAAGAGGAGGGGGGGAGGAACGGATAAAGACACGGAGAGGGAGAGAAACTTCACGAGAGCGTGGAATATTAGAATGATAGGGGAAATTGTAGTCGAAGTAGCGATGTAAGCGAAGTAAAGGAGTAATGCGGGAAATAGCGAAGCTCCCGCGATGAAGGAAAAGTTTTTAAAGTTAGTAAGTATAGAGCGCACACCCCGGATATAACCGCGATTGTAGGAAGAAGAGCAAGCCCCGAGGTGGAATTTACAAATGCAGTTACAATAATCAGAAAGACGCGCGTCGTCTTCCCGTTTCTCCGGATAAATTCTCGCAAATGTCCGTGATTCGCATTTCATCGAAGTTCGATAAAACTTTTTTATCTCCTCTCCCTTTCGCTCTCCCTCATCCAAGTCCCAGTTTCAGCTAATCTTAATACGATCATTATTATTCATCTTCTGTCGTGAAATATAATTTCAAAACTAATCTCGTCAGAATGGCGATTTTTCAAATATAATAAAAAAAAAAAAAAAACATTATTGTTCTTGAAATTGTAATTTAGCCTCAGCTGAATCTCGGGTGTTACATCTTCGTTTGGAAAGTAAACTTTACCATTATTCTAAAATGCTTCTCGACAAGACAATCACAAAGACCACGAAGTGCAACTCCGCAACGTAAGATGGCGACAAAAGGACCATTGTTGCGCAAAGTTGTTTCAAACTTGTTAACGTTACAAACATACGTTACAACGTACTTTAAAAATACTAAACTTCGCGAATTTCTTTGGAGATAAAATCATTTAAGAATCGCTCGTGCAAAATGACATCTCATTTTCCCTTGTCCATGCGCCGTATTTTTCCAATTTAAAAAAAACATTGCAAAAACAATGATTGACATACGCCCCAAGCCCTTTTTCCTGGTAATGGACGGGTAAAAATCATGGAAGATTATGGGGAATTTGATATATATTTTTCTATCTGCATCAGACTTCGCTGGGAATTAGTTCAATTCAATCGACAATCTGTCAAAATAAAAATTGACTTACGTATCTGATTCGGGCTTGAAGTCTGCGTTACATTTTTTCAGCCATTTTTTTTGTGTTCACCGTTAAACGACTGGTGTAATATCGTGAAATGCTTCGGAGGGTAAATTTGAGTGACGCGTACAGACAGACCCGACCTTCTGGATAAGTACACTGCCCTTCAAAAGTCTGGAAACCCTCGCCCCGATTCTGCACCGCACCAAAAGTTTCACTGCTCTTTTAAAAATGAAGATATTTTAATTAAAATGCGGCATTTCAAAAGGGATATATTCAGCTTCATTTTGCTTTTAAAAAAAAAAATTTTGATTTTTTTAAAATCCGGTACGCTCTTTGAAACATGATTATTTTTCGGTCTTTTTTTTGGCCTTGAAATTTTTGCGCACGACTCGTGAACATTTTTTAAAAGTAGTTTTCGCATGCAAAAATTGTGGGGGGGAGTATAAGCTTTAATTTCGTTTTTTGAAAAGTTTCGTACAATTTTTGTTCGCAAAAATATTCAATTTTTCGCAAAAAACGACCATATTTATAAGATGTAGCGTAACTCACTAGTATCTCTAAAACTACTGAGCTTTCGTGAAATCACTAGGAGTGTAAAAAGTTGCATATAATTATTCTGGATTCCATAGAATTTTTCAGAATTTTTTTTCAAAATTTTTCTTGTCAATGAGATATTTTTTAACTTAAAAAATATCTCATTGACAGGATTTTTTGGTCGTTTTTTTACGAAAAATGGAACATGTTTACGAAAAAAAATTGTACAAAGTTTTGAAAAAAAAAACACAATTAAAGCTTACACTCCTACCCACAAGTTTCTCATATGAAAAACAGTTAAAAATTAGTTTCATGGATCGTGCATAAAAATTTCAACGCCAAAGAAAAAGCCAAAAAACGACCATGTTTCAGAGGACGTACCGGGTTCGAAAAAAATTGCAATTTTTTTTTTGGAAAAACCGAAATGAAGCTGAATATGTGAAACTTCACCGCGGAATCAGGCGAGTGTTTTCAAACTTTTGGATGGCAATGTAGGTGCTTTGACACTGAACGATCTTGCAGCGGAATGCAATTTGAAATTCGATGCAAATTGTTTGTCTCAAAGTTTCGACATGTTTAAAAAAAAAAGAGAAAATGCCGAGAAACACAGGAAATTCGTTGAGAATTTTGTAGCTTGGCAACCAAAAGAGATTTCGTCAAATCCGACATTGGCAGCTGTAAAAAAAAAAAAAAAAAAAGTAAGAACGCCAGTGTTCGTACGATTCTCTAAGGGCGTGCTCGTTACTTTTAACGCGCATTGTGACGCAAAAATTCTCATTGTTGTTCGGCAATGAGGACTCTTTTGCAACACTCGAAATTCTTGCCATTGTCTCAGGATACTTTTTGTACACATTCTGAGCCCTAGAATGCGAGTTCACGTCGTCTCGAGAGAGGATTTTCGATCAGCGCGATTTTCCGCGCTAAAAAGTCTTTTTTTTCCCCACCCTTGCAAGATTTTCGTGCTTTTCACCATATGCGTGGATAGCCAAAAAGAGCCGCTTTTTGGCTATCCACGCATATAGCGAAAAGACACTCAAATCTCCCATGGGGGAAAAAAAGATCGTGTGCAATACGGGCCAGAGATTCGTCTTTTGTCTCGCGTGGTTGCGGCCCTCGCTTCGCTCGTTGCGGCAAACTTCACGCTCGACAAAAAGACTTATCTCTGGCCCTAGATGCACAAAATACGATTTTCAAACCCTTTTTCGCGTGCAATCGTCGAACATTTGAATGGAGAACGGAGAAAGTCAAGGCGACGATGAACATCGTGATTCATGAAAAACGTGCATGAAAATTTCAAAATTTTTTTCCCCGTGAGTTCATTGACATCTTGATAGTGAAAAAACTCTATGTGCCCGGACGATTGTCCGCGAAACATTCGTGGTCGAAATCTCGTAACTCGCTGGAACGAAGCCTGGAGTCTCTGCGGCGCCATCGGCAAAAACGACTTATATATTTTTCCTTCGACCAGCCGCACTCTCTCGTCAATCGCAAAAATGTGCCAGATATAATAATTTGAAAAATAATAATTTAATAAACAGTTTAAAACCTTGACCCATCTTTTACACCAGTCACTTTTTGAAAAAAATGAGAGTTGTTACAACTTACCCCATGTTTGGGGTTAGTTGTAACAAGTCTTGGGTCATTTATATGATGATCATAATCTTTGATTATAAATAATCAACATGACACATTATAAATATTAAATAGCATGAATACTTTTTTTTCAATCAAAACGTTTTACTTAAAAAAATGAACATGACACTTTTGACTTATCTCTTAGCTTAATCAGTCTTCAGCTGAGTTGCAGCTTAGGCAATTCAGGTTAATTAATAACTTCATTTCCCTTCTTACAAAAAGTTGTGAAATAAATAGACATGAAACTCACAACACGCATTGCCAAGCACATCTAGTTTCCTAATGTAACTTTAACTTTGCACTTATGATTTTTAAGAGCGGAGCAGAAATAAAAAAATTAGAACAAATGTTAACGGTAAAATTTAAAAAAATAGTCAAATCAAGTGAAAACTGTCAACAAAGAGAAATTATCAGTGAACAAAAATAATCAAAAAAATAAAAGGTACTTGGCGAGTTTTTCACTGAGCATATAGTGACATTTTGGTGTTCACCTGTTTACTGAGAAGTTAAATTATTTATTTTAACATCATTGAAATCAACTATTATAAAAAAGATCAGAATTACGGGAAAAAAATCGAATTTTTTTTTTAACAAGAAGTTATTTGAATCTCATCTTCGGTAAAAACTAAAAAATTTTGTTCTTTTACGTAGAATATTATAAGTTTTTTTAAACAAATTGGAATGGGTCCCATCGCAAAAAAATCCAATTTTTTAGCTTAAAATAGGAAAAAAAACGTTTTAAAAAAATCTTCTCAGGTTTCGATATTTTGTTCAAAAAGTACATTGAAAAAAATGACCTCCTAATAAATTAGAATATTTTGGCTGTTGTAAAAGTTATGATCACTTTGGAAATATGGTTTGAAAAATCAATAATTCGGTATGGTTTAAGATAAAGAGCTAAAAATTTACATGGATAATTCTTTTTGCATGTATAATACCATATTAAAATATTTAAAAAATCGTAGGGGGTCATCGACGAAACGTCGTTGATTTGATAGGGACATGTAATTTTATTATATAAAGTAACAAATTTATATAATAAAAATATATATTCCATATTTTTATATAGATTGTGCATGAATATATCATATGTTCTTTTTATATTCCAAGCTATATAAATATGTATCCATATTATATTTTTCATGTACTACAAATGTATTACAGATATATGGGAAATGTAATATAGATATATAATTTAACATAGAAAAATATAAAAGCAATGTATTTAATATGCATAAGCTTATAAGTGAGATGCATTCCATATATATGAAATATATATTATTTATACTTGTCTCATGTATGACGAATATACAAATTTTTGCCGTTTTATATGACATGTATGAATAATATATCTGAGATATATGACGAATATACTTTTTTTCCGCGTGGGCTGGCGGGGCACTGGCTGTGTTTTTGTTATGCCTCGAGTTATAAAAAGGACATTCAGCTCAAAATTTAAATCACAATGGTTTAAATTCCCGTTCAAAATTGAGTGTTACTACTTACCCCTCTTACAACAAGCCCCCCCCCCCACCCCTACCAAGATATACTTTACAAAATAAAATAGACTATGGGTTCATTCTGTCACGTTTATTATAATACACGAGCCCGCAGGACGCTTAATGAGAAAAAGCTCGAGGAGAGAAGCCGGAGATGGGGAAAGAGACGAAAAAGTCCAGGGGGTTTCCTTTGGGTGAGAATCAATATAACGTTACGGAAGAGCGCGTGATAAAGGTGGGTATTCTTGGCAATTTAAAAGCTTGCCGAATCCGCTCACGTATTGCGAATAAAAATGAAATTGTAACTGGGCCAGCGAGAGAAACAGAGCAAGAGGGAGAGAAAAGTGTGTAGCTTTCTTGCTATCGCTAGGGCTGGAACTCGACTGCGGCGGCGGCGGAATGGATAAAATATTTTTCTGATAAGAAAAGACCCGAGACTTTATGAAGTTGTGCAATATAAATGGGCTGCGTTGCGGGTTTATTAATGGTCTACGTGACTCGTGTCGAAAGAACGACGTTGGAAAGGTCGCGACGCACGCAAGATATGACGAAAAGAGAGAGAAAAAAAATTGTACTCTAATATCCATAATGTCAATGTCTCCGAATGAATCTCCAGCGGAGACTCGTTAATCCATTCGACTAAGCAAACTTTGCCAGTTTTTCTTATTAGCCGACAAAATAACGTCTTCAAGGTGGACTAAAGCTCCACGCACTCCTTTTCAGCAAACGGCAAACCTTAGCCCGAATTATTTCATGACGTTTCTCTATGTGCTTTGAACCATTTTTCGCCCCTCAGCTTATTTTCGAAATCAAAGAATACGAGGCAAATATTGACCGCAATGAAAACTTTCATTTCAGCGGTGTCATTGTTAAGAGGCAATACCACTCTAGGATTTTGAAAAAATCTATTTCTGTTTGCTTAAACAATACTTTAGGGTCATAAAAACAATATCCAATTGGTATTATACACTAGTGGAAAAAATTAAAGGATCAAAAATTTTTTCGAAATTTTTAGTGGTTTTTAACATTGCTGTATCCCAGTGAAATATGGTCGTATCGAGATCTAAAAAAAAGCATTTCCAAGCTTGAAGTTTCTAGTTTTCAGATCTTTTAACAAAAAAATTTTCGAAGCTACAGGTTTCACGCAATTATGAGAAATAAAAAGAAAAAAAAATTGGCAAATTTGCATCGCTTTTGTTTTGGCTGCAATTTTTGGGGAAAAATTCTTCCAGGTAAAAAATTATGAGGATCGGATAGATTGCTTATTTAGCTTCAATTTGCTTTTTTTGAGACTTCGCTGCGATCATTTTTCGCTGAGGTATCGAGCTTTTACGAAAAAAGACACTTTTCTGTTTGACCATTGATATCTCAGCAACCAATGATCGCACAGAAATCACAAAGCGCGCTTCACAAACTTGAATCAATGCTCTACAAGAATTGTTGATGGTTTTTTGAAAGAAAAAATTTTTCCATCCTTGCCATGAATTTAAAAAAACAGGAGAAAAAGGGCTATTTATGGTTTTTTAGAAAATCAACGGCCAAATTAAAAATATTGACAAAACGACTAATGTTGAGCGTGACTTTTACAGCTCAATATACCCATAAAATCCCTGTAAAGTTTCAATTTGATCTATCAAATGGTTTTTTTGTTTCAAGCAATCAAATTTTTGAAAAAAATTAAAGGATCATGTTTATTGCCCCTTTACACTTCAAAATCATTATGAAAATAAAAAAAAGAATTTTTTTTCGAGTATTCCCACCATTTTTATCGCAAACAGTGTTTAAATTTATAAAAAAAAATTGAAAAAATTTTCAAATTTTTTTTTTGAAATTTTTTTGAAATTTTTTTTTTTCAAAAAAATTCAAGGATCATGTTTATTGCCCCTAAACACTTCATAATCATTATTAAAAGGAAAACAAAAATTTTTGAGCTTTTTTCACATTTTCATCGCAAACAGCGTTTAAATTTATGTAAGACCAAAAAAATCGATAAAATTAATAAAAATAAACAAAATTCGAGAATTCTTCGAAATTTTTTTTTTTCTGTACATTTAAACGCCGTTTGCGATAAAAATGTGAAAAAGCAAAAAAAAAATTGTTTTCCACTTTAATAATGATTATGACGTTTAGGGGCAGAAACATGATCCTTTGATTTTTTCAAAAATTTGATTGCTTGAAACAAAAAAACCGTTCGATAGATCAAATTGAAACTTTACAGGAATTTTGTGGATATATTGAGCTGTAAAAGTCACGCTCAACATTAGTCGTTTTGTCAATATTTTTAATTTGGCCGTTGATTTTCTGAAAAACCATAAATAGCGCTTTTTCTCCCGTTTTTTTCAAATTCATGGCAAGGATGGAAAACATTTTTTTTTTCAAAAAACCATTGACAATTCTTGTAGAGCATTGATTCAAGTTTGTGAAACGCCCCTTCTGATTTCTGTGCGATCATTGGTTGCTGAGATATCAATGGTCAAACAGAAAAGTGTCTTTTTTCGTAAAAGCTCGATATATCAGCGAAAAATGATCGCAGCGAGGTCTCAAAAAGAGCAAATTGAAGCTTAATAAACAAGCTATCCGGTTCTCATAATGTTTTAGCTGGAAGAATTTTTTCTCAAAAATTACAGCCAAAACAAAAGTTATGCAAATTTGCCAAATTTTTTTTTCTTGGTATTTCTCACAATTGCGTGAAACCTGTAGCTTCGAAATTTGTTTTGCTGAAAGATATAAAAATTAGAAACTTCAAGCTTCAAAATGCTTTTTTTAAGACCTCGATACGACCATTTTTAACTGAGATACAGCATTGTTAAAAACCACCAAAAATTTGGGAAATTTTTTTGATCCTTTAATTTTTTCCACTAGTGTAGTAAAACAAAAATTCTAAGAGAGGTTCGATTTTCAATTTTGCCGCAGCGTTAAACACGTTTTTGTTGAAATCACTTTGGTTAAACTGGGCGGAAACGCTGCTCAAAAACCGTTCAATGATTTACATTGAAATTCTGACAGTAGTTTTTTGATTGAATGTTAACTTTTTTTCTTATAAACAATGTACTGCACATTTTTTGCCGAAAAAATGAAAATTGTTTAAACTTCAGCTATTTTTGCAAAAATTGATTTTAAAAAAACCCAATGTATTTCTCTAGTCAATAGATTAGATTAAGAAAATGTATAATACATAAGGGGCATTCCATGTCAAATCGACCACTTTTGAACCCGACCCCTTTCCATTTGGCTGAAAATTTGTGTCTTTTTTCTACTCCATTAAAAACATTTTTTAGGACATTTTCAAATTTTTTTACCCAACCCGAAAAAAGTTATGAATTATTCAAAAAAAAGCTTTTGTTTTTTCAAATAGCTATAACGAAACTTATAATCCAGCTTAATGATTTCTACTAAGGACTTCCTGGTTATATAATATGATTAGTAAACATTTATTTAATACTAATTCAAAAACTATTTTATTATTTTTCTTTGGCGTTTAAATATTTTTTTTCACCCATGCAAGATTTTCGTGCTTTTCACCATATGCGTAGACAGCCGAAAAGTGACTCTTTTCTGACAGCTAAGAGCGAAAACAGACGAGTTCGCTTCTTTTTTCCCCTCCGGGGAAAAAATTCTCTATATTTCAAAAGCCTGTGACTTGGTCAAAAATGAGCCTAAATTGCAATTTTTTTCATTCTTCTTGTTTTTGGATTTATTTTTTGAAAAAAATACAAAAAATTATATATAGGGGTCTTCTATTTTTTCTTTAACCTTTTTGAAAAAAATCACAATTTTTTCGCGGATTCCCACTTTCGATTTTTTTTCTTATTAATTTTTCAAACTCTGAGGTCCCTTATAAATCCTTAAACATTTAAAGAGTGGTGTGTTTTGTGAAATAAGCCCAGGTGCAAAAAAAAATGTCCAATCGATAAAAAAAAATAGAAGGAAAATTTCACCCACTTCAGTTTGGGCGGCATTCTTTCCGGAATTGAACGAAGTTTTTTAAAGTAAAAAATAAAATAAAATGAAAAATGCGCTTCCGAGAAAACGATGATTTTTCTCGAAAAAGTGAAAAAATTAATAGACTTCAATATCTTAAATTTGGGTTCTCATCTTATTATTCAATATCTTAATTTTTTTTGTATTTTTTTTCGAAAAGTACATTTAAAGACGAAAATTTTCGAAAAAAAAACGTCCCGATTAGTTCATTTTTGAAGAAGTTATAGCTATTTGAAAAAACAAAAGCTTTTTTTTAAAATAATTCACAACTTTTTTTGGGTTGGGTACAAAAACTTGGAAATTTCCTGATAAATGTTTTTAATGGAGTAGAAGAAAGACAAAAATTTGCAGTCAAATCGAAAGGGGTCGGGTTCAAAAGTGGTCGATTTGACATGGAATGACCCATATATATATAATAGATTAAGCAATAGAGATTGAGAAAAAAACATTTTTTTTCTACGTCTTATATTTTTGGGGTTGCACGGCTACCCGTGGAGATATAAGAAAAAAGTGTTCTTGTAGACTGGCGCGGTCACCGCCATTTTGTATAAAAAATGTAATGCACATTTTTTAAAACTATATTTCAATATGTGTTTGATAAGCCCTGAAAAAAGAAACCCGATCCCATCTCCAATATTCTAAAAAAAAAAACTATCAAATTTACGCCTTTTTGGCTGACTCTAGAGTGGTGTTACCCCTTAACCCGAATGTCAAAGGGCCGACGGAGGGCCCGTATATGATTTTCGCAAGGGCTCAAAAATATTCATGCTGAAAAGTTTGTAAACTGATCACGAGCGCTCTGGTACCGGCCGACACGGGTTAATTTTTCGCAATTAAGAGCTCGCAGGTGCGGAGTGAGAGAAGAATGAAAAAAAAAGTTGAACATTTTCAAAAGCCCAACGAGAGAGAATGCGGCGCAAGTTTGAGCGAGTACATGCATCTGGCGCCATCCCCATATGTGCGGGTAGATAATTTTAATTAAATGCTGGAAACTCGAGGAGGTTTCGCTCCCACACACACACACACACACACACACACACACACACACACACACACACACACACACACACACACACACACACACACACACACACACCCACACACACACACACACACCCACACACGCACGCGCGCGCGCACACACACACACACACACACACTCACACTGTATATATCTATGTAGGCATTGCGATGTATATGGCCGAGGCACGGGAAACCAACCCGAAACGAACCCACGCTTATAATACGACAAATTACAAAGTCAAACGAAGCCTAAACGTTACATCTCTTGTGTGTCTATGTGTATATACACTGCCATGCAAAAGTTTGGTAACTCTCGTCCCGATTCCGCACTGCACAAAAAGTTTCACCGCTCCTTTAAAAATAAAGATGTTTCAATTCGCAACATGCGGTGTTTCAATAGGGACATATTCAGCTTCGTTGAACTTTTTCCAAAATTTTTTTTCGATTTTTTTTTAACCCGGTTCGGTCATTGAAACATGGTCGTTTTTCGGCCTTTTGTTGGCCTTGAAATTATAGCGCACGATTCATGAACATTTTTAAAAACTAGTTTTCGCATGAAAAACTTGTGGAGGGGCGCATAGCTTCAATTTTTTTTTTTAAATTTCGTATGATTTTTTCTCGCAAAAATTATCAATTTTTTGCAAAAAACGACCATATTTCAAAAATGCAGCGTAACTCCAAAACTACTGGGTTTACGTAAAATCACTAAGAGAGTAAAAAGTTGCATATAATCATTCTAATTATATGCAACTTTTGCATTTATTTTTCCAAAAATTTTCCTGTCAGAGATCCATTTTTTCATTTTAACAATCGGCTTCCTTACCCCACCTATGGGAATTTTTCAATGAAAAAGCTGTGTAGATGAGGTAAGAGACCCGATAATTTGGGACAACAAAAAATCTCGTTGACAGGAAAAATTTTCGAAAAAAAAAATGTTAAACAAAAATTCCGAAAATTTTTTATCAAATCCAAAATGATTGTATACAACTTTTTAACGTCTTAGTGAATTCACGAAAACTCAGTAGTTTTAGAGTAACGCTACATTTTATAAATACACTACGACCTCGATAACTGCAATAGCGGCGGGACTGGCACCCCATCACACTTGCAAAAATCGAAGGTGCGCAAAGGTCGCCCGTGCGTGCAATGCGCATCTCACACAGTCGTGAGCCGTGTCTGCTCTCACACCATGTAGCCACGTCGATCGATATCCGCCGCATAGTGGGGACTCTTGCAGTTATCGAAGCTGCAGTTATCGAGGTCGTAGTGTATAGTCGTTTTCAACGAAAAATTGAATATTTTTGCGACAAAAAATCGTACGAAACTTAAAAAAAACTATATTCCCGTAGTAAAAAACTCCATTGAATCGCCAATGGCAACCAATGGTCCTCATACGACTCCATTGGACAATGAATGGGGACCCATTGAGATTTCCGCATTTTTCAATGGCGTATGGGAACGACCATTGATCAGTGAATGGATATCCATTGAAAAGTCACCATTGCCCAATGACGTCCATTGAACAACAAATGCGGATGAACCGAATGATCACCATTACTCAATGATGCCCATTGGAAAGCAAATGCTGATGGATCGAGCGATCAGCATTGCCCAATGGTGTCCATTGGAAGGCAAATGCTGATGAACGAAATGATCAGCTTTACCCAATGATGTCCATTGGGAAGTAAATGCGGATGAACTGAATGATCAGCATTACCCAAAGATGTCCATTGAAAACCGCGTCACGTTAGTTCCGAGACTTGGCGCGAGATGTCGCAGGACGGCAACCCGCTGAACTCTCATACGGATTATGCGAAGAGTATGATTATCTAGACGAGTGTGAGCACGGAATATTAGCAGAAGTCGGTGTCCAAAAAATCCATGCAAGGAGTTCTTGCCGACTGATGCCCATGGGATAATCCCTATTCCGTTTGAAATGGGGAAGTCAATCCTCATTGAAAAATCCCTATTCGATTTCAAATGGGGAATTCAATGGCGAAAATGTCCTTGGGCAATTCGGCATTCATCTCCATTGGTTATTTTGGCAATGGGGAATGAATGGCGATTTTTCAATGGTGACGAATGGAGTTTTTTACTATATGAAAGAATCTTCATTGATGATCGCCATTCATTCCCCATTGCCTACAAAAAGCAATGGAGATGAATGCCGAATTGCCCATGGGGATTTTCTTCATTTAATCCCCATAGGATAATCCCCATTCCGTTTCAAATGGGGAAGTCAATCCTCATTGGAAAATCCTCATTCGATTTCAAATGGGGAATTCAATAGCGAAAATCCCCTTAGGCAATTCGGCATTCATCTCCGTTGGTTATTTTGGCAATGGGGAATGAATGGGGATTTTTCAATGGCGACGAATGGAGGTTTTTACTACGGGTTGAAGCTTATACTCCCCTCCACAAGGTTTTCATGCGAAAAATAGTTTCTAAAAATGTTCATGGGTCGTGCGCTAAAGTTTCAATGCCAACAAAAGGCCGAAAAAGAACCATGTTGGAGCAGAGTAACGGGTTCAAAAAAATCAATTTTTTTGTATGGAAAAGCGAAATGAAGCTAGTTGTGTCCCCTTTGAAACGCCGCTCGTTGAATTGAAATATCTTTATTTTTAAAAAAGCAGTGAAATTTTTTTTGCGGCGCTGAATCGGGGCGAGTGTTACCAAACTTTTGGACGGTAGTGTATATGAGCATAACTACTATATACGTGCCTATGAAGCAGAGGGCATGAGAAAACGACAGAGAAATTGCGTGTATGCGGGAGAATCAAGAAGAAGCAGCATCCCATGTGTACATTCGAGTTTGACGAGTGCAATTACACAGAAGAGCTCGCGTACTTTGCGGAATTTCTGTCTCCGCGTGCCCGGTTGATGAGGGTACTTGGCGAGAGGCGTGCCGGTGGCACTTTATCCCGCTTATAGACTAAACTAATAAAGCCCAGCATGACACCTGCGCGTGTTAGCTCATACTGTCCTAGTGTTTGGATGTGTCCCTCTCTAGGTCTGTCCATGTGTGAGCGTGTGGTTTTGTTTGGGCCATCGTGCCAAATGACACCAGCGATTTTCCGCCACCCACGAAAAGTATTGAAGCTGATACGGCGTGACAGCTGTCACCAAAAAAGTCGACATGTTAATTAAATTTCGCTTATCGCACGTGCGACACTCACGAGATGCGGATCATGAAATCGTAAGTATAATTATTCTCTTCTTTGGCAACGTATTGGTGACTTGGCAGAGAATTTTTTCGAAATTTCACTAACGTGCACACATTTGGACACACGCACACTCACGTGTATATGGGGCGTTCCACGCCAAATCGCACACCATTTAGGTTTCGCATCTCCGATTTTCTTGAAAATGTTTCATGTTTTAGGAATGGTTGAAAGAAGCCTCCATGATTTTTTTCAATTTTTTTTGTGGATTCGTTTTTAAGATATCGATTTTTCAAAAATTACCCTACTTTTTTTTTCCAACGTCCATAACTTTGCGAAAAAAAATAGATGCCATCGATATCCTATTATCTACTTAGGCTTGAAAGTTGTGGAATAAATGGCAGTTTTTTACAAAAAAATTTTAAGAAAATTCATAAGGACGTGTTTTTTGTAAATCAGCAGTTTATTTTTAGCACTTAAAATTCTTATGGAAATACGGTTTGAAATTTTTTTCGATATTTTTTATCAAAAGGACGTTTAAAAACAAAAATTTTGAAAAAAAACTTCCCATTTGGCCTATTTTTTGCAAAGTTATGGATGTTTGACCAAAAAAGTAACGTAGTTTTGGAAAAATCGTTATCTTGAAAACAGTTCGACAAAAAAAAAATTGAAAAAAATCATGAAGACCTCTCTCAATCAATACTAAAACATAAAAAAAATTCAAAAACATCGGAGATGCAAAAGTAATCACCGAGAAATTTTCGATTTTTTCCGAAAATCCAAAAAAACTATGAAAATGGGTTGAAATAATTTTATTATATTTTTTTTTGCAAACTGTTTTTGAATGTAGTCCTCGAAAAAAATACAAGAAAATTATTGAAACCCATCTTCATCGTTTTTTTTTTTAGACTTTCGGAAAAAATGAAAAATATCTCGATGATTACCACTTTCAATTTTTTTTTTCAAATTTAAAAGTTCTTGAATACCCTCAAAAATGTTCAGAATGGTGCTATGAGAAATAAGGCTAGTTGGATTTTTTTTCAATTCGAAAAAAATGGAAATAAAAAAGACCACTCTGAAAAAATTTGAGGATTTGCAGAAAATGTCAAAGTTTGTTATAATAAAAAGAAAAAAAAAAGAAAAAATGGTAATCATCGAGAAATTTCCTATTTTTCCAAAAATTAAAAAAAAACGATGAAGATGGGTTTTAATGAATTTTTTGTATTTTTTTTCAAAAAGTAAATCGAAAAACAAAAATTTTGAAAAAAAACGTTCCGATAAGTCAAATTTTGAAAGTTATAGCTATTTGGAAAATAAAAAGCAAATTTATTTGAAAAATTCATAACTTTTTATCGGTTGGGTAAAAAAATTTGAAAAAATTCTGAAAAATGTATTCGATGTTTTCAAATTTGGAAGTTCTCTGAACACTCTCAAACATTTTCAGAATGGTGCTATGAGAAATAAGACTAGTTGAAACTTTTCTTTTTCAATTGGAAAAAAATTAGAAATAGAAAAAACAGCACTCTGAAAAAATTTGAGGATTCGCAGAAAATGTTAAAGTTCGATATAATAAAAAGAAAAAATGGTATTCATCGAGAAATGTTCTATTTTTCCAAAAATTAAAAAAAAAAAACGATGAAGATGGGTCTTAATGAATTTTTTGTATTTTTTTTCAAAAAGTACATTGAAAAACAAGAATTTTGAAAAAAAACGTTCAGATAAGTCAAATTTTGAAAGTTCTAGCTATTTGAAAAATAAAAAGTCAATTTTTTTGAAAAATTCATAACTTTTTATCGGTTCGGTAAAAAAATTTGAAAAAATTCTGAAAAATGTTTTTGACAAGGTAGAAAAAGACAAAAAAGTTTCAGCCAAATCGAAAGGGGTCGGGTTCTAAAGTGGTCGATTTGGCGTGGAATGCCCCGTATGTAGTGGTCAACAGGCGGTGTAAGGTGATATATGTGGCTTCCGCTTTCGTGCTCTCTTTCCGTACCTAAGTCACGTTCACTTTTAACGTGCAAAATCTGTTAATTCGTCGGAGCCATAAAGATACTGCAACGGCAAGGGGAAGTCTTGCCGTTAGTGCGAGGGGAGCAAAAGGAGCAGAGAAGAGGAAGTCGAGAATATAAGGGAGGTCTAGGATACCTCACTTTCCTACATATCTTTTCCGATTGTTACGTGATTCTGGCGCTTTTTCCCCCAGTCGAGCTAAGACTGCATGCGGAAATCATTTCTTTTTTTTCGTTGTTATTCTACGGAAAATTTTCGAGAAATGCTTTTCGATAGTGCTCAGTTCTCGATGGCTCTGGATAAAAAAATGGCCGAAGGGTTTTAAAAAGATTGGGATGAATAGAATTATGACATCTGCGGGTATGAATGAATTTTATCGTCCTTTTATATATATATCATAAAATCATAAAATCATAAGAGATCTTTTTTGTAGAGCATTTAATTCTCTACAAGAATATGTGTCGTTCATTTTGGTGCATTGACTTGAAGCTGAGATATAAAATGTCAAAGTTTGAAATTTTTCTTCCCCGTTTTATTTGAATGGGAAATAAAAATATGCGAAGAGGGACCTCTAAATCTTTTTATTAAGAACTCTAATTTTAACAGGCATCTTTTTTCACCTTCTCGAAAGTATTTAATGCGTTTCGTCGAAAAACAAAAAATAGTCGCTTTTTTTGAAACATTCTAATATATATACATTAGGGTGGCAGTTATTTTGGCTTTGGTAAGATTTTTTTAACGTCTAGCAAAAAAACTAATCAAGATATATACAAAAAAATCTGTGTAAAATTTGGTTATTCAAATTTTAAAATTTTACAATTTTTCAAATCTTTCACGATCATTTCTTAAATATCTCAAAAACTATTGTAGTTACGAAAAATCGTTCTGAATACGTTTTGAAGAGTATATTTGGGGCTACGAAAAAAAAATATTCTGAGAAATTTTTTTGAAAAACTATGAGTTTGGAGAATTTTAAATTTTCAAAAACCGTGAAAATTCAAATACCGCATTTTATTTTTGGTTTAATTTTTGTTATATAATACCTTGTATTGATCTAAAAAGATCCTGACATTTTCAGATGTGTTTTTTTTTCTTCCAAAAATATAAATTTTGGAATTTTCAAAAATCGTGCAAAACCACGATCAACATTAAATTTTGGGTTAAATTTTTTTTTACATAATACCTTGTACTGATCTTGAAATATCCTGAAATTTTCCGGATGGTGTGTTTTTGTTTTAAAAATATAAATTTTTGAATTTTGGTCAAAAAAAAAAATGTTTTTGAAAAATCGTAATTAATTGTAATTTTTACTACCCAAAATTACAGAATTACATGATTACTCAGCTTTACTTGACTTAGAGAAAAAAAAAAATTTTTTTTTACCAACATTCAAAAAATTTTATTTTTGAAACAAAAACACAGCATCCTGAAAATTTTAGGATCTTTTAAGATCAGTACAAGATATTATATAAAAACAATTTATAAAAAAATTTGATGTTGATCGTGGATTTGCACAACTTTTAAAAATTCAGAAATTTATATTTTTGGAAGAAAAAAAACACCTCTCTGAAAATTTTATGAACTTTTTAGATCAGTACAAGGTATTATATAAAAAAAATGAAACCAAAAATAAAATGTGGTATTTGGATTTTCACGATTTTTGAAAATTTAAAATTCTCCAAATTCATAGTTTTTCAAAAAATTTTCTCAGAATATTTTTTTTCGTAGCCCCAAATATACTCTTCAAAACGTATTCAGAACGATTTTTCGTAACTACGATAGTTTTTGAGCCATTTTAAAGAAATGATCGTGAAAGATTTGAAAAATTGTAAAATTTTAAATTTTGAATAACTTTTGAAAAAAAATTTAATTCTTTTTCTTTGGTAGAAACTCCGTTTTATTGAAAACGAAAACTTCTGACCAAATTTCATAGAAATTGAGAGGGGTCGATTCCAACTCTTGGTCGATTTGACATGGAATGACCCATATATTTTGTAACTCTTAATATGTATAATCAATGTACCTAATTCCAGATTTTTTTATTAATATTATGAATATTTTAGTGGGGCCATTAAAAAAATTCATGAATTTTTGAAATAAAACTGCTCGGTGGCACGTGTTCTCCTTATCCCAGCGCATCCAAATTTTACACAGATTTTTTTTTATATATCTTGATTCGTTTTTTTGCTAGACGTTAAAAAAATCTTACCAAAGCCAAAATAACTGCCACCCTAATATACATATATATATATATATATATATATATATATATATATATATATATATATATATATCTTCGTTGAGAGGGGATATTTCAATCGATCACATTCTCAATTGTGATGTACCATTCGACCCGAATGTGGATGACCTCAGTTTGATCGTCGGGCGTCGCGTGGAACGATGGATCCTTGACGCGGATTATCTGCCATCAACTGAACAGGCGCACTTGGACGTGCACGGTGATCGTTAAAATCCCACCCTGACCATATATGCCGCCTACTTAAATTAAATTATATCAGGTCACGTATGGGCTTTGCACGTTTGACGAGAAATTTCTTTTTCCCTTCACGATTAGATCCGGAAACTATATTTTCCACCTCTATTCTCGGGAAGAACCGATCGATAAATCGCATGAAAACCATGATTTTCTTCCAGAATTCCATACATTATCGAGATGCATCGTACCACACCTCCTCTTTTGAGCGGAAACACCAAAACCTACCAAAAATACATACATTAATATATGTCTCATTCCGCACCAACTTAACCTTTGTTTGACCCTGGACCTTTCGGATTCAGCTCGCAATTTTTTATATGATTGTTCTCACTTTGGAAGGCACCCAGTTTTTTTTTAGATTTTTTAGATTCAGTTTGAATCTTCTAGAATTTTTTTACGATTTCATTGATCGACACAATTTAAAAATCTGAAAAAAATCTGAAAAATCGCGTGTCAGATATAAAATTTTTTTGGCTCAGAGCCGGAGTGGTAAGATTTTTCCTTCTGTTGTTTCTACCATGATCTTCAAAATGCTACAAAGTAAAAAAAAATGCAAATGGTTCGGAAAAATCTGAAAAAAATTTCGAAAATCCTATGTGACATATGAAAATGTTTCAGCAATTATCCATAGTAAAATGACTTCCGCTTCTAATTTTTTTAACGTTTTTTTTCGGAAAAAGCTTGAAAATAGTAAGAAGGAAAAATCTCCGCACTCCGGCTCTAAGCCCAAAAATTTTGATATCTGACACACGATTTTTCATAATTTTTTCAGATTTTTCAATTGTGTCGATCAATGAAATCGTTTTAAAAATTCTAGAAGATTCAAATTGAATCTAAAAAACCTTAAAAAAACTGGGTGCCTTCCAAAGTGAGAACAATCATATAAAAAATCGCGAGCCAAATCCGTGAGGTCAAGGGTCCCATGTACGTTTCGCAGACGGGCTTGGCATTGGCACTGTACTGATGCCAGAATTGCCAATACTGGCAGACTACTAAGGGCCAACCCTTACCCAAATCAAAATAAATGCTGGGACAACTCTGGTTTGTTAACACCTATCTGAGGTATGGTGCCAGGAATCGGCCCGACATTGTTTATGGGTATTGGCTCAGAAGAAGTGCATGTCCAGTTTTGGGCCAGATATTATTGCCAGTCCTGAGACAAACCCTGAATCGATACTTTGCCAGTACATGCTTATAAATAGTCCGGAAAATTGGTTTAGTCTTGGCTCAGTACTTTAGCTGCTAATACCCGCAAACTGTCAAGAGCCAGTACTAATACGAGTAAAAATCAATATTGGGGCAATCTCGGTTTGTTAACACCGATTCAACTTATGGTGCTGTGAGTCGGCTTTCCACTGTTTACAAGTGTTGGCTCAGAACAAGTACCCAGTTTTGGGCCAGACATTATTGCCAGTTCTGAGACAAGCTATAAATTGATACTTTGCTGGTGCATTCCATACATGGAATGGGAACTCGACTCAGCCTTAGTGAGATAGGTAAAGTGCCCATAGTAATCTACACAGGTAGTCACCAGGTCCGAATAAATTGGGCCTGGGTCACCAGGCCCAGACCTTTTGGGTCAAGAATCGAGAGAATGTCCCATTTTCACCGATCCCGCGCTTCAGGATATACCCTCCACGCGGAGTATTCGCTTGCGCGAACGCCAGCTCCGCGCTCGCCATCTATCGGCGGAGTGGAGAACTAATAATGTCTGGCAATTATGTCTGGCCCAAAACTGGGTACTTGTTCTTAGCCAATACTTGTAAACAGTGAAGAGCCGATTCACGGCACCATAATTTGGGCCAGTGTTAACAAACCGACATTGTCCCAATATTGATTTTGAATTGTATTAGTACTGGCTCTTGACAGTTTGCTGCTCTCCGGCTTCCAGTGCGTCCCCAGTGATGAGCTGACTGTCGGGTGTAAATCGAGGTGGTTGGTATGCCAATACTAAAATATAGATCAGCCCAATACACGCCCAGCATTCCGACAACTAATGATATCGTATTGGCAATGCGCGATCGACACACAGAATGCAAGTATCACCCCACTGTATGCCCGGTCCTGAGTCAACTGTTGGGCTCATGCAGAATTAATTCGCACTTGTGTGTTCCGTTGAAAGTCGGCCCACCACATAACCAATACTGAGATTACTATCGGGTGTCTCACGAAATAATCTGCAACCAGTATAAAATACAACATTGGCCCAATATATCGCCAATACCGAAACGACTCTCGACTAAGATCCATTTATCTTTACCTGTCAGTACTAGCCATCAGCATTCACCCAGTAGTGGTGACATAATTCATCTGTATTGTGCCAGTACTACCAAACGACATTTGGCCCAATATATCGCCAATACCGAACCGACTCTCGGCTAAGATCTATTTATCTTTACCTGCCAGTACTAACCATCAGCATTCGCCCAATAGTGGTGACATAATTTGTCTGTATTGTGCCATTACTACCAAACGACATTTGGCAGCCGAGATTGTGTCAATTTTGTGCCGTATGGGTAGGTCTGGCAGAACTCCGGCATACGTGCATGGAGACAGACCCAGGTTGAGTTGGCGTGGAATGAGACATATATTTATATTTGTAAACTTAAAGACCGTAGTACAAAGTATCTGCGATCGGTTCGCTCGCCTATATCAAGCCCTTACCTATGCCCATACCATGACTCCAACTCAAGAACGTACATATAAACATGCACAATCGCGCGTTTGCAGTATAACGAAAGTTCCAGTGATATAATTTACTCGGTGCGGGCGCGCGATTCCGGATAAACAGGTCGTATAAGTTCGGTATCTCCGTGAATTTATGGTGTTCCTCGTTATTTTAGCTCGGCAAATGGCAATGGACCACGAACAGTGTTGCGACAAACACATTTTCCTCCTATTTTCCCGATCCTATACACACACTCACGCACACAGAGCCACACTTTTCCTCCTATTTCTCTTATTTTCTCTCCTCCACCTCCCTCCTTTTCGTCTGTTTTTTTTATTATCCCTTATTTTTCCTCTTCTTTCTGTTTTTGCGTATTTGCGGAAACATTGTCTCCTGCAGCACCCCCTGGGCTGAATCCCATTATCGTGAGATACGCGCGAGCTCCCACCTACACAAACCCACATACACATATAAATATATACATGAATATACATATATAGATACACACGAACAATATCTCTCGCTCCCGAAGAAAACGTACTGCATAACGTATAGCCAAACTCTCGTATCGCAATCTCCACTCTTTTTCTTTCTACCGTTGTTTCAATATGTATCCGTAACGCATGTATAGTATTCGGTTCGATATGTTCGGGTAAGAGTACATGGAAAAAAATGGTTGGTTGGGACAACCAACTGATTGTTAGCTGGGTATATTTCGGCTACCGTAACCATCTGTGTCGTTACAATAACCACCTAGCATTAGTTACTTCTACTATTCATTGTTAGTTGACGCGATTGGTCAGCACAACTCACCTGATTAGTCAGTCTAACTAATAAAATAGTATTCAAGAGGGTAAAGGATGATGGACAACGAATTTTATAGGCACTGTAGCCAATTATATTATCATATATGCAGATTTATCAGTACCCCAAAAATCCGCCAGGTGGCTTCCTCTCGCACAAGCAAACTTTCCCCTCGACGCTTATAACTTTTCCAAGTTCGTCTGTGTTTGATATCCTTATTTTTTAGTATGGATATTTAATACTTTGCGGTGAAACGCAAGATAGTCGAATCCGAAATGGATTCCCATAAAAAGGGTATTTTTTTCTTTTACCTTCTCTTGAAGAAAAGACGAAGCTTTACGAAATTGTAAAATTCATATGTGTAGCGACATTCAAAGATTGAAATGTATAAAAATATTGTGTAGCGATATAACAAAAAATTATGATAAACCACGAGCAAAATATTTGATACAACCATTCCACTCGTGGTTGGCCGAACTAAAAAATTAGTTGGTCTGCAACTTATAAACCAACCCATTGTAAAGAAATCGTTGATCCAACTAATTTCTAGTCTGGCGCTCAGAGCACTGAGATAGTTAGTTGATTCCACTAATTTTTTCGTTACCACAGCTTAGTCGTTTTTTCCGTGTACAAAGTTCTATGAAATTCACCATCTTAGTCGGTTCTACAGTTTTCCAGGAATCTCTGCCACCAAATGGAGGGACACTAAGGCCAAATTTTTCTATAATTTTTTGGAAAAGCGTAGAATGTTCGTTGTACCATTCATACGGTCCAATTTGCTGTACATTATTGGTTTAATAATGTTTGGAATAGGCCGCTGCGATTCCCCCAAGGATCACGTGTAGAAGATTTGATTAAGGGGTTTGGCCCCTCTAGGATTTTCAAAAAATCGATTTTTTTGTTGTTAAAAAGGTAACTTAGTATGTATAGAAATATACTCCAAAAGGTTATGTGCGTGAAAATTCTCTAAGTACTCAATTTTTGTATTTTAGTGCAACCCCACTTCATCCGAAGCGGGCTTTCTAAAAACTTTGAACGCGTTTATCCCAGAACTACATTTTTCAAATTGGCCGCACTCATAAGTTGAACAAATTTCAACAGATTTATTTGAAATTTGAACTGTACATTCAAAATAACGTTCTCTAAAGCAGTACGTAAGATCTTTACATTATATTGCATATTTCCTTTTGTATAAACAATTTCCTGACGATTTCCTCATGGCATTTTATACTTTTTGATTTAGAAATGCACCGTTTCTCTAAAAAACAACATATGAAAAAAATCCTACGCACTTCTACAGCTATTCATATAATAATTGGAACAAGTTTGGTACCGCATCGTAACTAAAAAATTATAAGAGCTGTTGATGCGGCCGTCAACTTTTCAGAAATAGAGGAGTCATGCATCGGAAAAATGCTGGACAGTAGTCATTTTGACATATATCGTCAGGAAAAAATAACTTTGTATTACCAATTAGATGGATAATAACCCACACAACAATGATACGTCCCAAGTACGTCTTTCGTACATCACGCCAATTATCCCGTGATGGTAACGGGTTGGTCCCATAGGATTCCCATAGGCTCTAAAGTGTCCGAAATTGTCCACAGTGACTACCGGAATGGGATCATCCCATTGCCGTCCCGGGATGTCTTCAGGACGTCTCTTGGGCTGCAAACACAGCAGAGTGGAGATATCGATAAGATATTATCGAGACTTCTTAAAGACGTCACTAAGATATTCCAGAATTATCAGACACAGCAATAATCCGTCCCAAGTACGTCTTTCGGACATCACAATAATTGTCCCGTGATGATAATGGGATGGTTCCGTGGGATTCCCATGAGCTCTGAAATGTCTGCAGTGATTACCGCAATAGGATGGTCCCATTGCCGTCCCGGGATGTCTTCGGGATGTCTATTGTACTGCCAATACAGCAGTGAATAATTATTTTTATTTCTATTTCATGTTAATTAATTTGAATTCATTAACTAAATTTCAATAAAATGGGTACAGTGCAGAGGAAGACAGCAAGTGCTCCTTGTAATATGGTCTCTTTTGAGGTCTGACTCCTTTCGGTGTCAAATGTCCGTGTTCACGCTCGGCTTTATAAGCATTCGATTTGCATGATCCGTATGTGAGAGCGTTTGCCATCTCGCGGCGAGTCTGAAACTAACGCCGCGCGATAACTGACCTCCTACAGACGTCTCTAAGAGAGCCCGCTGGGATTATCTACACACGGTTACGGCAGGATATCCTCAAGACATCCCATATTAATCTCGGGTAGAACAATGTCTTACCGGTACCTCCCAGAGACATCTCTAAGAGAGTGCGCTGGGATCGTCAAAACACGATTACGACAGGATATCCTCAAGACATCCTATATTAATCTCCAGTAGACCAATGTCCTACTAGTACCTCTCACAGACATCTACAAGACAGTGCGGTACGATCGTCTACACACGGTGACGGCAGGATATCCTTAAGACATTCTATATTAATCTCGGGTAGAACAATGTCCTACCAGTACCTCTCACAGACGTCTATAAGAGAGTGCGTTGGGATCGTCCAATTACGGTTGTGACAGGATATTCTCGAGATATCCTATATTCATCTCGGGTAGAACGGAATCCTACCGGTACCTCTCAGAGACATCTCTAAGAGAGTACGCTGAATCGTCTGAACACGGTTGCAACAGAATATCCTCAAATCCTATATTAATCTCGAGTAGATCAATGCCCCACTAGTACCTCCCACAGACATCTACAAGACAGTGCGGTACGATCGTCTACACACGGTGACGGTAGGATATCCTCAATCCATCTTATATTAATCTCGGGTAGAACAATGTCCTACCAGTACCCCCCAGAGACATCTATAAGAGAGTGCACTGGGATTGTCTAAACACGGTTGCGACAGGATATCCTCAAGACATCCTATATTAATCTCGAGTAGACCAATGTCCTACCACTACCTCCCACAGACGTCTATAAGAAAGTGCGTTGGGATCGTCTAATTACGGTTGCGAAAGGATATCCTCAAGACATCCAATATTAATCCCGGGTAGAACAATATCTTATTGGTTCCTCCCATAGACGTTTATAAGACGTACTATCTTGGCAGGACACGAATGGGACTATCTTGGGACGGTCACGGGATCAATTTTGCTGTGTGGGAAAAAACACTTTTTTTTTGTAAATCCGATTTATTTTATGGTTTCGCCGAAAAAAATCACTAAATATGCCCTTTTTGGTATGTGAAGTGCCCTTATTTTCAGGCACTTTTTGCCATAAATGAATAAGTGCCTAAAAATAATAAACGTATAAAAATAGACATGTAGGATCAAGTTGATAGATCAGGATACGACAGGATCAAAAGGTAATTGGTAGATGTTTCTCTTGTTTTTAATCGTTTCAATTTTAATTAGGATTTTTATTAAAATGCCGATAAAAAGATTGAAATAAATTTTCTGAAGTTGATCCTAATCAGAATCAAATCGCCAAAACAAGAGAAATTTCTACCACTCATCCATTGATCCCTCCTCACCAAATCCTTGGCTGAATCACAGCCGATGTATCCAAACATTGTTTATTATCCACATAAAACCACCAAAATGTTGCTGGAACCATAAATATGTCGTTGAGATAGAAAAAGTAATAATCGCGTTATCTATTTTTGAAAAATCTTCGAGGGTGGAATTTTATCAGACGATAAGTTATGTATCTTCCGATGACAAGGAAAACGATAGGGGATCCATATCCTACGGGTGTTAAGTGCGCGGAAAACGCCATTGATCCTAGTCGTATAGTTTCGTCACGATACTTTTATATCCATCGCATCGACACTCGATTGTATCGGCTCGTATCTGTCGTTTAGAGCGTGTGCTTCGAAAGATATTCTGTGGGGTGTACATGACGCGGTGCAAACCCGGCTTCAGGGATATTCACTTTCCATCTTCCCCGTCTTTTTACATTTTCGCGGTATTCGCGAAAAATACGTGTGATGCTGATAGTAAACATGATATATCAGCAGCTCTCGGGAAAACTGGTTAAAGTTTAATCCTTTCCAATTCCATGATGCTAGATTTTGCAACCTTCAAATTCAACGAAAGAATGTTTCTTCTAAATTATTTTTTTAACTTAAAAAATTGTTTTCAACGTTAAACATGTTTTATTTTTGATGGTCCACTTTACCCCGGATGTAGTGCATCGGCCTAAAAATGGATGAATACATGTAATGCATCATAATTTGAGGTAAAACAAAATTTTTCTGACCTAATTTTTTAGGGTGGTCCATTATTGCCCAGGTTTCGCGGATCGGCCTAAAAATGAGTCAATAAATCAAATTTATGATAATTCGACAAGAAACCAAAAAGTTTTTTTTACCAAATTTTTGAGGGGGCGGGGGGGTCCGGTGTGCCCCAGGAGGGCCGTCGTGCCCCACCCTCCACTATAGACTTGGGTTTATGAAGCAACAACATCATTCGATTTTTTTAATTTCCCATATGAATCGAGATTTTTTTTTCATCGTAGATGCGACTCTCTATTTTACGATCTGAAGAGATTTAGGAAAATGGTTGTCATAAATAAAAGGCAGGAAAATTCTATTTAAGAAGTGAATCAACTTTTTTTTAGCCATCTGATATTAGGGTTCATGGGTTCTATGCATCAAATCCTGGATAAAATCGGAAGAGTTGGGATTAAATATTCTCTGGCTTTTGGCTCGAAATTGCTTATAAAATAATAGATATAGGAGAAAGGGAGGCAAAATGGACACCATAAAAAATATTGTTGAAAAATGAAACATAAAAAAAAGAGGAAATCATTATTATTATTATTGGCATAAATATAACAAAATAAACTCACTCACGCAAAATCAGATCTAGATTTTGACATTTTCATGACAATTTCCCATCACGAGTTGGGAAATATATTTTTTTTAAATTCAGATTATCATCGCTTGAAAAAAACACCTCAATATATTTTAACAGTAACCCACTTTTGGTAAAATATTTCGGTAATCCGATGGCCAAAGAAAAATGAAGGGCGAAACGGCCACCTTCATAATCGTGAACAAAAATATTAGTGCAGAATGATTGAAATTGAATTTCGTCAAAATTATAATTGAAAAAAGACGCCAAGCAGCCTGGTCCAAGTATCGTAGACATTGCGATGATGTAAAAAGCCAAGAAATAAATTTTCAATGATTTTCTTCGTTTACTTGAATTTTCGATAAAAACAAGTTTTTAGAGTAGTGTCAATTTTGCATACGAGATTTTTTTTCTTTATCGCGCAGGCTAATAGATAAAAAGGATATTTTTACATGGAAAGCAACGACAACCAACTATCTCAGTGCTCTGAGCGCCAGACGAGAAATTGGTTGGATCAACGAATTTTATATGATTGTTTTATAAATGGCAGACGAACTAATTTTTTAGTTTGGCCAACCACGAGTTGTATCAACTATTTTGCTCGTGGTTTATTATAATTTTTTTTCATATCTCCACAACATTTTTTAACATTTCAATCTTTGAATGTTGCTACACATTATGAAGTTTACAATTTCGTAAAGCTTCGTCTTTTCTTCAAGAGAAGGTAAAAGAAAAAAAGACCCTTTTTTTTATGGGAATTCATTTCGGATTCGACCATCTTGCGTTTTGTCTCAAAGTATTAAATATCCGTACTAAAAAATAAGGATATCAAACACAGACGAACTTGGAAAGGTTATAAGCGTCGAGGGGAAAGTTCGCTTGTGCGAGAGGAAGCCACCTGGCGGATTTTTGGGGTACTGACGAATCTGCTGATATGTTCATATAATTGGCTGCAATGCCTATAAAATTGGTTGTCCATTCTTTCCCCTCTTGAATACTATTTTATTAGTTAGACTGACTAATCAGGTCAGCTGTGTTGACTAGTCGCGTCAACTAACTTAGAATAGAAGATGGAACTAATGCTAGGTGGTTATTGTAACGAAGTAGATGGTTACGGTAACCGAAATACATACCCAACTAATAATCAGTCGGTCGTCCCACCCAACTTTTTCCGTTTTAGCGTTTTAGCTGCATTATCTTCTTATGGTGTCCATTTTGACCCACCCCTACTCCCCTCACACTCGAGAGCCGCGACGATAAAACGAAAAGCAAACAACCGCACGAGGCTTTGGGTTGATTTCGTGATGCGAAACGATCGCAAAAGCGTGCGGGCTCATACATCCTCACACCGGTTCTCGTCGTTGATAAAATGAGGGTGTACCAGCACGGCTTTTGATGTTTGGGTAAATATATAATACAAAAATAGGGAAAAAATAAACATGAACAAAAAATAAAACAAAAAATGAACTAAAACGCGACAGGTTGAATCTCCGCTTTCATGTGCCACGCTTCTTAATATACTGATCTCGCTGGCGAAATCTTTTTTTTTCTTCTTTAACGTAGCTCCATTTATATTGAAGGAGCCGAGGGTTGGCGAAAAAAAGCGTAGCCAGGGTAAAGCAGAGAACGCGACAAAGGAGGGGGAGAAGTGAAATTAGTTTTTACGCTCGACTCGCGACGCGTCGTTTCCCTTTGAAAGAGAGAGGATATTCTTGTGAAAAGAAATACTTTGACGAGCAAATTTTAAGCTCCTTCTCTCTCTCTCTCTGTCTCTCACCTGTTTCGCTCAGTTATTTGTATTCCGCAAATGTTTTTTAGCTCATATAAGCAGATAGGGAATAACGGGGCAAACAAAGTCATTGGGCAATGATGGTCACCTCATTTACGAAGACATCATTTGGGGAAGACTCTATTCTACACGTGACATTTTCTATAGAAAAGTTTCTACGCAAATTATTCCACACAAGAAAAGTGGCAAGGAATTTTATTCTACACAAGAGAAGTTGCAAAGAATATTATTCTACACCGGTTTAATAATATTGTGTAAAATAATATTCCTTGCCACTTCTCTTGTGTAGAATTATGTGCATAGGAACCGGTGTAGAATAATTTTGTGCAGAATAATATTCCTTGCTTGGGTAAACCTCTATTCTACACATTTCTTTTCTACACATGACAAAATGACACAAAAAGTTTCTACACGAATTATTCTGCACAAAATAAGTGGTAAGGAATGTTATTCTACACAAGAGAAGTTGCAAGAAATATTATTTTACACAAAATTATTTTACACCGGTTTCTACATGCATTATTCTACACAAGAGAAGGGGCAAAGAATATTATTCTATATACGACATTATCTTACACCGACTTCTACACACATTATTCTGAACAAACGAAGTGGGAAAGAATGTTCTACACAAAATTATTCTGCCCGGCTCTTCTACACACATTATTCTGCACAACAGAAGTGGCAAGGGTTATTCAGGAGGCCTCTACTCAACACATTATTATTCTACACATCCCACACAACAATAATACGCCCCAAGTACGTCTTTTGGACATCACACCAATTGTCCCGTGACGGTAATGGGATGGTCCCATGGGATACCCATGGGCTCTAAAGTGTCCGCTGTGTTTACCGGAATGGGATGGTCCCATTGGCATCCCGGGATATCCTCGGGACGTCTCTGAGACTGCAAACACAGCAGACTGGAGATATCGATAAGATATTGTCGAGACTCCTATAAGACGTCACCGAGATATTCCAGAATTATTAGTCACAAAATAATACGCCCCAAGTACGTCTTTTGGATGATCCCATGGGATACCCATGGGCTCTAAAGTGTCCGCTGTGTTTACCGGAATGGGACGGTCCCACGGCCATCCCGGGATGTCTTCAGGGTATCTTCGGGACGTCTCCTGGACTGCCAATGCAGTAGTCGATAATAATTCTTGTTTCGATTTAATTGTAATTAATTTCAATTAATTAATTAAATGTTAACAGAATGTGTACGGTACAGAGGGAGTCAAAAATCATAAACGAGTGAATACGCGGAAAAATCAATTTTTATATTTTTGAAATAAAATTTTATGATAACACTCTTGAGATATGGCACTTTTCAAAAAAGTGCCATATTTCAAAAAAGTTATTTGTTTCGACTTTTGAAGAGGGGCATAGGGAACTCTATTGCGGAGTTAAAAAAATACAATAATCACCAAAAATATTTCATATATCCCAAAATTTGCGTATATAAAAATGGGAAAATTGCGCGTCCTGAGAGAAATGAACATAATTCACTGAAATATTTGAAGACTCCAAAAGCCGTAACATTTTCGCAATTTTCATTTCTGGAATTTAGGAGTAAATTTTAATAGTTTATAAAAAAAAACTCCACTTTGATAATAGTACTTACCTTGTATGCTGATCCTCAACACAGAAAAATAAATCAAAATTTCCCGCAGAAAACAATACAATGGTCACACTGGTGGTCAAACTGACTTTAGATGGCAGGTCAGTGCTCTTGATCGCCAAGAACTGATTGAAATTTTGACTCGAAGTTGCACTGGGGTAATTTTGACCCTCAGTGATCACAGAGGATTAAGGCTTTCATTAAGGGTTGAATTTTACGCCAACTCCCTAAAACCCTCGGGTAAAAAGAAAATCGTTGATGGTTATGATTATGTCATCAAAAGAATCTAATCTTTGCAGGAAATTGTCTGAATAATGAGAAACGATCAACAACCGCGAACTTTTCCGCATTATCTGCAATTTCACTTATCCCATCAGACACGATATTCCTATGTTAACCCGGATAAATGAGTGAACATCTATGAATATATATGGGTCATTCCATGTCAAATCGACCACTTTTGAATCCAACCCCTTTCAATTTGGCTGATTTTTTTTCCTTTTCTACCCCATTAGAAATAAATTTTTCAGAAAATTTTGCAAATTTTTTTACTCAACCCAAAAAAGGATTTTTTTCAAACAGCTATATGACTTCTTCAAAAATTGACTAATTGGGACATTTTTGTTTGAAATTTTCGTCTTTAAATGTACTTTTCGAAAAAAATACAAAAAAATTTAAAAATATTCAAATCTATGAAATTTTTTACTTTTTAGAGAAACATAATCTTTTTCTCGAAGTTCGCCATTTTTAATTTTGTTTTTCATTCAAAAAAAAAACTTTGATTAATTCCGGAAAAAATGTCGCACAATATGGGGTGAGCCGACTTCTCCTTCTATTTTTTCACTTTTTTGAAAAAAATCAAACTTTTTTCGAGAATTACCACTTTTAATTCTTTTTTTTCTTTTCAATATTTCAAACTTTGTGGTCCTTTATAAATTCTCAATTATTTACAGAGTGGTATTTGTGAAATAAGCCCAGTTGGGAAATGATTTTTTTTCCAATCGACAAAAAAAAAATTGAAGGAATTGTCGGCTCACTCCATGTTTCCAGAATTGATCGAAGTATTTTTATAGTAAAAAAAAAAAATTACCAATGGCGAACGTTGAGAAAATGATGATTTTTCTCAAAAAAGTGAAAAATTTAATTCATACATTTCATACATTTCACTGATTTCAATATGTTAAAATTTTAGTGTATTTTTTTTTACAAAAAGTATGTTTAAAGACGAACATTTTGAAACACATGTCCCAATTAGTCAATTTGAGAAGAAGTTGTAGCTACTTGAGAATAAAGCCTTTTTTTGGGTTGGGTAAACAAATCTGAAAATTTCCTGAAAAATGTTTTTAATGGGGTAGAAAAGGAAAAAAAAATCAGCCAAATCGAAAAGGGTCAAAAGTCGTCGATTTGACATGGAATGACCCATACGCATTTGGTATATGGGGTATTCCCGCTGAAATTTTCACGTCCAAACCCGGACCCTCTTGAATAATTATGAAAAAAAAATTCCGAAAAGTATTCTGAAAAACAAAAGACACGTATTTTTTTGTTAAACACGTAGTATCTTGATAATTCGAGATCCTATCGAAAAACGCTTCAGACAAAACTTGTTCGTTATAAAACGAGTAAAACAATTAATATTTTTTTAAAAAATTTTGGGAACACGAAAGTTTGTTCTTACTTCATGAAATACAAAAAGACGTTTTTTCAGCAAGTACGCCACCTCGAATTATAAAATAAAAAAATTGTGAAAATTTCACAGGAAATCACGAAATTTTTAAGACCAGAATGAGAATGGCAAGACTAAAATCCGCAAAGCTACAGCCAATTGAAGTTTCGTCTTGACCTTATTTTCGAGCCAGATCATGCAGAACGGTATATTTTCGAAAAATTATATACAGAAATGCATTTGAATTCTTTTATATTTGTATGAAATATGAGTTGTGGTTGAATCGGCTTCGATACGGCCAGTGAGTAATTCCAGGTGTCGACGGAATAATTTTCTTTGATTACGTTTCGATCCTTGGTTCGGATCTTCAGATTTTTATTTACTCTATGAATTATATTACAATATTTTGTATGACGTTTTATATATATAGTATAAAGTATGATAAGTATAGCGTGTATGATAATATAGATATATATATGGAACAAGGTGTCTCTAAATTTTGTGTTATTCATTCAATTTTTAGGTTATGTGGTATGATAGTGACTGACCTGGATTTTGTTGATTTTTCTAGATTCATGTTTGTGTACTTGGAAGATGATAGTGCAGTATTTATTGATGAAAAATCAATAAAGTTGTACTGGCTGATTTTCAATTGATTGAAAGAGTGATCGTTTTTTGGTGATCTTTGTCATCTGTGAATTTTTCGTGTATTCAAGAGGGTCTGGGTTCGGACGTGAAAATTTCAGCGGGAACACCCCGTATATTTATCACATACTGCACATTGTCTGCATAATATATCTCATTTTTATCACTCGCTCGTCTCGGTAGTAAAGATAGCGAGTAATATAGTGTCCTCTTCGCTGAACTCTATATAAGCGTTTGGTGGTACTCATAATTGTATTCTCTCACTAGGAATTCCATCGAGCACGCAGAAGCCAACTCGAGAGGGCGCTCACGAAGTGTGTGCGCTATTCTTCCCAGCGGGTGAATATTATTATACACGTATGTATATATCATCCTTGGTGCAACGGAGAAACGCTCTCTCGCGAAACTTTCATCAGGCGTGAATAATGTCCGGTATTGTCGAGACTAACCGTGTAACAGCGTTATAGATGTAATATCCAACAGCGGAAGCATGCAACGCGATATATAGTGTGTGCGCGAATGTACTTGGCACAATCTTATTTATATTTCTATCACGGATCATAGTCCAAAAAAAAATTGACCATTACACACCGCGCAGTTCATTTTCATGTCCTATCTTGAACGAATTCACCAACATTTTTCCGTAACTAAAAAAAAAAAAATTTGCCGGGTCACGACGGCCCCCCTCTAAAAAATGATATATGTATGAGGGATTCTCCGTCAATTCAGCCACTTTTTTTTCGACCATTTCAGATCTGCCCCATAATTGGTTATATCAAAGTGCTACTAAAAGGTATTCTATGTGAATTTTTTCAGATTTTTTAATTCAAAATTTAAAAAATCGCCGTTTTTTTCCAAATGAATATATCTCGAAAACTTGAAGTAACTGAAAAAAAATGTCTATACATAAAAGTTGTAGTTTTGTGTTTCCATTCAAGCAAAATATTTGAAATAATTTTTACGTTCCGGTAACGCTGATTTTTTACCAGAAAAGGGGATAATTATTTTTTTATTCAAAAACAGCCTTTTTTATTTGGCTGAAAAAATTACAGAATCTTCCAGTATATCTGATGATATTACAATAAAATCGCTAGAGTGGCACGGATCGGGTTCCGGTAGAAAAAAAAATAATTTGTGTAGTTTCATTTTTTTTTACTCTAGAACCTCGATCCGTGCCACTCTGGCGATTTTTATGCAATATCGTCAGATATACAGGAAGACTCTGTAATTTTCTCAGCCAAATAGAAAAGGCTTTTTTCGAATAAAAAAATAATTTCCCCCTTTTTTGGTGAAAAATCAGCGTTACCAGAACGTAAAAATTATTTCAAATATTCCGCTCGAAAGCTAACACAAAACTACAACTTTTATGTGCAGACATTTTTTTTCAGTAACTTTAAGTTTCCGAGATATGTTAACGAGGTTCCGGTAGAAAAAAAATTAATTTGTGTGGTTTCATTTTTTTACCCCAGAACCTCGATCCGTGCCACTCTGGCGATTTTTTTGCGATATCGTCAGATATACTGAAAGACTGTAATTTTTTCAGGCAAAAAAATGGCCTTTTTTAAATAAAAAAATATTTATCCACTTTTTTGGTAAAAAATCAGCGTTACCGGAACGTAAAAATTATTTCAAGTCATCTGCTCGAAAGATAACACAAAACTACAACTTTTATGTGGAGACATTTTTTTTCAGTTACTTCAATTTTCCGAGATATATTCATTTGGGAAAAAAATGGTATTTTCTACAATGTTGAATTAAAAAATCTGAAAAAATTCACATGGAATGCCTTTTAGTAGTACTTTGATATAACCTATTATGGGGCAGTTCTGAAATCGTCGAAAAAAGTGGCTGAATTGACGGAGAATCCCTCATATTTTGTATATGTATATAAAATATGTATATAAAATATGTATAAATTGTTTGCAACGTTAAAAATGTTTTTCTTTTTGATGGTCCATTTTACCCAAGATGTATTGCATCGGCCTTAAAATGGATGAATACATGAAATTCCTCGTATTTTCTGAGGTAGAGGAGCTATAAAGACATTCTTACTAAATAAGAATCTTTTTTTTTTAATTTTGTATCCGATGACTAGAAAGGTTGCAATGCATCAGCCAGCACACTCCTCTTTAAGCCCTTACTTTACTAGCCAATAACTTATTTAATTTTCATTTTTTTTCTTGAAATTTTTTTTGTTCACTGTCAAAATATTAATAAAGATGTTGCAAAAAAAAGAATGCCAAGAATATTTTTTGTTTTTCTTATTGAGCTCTACAAAACGCTCAAAATCTATGTCTTCGGATCAGAATAGTGCTTCAAGAATTTTCAGACCAAAAATATTAATATTTTCATGGTTTTTGGGAGTCATGGGCTTTTTAGATGAATACAGAAAATGGAGAAACATGTTTTATGCCAACAAATTATCATCCTTTTGGGGAGTTATTGTTTGGTCATGATAGAATGAAATGTACCCGAGCGGAAATTTGATTCCGGCTGGGATCAGGACCGCCTCAGGCTGGCCTTACAATAACATCCGGCCCTGATCAGGCTACATATCAGGCCTTGATGAGACTACATATCAGGCTAGATGTCAGGAGAATAACGCTATTACCGGACAGGCTGGGATCAGGCTCCTTATCCGGTCCTGATCCCTCACGGTTCTTAGCCTGATCAGGCACCTTATCTGGCCCTGATCGCGCACGGTTCCTGCTTGATCAGGCGCCTTATGCGGTCCTGATCGTGGACGGTTTCTAGCCTGATCAGGCGCCTTCTTGCTTATTTATTTTATTCCACAAGAATTTTATGTGTTTGTAGAGTGTAGGTACAGTACAAGAAAGTCAGCAAAGGACTTTTCGTAATAGGGCTTCTCGCGAGGGTTTATTCCTTGCGGTAGAGAAGTGAATTTTCATGCTCGCGGTCGCATATATAAGCATACTATTCACATCATCCGTATGGGAGCGAGCGTCCACCGTACTGCGACATCTCGCGGCGAGTATCGGAACTAACGCTCCTGCTCCGTCCCGGATCAGAGAAATATCAGGCTAGCCACATTATTCGGACCGAAGTTTTTTTTGCTGATCCTTAGCACCACCTGATCTGTCCCTGACATGGATAATGTAAGGCTAGCCTGACCTATGTCATACCAAAATATGATCTGGCTGGGATCTGTGTGCGATCAGGCTATCCTGATCAGGCTATCCTTACTGATACCAGATCAGGTCCTTATCCGTTATTATAGGCTAGCCGGAACAAATTTCTGCTCGGGTTTTTTTGCTGGTCCCTAGCACCACCTGATCTGTCCTTGAGATGGATAATGTAAGACTAGCCTGGCAATCGTTGTCATACCAAAATATGATCCGGCTGGGATCTGTGCGTGATCAGGCTATCCTGATCAGGCTAGCCTTACCGATGCCTGATCAGGACCTTATCCGTTATTAGGCTAGCCGGATCAAATTTCTGCTCGGGTAGTTTTTGAAAAATGAAAATATCTCAGAAATTAATTCCTCTTTTTATAAATAAACTGGTCTCCCTCAATCTATAATTTGTTCAATATTTTCCATACAGGATATTATATATTATTTTAATATATAATTATAAAACTATTATATTATTATGTTTATGTATTAAAACTTTATATATTATTATATTTAATATATAATTATAAAAAAATAACGACACTGAAATCAGCTTAAATTACAATTACCATCCAATCCATAACGAATTGCGCAAAATTTCATGACATTCATTATCACGACTTTAAGTCATTAGAAATTCTGGGAAAGCAAAATTCATGCCCAATTCCTTCAAAATCCGGCCAATGTCTTCAACTACTTTTCTTTCCTTCCTGGCTATTGTTCCAAGGATCGCAAAACTTTTGCATCCAACAATAACCGAAGAAATTACTGATAAGAAGCATTAATATTATTTCTAAATTGCGTCGCATAAAACCAACGTTCTCAAAAAGTTGTTTCCTTTAACGCGATAACGCGCCGCACTGAGACTCCAAAGATTGAGTTTGACGATAAAGCTGCGAGAAAGTTTCGCAATCCAGACGCTTTTCACATTTTCACGTTTTTCCGTATGTCTCTTGAAAGAATCGTTCAAGCATATGTATGTATATGCTTCATACGTATGGTTCTGCAGGCGCCCAAGGATTTTAACAAGAGGATATATGTACATGGCCGACGATCGTTATTTACCCAGAACCGAAAATATGGCGTTGGCCAGTCGTACATCTTGGGTCAAAAAGAATAATCGCGTGATACGTTACATTTCCGAACAATGGATTCTATTGCATGAAGATTCCTTCCTGGAACGATACCAAGTTTTATTCGGACTAGAGCGAGAGAACTCAAGTGTAGCATAGTGCCAATATCCTTCCACACTCACAAGGATCTCCCTTTTTTTTTATATCCCAAGTTGCTCGCGATTCCCTCAATGGTTTACCCAACGCCATGACAGTATCGCCATGGTAAAGCGCCTGAAAATTTCTCGGCTGCGAAGTCTTTCCATTTCTTATCAGGCAGAGAAAATCAGGAGGGCGCAACAATCGGAGTCAAGAAGTTCGCAGCGTCGTCCCTGATTTTTACACCCTTCGGATTTTCGTGCATTCTAAAAAAAAAAAACACTTGTATAGACCGTAACAATACTGCACACCCCTAAAACTTGAATTTTGTGATAACGTCACGGGAATGACTTTGCAAAATACACGATTTTATCCTCCAGGGAAGGGCCCCCTTAAAAAAAAAATGTTTGGTTTCTTATGAAGTTATAAAATTGATGTATTGATTCATTTTTAGACTGATCCGCGATGCCTGGGGCATATTGAACCACCCTAAAAAATAAGGTCAGAATTTTTTTTTTCTTTGAATTATGATGAATTTTATGTATTCATCCATTTTCAGGTCGATGCACTACATCCAGGGTAAAATGAACTATCAACAAACATTTGAACAAAAATGATTTGTAACAATAAGAAAATTTAAAAAATTTCAAAAGAAAAACAAAATCATCCATTATCTAAAACATTGAAAAAAATATTTTTGGTTAAAAAAAATAATGGTTGAAAAACATAGAAGTTATTTATTATTAAACGAATTTTTAATTTATCTATATATTTTTTATGTTAAGCAAATAAACAATAACATTAATTATTATTTATAATAGTTGTTGAAAAACGTGACGAAAATAAAAATTTTCAATGAAACATTAAATTACGTGAAGAATGTAATAAAACACTTTTCACAATAATCACAAACATATTCGTTGGAATAAGCTTTCTCTATGTACGTGAACAGGAATCATGAAACCATCCCTTACAATTTTTACATTGAATCCATGATGTCTTAGATTCCGAGTAAAGTCCATTACAATAAAGACACTGACAATCGTTATTTGCAACTTTTGAAGAATTGTGTTTTCAAATTCTTTTTTATAACTCATGCGGGAAAAGCGGTATCTTTGCGCCCGCTGTTACGGTTGAAAAGTAGCTTTTTGCCCAGTTTATAATTTGAGTGCGCAAAGTTTACTTTGCGCACGCATTATTATTCTTTGCGTACGCACATTCAGTGCCGAAATTAAATAAAAGAATAACGTCGGTGAAATTCAACAAAAACAAAAACGCAACCGAAATATTAAAACTGAATTGAGGTTGACGTGACAGATCGTATACTATTTTATTACTCATGCGGTTCTTGTTCTTGTTCAAAATAAAATTGTTTTCATTGTTCCTTAACTAAGTTTCCTGTATATTTCTTAACTTTTTAGTTCTTATTTTTGGTCTGTGGGGGGGGGCTTCGCTCCCCCAACCCCCCACCGGGGCTTCGCCCCTGGACCCCCACTGGGGCCCCCTCAAGCGAATGAGCGCACGAGCGAAGCGAGTGAGCTCAACTTCGCTTTCGTGGGCAATCGACAACTTGCCGCACTAGTTGCACAATATACTATTGAGTGATGAATTTTCAAATTCTTGTGTGTGATAAAAAAAAAATTGTATCATTTTTTAGAGGGAGTGCCCATGCTTCAAAATTTTTCATTTTTTTTTTTTAGTTTCGGCAACATGTTGGTGAATTCGTTCAATATATAATGCACCCATTTTTAGGCCGATGCACTATATCTAGGGTCATATGGACCATCAATAAAAATTTGAACAATTTTTTTTAACAAAATTGAAAATTTTTCGGAAGAAAACAAAATGATCTATTATATAAAATTTTTTTTTTTAATTCGTAAAAAAAATAATAATACAAAAATACAGGAGTTTTTTTATTATTTAACGAATTTGTAATGATTCTATATATATTTTTTTATGTTAAGGAACCATCACAGTGTGACTGGCCGAAAAACAGTCAATTTTCGCGATTTTTTGTGGGATGCATAGGATGGGGGGATCAGGATGATTTTTTTTACGGATAAGACCACTAATGAACAATACGAAAATATTTTATTTCATTTATTAATATTAATTATTATAAAATATTAATATTAAATTATTAATATAAAATATTATATTATATTTTATTTAATATACCCTATGCAGGTATTTTTTTTTTGAAATTTGAAAAAATGGTGGCGGTTTGAATAAGAAGTACAAAATTTAGCCTTTTTTCAACAGTTTTTCGTGTGAAAAATAGGAAGATTTCTCTCCTTCTGAGAGTGGGCACCGTTTTTAAAAGGGGAATTTCGAGAAAAGGCGTTTGAAGTTTGGGGGAGGTTTTTTTAAAATATAAATTGTCTACTTACCATCAATCGGCGATCCCAGGTCCACATAAAATCCCTTCTGCTATCTCAAATTGGTCGTTGATGATAGAAATTTGTAGATGGAAGATAAATAATTTTCACAACATTTTACACTGTGATGGTCCCTTAAACAAATAATCAATAATATTAATTATTGATTGATGGAAAAAAAATTTTGAAGATAAAAAAATAAAAAGTTTCGCCAAAATGTCGGTGAATTCGTTCAAGATAAAACAAAAGTAAGCTGATTTGATGGCTGAAAGCCGCAAAAAGTATATTAACCAGTTTTGGGGAGCCGTCGTGCCCCATCCTCCCCTATATCGTTGCTTCATTTTCATTTGGAGGGGGGGAGGGGTCATTTTCGACCTGGGAGACTGGAAGACTTTCCCTCACGAAAATGCGCTCATGCTGACAATGAGGGTGAAAAAAGTCCCACAGTAACATTAACGAGTCAGCATGTTGCCTAGAGATCAACGGAATATTGGAAGGGACTGTTTCCTGTTTTTTTTTCCTTTACAAGAAGAAAAATGGATGCGGCATAATGACGTGAAAACAAAGGAGTTTGTATACGTGATTAGTAAAAGCGAGTGCGTTGGACGATCGAGCGGCGTCGACAGGGAAAAACCCTGTGGCAATGCGGAGAGAAAGAAAGGGAGAAAAAAAAGGAGTAACGGTAATAAGATCGTGGGGCAAAGAGCTAGCGAGGATGACATTAACGAGGCCTTCGCGAATTGCGAATGCAGGGTGTACAACGGGACTGTGCTCGGAGGCGAGTTTTGTGTTTCGCGAAGAAGAGAAATAGCGCGTTGGAGAGTGTGAGAGGAAGAAGGAGAGATCCTTTGAATTTTCGAGGGTAAGCACGCGCGCAGAGCGCTATTTCAAGAATGACTCGCGTTGCTTCGTGTTGAATAAACCATCAGGAACTAACCAAGCTGATGTACGCTAGCGCGAAAACCCTCTCTCTCTCTCTCTCTCTCTCTCTCTCTCTCTCTCTCTTGCCCTCCGAAAAAGCCCCCCAAAGCCCTAACCACCGCCCTTACCGCATACTGCGTGTGATTCTTCCAGAATTCTAATTGAAAAAAACGAACCTTCCTTCACGTCATTCTTCCTCCTGAATTCTCATTTCTACGATGACTATGCATGTGCCAACGCCACCTTTCACTCGATCACTCTCTCTCCCTCTTACTCTCGATCCATGTGATGAATGTATCCGCAATTACCGCGTGGCTCAGATCCAAGGCCAACGAAATTCGCGCGCTTCGTTAGCATAAAGCTCTATATATACATATTAGAGCCTCTAGGATTGAGGGAGATGGGTTGGGGAGGGTGGGGGGGGGGGGCGAAAGCGCGCTTCGATAAATCGATTCGGGATGGGGTAGATGGAGGCAGCGTATGGAAGCCTCACGAGCGCCCTCTGTGTCTGATACATTTTTCACACATCGCCGGCTGCTGCTAGCGCGCCGCCGTGTATGTTCTGGTTTCACCCCTCATCCTCATCCTCTTTCATTTATCCTCCTCCATTATGTAGCCAGGACCACCTACCCGTAATTAAATTTAATCAGTCATCGTTGAAAGAACCCAAAGGGAAAGAGAGAGAAAGGGAGGGAGATGTACAGTTTATACATGTACAGGAATTATTTTATAGTGAGAGAGGAGGCGTAAAGTGGAATTGGCGAACATTGCTCATAAGTATATATATATGAACCATTCCGCCAATTATGGACGTTGGATCCGGCCTCACCCCCTCAAATCTTTCCGCAATTTATCAAGCTGAGAGTCCTCATCGAAAAACAGAATCCCGAATTTTTTCAGATTTTTTCCCCACTAACTTTCGCAGTTATTTTATGGGGCATTCCGTCCAGTTCAACGATTTTTGTTTTATTCATTTTCATTCGCCATCTTCCGCCGCAATAAAAGAAATTTCAAAAGATAGGTTTTATGTGTGCAAAAGTCTCAGATTAAAAAAAAATTGTTTTTTTTTGTTTAAGCACTTGAAAAGCTCTTAAAATTGAACTTATAGCCTAAAAAGCTGTTTTTTTGCAGTTGCCCACATTTTGAAAATTTGTTCAATATTTTTTTCGAAAAGCTGAGCCAATTTTACATGGAATATGTATTTTTCAAGATGGGATCTCCATAAACATACGAGAAATGTATGAATGAACAAAAGTTGATTTTATTCATTCTTTTTGCCATCTTCCGTCACAATAATATTTTTTTTTTTTGAAAAATAGGTTTTTTGTGTAAAAAAGTCTCAGCTTTCCAAAAAAAAATATTGCTTTTCCAATAATGCCCGGGAAAACCTCCCAAAATTAAGTTTTAAATCTGGAGAGCTGTTTTTTAGCCATTATCAATATTTTGAAATTTTTTTTATGGTTTTTTTGAAAAGCTGAAAAAATTGTACATAACATATATCATTTTCAAGGTGAGAGTTCTGAATAAACATATACAAGAAACATATGAGAAAATGAATTAAAAAGTATGTATTAATTCATTTCTCGTATGTTCATTTAGAACCCACCTTGAAAATGACATATGTTATGTAAAATATACTCAGCTTTTCGAAAAAAACATGAAAATAAATTTCAAAATATGGGCAATGGCTAAAAAACAGCTTTTTAGATTTAAAACTCAATTTCGAGAGCTTTTCACAAGCATTATCGGAAAACCAATATTTTTTTTTTGAAAGCTGAGACTTTTTTACTCAAAAAACTTATGTTTTCAAAAAAATTTATTGTGACGGCGGTGGCAAAAAAAATGAATAAAATCAATTTTTATTGATTTATTCATTTCTCGTGTGTTTATAAAGATCTTATCTTAAAAAATACATATTCCATGTAAAATTTCCTCAGCTTTTCGAAAAAAATATTGACAAAAATTTCAAAATTTGAGCAACGACCAAAAACCAGCTTTTTACATTTTAAGCTCAATTTCAAAAGCTTTCCAAGTCCATAAACAAAATACCATTTTCTTTTTAAAGCTGAGACTTTTTCACGCATAAAACCTATTTTTTGAATTTTTTTTTATTGTAGTGAAAGATAGCAAACTAAAATGAATAAAACGAAAATCGTAAAACTAGACGGAATACCCCATATAATAACTGCGAAAGTTAGAGTGGAAAGAATCTGAAAAAATTTGGGATTTCGTTTTTCGATAAGAACTTTTAGCTAAATAAATTGCGAAAATATCTGTGGGGGTGAGGCTGAATCTGAGGTCCACGATTGGCGGAATTGCTCCTTTTTTTACTCCGACGTGGTGGGCGAAGTTGCTGCATCACTAAAATAGCTATAACTCGGTAAATTATTGAAATTGAAAAACTTGATTTCGAGGATATATTCTTCAAGGACTAAACTTCAAGAATATACAACCAAAAATGATTTTTTTTATTACACATGCGGGAAAAGCGGTATCTTTAGGCCCGCTGTAACATAACGGTTGAAAAGTAGCTTTTTGCCCATTTTATAATTTGAGTGCGCAAAGTTTACTTTGCGCACGCAAATTATTATTATTATTATTATTATTCTTTGCGCACGCAAATTCAGTGCCGAAATTAAATAAAAGAATAACGTTGGTGAAATTCAACAAAAACAAAAACGCAACCGAAATATTAAAACTGAATTGAGATTGACGTGACAGATCGTGTACTATTTTATTACTCATGCGGTTCTTGTTCTTGTTCGAAATAAAATTGTTTTCATTGTTCCTCAACTAAGTTTCCTGTATATTTCTTAACTTTTTATTTCTTATTTTTGGTCTGTGAGGGGGCTTCACCCCCCCAACCCGCCACCGGGGCTTCGCCACCGCCCCCCCCCCCACCGGGCAATTTTATATTGGGATTTATTCCGCATTCGCATTAAAAAATAGTATGTGCAACTCGTGAGGCTCAAGCAAATGAGCGCACTCGCTTCGCGCGTGGGCAATCGACAACTTGCCGCACTAGTTGCACAATATACTATTTCCAAATTCTAGACGAGAATACCGCCTCAACTGACTGAGTGAGTGGGTTTAATAATGATACGCTCAAGAAATGTCATAATGGATGCTGCAGACGACAGACTATATCGCGTGCCTAATGCCAAAAGGGCCTATTACAGCAAGAAGATAGGGGTCCATGCCAAAAGGGCCTATAAATTGTTTGAACAATTTGTTATTGATTAAAACGAAACTTAAAGTACTTCTACTTTAAGTACTTTAAATCTCAAGTACTTAAAGTAATAAGTACCTAGTACTTTAAGTACTGCCGGTACTTAATACTTTAAGTACTTAATGTATTTTGTGCTTTATATTTGAAGTACTTAAAGTACTAGGTACTTATTACTTTAAGTACTTGAGATTTAAAGTATTTAAAGTACAAGTACTTAAAAAATCAAGTACCAATTTCAAGTACTTTTTGTATTAAAGCATATTTTTACCTTGCATGATACACTGAGAGTCGACAGATTGGAACAGAAATATTTAAACCAAGAATTATCAGAAGCACTGACGATAGAAATTTTTTTTTTTCTTAAATCTATTTTGATACAGGTATTCATGATAATTCATGATAAATTCACGATATTATATCATGAATTGTTACAATCGTGGATCCGAATCAATAACAAATTGTTCAAAAATAAACAATAACAAATTATTTAAACAAATAAACTATAACAAATTGTTTAAAAAAATAAGAACAAATTGTTTGAACAAATAAACAATAACAAATTCTTTAAACAAATAAAAAATAACAAATTGTTGAAACAAATAAATAATAACAAATGATTTAAACTTTTTTTTTCCAAAAAAAAAAAAAAAAATTCAAAAAAAAAAAATAAAAAAAAAAAAAAAATTCAGAAAAAAAAAATTTTTTTTCCAAAAAAAATTTTCAATTTTCTTAGCGGAAAGTAAAAAAAAAAAATTATAGGCCCTTTTGGCTTTAGATCACTAAATTTTCAATGTCCTTAAGGCAAAATTTGACACATAGGCCCTTTTGGCTTTGGAAATTTTTTTTTTTGTCTTTAGGCTTAGAAAATGTTGGCAAAACGATTGGCGCAAAAAAAAAAAATTATAGGCCCTTTTGGCATTAGGCACGCGATATATACATCTACGGAATACGAAACATACGGTAGATTTGCGACAAAAGATTATTATCGCAAGTCGTGAAAGCGCGGATTTATAATACACTTTCGCGAGACTCTTTAAAAACTTTATAAATTCTTATGCAACGCGCATATATATATACACCAAGTATGCATTCGCGTGTACTTGAGGATGCAATTGCGTTCCGTAAAGACGCGAAGAAGTGCACGTATTTCTGTTTGTATCGAGCGCAATGTATGGGAGAAGCAATCCCGAGAAACTTGGAGACTGAAATGACGCAATTCAGGGTAGCAAAGAGAGAAAGTGATTGCGAAAGAGAAGGAGAGAGCGGAGGAGAATGGAACAGGCGATTGTGTTTCAAGATGAGGATACTCGAGAAATGCATCATATCAAGATAGAGAGTGCGAGATTCGAGTTATACGGAGCTTTTGCAGTTCACCGAGAGATCTCGTATCACGGTTTAACAAGTCTGTTAATGCTTTGTAATACGAGAACTTCAAGGAATCGATAAACCTGATTCTCCAAGAGAATGGGAATGCAAAGATCACTGGGTGAAATGTAATAAACATCCTTGGCTTTTCCCCGATGAGATAAAGGGAAGAATGTATCCGGGAATCCTTGGAGCTTAAATGCGAGCTTTGTTTGCGTTATCATCGGCATTTTCGCAAAATTTCGCCAATTAGCTACGTTGTAATGGAGTTGTAATGTAGTTGTATTGAAGAGTACGTGATGCCATTAACTTCTCTACCTCGAAATAACATTTAATATTGATGGTACACTAATTAGGTCGTCATTATAAATAAATTAATTAATTTTCAATCAATAAGATAATTAATTATCAATTCAACCAATTGAATTTCAATACTGTTGTCCAATCCCGTAGTAAAAAACTCCATTGAATCGCCAATGGCAACCAATGGTCCTCATACGACTCCATTGGACAATGAATGGGGACCCATTGAGATTTCCGCATTTGTCAATGGCGTACAGGGCTGACCATTGATCAGTGAATGGGTATCCATTGAACATCAAATGCGGATGAATCGAATGATCATCATTACTCAATGAAGCTCATTGGAAAGCCAATGCGGATGAATCGAATGATCATCATTACTCAATTATGCTCATTGGAAAGCCAATGCGGATGTATCGAGCGATCAGCATTGCCCAATGGTGTCCATGGGAAGGTGAATGCTGATGAACGAAATGATCCGCTTTACCCAATGATGTCCATTGGAAAGTCAATACGGATGAACTGAAAGATCAGCACTTCCAACAGATGTTCATTGGAACCCAAATGCGGCTAACGATGAAATGATCAGCATTTACCAAGGATACCCATTGAATAATAAGTAACTACGAATTATACAATGATCAACATTTATCAATAATGTCACTTCATTGATGACTGATCGAATGATGAGCAGCATTCGTTAACGATGTTGCAATCCATATTCGAGGTTCAATGCTGAACAATTGAACCCATCGATCGATGAGAATTTTTCCGAATGCGATATTTCTCAAACCGCGGTGAATTAATAAAATTAAGTAAGAGTAGATGTCGCTGATTCTCATATATGAACCAAATATTTTCTTCAATTGTAATAAATGCTGATGATTATATCAATGGTCAATTAATATAAGCGTAAGCTCGGAAATTATTTGAAAGTAATTTTAAAAAAATATATTATAAACTGCTCATCAAGTACGCGTACGTTTGGGATAAATGATTTTTAAAACCGTTTATTTTTAACATATACTCATAATTTTATCAGTCCTTCTCAACCCGATTTGTGAGAGGAGAAACGTATATACTTTCATTATCAATCGTCATCTGAATACACTTACAATCTATTTTCTAAATTCTGAGCTTCAATAATTTTTATTAAATGTAATAATATATATAATGCGTATATAATTATTGGTCGTTATGCTAATATATTAGCATTATGATTAACCTTACTTACTAATATCTTATATCATTTGATTATTTAATGCGTAATTCCATGTATATATAGCAATCATATGAAAGAATCTCCATTGATGATCCCATTTATTCCCCATTGCCCACAAAAACCAATGGAGGTGAATGGCGAATTAACTAGGGAGATTGTCTCCATTGAATCCCCATGGGATAATCACCATTCCGTTTCAAATGGGGAATTCAATGGCGAAGATGTCCTTAGAAAATTCGGCATTCAGATCCATTGGTTTTGTGGGCAATGGGGTATGAGTGGCGAACAGCAATGGAGATTCTTTCGTATAGTAAAAACTCCATTCATCGCCATTGAAAAATCCCCATTCATTCCCCATTGCCAAAATAACCAATTGGGATGAATGCCGAATTGCCTAAGGGGATTGTCTCCATTGAATCCCCATTAGATAATCCCCATTCCGTTTCAAATGGGGAATTCAATGGCGAAAATCCCCTTAGGCAATTCGGCATTCATCTCCATTGGTTATTTTGGCAATGGGGAATGAATGGGGATTTTTCAATGGCGACGAATGGAGTTTTTTACTACGGGATGATTGAGAAGAACTTTATTTTTATATTCTTGAGTTTTTATCTGGCGAAATAAAAGAATTTTCAATCGTTTCTTATCTCGATTCTAATTATTGGACTCAATCAGTAATTGAAAAAGTCATGCAAATTAGAAATTTGCACATAGCTTCCTCATTTTTTTCCGTCCCTCGTCAACCCTCCTTTATGAGGATCTCCTTGACCACCTTTATGACATGTATGTTTATTATCATGGCTTCCTCATAAAGGAAGCTTCACGAACGACGGAAACAAATGAAGAAGCTATGTGCAAATTTCTAATTTGCATGATTTTTTAGGAATTCCGTTCAATTACATTATTAAGGGTCAGTCAGCGTCAAAACGCCGATTTTCGAACATAAATATAAATGTTCGTAGGATTGGTGTAAGCTTCATCAATGATCTATCATTTGACGTATCAATTGTAGAAATTTTTGGCCCTAATTAGAACCCTTAAGGTGCAGCGGTTCTCTCATAAATAATTTTTTGCGTTCACACGCTGCGCGCAATCCTGACCAAACCGCTTGATGGATCTTATCCTGCGACGTCTCATTTTCTTTGTAACACTTTTCCGGACCGCTTGTATATGACACATTTTTTTTTTAGGTTCTCATTATAGAGTTACAGGCCACTTTTTAAATGTTTGAACCATTTTTGGTTTTTAGAGCATCGCACACAATACAATTTCGATTTTAATGAAAATGTGTCGCATACAAGCGGTCCGGAAAAGTCTTACAAAGAAAATGAGACGTCCCACGATAAAATCCATCAAGCGATTTGGCCAGGACTGCGCGCAGCGTGTTCAAAGATCCAGGTTTTGGGAAACAGCCTCCGAAGTGAAATGTGTGGCAAGAAGCTTCCGCAGTCCTTCACTCCACTGATTCATGTATCTGCGTAAAAAACAATATTTTTCAAGGTTATTACAAGGAAAAAAAATATTTTTCACGTGCTTGTCACGGTTTTTCATTTTTTATTTTTTTTTATTATTGTTAATAAAAAAAATTTTTACCAAAAAATTGCTCAAAATTTAAGAATAACTGGAAACTCTTCTGTTGACAGTTTAGAGGTTATATATAGAGGTTATCTGTATACAAGGCACAAAGTTAAATTCACTCACTGAAATTTTTTTAGAGGAGTATGAAAATTAATTTGATTATTTTGCAAACACAGCGAACACCATTGTTTATAAAAATAAGTGATTATAATAAACATATGAACATATGAACATATGAAGTGACACTAACCACTGTGAACCTGCTCGTGTCGCTTGTCGAGATCGAAAAAGCACTTGCACGTAATTTCTCGATTGATTAGCGTAAATCTCTAATTACATTTGAAAAAAAAATAAACAACTGATAAAAATAATCGAATACAAAAAAAAAATCACGAGCGAACATGTGTTTCGCAACTCACTAATAATTTGCTGGTAAAAAAAAAATTAGTAACTAGGAAAACTTACTAAAAAATTTTCGAGGCACTTTCTGATCACTTTCAACAATTTTTTTGATTGGCCCGTAGAATTGTATGGACCAATCACGTCTCTTGAGCGTTTTAATTGGTCCATACATGTATCATTTGAAAAATTTCAATGTTTTGCATATTTTTCAAAATAAATGAAAATACTTTTTTTTCGATAAAAGATTTTTCTCATTTACTTTGGAGAATATGCAAAATATGGAAATTTTTCAAGACATGTTTTATTTTTGTTTTATTTTTTCACTTCTATAAAAAATATTATAAAATATTATTTTTTTTTAAATTTTAGAAACTCAAAGAAAAAAAATTCTAAAAAAGAAAGGAGGCAGCCGCATCCCACTTTCTAATCATGATATATATTATTTATTCATGACCCAGAATCTGTGAACAAAAATTAGCAGAATTTGAAAAATCGATTTCGAAATTTTTAAAATTCTACTTTTACAGATTCGTCTGTAACTTTACCATTTTTTAAAATTGGGGTCTATGGCTTGGTAAAAAGGTGCAAAAGCGTTTGTAAAACGTGAAATTTTTTTTTTTAAATTAACGATTTTTTTCTGATTTCACGCTGACTCGGTCCCCTTAATTGTTTTTATCGTTCAGTGTATTCGTGCTAGAGAAGTGAACTCGGATAGCTGCTAAATTAGGAAACTTCGTGTTAAAAAGTATTTTTCGAAAATTTCAAAAAATTTTTGCGAACGAACATCTTGAGCGTTTTTCACCAAATTCAATTCTAACTGGTCTTATTATCTAGTGTATTCGTACAAAAAGTTTTAGCTCGATACTTCTAAAAATGCGGATGTTGGAGCGTTAACAAAATTTTTATGGAAATTTTGAAAAAATATTTTAACCGAACCCCTCGGGCGATTTTTATGAAATTCGGTATTATTTTTCATTGTCATTGAGTGTATCATCACAAAAAAAATCAGCTCGATAAATGCAAACCTACAAAAGTTAGAGAACTTACAAATTTTTTGCGAAAAATTAATTTTTTTTTTCAAACCGAACCTCTTCAGCGATTTTTCCCAAATTCAATCCCAACCGTCCTTATTATAAAGTGTATCTGCACATAAAATTTAAGGGTGGTAATTGCAAAATTACGAAAGTTAGACGACCAACAAGCAATTTACAGAAAATACAAAATCCATCCAAATAGACAATTATTTTGAAATTTCAAAACAAATTGCACTTAGAACAGAGACATACGTAGTCCACTTATATACCAAATTTCGAGTCGATCAGCCAAAGCGTTCTCCAGACATATTCATTTTATGGAAAGCACAAAGCGTACACACACACACACGTCCGGACATTTTTTCTAAATGTGATTTCGCGACGTTTTGGGACATTTTGAACATACTGACATGAAAATTGCGAAAAAAAAATTTCCGCGAAAACAAAGCTTCCTTTATGAGGAAGCAAAATTGCTAAATTTTCGTATAGATTCTTATTTTGCAGAAAAGCTCGAGGACTTTTGAAAAGTAATTCTCAATAAAGAGACTTACGATCAAGAATATTAAAGGATTAACGTGAAAACAATCGTTTTCATGTCTTCGAAGCTTTTACGATTTTCATGATCGTCCGTACGGGAAAATTCACGGTCCGTCTATCTGAATAGAAGAAAAGCTCTGGTGATGTACAACTTTGGTGCAGCGGAACAGAAATTGCGAGCACATAGACACACACATACACACATGGACATATGTACGTACACTGCCGTCCAAAAGTTTGGAAACACTCGCCCCGATTCCGCGGTGCACGGAAAATTTCACTGCTCTCTTAAGGGGGTGTTCTGGTGTAGAATTTTGAAAAAATCGATTTTTTTGTGCATATTTTCAGTGTTCGATGTCTCAAGAATGTACCCTCCAAAGGAAATTTAGAAATTCCAAATGTTAACAGAGTTATAGCAGTAATTAGTGAGGTGGAAATTACCGACTCATTATCAACTTCTCATTATCAAAAAATACCAAAAGACTTTGATTTTGAAGAAGAAGTTGCATTTTATGGACCAGGAATCACCGATGAGAGTAGATATATGCAGCCTATGAAACCGAAATAAATTTAAGTACATAACGTAGACTGCCTGAAACTGCACTCAAATCTTTAAACGCGTTTTTCTCGAAACTACTTTTTTCGAAACTGTCGACATGATATCTCCAGTTTTAATCAACCGATTCAGTTGAAATTTGTTGTGCACTTTCTTCATACATCCCTCTATCGCCCCTATCAGATTTATGCCGAAATTTTGTTTTTAACTATTTTTAAAAAATTCACAATTATGAAAAAAACGGCAAAAATTTTTTTTTTTTTCAAACAGCCGCCATTTTGTGATTTTTTTTTGCCTGAGGTAGGGGCTATAATGACATTCTTCCTGATGGAATACATATTTTGTTTTTGTTTTTTCAGATGCATAGAACGCCCGTAATCATGTTAACACGCAGATGCCTCTTTTTTCCCACCCCCACTTCATCAGCCGGTATCTGTGAAGATATTGGATTTTTTTTCGCCAATTTTTTTTGTAGAATGTTGAAGACTCAATAAATATGTGGTGAAAAAATGAATGCAAAAACATGTTTAGTTTTTTTTTCATAGCATGTTGAAAAATCCCTAAATTTTGGCTCTCTACACTAGAACACCTCCTTAAAAATGGAGATATTTCAATTGAACAAGCGGCGTTTCAAAGGGAACAGCTTCACTTGACTTTTTCAAAAAAAAAAATTTCGCTTTTTTTTTAAACCCGATACGCTCTTTGAAACATGGTCATTTTTCGGCTTTTTTTTGGCGTTGAAATTTTAGTGCATGACCCATGAAAATTTTAGTTAACAGTTTTTCACATGAAAAACTTGTGAAGGGGAATATAAGCTTCAATTTTGTTTTTTGAAAACATTTTTACATTTTACAAATATGGTCGTTTTTTACGAAAAATTGAATATTTTTGCGAAAAAAAATCGTACGAACTTTTTTCAAAAACAAAATTGAAGCTTATACTTCCCCCCACAAGTTTTTCATACGAAGAACAGTTTAAAAAAAATTTCATGGATCGTGCATCAAAATTACGACGCCAAAAAAAAAACAAAAAACGATCATGTTTCAAAAAGCGTTCCGGGGTCAAAAAAAATCGAAAAGAATTTTTGAAAAACCGAAATGAAGCTGAATATGTCCCCTTTGAAACACCGCTTGTCGAATTGAAATATATTTATTTTTTAAAAGAACAGTGAAACTTTTTTTGCGGCGCAGAATCGGAGCGAGTGTTTCCAAACTTTTGAACAGCAGTGTATATCTTGCTCAGATTCTTTTTCCACACAGCGCGAGAACGATATAAATTCTTCTCGGCAACGTCCGATATTTTTCATCCGCGTCTTTGCCCCGACGACGATTTCATCCGGCAAGCGAAGAAAACGAAAAAAAAAAGAAATACTATCTATGCCGCACCTTCGGTCAAGGTTGAGATATTGAAAAAAATATCATGATCTATCGGTTTTGTATGAAGAAAAAAAAAAACAAGCGCATCGATCGTCCGTTTGTGCCGCAATTCTTCGTAAGGAAGAAACAAATATTTGCTCGATAAATATATGGGGCATTCCAGCTATAATCGAGCGGCCATTGCATCTACATTTTTTTTTCGGGACGCCGATTTTATTTCAGTTACTTTTCGACAAAAAAAAAGTATACGTATATCTCAAAAAAAATTATTTTTTTTTGCTTCCGTTTTAACACGTTTCAAAGTACAATTTGAACTTTTTCGATAAGAGTGTATCCTTCTATTTTTTTCAAATAAATTGACAAAAAAGTACATGTAAAACCGCATCTTTTGATCATTATCCAATCATGGAGAAATCGTTTTTCGATTTTTTCTGTGCATTTTTCGATTTTTTCTATGTATGAAACTTTAATAAATGTGTTCGTATTCCTTTGTTATTTATTAAAATGTGTTTTTATTCTTTTTTTACGAATCAAAACACATTTTCTTAAGTGTCTAAATATAGAAAAAATCGAAAAATGTTTTCTAATTCGTAAAAAAGGAGTTTCATACACATAGAAAAAATCGAAAAACGATTTCTCCATGATGAGATAGCGATCAAAAGATGCGGTTTTACATGTAATTTTTTGTCAATTTATTTGAAAAAATCGAGGGATACACTCTTATCGAAAAAGTTAAAATTGTACTTTGAAACGTGTTAAAACGAAAGCAAAAAATAATAATTTTTTTTTATACATACGTATACTTTTTTTTAGTCGAGAAGTAACTGAAAAAAAATCGGCGTCCCGAAAAAAAAATGTCAATGCAATGGCTGCTCGGTTATAGCTAGAATGCCTCATATATAGAGGCACTTTGTTGGCACGGTTTTAATGGCTGCAATGGGGCTGCAATATCAATTTTCATGCTGCGATATAAAAATAAAATGGCGTAAAAAATTAAATCCATTTATCCGCCATAATCGTGGGGAGACAATCGAAAGACCTTTGTCGATCTCGATCTACGATCGATCGTAAAGATTCCGAGCACTCGCGTGGGCGATTCATGTCCATTTTAACGGTGTATAAGCATCAACGACGGTGCAACGAAGCACTTTGTACCCTGCGACTTGCGGGAGAGAGATTTTAATGGTTGTCGTTAAGCTTCTCGTCATCGGCGAAGGCATATATCTTTTTACATATTAAGGCCATTCGAAAATTTTTTTTTTTTCAAATTGCGCTCTTTGGCAAGATTTTTTGGAGCTTTTTGAGAAATTGATCTAGCACAAGCGGAGGTCTGTACGATTTTTTTTAATACTGCCTCGGAAATGTTAAAATTCGGCTCAACAGCGTTTTTGGTAAATTACTAAATTTTTTCAATTGAAAAATTCTGCTGAATTTCTTATCATGCACATTGTTTGCGGTGAAATACAAGTTTTCCTCAGATTTTTTTTTAGAAAATTATGAGTTACATCATTTTTGGAATCGCAATTCTTATACATTTAATGATACATTGTTAGTTAATTCATTTTCTTTTTTTTGTTTGGGTTCCATTGAACAGTAATTCATGCGAATTTGTTTGTGCGACAATTTTTACTGGAAATTTTTCGGAAACACAATCTTAGTGTACTGCTGCATTGAAATTTGTCAAAAACATGATTTTGGGAAAATTGAATAATTTTTTTAATTGAAGAATTTTGATGTCATAAAATGCTTTGGTCTGCGAATTGTTTGCGAGGAAATACAAGCTTTGTTCTGAGGTGAACTCTTCCCGATTCTTTTTTTAGCAAATACTCATTTACAAAAATTTTTGAATCGCAATTTTCTTACTCTTGATGATAGATTGTTCGTTCTTTTAATTATTGACTATTATTCATTGGGTTCCCTTAAATAATAATTCATGCGAATTCTGATGAATGTGACAGCACATCCTTAACTTTCGTTCGATTTATCTGAGCCGAAGGACGAACGGTGCAAGTAAATTTTTAAAAAATTTTAATCAAAATTGAAAAATCGAGATTGCAAAAATCTTTACACCAATATCTCGTTTAAAAAGAATCGTATATCTTTTAGGATTGACAAAAACTTTTGTTTTCTGACAACCAATATTAACACCAAAGAATTTTGCAAAATCTATATTTTGAAATTCCTAAAAACGCCATTTTGAAAAAAATTCAAAGTCGCGGCGGCAGTAGAAAAAAAAATCGCCCAAAATCTTCGCTGGTCCAAGATTTATTGTTTAGTAAAAAGATACAAGAATCCCCAAGAGGAGTTCAATACTAAGAAAATGTGTCTTTTGAACCCCCCTTAATCTTTATATTGCACAAGTGGATTGTAATAGCTGGTGATAGTTTATGGTTGGTTGGCCTTTACAACTCATATTGCACGATATGATCGCTCAATGAAATAACGTCCCTATATCTGTCTTGAAATTATTACTTAGTATTTTATGATTTATATCATACGGGAATTTCGATATCATCATTAATATCAATATTATTGGTAATGTCTGGACGAAAAAGATCATATTTTCAGTGGCAATGTGCTCGTATAAATTCTCAATACAATTTAGTGGCAATTTATAGTTGGTCAAAAATAGCTTCTTTTGAAAAAACTTCGACCCGTAAACTGAGAAAAATAAATAGTCAAATCAAATGAGAGTGATTCCACGTCAAACCAGCAGGTAAAAAAAATCGATGTCTCCGATAATACTCTCAATATTTTCCTGTGTTCTCTATCATGAGAAAACATTGCTATTAAATCGCTAGCCCAAAATAAAATTATTTGTATGAGTTATGATTTTTTGAAAATTGCGTACCTTCAACGATTCAAAAAACAACTTTTTTGCTTTTGTGTATAACTCCGCCGGATTTCGGAATTCGAGCATTTCATTTCGAGCAATCGAAACTGTATTCAAAACTCTTCGAAATGAGCAAAAATTAACCTCATTTGGTGCATTTATTATACCACAATTGTAAAACAACGTTTTTTCGAAAATCAAGATTAACTGAAAAACCTCATTTCTTATTCAATCTGAAAAAATCATATTCAACTTTTACGACAAAAAAATCTATATTTCTGTAGAGTTTGAACTAGTTCTGACCGATAGATTTTGAATTATTGATCAATTTCATCTTTTAGAAATCAGTTTCAGCTATTTTGGGACATTCAGGTTTTGACTTTAGGTTTTCTGAGAATTTCGTCAATAAAATCGATAGCGATTGTTTCAAAATTTTTCAAACAATTTATTTACAACTTTTTTGCAACTTTAGATCTAATGTTGCAGAAAAAGCAATTATTCGTAAATATTATCATCATTTGATGGAGATGGATCTCAAAGAATTGTAAATAAATTGTTTTACAATTTTTTACAATTTGAACAATCGCAACTTTAGACCTAAAGTTGCAGAAAAAGCAATTATTCGTAAATATTATCATCATTTGATGGAGATGGATCTCAAAGAACTTTAAATAAATTGTTTTATAATTTTTTGAAAAAATGACTATCGATTTTATTGACGAAATTCTCAGGAAAAGTAAAGTCAAAACTTGAATCTCCGAAAATAGCTGAAACTGATTTCTAAAAGATGAAATTGATCAATAATTCTAAATCTATTGGTCAGAACTAGTTCAAACTCCACAGAAATATAGATTTTTTGTCGTAAAAATTTAATATGATTTTTTCAGATTTTTTAAAAATGAGGTTTTTCAGTTATTCTTGATTTTCGAAAAAACGTTGTTTTACAATTGTGGCATCATAAATGCACCAAATGCGGTTAACTTGTGCTCATTTTGAAGGGTTTTGAATACAGTCTCGATTTCTCGAAGTGAAATTCTCGAATTCCAAAATCCAGCGGAGTTATACACAAAAGCATAAAAAGCTATTTTTCGAGTCGTTCGAGTTTTCGAGTCAAAAAATCATAACGGTGTACAAATAATTTTATCTTTGGCTAGCGATTTAACAGTAATATTTTCTCATGATAGAGAACACAGGAAATTATCGAGAGTATGATCGGAGACATCGATTTTTTTGACTTGTTGGTTTGACGTGGAATCACTCATAAGTAAATTCAGTCAACTCCGAATTGGTTGACTCAACCCTGGTATAGTCTGAGTAACTGAATATTTATTGGAGTTGACAAAATAAGTGATTCGGTATACTAATATAAATAGTTGACAGTTGATTCAAGTTGGCATGCATTGTCAGAACTGGATGATAATGATGACCTGACTGATTTGTTGTTGAAACAACTAAAGTTGATAGCTTATGATTAGTGATGCCATCGAGACGAGACATTTCTCGGCGAGACGAGACGAGATCGAGAAATTTCTCGTCTCGTCTTACAAAGTTCTCGTTTCGAGGTCTCGAGACGAGACGAGAAATTTTTCTCGACTGACGAGACTCTCGATCGAGACTCTCGACATCTCACGATTTCTCGAATTTTACTACGGGTGCCCATGATTCAGAATGAACCGCTGGAAGGATTTTGTTCTACGGTGTCTCATTTCTTTTGTAACACTTTTTCCCATGGGATGAACGCGGCACATTTCGTTTTTTGCCCTTTATTTCAGAGTTGCAGGCCAGTTTTGAAGTTGGTAGCCTATTTTGAACTTTCCAGGCATTGTCCTGGTCACAATTTTGACTTGAATCAAAATGTGCCGCGTTCATCCCGTGGGAAGAAGCGTTACGAAGGAAATGAGATGTCGTGGAACAAAATCCGTCTAGCAGTTCTTTCTGAATCATGCGCAGAGTGTAAAAACTCAAAACTAGGTTTTTCAGGACACCGGTGCACCTCAAGGGTCTTAACTAGTCCCAAAAAAAAAATTGTTCATTTGGTACCTCAAATGGTGGACGATAAATCATATTTGTAGGCATTCTACAAAAATTATAAATTATTATTAAAAATCGCCGTTTTGACGCTGACTCGACCCCCTTAACTCAACACGCAGGTTTCACACTGAGAAAAAAAATGTTTGTCTGAACTGCAATGGCGCCAAATACGTTCGAACGAATATTTAATTGGTACAATTCAACATTTTTTGCCCGAATAATATTTTGGTTAACCGAAGTGCAGATTTTTTTCGAGAAAAATTGAAGAGAATGAAAAGCTCCCAAAAAAAAACGAGACGAATGATTCAGCAAATTGTTGATGGAACTTTGAGTGCCCTGGATATCAGGACCTTCGAAAACGTGATGAAGGACTCGCAGGATTCAAAGCTTCGTGCAGAAGGGTTGAAACATGGTCGTGATATAAATTCCGTGCCTTCAAAGCCCCCCCCCCTTTGTTCCCTTTTTCTGTCTCGCTGTCCTTGTCAAAACCATCAACGGCATCGAGGCGAATCCACGCTCAACGCGATAGATAAAATTGTTTTCACAGCGTGTTGTCGTGAATGGAAATATACAGTATTGGGAAGGCCGATTAACCGAATTAAACGAGGGATAAAATCATTCGGTTGGACGCGATCTCTCGGTCAGTCGATTCTATCGAATGTCCAGTCGTCCGTTTGTCGTGGGACACTGATACGAGGGACGTAGATGTGGAGCTAGATCGACAATAAACCTGTATAATCCTACAGACGGGGTTGAAAATATCGATACGCGTGACCGCGATTGTCGGGGCGTTCGCGAAATACCGAAGGATCTGATTTTCAATCAAAATATCGGCGAGCGTGAAACAATCGGCACGCTCCGTTAGTTTTTTTTCCCCCCCAATGTCGAATCTGTACCGCAAATTTCCACACTGATTAGCCTCAACGCTTCTCTGTACGTCACTCGTAACATACAACTTTGTGACCGATTCATTAAAAAATCTAATTATCATGAATAAATTAGCAATTATAATGTATAATTTTGAATGGCATTATTCACTATCAATAGTAGATACTTTACTCTTACTTCTTGCTTGTTAAAAACGTTTATTTTCATTAAATATCAATTCGCATCTGATAAACAGAATCACATGTAAAATAACATTGATACATGTGACGAAGGTTCAAAAAAGCATTTTTTCTACTTTTTTTTTCAATATAATAAATGAATTCTTTTATTCAACATTTTGAGCCAGAGCTGGGCAGTACTTGAAGTACTCGGTACTTGCAACGTACTTGAAGTACTTGAAAAGTAAGTCAAGTGTGGAATAAATTCTTTTATTCAAAATTTTAAGCCAAAGCTGGGCAGTACTTGAAGTACTCAGTACTTGCGACGTACTTGAAGTACTTATAAAGTACTCAAAAAGTACTCCGAGGATTGTACTTGATATTTCTAATACTCAAAAAGTACTTCAAGTGTTGAACTTAAATTTTATTGAATTAAACAGAATCACATGTGAAAAAATATCGATACGTGTGACGAAGGTTAAAAAAACGTATTTTTTTCTACATTTTTTCGATATAATAAAAAAAAATTTTTATTCAAAATTTTAAGCCAGAGCTGTGCGGTACTTCAAGTACCCGGTACTTGAAGTACTTAAAAAGGGCTTCAAGTATTGTACTTCAATTTTCAAGTACTCAAAAAGTACTTCAAGTATTGTACTTAAATTTTCAAGTACTCGGCCTGTACTTTAAGTATTGTACTTAAAATGTTAAAGACGCAAGAAGTACCTCAAGTATTGAACTCAAATTTTCAAGTACTTCAAACGTACTTCAAGCATTGTGCTTAAATTTTCGATAACTTCAAATTTCAATAACTTCAGATTTCAAATACTTTTATGTACTTGAAATACTGTTCCAAGTACAAGTATCAAGTACTTTTGAGTGTGTCTTGCTGATGGTTGCATGTACAAAGCCTTTAAATCTCTAATTGAACATAATATCTCCTGATGTATGGACATACTGTCCTTCAACCGTCGCCTACGACAGTTTTTTGATGGCGAACATAAAGTTGGCTTTTTCAAACGTGTATCAAAATATATCGTCATTACAATTGCCAATGCTATTTTTGAACTATTTTTAATTCTTTGTTCGAATACTTCTGGTCCCATCGGCCTAAAACCTAATATCTCAGTGTATTGCACAAAGTAAAAATTTGTTTTGATACGAAAAATACTCGAATTGAAATCAAATGAGAATAAGAAATTAAATGTAAGTACTAGAACTTACGGGAGATGCCTGAAAACATGAAAAGTACTTGATACTTGGTACTTGATTTTTCAAGTACTTAACGTCAAGTACTTCAAGTGATAAATACGCAGTACTTCAAGTACTGCTGGTACTTGATACTTCAAGTACTTTCTGTACTTTTTACTTCAAGTACTTTTTCGGACTTTGCCCAGTTCTGTTTTAAGCGTTATATAAAAGAGCAACATTCAAGTAATATTTTGTAAATTCTTCATTGTAAAATTAAAAAAATTCAACCGGCGGAACTTGGTTTCCGAAGACCCCTCAAAAAGTGTCCTCTTGGTGGTTGGGATAACTCATCATAGCTTTATCTAAAATAAGAAAACAAAATTTCATTCATTAGTAGATAAGTATAGCTCGTAATTAAACGAACAGTTAAAAAAAATGAAATCTAAATTTTTTGCAGAGTTGTATGTAAAACAGTACAATTTTTGGTACATTTTACACTTCTTATAGCCTTGTAAGATTGTTTTTAGAAAAAAGCGATTAAAGTTCCCAGCTTTCAGCTAGTCTAGCCTAATGAGAGGAATTTCCAGTAGCTCTCTCTTCTAGACTTTTACGTCGACTGACTTGAAATTTCGGGAAAATATTCTAGACATATTGTACTATTAGATAAGAAAAAAACCCTGCAAATTGAAATTTGCACATTACTTCCTCATCTTTATTCATAGTTCACATAGCTTCCTTTAACACACAGTATGGCGATCAAATTTCGCTTCCTCATAAAGGAAGCTTTGTTAACTATTTAAAAATATTAGTAATCAATGTGTAAATTCAATCGATTTTCACCAAATTTAATAGCGAACAAACCTTAATAGCTATACAACTTCCGTACAAAGTTTCAGTGAAATATATTGAAAATTGAAAAAACATTTTTCAAAAAATACAAAATTTCATAAAATTTTGATCCCTCGATGGATTTTTGCCAAATTTAATAACGAACAGCCTCGATAGCTATATTAGCCCTGTGCAAAGTTTCAGTACAATATCTTAAAAATTGCACAAGTTAAAGCATTTAGGATATTTTTCAAAAAATTCGAAATTTCATAAAATTTTAATCCCTCTATAGATTTTTGCCAAATTCAATACCAAACAACCTAAATAGCTATACGAATTTTGTACAAAGTTTGAGTGCAATATCTTGAAAATTGCAGATGCTAGAGCGTTTACGCCATTCTTGCAAAAACGAAAAAAGTCGATAAAATCTGAACACTCGTTATAATTGAAACAAAATTTTTTTCATAATGAAGAGCAATTCGTGCTTGACAAGTGTGCCAAATTTTAGCTTGATATCTTGAAGCGTTTTCGAGTTATTAATTATTTACATCTGAAACTCAGAATACACAAACATCCATCCGGACATTTTTTCTAAATATGATTTCTCGATGTTTTAGGACATTTTGAACATATTGCCATAAAAATCGCGAAAATGTTTGCTTCCTCATAAAGGAAGCTTTGTTTTCGTGAAAAAAAATTTTTTCGCGATTTTTATGCCAATATGTTCAAAATGTCCTAAAACATCGAGAAATCATATTTAGAAAAAATGTCCGGATGGATGTGTGTGTGTGTGTGTGTGTATCCTGAGTTTCAGATGTAAATGATTAATAACTCGAAAACGCTTCGAGATATCAAGCTAAAATTTGGCACACTTGTCGAGCACGAATTGCTCTTCGTTATGAATTTTTTTTTTTTTAATTATAACGGGTGTTCCGATTTTATCGACTTTTTTCGTTTTTGCCAGAATGGCGTAAGCGCTCTAGCCTCTGCAATTTTCAAGATATTACACTCAAACTTTGTACATAATTAGTATAGCTATTAAGGTGGTTTGGTATTGAATTTGGCGAAAATCCATAGAGGGATTAAAATTTTATGAAATTTTGAATTTTCTGAAAAATCGCCTAAACGCTCTAACTTGCGCAATTTTTAAGATATTGTACTGAAACTTTGCACAGAGGTAATATAGCTGTGAAGGTTGTTCGCTATTAAATTTGGCAAAAATCTATCGAGGGATTGAAATTTTATGAAATTTTGATTTTTTTGAAAAATAGCGCAAGCACTCTAACTTGCACAATTTTCAATATATTTCACTGAAATTTTGTACAGAACTTGTATAGCTATCAAGGTTGTTCGCTAATAAATTTGGAAAAAATCCATCGAGGGATTAAAATTTTATGAAATTTTGAATTTTTTGAAAAATAGCGCAAGCACTCTAACTTACACAATTTTCAATACATTTCACGGAAACTTTGTACAATACTTGTATAGCTATCAAGGTTTGTTCGCGATCAAATTTGGCGAAAATTGATCGAATTTGCACACAGATTACTAATATTTTTCAATAGTTAACAGAGCTTCCTTTATGAGGAAGCCAAATTTGATCGCCATACCGTGTGTTAAAGGAAGCTATGTGAACTATGGATAAAGATGAGGAAGCAATGTGCAAATTTCAATTTGCAGGGTGTTTTTTTCACGAATACAAAGGTTTCTTTATGAGGAAGCAATAATAAAAAAAATTCTACGCTGATTAGCCTTCACACTTCCGTAGTTCTGTATGACGAACCCAGCATAAACCTTTGTGACGAGTTCATTACGAAATCAAATTATCGCAAATAAATTACTAATCGTAATGTTTCAATTGGAACGACAATTCATTCACGATACTCGATATTTCACTTTCATTTAATCCTTTTTACAAACGGTTATTTTCTTTGAATGTTATTTCGAACGGTTTTTCAATCGAGACGCCGCCTTTGATAGGAGCTCTAGCTACCATGAGCACTACTACTAATGGCAAATGGTAGTGATGTATACATACATACATATAGCTTCGACCCGAAGGGGATAACTTCTTCAAAGATCCGGCACCGTAGCATCAGCTATGGGTCTAAAAGCTGCTTCGTCTGCAAAAGCCGAGCGAAGCAGATCGAGTGAGTGGAACACACACGGACAGAAATGAAGAAAGAGTGTGTGAGAGAGAAAGAGAGATGCAGTGCACGTTGAACCACAGGACCATTGTCGGCGACTTCCATTGTCCTTTTGTGCATTGTACGTGCGCCTTATCGTGGACCTTTTACCGATCGTACGTCCCGATAAATTAGGCGTTCGCCAGGCGTGTATACACGTGTACCTACAACGCTGCAATAGAAGGCTATCGCGAGAGATGATAGTCAGGATGAAGAAGTCATTTGCAGTGAGTGGATAGTGCACAGACAGGATGATCAGAAGGAAAAATTGGATAGCCTCGATGATAAAAATCCTCGGGGCAGTGTTTGTATTATTATTTTTCTCATTGTAGAGTGAATTTGATGTTAAGGGAGCATTCTGGTTTAGAATTTAGGAAAATCATTTTTTTGCATTGCATTTTTTTGCAGTTGCAACGATATATCGTCGAAAGGAAATTTTTTAATTCCAATAATTTACGGAGTTATAGTTATTTTAGTGACGCAGCAACTATGCCCGTCACGTTGGAGCGTAACTTTGAGGCGGTCTTCTGGTCTAGAATTTTGAAAAAATCAATTCTTCATTGCATATTTTCAAAGTTTAGACCCTTAAGAATATACCCTCAAAAGGAAATTTTTAAATTCCAAAAATGTACGGAGTTACAGCTACTTTAGTGACGCAGCAACTATGCCCGTCACGTCACGTTGGACCGTAACTTTAAGGGGGTATTCTGGCTTAGAATTTTGAACAAATCAATTTCTTTTCATATTCTTGAAGTTTAGACCCTCAAGAATATATCCTCGAAAGGAAATTTTTAGATTCCAAAAATTTACAGAGTTATAGCTACTTTAGTGACGCAGCAACTATGCCCGTCACGTTAGACCGTTACTTCAAGGGGCTATTCTAGCCAAGAATTTTGAAAAAAATCAATGTTTCCTTGCATATTATTAAAGTTTAGACCATCAAGAATGTATCCTTAGAAGGAAATTTTAAAATTCCAAAAATTTACGGAGTTATAGTTACTTTAGTGACGCAGCAACTATGCCCGTCACGTCGGGCCCTAACTTCAAGGGGATATTCTGGCCGAGAATTTTGAAAAAATCAATTTTTCTTTGCATATCATTAAAATTTAGACCCTTAAGAATATACCCTTAAAGGGAAATTTTTGAACTCCATAAATGTACGGAGTTATAGCTACTTTAGTGACGCAGCAACTATGCCCGTCACGTCGGACCGTAACTTCAAGGGGGTATTCTAGCCCGGAATTTTGAAAAAATCAATTTCTTTGCATATTGTTAAAGTTCAGACCTTTTAGAATATATCCTCGAAAAGAAATTTTCAAATTCCGGTCTAGAATTTTGAACAAAACAATTTTTTCTTCCATATTCACAAAGTTTAGACACTTAATTTGATGTTAAGGGAGCATTCTGGTTTAGAATTAAGAAAAATCATTTTTTTTTATATTTTTAAAGTTTAGTTACAAGAATATATCCTTGAAAGTAAATTTTTAAATTCCAATAATTTACGGAGCTATAGCTATTTTAGTGACGCAGCAACTATACGTCCGTCACGTGGAAGCGTAACGTTAAGGGGGTATTCTGGCCTAGAATGTTGAAAAAAATCAATTTTTGTTACATGTTCTTAAAGTTTAGAACCTTAAGAATATATTCTCGAAAAGAAATGTTTATATTCCAATGATTTACGAAGTTATATCTATTTTAGTGACGCAGCAACTACGCCGTGACGTCGTAGTTAATCGGACTATAGGACAACTTGACCAATTTACTTTAAATTTTTTACCAATCTTCAATGTATAACTCTCCATCGCCCCTACTACTTTTCTGTCGAAACTATTTTTTTTACTATTGTAAAAAAAAGTAAAAACTAAAAATTAAAAACGATGTCAGGGACGTATCAGGTGCTGCTAAGGTTTATCAGGCAAATTTAGACGAAATTTTTTTTATTATAAATGTCGCTAGCCTGATATTTCCTTGATCCAAAATAGAGCAGGAGTCAGTACACACGGTGATGAAAAAATAATATAAATATACAATTATAAAACTACACATTTATTTTTCTTCTCATATTACATTTTCTTATATTTATAATTTAGAACAAAACTTTTCTAAATTATATGAGAAAATGTAAGAAACTGTATTGCATAACTTTTATACTAATGAATAGACCAAAGAATTAAATACTCTATTAAAGCGTGAAATCGTTGATTTTTATAAATTATTAAACTATTAGGCTATAAAAGCTGTACCTGCACACATTTTGATGCAATAATAATAATAAACAGAAATAATGATAACTTAATATGCATATTAATATTATTAATATATTATTCTAGATCAAATAAATGTGATCAGGCTAGGACTCGTGGGCGATCAGGACTGGATAAGGGCTACATCAGGCTAGCCGCCTGGTGTAGCCCTGATCCTAGCCGGAATCAAATTTCCACTCGGGGAATTTTCCATTGGTTAAAAATTAAGCTTGTATGCGTAGCGAAATTTCAGGGTTTCCCGGTGTGACCTGGCACAGACATTTATGATAAATCACGGTGGAGTAATTCTACTGGTATTGGCTGGACCCGATCGTCCACTATATAGACGAGAACCGAGCGACAATAGTCCTCAAGTTCCCAATGTTCTCCGATATCGATATTATATATGTACATACACACAGGCACGTTCACATATCCACAAATACATATCTATATATATATATACGTACCAGTGTCAATTATAGACCGGGGTTAATCGCGGCGGGATATACATATTTGAGGGAGACATTCGGGCGATCGGCCAGCCAACGGTGCTAAACTTCGGTATGGACCTGGAGGGGGCGCGATTCAACATCTGCTGCAATTGTCCTGGCAATTCGCACTTGGCTACTAAGCACAAAGGGAAAGAGGGTGAATATCGTTGGAGCGATTTTCAGGAAGGTGAACGTACCAATGGTGGGACGCCTCCTATTTTATTGATACTAGAGCGAAATACGATATTTCTAGGAATAGAAAATAGAAAATAAAAGAAAATTAATATTTCTCATCCTGCACTTGGCTACTAAGTACAGAGGGAAAGAGGGTGACGATCACTAGAGCAGTTTTCACAAAGGTAAACGTATTAACCCTCCGTGGTCACACTTATCTGGGTCGATTTGACCTTGTCCATTTTTGAACAAGTATTGTGAACAACCCGTGTAGAAATGTGATAGGGCAACCATTAGTTGATCCTTGCCCCTGATCCGCCCTGCCTGATCCGATTTTCCTGGCAGGGCCCTGACATGGAACTTAACGACCTGGTCCCTAGTTATTACATTGAAATAATAACTTATTACCAGTGCCCTGCATGATCAGAATATGAACAGTTACCGACGATGTTATTTTTACACTTTTAAGCAAAAAATATTTTTGTTTTATTACCCTGGCAGGGCTCTGATGTGAAAACTATTGGATTGCCCTGAGTATTTATTAAAATAAAATTATTTGTATATCGGCTTTCAGTAGCATAATAATAATAATAATAATAATAATAATAATAATAATAATAATAATAATAATAATAATAATAATAAATAACAATAATAGTAATAACAATAATATCAAATTAACAATCATTGCCTCGTTTATTATTATTATTATTATTATTATTATTATTTAATTATTATTTACATTATCACTTTTATTCCGCGAGAATAACAAGCAATTGCGCGACTGCCACAAGTTCGTTACGTAAGCAGAGGATTATTATTATCACCACGAACCACATCGCGTTAGTTCCGAGACTTGGCGCGAGATGTCGCAGGACAGCAACCGTTGAACTCCCATACGGATAATGTGTTCAGTATGCTTATATAGACGGGTGCGAGCACGGATGTCAGCAGAATTCGGTGTCGGAAGAATCCATACAAGGAGTTCCTGCCGTCTTATGTAATTGTACTTATTTATTTAATTCTCGTAGAGAATTTCCGTTCACTCGGAATCTAATATTCTCTTCGAGGATTGCCAAAAGTAAAGTGTACCCTAAGAAAGGGTTGCCTCGAAATAAATAATAAGATGCATACATTGAAAAAGGAGTTCCTCGTAAAAACGAATTATTCAAAAAGCGCTTCGGTGTATGATCGTGACCGTGATCAGGGCCTTTAAGGGCATGATTCTAAAAATCTTAAGGGCCTGATCAGGATCTGCTAGGGCCGGATCATATCGTCATAGGGGCCTGATCATGACCACCGGATCCGAAAATGGCCAGCCAGGTGTTACATGGCATAACAGGGCCTGTTAGGATGAGCGGATCATTTCCCTACATTAGTTAGGGAGGGCAAGTCAGGGGCAGAAGTTTTGCCCTACCAAAATTTCTACTCGGGAAAGTATCGGTCGGAAAATTTTCAAAAAATTACAGAACATCCTTCAAACATTCTAGTTAATGTATTAAAAACTAATTTATGAAAATCAAATGAATGTTTTTTCAAAAAAATTTACAAAGACGAAAAAAGAAAAGTTGTAGTGGAGGTTGTTTTGACCTAGTCTGACCACGGAAGGTTAATGGTGCTCCTTTTATTTTATTAGTACTAGAATGAAATGTGATATTTCTGCAAGTATGAAAGACAAAGTGAAAGATGATTAATATTCCTAACCTCAAAATTGTACAAGTGTGTCCGTCCACAGCTGCTCAGGAATACGGGTTGTGGAATTTGGACTTAGAGACGTCCAAAATTGTTAACCCCTGGTACATTTTCAACTCTGAATATTTTTACGTTGAATTAATACAAACAAAATTAACAAAAAAATATGGAATTTGTATTTTTGAACTGTAACCTTCAATCTTTCGATTGGTCACAAGTATTCATACGAATGTTAATTTGTGTGTAAGTTTGACTTTTAATGTCACTGAGAAAACAATATATTTGTATCTAGCAGGATTCTTCAATTGTTAACAAATGTAAAGTTGAATATGGCGGAATGAATATTTGTTAACAGTTAATAAATTATTTTGATACAAATAAAATGTTGTCATGAGAACACGAATAATCGCACGAATCTTACTAATAAATTTTGTAACAGTTAAGGAATATTTTAACAAATTGATAACTAAATAAATATATTTCCTTACTATAAATAAACGGTTTTCTCGAAAAAGCCTCAATAGTCCCGATATTCCCACACTGAGAAACCAGTTTATTTGTAATAAAAAAATATATTTAGTACGCACTTTTACTTAAATATTTCTTGACTGTTACAAAATTTGTTAGTCGTTAAGAAACATTTTATTTGTGTTAAAATGATTTATTAACTGTTAAAAAATAATTGATTTCGTTATTTTCAACTTTGCATTTGTTAACAGTTAACGAATCCTGGTCGGTCATTCCATTTCAAATCGACCAAGACTTGGAATCGATCCCTTTCGATTTCGATTAAATTTGGTCAGAAGGTTTCGCTTTTAACCAAACGAAGTTCTACCAAAGGAAAAAAATTAAAATTTTTTTTTTCAAAGTTAGTCAGTATTTAAAATTTCACACTTTTTCAAATCTATCAGGTTCATTTTTTAAATATCTCGAAAACTATTATAGTTATAAAAAATCGTCCTGAATACGTTTTGAAGAGTATACTTGGGGCTATGAAAAAAAAATATTCCGAAACAAAATTTTGAAAAATGATGTATTTGGAGAATTTTAAATTTTCAAGAATCCTGAAAATCCAAGTTGTACATTAAATTTTTCGTTTAATTTTTTTTATACAATACCTTGTACTAATCTTAAAAGATTCTGAAATTTTCAGAGGGGTGTTTTTTCTTTTTTCAAAAATATGAATTTTTGAATTTTTGAAAGTCGCGTAAATCCACGATCAACATTAAATTTTTGGTTAAATTTTTTTTATATAATACCTTGGACTGATCTTTAAAGGTCCTGGAAGTTTCAGGATGGTGTTGTTTTGTTTCAAAAATATAAATTTTTGAATTTTGGTAAGAAAAAACAATTCTTTCCCCATAATTAAAAGATTCTGAAATTTCCCAGATGGTGTTTTTTTTTGTTTTAAAAATATTTTTTTTCGAAATTTAACAAAAAAATTCAAATTTTTTTTTTTTACATAAATTCAAAAAATTTCATTTTTAAAGAATACAACACCATCCTGAAAATTTCAGGATCTTTTAAGATCAGTCCAAGGTATTATATAAAAAAAATTAACCAAAAATTTAATGTTGATCGTGGATTTACACGACTTTTGAAAATTCAGAAATTCATATTTTTGAAATAACAAAAAACACCCCTCTGAACATTTCAGGATCTTTTAAGATTAGTACAAGGTATTATATAAAAAAAATTGAACCAAAAATTTAATGTACAACTTGGATTTTCACGATTTTTGAAAATTCAAAATTCTCCAACTTCATCATTTTACAAATTTTTTGTTCATTATATTTTTTTTTTCATAGCCCCAAGTACACTCTTCAAAACGTATAGAGGACGATTTTTCATAACTATAATAGTTTTCGAGATATATAAAAAATGAACATGACAGGTTTGAAAAAATGTGAAATTTTAAATACTGGATAACTTTTGAAAAACAATTTTTTAATTTTTTTCCTTTGGTAGAACTTCGTTTGGTTAAAAGCGAAACCTTCTGACCAAATTTCATCGAAATCGAAAGGGGTCGATTCGAACTCTTGGTCGATTTGAAATGGAATGACCCTTGTACATTATTTTCTCAGTGCACGTTTGCCTCAAATCCAACATGATTCATCAATACTGCGATTAATTAATGCTCCACAAAAATACACAAGTACATTTCATGCATTCAAGGTTCGATTCTCATTCGCGAATAATTGTGAAATTAACGTCCAACTAAGGTATCAGGTTTCGAGTTTTCACAGGGAGGAGGAGAGAGAGGATTGTGACGACGAAGCTCTGTGAATTTCCGACCAAAGTCAGCGAAGCGAAAACGTAGCAATATTGAAAGTGGCCCGAAGCTATGCTTTTAGCTTCGGACGTGCCTGGAAATGGGGGTATAGGGTTATACGCTCTCACCTTCTCTCTCCTTGCCATATATAAACCTCACATTGTTATATAACGTGCCAACTCTGTCGCACATACTCACAAGCCTTTGCTACACGTGCGCACCTCTCGTCAAATCAAACACTGTCAAGTCTTCCACGTATTGTGGTTTTGGCTTGAGCAAACTTTGTCTAGTGACCTGGGGCGCAATCCCCGAGTGGTCTCCAAATCCAAAAACGAACGGTCGTGCGGGAGAGAAAGAGAAGATGACGGAATGACATAGTAAAGGAGACTGAGAGATCGAGATCGAGATCGAGGAAGGAAGGAAGGGAACGAGAGATCGTTCTGGAACGGTTAATACCAATACCGAAGCTTTAATTGCTTGTGAAAATTTCATTTCACCAAGTTTCTCCGAAGTGTACATGGTACATTCCTCCCCTGTACACATTATATCTATGGGCCATTCCATGTCAAATCGCGCAATAATTGGAATCGACCCCTATCGATTTCGATGAAATTTGATCAGAAGTTTTCTTTTATCATAAAACGAAGTTCTAGCAAAGGACAACAATTATAAAATTATTTTTTGGAAGTTGTGCGAAATTTCGCCATTTTAAAAATTTTCCAAGTTTATGTTTTTAAATATCTTGAAAACTATCGTAGTCACCAAAAAATCGTTGTGGGTTCGTCTTAAAAAGTATACTTGGGGCTCCAAAAAAAAAAAAATATTCCGAAAAAAATGTTTTTGAAAAATGATGAATTTGGAGAATTTTTAATTTTTTAAAATCGTGAAAATCTACGAACAACATTTCATTTTTGGTTCAAGTTTTTAAATGTAATATCTTGTACTGATCTTAAAAGATCCTGAAATGTTCAGAAAGGTGTTTTTTTTTTTTAATATGAGTTTTTGAATTTTGGTAAAAAAATTTTCTTGTTTATCTCTAAGTTAAGTAAAGTTGAGCAATCATGTAATTTTGTAATTTCGAGCAGTAAACATTTTAGTTAATGAGATAAGAATGTTAAAACAGAAACATAACTGAACTTGCGGTTTAATTTATTTATATTATTTTGTTAATTTTTATTTATATATTTATTCATTATTATTTTTTTTTTTTATATAATAATATGAAAAAATGGAACCAATTAAATGTTTAAGCTATTTCTTGTACTGATCTGAAAAGATTCCGAAATTTTCGGAATGGTGTTTTTTTTAAATTATGAGTTTTTGAATTTTAGTAAAAAAAAAAATTTTTTTCACTCTGAAGTCAAGTAAAATTGAGCGATCATATAATTTTGTAATTTTGAGCTGTAAAAATTTAAATTAATCACATAAGAATTTCAATTACACTCAGTCAAAAAATTAAAGGAACAGCAAAATTTTTGGAGATTTTTCAGCGCTTTTCCAAAGGCTGTAACTTTGTTAGTTTTGGTCGGAAAGTTTTTTCAAAAGAAGCGTTTTAAAGCTTGAATCTTCTCCTTTTGGAATCTCAAGTCAACTTTTTTATTATGGGCATCACCCTCGATGCAGTCGTAAGAAATATCACGGTAAAAATTTTTTCGAAATTTTTGCTTTCTTCAAAACAGTCGATGCGCTCCAAAATTTTTTTCCAAACTTGACCAATCTATGAATCGTTTAGCTAAATTCTTTGGCTTCGATTTCCTTTTTTTATTTTTGTTTTATGACCATTTTTCGCTGAGATATCGGCGATTGAACAAAAATTCGCCTTTTTTCTTAAATCTTCGATATCTCTGGAGCTAATGATCCTCCAGCGAGTGAACAATGGGTTTCGAAAACTTGAATCTACCCTCTATAAGTGCCTGTTATTGTCAAAATCGAAGAAAAATTGTTTCCATGCTCAATTTTGACTTGAAAAAGTCCAAAAAATTAGCTTTTTTTCTTGTTTTAGAAAATCTACCACAACTTTGCAAATATAGCGAAAAATACCAATGTTTTAAGGTTCTTTTTTCGCGCACTACATACCTAAAAACTATGCCAATTTTCAAAACAATAGGTCGAATCGTTTCTTGTGACCGAGTCATCAAACTTTTAGAAAAATTGAAGGAACACGTTTATTGATCCTTAATGACCAATTAACTAATGGTGTTAAAAATTAATTAAAAAGTTTTTCTTTTTTTTCTCTTAAATTTGCATTTAATAAACGTTTATGACAATAACAGGCACTTATAGAGAGTAGATTCAAATTTCCGAAACCCACCGTTCACTCGCTGTGGAATCATTAGTTCCAGAGATATTGAAGATTAAAAAAAAAAGACGAATTTTTGTTCAATCGCCGATATCTCAGCGAAAAATGGTCGTAGAACAAAAATAAAAAGAGCAACTTGAAGCCAAAGAATTCAGCTAAACGATTCATAGATTGGTGAAGTTTGGAAAAAAATTTTGGAGCCCATCGACTGTTTTGAAAAAAGCAAAATTTTCGAGAAAATTTTTACCGTGATATTTCTTTCAACTGCATCGAGGGTGATGCCCATAAAAAAATTTTGACTCAAGATTCCAAAAGTAGAAGATTCAAGCTTCAAAATGCTTTTTTTGAAAAATTTTTACGACCAAAATTAACAAAGTTACAGCCTTTGGGAAATCGCTGAAAAATTTCGAAAATTTTGCTGTTCCTTTAATTTTTTGACTGAGTGTATGTTTCTGTTTTTACATTCTTATATGATTAATTGAAATTTATACTCCTCAAATATACAAACTTCCATGATTGTTCAACTTTACTTAACTTATTAGAGGTAAAGAAAACTCTTGATACCAAAATTCAAAAATTCATATTTTTGACAAAAAACATCTTTATGAAAATTTCGGGATCTTTTAAGATCAGTACAAGTTATTATATTTAAAAAATTGAACCAAAAAGCGTAGCCGTAGCCCCGAAGTATACTCTTTAAGAAGAACCCCGAACGATTTTTTCGTAACTACAAGAGTTTTCGAGATATTTAAAAAACAAACTTAAAAAATCGGTGGAATTTCAACTTTTGCATTATTATCGAAAAAAAAAAAATTGCAATTTTTTTTTCTTCGGTAGAATTTCGTTTCATGATAACAGAAAACTTCTGACCGAATTACATCGAGATTGGAAGAAGGTCGATTCCAACTATCGGTCGATTTCACGTGGAACGACTCACACGGATATACATATACGTGTATGTATTTGAAATTGAGGTACCTCCACCGGAACAAAGATACGAAGGTACCAAGTACCCTTGTCTGTTGACTGTTTCTCGTTTCGGTAGTTATATACATGTGCTTCTCGATTTACACGGAGAGTGCAGCAGAAGTGGGAGAGTGTACGACGTATATGCATTCCACATAGTATACGTACATAGATATATGACAAAGAGGACCGTTCGATAGAGGCTTTGGTAGTCATGGTTACGGCAAACAACTTGCCATCGACCATGTTCGTCATGTTGGCTCCTCGTCCGTCGATGCCACGGTTTGGTTATGTCACAGAGTTGGTAAACTCTCCGTTGGATGTTTGCGTGTGTATTACCAACTAACGATCCCTTGGTACCTTCTGACGTTCTAACTCAGCATTCTATAATGTCGTCGTAGTCATCTCGATCGGATCCCGAGGTTTTGCATCTCCACTGCGGTACAATATTATCCCGGTGAACAAACCCGGGAATTCCCCCGCGCGTCATGAGTGTCCTTCCATTGGGTCCTTCGGACGTTGGCAAAGCCTCGAGCAAACCTCGGGACATTCTTGGTACCGTCAATATTCCCTTTGGATATAGACTGAGTCAACCGGGACAGACTCGTGGCATCGTTAATTCGTCTCGTGTCAAGCAATCACGTTTGCCGGATACCGATAAATCGTCGTCGCATCCTCCGAAATATACGTCGAGCAACGTTGAGGAAGTGAAGCCGAGCGACGAGTATCCGTCGAAGAGCAGCGAGAAGGAGACAATTGCAAAAGTATCGGCGAAAAATGGGGGTAATTATTGCGAATCAGGGCTCCAGCAGGAAATCGCTTGAATTTTTTTTTTACTGGTCAATGTCGACTTGGAGAATATGTAGTTACCAATTTCAAGTGGGGCGAGGGGCAGAGGGAGGGGTAAAAAAAATTTCTTTCCCCCGACGCTCGAATTTTTTTTTGCTGGTAAATGTCGACTTAGAAAATGTGTAATGACCGATTTCAAGTGGAGGGCGGGGCAGAGGGAGGGGGAGGGCAGGGGGGTGGTAAAAAAAAGTCTTTCTCTCGACGCTTGAATTTGTTCTACTGGTCAATGTCGACTTGAAGAATGTGTATATATGGGTCATTCCACCAATTCTCGACTAAAGTTGTGCCGGGTGGTCTAAATTCTGGATAACAAAAATTTTTATTGAAAAGTACATAACAAAGAGAGCTTTCATGATTTTTTTCAATTTTCTTCGTCCAACCCTTTCGAAGATACGGTAGATCGAAAATTGCAAGATTTGCAATTATTGACTTTAGCTATTAAAAATATCAATCCCTTGTAAAATTTCTAAAAATATATTAAATATTGGTTTTTGTGTAGAAAAAGCTCAGCTTTCTGAAAAAAATATTTTCAATTTCCTCCAGTATCAGAAAAACCCCAAAAAATGAGGTCAAAAGTAAAATACGCTTTTTCGACCAATGTATCATTTTTAATATTTTTTTAAATATTTTTTTCGAAAAGCTGAGACTTTTGTACATGGGAAAGGTATGTTTTGATTTTGGGAATATTCAAAAATAAACGATAGCAAAATAAAGTTGAAATTTTTGTGATGAATTGCCGATAAGTATTGTGCTGCCGTCACGGTCGATACACGAACTATCGAATCAAGTTTGAAAATTTCTGTACATAGCATTGTATTCAGCGATTATGTAGTGAATATATATGTTCAAAGTGTGAAGTGGGTAAGAAATTAAAATTATTATACAAAAGTGATATGAGAAGGATCAAATCTTTATTATTTGTACTGTTCTTATCACTGTTGACAGAGAAACATTTTTTACAATAGCAGAACTTTTATCAGCCTTGGCATTGTATGATTGGGCACGTGAGTCATTTAAAAATATCGATTTCACTTTCATTTCAAATGAGAAATACGAAGTACGCGCAGCACAGCTAAAGTCAAGATTTGCTAATGCTGCGGCTGTAAAAAAGACGCAATCTATGCATTGTATTATCCCTGATGCCGAGAATCATGGTTCTGCTATTGTTAGAAATGTTGCTCTGTCAACAGTGACAAGAAGAGTACAAATAATAAAGATTTGATCCTTGTCATATCGCTTTTGTATAATAATTTTAATTACTTACCCACTTCACACTTTGAACATATATATTCACTACATAATCGCTGAATATAATGATATATACAGAAATTTTCAAACTTGATTCGATAGTTCGTGTATCGACCGTGACGGCAGCACAATACTTATTGGCAATTCATCACAAAAGTTTCAACTTTATTTTGCTATGGTTTATTTTTGAATATTTCCAAAATCAAAATATACTTTTCCCATATAAAAAGTCTCAGCTTTTCGAAAAAACAATTTAAAAAAATATTAAAAATGAAACATTGGTCGAAAAAACGTATTTTATTTTTTGACCTCATTTTTCGGAGTTTTCCTGATACCGGGGGAAATTAAAAATATTTTTTTTCAGAAAGCTGAGCTTTTTTTACACAAAAACCAATATTTAATATATTTTTAGAAATTTTACAAGGGATTGATATTTTTAATATCTAAAGTCAATAATTGCAAATCTTGCAATTTTCGATCCTCTGTATCTTCAAAAAGGGTGGACAAAAAAAATTGAAAAAAATCATGGAAGCTCTCTTTGTTATGAACTTTTCAATAAAAATTTTGGTTATCCAGAATTCAGACCCCCCCGGCACAACTTTAGTCAAGAATTGGTGGAATGACCCATATATATGTATGTGTATATGGGGCATTCCAAGTGAAAACGTAGGGTCATTCCCCCTGAGTGATCAGATCCTTGCATAACTTTTTTCTCGCATTGATTCCACTTCAAAAACATCCTAATTTTTTTAAAAATGAATAAAAATAAAACACATCTTGGCAAATTTTGATATTTAGTATATTTTCCAAGACACGTTTTATTTTTATTTTATTTTTTTAATCATGTAAGGGGTATTAGGAATCAATTTTTTCATTTTATTTTAAAAACTGAAAAAAAAGTTGATCATAAAAAAAACATATGCGACAGCCGCATCCCACTTTCTCATCATGATAGATATTACTTATTTATGACCCAGAATCTGTAGAAAAAATTGCAGAATTGGAAAATTGGTATTTTTTCAGTTATCCCTTTTTATTACAGTATTTTATTGAAAAAAAAAAATTTTCTCATTTATTTGGAAAAATATGCAAAATACCAAAATTTGTTAAATTATATTTCATTTTTATTTTATTTTTTTACTTATGTAAGAGGTATTAAGAATCAATTTTTTTATTTTATTTTAGAAATTGAAAAAAAGAAAATTATTCAAAAAAATATGAGGTAGCCGTGGCTCACTATCTAATTATGATAGAAATTACTTATTTTTTACCCAAAATCTGTGGAAAAAATTGCAGAGTTTCAAAAATGGTGTTTTTTCAGTAATTCGTCTTTTACACAAAAATGATCGTCGCGCCACCTGAAGTAGTGACCAGAAAAATCTATTAAAAAATTAGGCTGTTTTTGAAGTGGAATCAATGCGAAAAAAAAGTTATGCAACGATCTGATGACCCGAGGGAAATGACCTCACGATTCGCAATAAATTTTTTGAAAATTTTGAAAAAACAATTTTTTACCCCTCTCCCTGCCCCTCCCCCCACTTGGAATCGGTAATTACACATTCTCTAGATCGATGTTGACTAGTAAAAAAAAAATCAATCGATTTCCAGCTAGAGCCCTGATTCGCAATAATTACCAAAATGGGCTGGAAGCAACGACGAGGACGAAAGAATCGACGGAAAAGGAAGCGGGAAAATCTGTGCCCGCGAAAGTTTCGCTGAATGGAGAAAAAGGACGAGCGGCGCGTCAAGGATTTCATTCGAAGGAGGAAAAACGAATCTCGATACTTCCGGGCAATACGAGCCCCTCCAATGATGAGGAAATGGCTAAAGATGAACGCGAGAACAATAGTTTTTTACGGACGTTTCATTTCGTCGAGAGAACGAACAAGAGAATACTGAGCAAAAAGTTTCGCAATCTTTTCGACGAGGGTGAGATTCTTGATGTCATATTACGAAGCAAATTCGTGTTTTGTTATTGATCACTGAAGTATGGGCAATTTGATCGATTATCGGATTTTGCTGGTGTCGATGGATTCAGAGATGTGATCGTTTGGAACTTAGAAAAAAAATTTGATTTTGTAATGCTTCGGAATTAGCTATGATTTTCATAACATGTTTTTTATTGATGATCAAATAATTAGGAACAAGAGATGTTCTAGACTAGAGCTATTGCTATTGATAATATAGTTGTTGACTATCATGATTTTAACTTTATAAATTTTGAAAATTCATAAAGTCAAAATCATGAATATGAAAATAATTATATTTTGAAATTTGCGGACTGCAGTTATAATTGCTGTATGACCAATTTTAAACAACGTGCCTAGAAAAATAGTTGTTGAGTAGAAGAAAATTTAAAAAAATTGTCCCTGGAAATTCCACACTGTAAAAGTGGGATTTCTAAAAGAAATATGAATTTACCAAAAGACATATGAATTTTTAGAGAAAGAATAAAATTTATTTTCTACGATAATCTTTAACGATAACGATAATTTCTGGACACTAGAGCGAGAATATTAACCCTCCGTAATCCGTGGTCACACTTATCTGGGTTGATTTGACCTTCTCCATTGTTGAACAAGTAGTGTGACCAAACTATCGATTGGAAAAATATCAAAAATTACAGAACATCCTTCAAACATTCTAGTTAATGTATTAAAAATTGTTTATAAAAATAAAAATGACTATACAATTTGAAAAAATTTATAAAAAAGAAAAGTAGTCGTGGGGTCGTTTTGATCCAGTGTGACCAGAGAAGGTAAAATACGTCTGGGAGTCAGTGATCGGCAGTATCGATTTTTTCGTCAACGATATTGATTTTATTAATAATTTTTTCGAAAAATTAATAATTAGTCAAAAAATATTACTAATTTTCTAAAAAATTATTAATTAGTAAGAAAATACTTCCAATTTTTCAAAAAAATTAATAATTAGTGACAAAATATTTCTAATTTTTTCAAAACAATTAGTAATTAGTGACAAAATATTTCTAATTTTTCTAAAAAATTAGTATTTAGTGTCAAAAAATTTTAATTTTTCTAAAAAATTAGTAGTTAGCGACAAAATATTTCTAATTTTTCTAAAAAAATTAGTAATTATATATATATGATTCTCATACATATTTGAAAGTATTTATGAAAACAAGTGCTTATGCATAAACAAAATAGATTTTCCCTTGCCGGAAAAAATTCGAATCTTCATAACCCCTAACTTTTTTCAAGTGCATAGTAGTAGGCGATAGCGTAATAGGTAGCGTGTTAGGTAGTTAGGTACGATAGTTATGATGGTAGGCAGGGTCAAGGGTTCGATTCCCAGTCGGGCAGAGAAATTAGAACGCAGATTTTTCATTTTTTCGATTTATCTCTGTTTGGGGCCGCTAAACTATGCATATTAAATTATTTTGCAAGGGTTTCATATTTTTTATAACATGTTTGGCAACAATTAATTAACACGCATTTTATTGAATCAATCATGTTTCCTGTTGATTGCACTAATTACCGGTTGGATACAACTCTATTTCAGTTAATGCAAAATAACATTCTATTGAACCAACAATTTTGTGTATTGGTTGGACTAATTGCATGTTAGATGCGACTTGACTCAGTCAACTCAAATAGCTTTTCATTGAATCAACGATTTCATTCATTGGTTGGACTAATTGCCGGTTAGATGCAACTCTACTTCAGTTGGTTCAAAATAGCTTTTGTTAAACCAACAATTTTTCGTACTTTCAAGCAAACAAAATATTCAGTTCGGCATACTGCACACTCTCTTGCTAGGCCATGTCCGCCGCATTTAGTCCAGCTAACAAAATTTTCAATGATTCAACAAATTCATTTTCTCAGTGTAAACGAATCAATATTTCTGTGCCACGTTACTTTCCGATAATCGGTAGAATTGCCAAAGTGCAATATCGATAAGCTGTCATTAAGGGGAGGCTAAATACCGACATTAGCACCTCGAAAATGGATTCCAAACTTGCTCTAGCACGAATGGATGAAAATCAATAAAATTTTGACAGTATCATCAGAATTATGGCACAAATGGAGCCCCACTAAAAAATTTTCGGAAAACGAAAGAAAAAATTACAGATCCGATTATCATCAAAAATCTGTAATTGAAAATATTAAATTATAATGTTTTTACGGCATTTCGGCTAAAACCAAGAGTGGGGCTCCATAACCAACACCGAAGTACGAATATCGATACGTCTTTGACATTATTTTATGAAAAAACCGCGACGTAAGTTTGGAATCCAAATCACGAGATAAATGTTGATAAATTTCGTTTTTTATCGAAAAAAATGGTGAAATTAAGTTCACAGAAATCCGAAAAAGGGCAGCCCCATGTGGAATTTCTATGAAATAAACATTACTTTCATCCGAATTATTTCCAAACTGTCTAACAAGTCAGTGGCAATTCACGAAAACGTTGATTTATGTCTCGCATTTGCATTTTGCAATTCATTCGTCATTAATTCATAAATTTAATTGATTTTCATACACCGGTATTGGAAAAAGTTTGGACAGCGATTTTAAGTCGATAATGTAGGGCTTCAGTAATAATGTCGATATTTAGCCTCGCCTTAAATATAATCGTTGAACGATCGAAGGTTTGCTGGAGTACGAGAAGAGCATCGACGCTCGAAGGGAGAAACTGCGGGAAATGATACTTGCCGAGGACAGAGCTGTAACGCGTGAAATCATCGAACAGGCGCAGCGCGGCGCTGAATTGCGTACGACCGAGACGCAGAAGCGGACGGAAGCTTTGCGGGAGCGTTTGGAGAAACAGCGTTTAGCGACGGTAACGGAGACGCGCATGCGTCAATATCTGACCCAGTGTCCGGAAGCGAGGAACAAATTAACGAGGAAAACGACTCTCGAGACGAAGTACTCGAATCTGGTGCAAATAGCGGAGAAGGAGGCAAAGCGTCAGGCGGATCGAGAAATCGATGTGCTCTGGTACGAATTGATGTTGAAGGAGATCGAGGCGAAGAAGTCGCGCGAATTGGAGGAGGAGAGGAGACGAGTGATGGCGGGAAAGTCGATAGTGACGACGTTGGACAAACAGATAGCCGGAAAATTAGCTCTCGGCGAGGAGGAGAGAAGAATCAAGGAGGAGGAGCGCGAACATTTGGCGAAATTGTTGGAGAGCGTTAGAAAGGAAGAGTCTTCGAATCCAGCGAGAGAGCGTGAAAAGCGATCGAAATTGAGACGAGATCTCGAGGAACAGTTATTGACGGCGAAGCGATATCTCGTTGAGAGAGCGCGCGAGAAAGAGGCTGCGGAAAGAGCATTTCGCGTTCTCACCGAAGCGGAATTATCGCGCGAAAGAGCCGAAACGAGAGAGTCGACGTCGCGTTTGCGGGCCGAAATCGTCGCTTACATGACGAGCATCGAGGAACTCCGTCAGGAGGAAGCGCGGAGGAACGCCGAGATCGAGAGGATCGTCGCTTCTTCGGCGAGAGAAATCGAGGCTCAGCGCGATCAGGCGTGGAATAAGTCTCGAGACGAACGCGAGCGTTCCTTGCGCGAACTTCTCGACGGACGGGAGCGACAGTTGCGATCGAAGAGAGCGACGATCGAGGAGGAAAATAGACGCTCGGCAATGGAGGATGAATTGCGAAGAAAGGAAACGGAAGCGGAGGCTGAGCTTGAAATCGCGGCGGAAACGAGAAGGAGAGAGAACGCTCGGCGTTACGGTCAAGAATTGAAAGCTCAGCTGAAATACGACGAAGAACGGCGACGTCGGGAGTGCGAGGAAAATGAGAAAATTCAACGTGAGGATCGGGAACGGGACAGAGAGTATGAAAAGCTCACGGAGCAACTGCTGAATGCACCAGAAATCATTACGCCTCATGCATTCAAAGTAATGCTGAAAGAATGCGCGGAACGTCGTCGTGAGGCCGAACAAAAAGGTCTTTGTTATTGTCCTCGGTAGAAGACCACGGACGCAAAACCAACAAGCGACATCCTTCAGGCTCTTCGCTACCTCTAATTTACCCCGAGTCACCGACTCAATGTATGGGGCGTTCCGCGTCAAATCGGACACCATTTAGCTTATGCATATGCGATTTTTTTGAAAATTTTGTATGTTTCAGTATTGGTTGAAAGAGGCCTCCGTCATTTTTTTCAATTTTTTTTGTCGAGCCGCTTTTAAGATATTGATTTTTCAAAAATTACGTAATTTTTTTTTTAAACGTCCATAACTCTGCAAAAAATGGGTCAGGTAGAACGTTTTTTTTTCAAAATTTTTGTTTTTGAACGTACTTTTGATAAGAAATATTGAAAAAAAAATCAAACCGTATTTTTATGAGACTTTCAAGTTTTAAATATAAATTGTTGATTTACAAAAAACACGATTTTCTCGAAATTTTTTTGTTGAGAACTGTCATTCACTTTACAACTTTTAAGTCTGAGTAGATAATGGGATAACCGATGATGGGATCTAATTTTTGCGATTTTTCAGTTTTCATATTTTAATTATCCGTATTGTAAAATATCGGTAAAAAATCTATAAATAGGAGCTACTATTAATAATTATCTGACAGAGTGATTATTGATTAGTTCACAGATTGATTTCAGGAAAAATATACGGACGAAATAAAGTAGGGGGAAGTCCCCCAGTACCGGACACTTAAGGAGGTTCACCAGAGATATAAAAATGTAGAAAAAAATCTGATTTTTTTTTACGTAATCCTCTCTTCTACAGAAGTATGCTTGAATTATTTCAGAATTTTCGTCTACGTGGTTTGAATGTAATTAAATAATCTTCCTTGGCCTTTTTAACATGGCATCTTATGGCATAGGCGCAATGTGGGAACGTAAATAATTAATAACTCGGAAAAAAATGTAGAGAAAATTCTGAAAAAAATTGTACTACTACTTTATAGTTCAAGGAAGCGCTATGACAAAAATCAGACAAGGGTCATCAACTTTGTTTATAAATGCGATTGAATAAAAGATCGGAATTTGTGAATAGAGCGTCATAGCGTGGTAGAGGGGGAAAAAGAGCGGCAACGCTGTAAGCACGGAGTTCACAGGTTCGGCGGCGCGCGCGATTCAAATTTTCTTTGGTGGACACAGACTCATTAATTAAAGTTCGAGTTGTCAGCACAGGATAAGAATGTCTATAAATGAAGTAGCTAATTAATGAAAGTAGTATAATTGAATACTTACTGAATGTAATCGTATACTACAATATTTTGCTCGAATTCCGGGTGAGGAAAATAAGTGATTACGGTGAAATCCATTTTTTCATTTTATTTTCCATACAAATACAAATTGTATGTGAGAGATATAAAAAGAAAGAAGAATGTTAAGAAAAAATAGAAAAATGAGTAATGTGACATACAGGCGGTTATAAATTAGTAAAAAATGTATTCAACTATATTGTATAACAGCATAGAATATCTAGTTATATATAGTGTATAATAAATCAGATGTGGCCAGAAAATTGACATGAATACAAAAAATCAGCAGCTATTTCTTATCATTTATTCATTGAAGAATGCACTTTTGCTTGCATATATACAGTATTTCACTGAAGCATTGTCTTCATATTTTAATGACTCAGCGTTGTTTTCGCGAGTTTTAATTTACAATTAGTTTTCAGTTTGGGTTTCAGTTGGAACCTCCCAAAATTGATCGTTGATTTGACATAGTTTTTCATCTTCATTATAGCTTAGTTTAGGGATTGATTCAAGTTCAGTTCAAGTACACGAGAGTCATTCGATCTTTCTGATCTTTCTGACTCTCCCATACTCAATTGCACTTGACCTTTCTTCCGGTGTAAACTAAACTTATCAATTAATGAAGTTGAAATAACCCATGTACTTACAATAATTTTTGCAAATTTTCGACGTTCTCGATGGTAAGAGATCGCTCAAGCCTCGCACTATCCATGCAACTTTGCTTCGCCACATGTTCTATCGCAGGCCCTATTTCTCTTTCGTGCGACTTGAATGTATCTCTTGACATGCCGGGTACGTTGATGGTGTGGAGAAAATTGTTGACGTGCGTGTGTCCTTGTCCAGTATGCAAAGCCCCTGCAAATTGAATAAAAAAGTTTGTAATATAACAATTTCAATATTAATACGAGTTTTCGTCACTGGGAATAAAAGTCTGATGGCTGCGCAGTGACCGAAAGAGAATATACCAGCATTATTATGTCAATTTTTGTATCCAACCCTCCATCGGTGAGAGCAAAACTATAAATTTTCATATTAACAGCAGTCGAATGGCTACGCAGTGACCAAAAGACAATTGACTAGCATTATTATGTCAATTTTTGTATCCAACCCTCCATCGGTGAGAGCGAAAGCATAAATTTTCATATTAACAGCAGTCGAATGGCTACGCAGTGATCGAAATACAATATACCAACATTATCATGTTAATTCTTTTAACCAACCCTCCAGCAATGACAGCAAAAGCATACATTTTCATATTGACAGCAGTTGAATGGCTGCGCAGTGATCGAAACATAATATACCAGCATTTTTGTAAACTTTTGATTCTACCGATGGGTACAAAAAGCAGCCTCAAGTATGCAGTTGCTTTCTATAAAGTTAAATTTTAACGGAATCAACAAGTGCATATGCTATCGATATAGATCATTTTCTTTGGACCGCTGAGAAACAAATACATTCCATCGATAAGAAAAAAATACAAAAAATTCTATACGTTGACATACTGTTTGCGCACTGAGCAAAAAATGTTATTTACGAATAAAAAGCTTATTTTCTGAGGATAATAATAGGTTATGTTCGGTTTTGTTTAGAAAAATTTATAAAATTGTGCTCACCTAACCGCGACTTTGGAATTGATGTCGAACATCTTGCGACCACTCGTAGGATGCGAATGATATTTGCCGGTTGTCACGGTGTTTAGCAGCAGGCACTGTTGACATCGCACGTAAAATATCGATGCAAGTCCTTTCCTTGTTTCTTTTTCAATATCACACAGTGATAATTTTTCCTCGCAAATAGTACAGCACTTCATCTGAATTGCTAAATGGCCTATATCGACGATACGGCATCCTACGTCGGAGTTCTCGTACTCAGAAGATACTGATGTATTCCCGGGTATTTCTTGAGGCAATTTATCACGGCACTTTTTCCTGTTTTTCCCATTTTCTACACGTTTTAACATATGTTCATAATTCTTTTTGCTTATTAATTTGCCTCTCCACCTGTACTGTTGATTTGGCATGATTGCGTAGACTGCTTGAGTAAAGAGTTTCAGCTGGTTGGAGTCGCCATGACACTTCATGGATACCAACCGCAAAAATTTACACCTTGTTGCCGCACTTCGCCGCAAATTATAAGAATTATAAAATTGTATTTTTTGGTGTTTTCAGCCTCACAGAATATTTTTAATAAATCATAAACTCTACAAAAGGGAACTTTAGCCATTCTGCTGTACATTATCTCTCAAAATTCGGCAATTTTCCGTTTCGAGATAAGTCATTTCGGCGGTTGGCTACACTTCGCGAAGCCCGTGTATAAGCATAGGGTTTCCGCCCAGCCCCCTCATCTCCCGCAAACACTAGTGAACCTCCTTAAGGTTATTCATTAATAAAACTATTATATATATGAGAACTTCGATTTTTTATATTTTTTCCACAAACTTTGGAGTATTCCTTGGTGTGTTAATGATAGTACAGATTTGAAAAAAAAGGAAAACTAAGAAAATGATATTTTTGAATTTAATAGTTAAAATGGTCGAGTCCGAAAAGTGGCACCTAGTACCGGACACTATGAATATTATTTGAAAAAATGGATAAAAAATTGTTAAATTTAGCAATGATCGCAAATATATTCATCGGGACACTCCGAAATATCCGCGCACGCCTTATGAGCCCATTGCTTACAATCGCCGCACTGGATCCAGTCATTATTGTCATCGAGGCTTTTTTCATATTGTCCTCGGGCCATTTTCCTTTCGTCATTATTTTTAACTGATTTGTTATAGTGAAATACCACCACAACAAGAACAACATGTTTTACATAAATATTCCAATAACGAAAAAAATGGCGTCCGGTACTGGAGAAAAATCGAGTGTCTGGTACCAGGGATTCAGCATGCAAGATTAAATAACAAAATGCGTTACCATTTCACAAACATTTTTAAATTTAACCTTCATTATTTGAAAGAATACCTACACCGAAAAAAAGTTTTAGTAATATCAACTGCCCAGCTGCGATCATGGAAAATTCGTTTGAATCAATCGTCATATATTTGATTTGATTACCTCGTTGTTGAAATAATAAAACTGGTGTCTGTGTTTCGAATGTATACTGCATTCACCGCAATTACAACATTGGATCAAAATGATTTCAAACGAGATTGATTCAACAACTTGTTTTCTCATTCAATCGAATATTTAGTCATTTACTGGAAGTAAATAAAATTGTTTTAACTGTATGTTTCGTCGCATCAACAAAATCTAGTTTTAACTTGAGCTATTCATCCAGTTAAAAAGAATAGTAAATGCTTTCAAGTCGATCAAATTGTTTGATAAATTTGACTAAATATTTCAATGCGGCCCCAACACATTTAGTCGGCCACGATCTTGGCACTTCGCCCGAGATCCGCCAGGTGGCGACGACTGGCGCGCGCTCTCGCGCCACCCGAGTCGAAATTTTTAGCCTCCCTTGAATGCCCGTAGGTCTCATTTCCTTTGTAATGTACAAGCCGCCGGCCTCCGTTGGACCTACGGAACCCCATTTGTCGAATCCGGTGCCTCCGAGAGGCCTCCGTTCGATTCCACTCAACCTCGGGCAGGCCTCCTAGGCCTCTTTTCGATCTAACGTATCAGTGATACAGGCCTCCGTAACCTCCTTTCGATTCCAAGTCGTTGTCTCCATCGTTTTTTGGTCCAAAACCCTCGGTTCAGCCTCAGAGGCCTCATCGGTAACCCATTGTGTGTTGATGCTCGTAGTGTTTTTGTGGCATTGCCGCAAAGGCGACAAAGTGATGTTGTGCGTCGTTCACTAGCGTGCGAATTCTGTGTCTGTGTGTATGTGCCTTCGCCCTTTTCTTTCTGTGTGAGTGCGCGTCTCTGCTTGCTTGAGCACGTTACGACTTCCCGCCATCCCGGCACCAGTCTCGTGTAGTCTCTTGTCTCGAGCGCACGTATAGTTTTTCATATTTTTTCATGTTCGATTGGATATTTTATAGTTGAGGATAATCAATCGTTGATAATTAGAAAAAACAATTCGACGATGAGCACGAAAGTGAAGAGACTTGTGCGCCCTTGTGGTTTATCAAAACCCAGAAAAAGATCCAAAGAAAAAAGGTGGTCGAGACTCGAAAACTTGTATGACGCTTTGGAACTTATTCAAATTCCGAAAAATCATTGCGTTGTCTGTGATCGAACGAGAATCACGTGGGTGGACTCGTAGACGAACAAGCGTTCCTGCTACTACGTCATTGTTGAATAATTGGTAAGAAAAAAGTCGAAACGCCGGTAGTCAACTTAAGTAAACCTAGCAAACTGAACCCTTGTGAACACCTGGTGGATTATATATTTCAGATAATCGTGACGAGCTGTGAAAAATATCTCCCGCCAATGCGTCTACGGGCGAGATAGCGGGTCCGCAAGCGAAAATTTTCACCACTGCAATCATCAATGAAAAAAAAGATGGAAGGTGTGCAAAAAGCCGAAAAAGTGGCTTGTATTGCTGCGTGGATGGTACTTGCAGAGGAAACTTCAAAGGATCGTCGGGTATGGGAAGACGTGCAATCTTCTGATGCATACTTCCCCGTTCAACAACCGTTCGACACTAGTGCGAGAAGAGGAGGCAAGTAGTACACCTGACGAGGTGGAAAAGAAAAAATATATTTAAAAAAAAATTAATATGTTGTTACGTTCAAATATATATTTAAGAGATATTATAAATTGCAATTCCTAGTAAGCCTTATCGCATTAATTATAGTTGATACGAAAAAAAAAAAAATTGGTTTTCTTTCTGTCCATTTTCAGTAAGTTTAATTTGTAATAATGTTGAACGTGGATATAACATAAATAAATGATACTATCCCTACATATGTGAAACATTCATGTATATGTATATATTCCCGTTACTTATCCCTACTCCGTGTACCATTGGTCAGAGGGTCTGAGGCCCTGGAGGGTCTACGGTACATTCGCAGCAGGCCGAAAGGAGGGCCAGGAGGATTTGCGAGAGAGCTGCAATAGGCCTAAAGGAGGCCCAGGAGGTTTTGGGTGAGAGCTGGAATAGGCCTAAAGGAGGCCTAGGAGGTTTTGAGGAAGAGCTGGAAGAGGCTCAAGCGAGGTTCCGGAGGCCTTGCGGCAGGGCTAAAATAGGCCCAAGCGAGGTTTCGGAGGTTCTATTCGTACCCTCATGGGCCTCCTTTGGGGAAAAAGTCTACTTTCGAGACTTTTTGAGGCTTTACCGAGGCCCTGACATATCCCTCTTCTATACGCTGTACCCTCGCTTCGATGCCCGATACTCCCCTAATCTTGTGACGAAGCCTCGGGTGTTGAAGGGAGGTCAAAAATTTCGACTCGGGCAGCGAGACAGTCACCGAGCACCAATAAGGTAAGTGTACCGAATATTACGCTAGTACCGAATACTGTTCATCCAGTCTATTTCTTATCAGAATAAATTCAGTTTACGTTCAATAAATGTAATGTATTTTTTTAAATAATCTTCATTTAACGTATTGTCACTCGAAATAAATATCGAGTATGAGTGAATTGTATTCATCTCATATTTCCCATAGTTCATGACAAGCTACCGAGCGAGATAAAAAAACGGTCGTTGCCTTATCGATTTGGTTAAGGAAGTGGACTTGCGAAAAAGCATAGTTCATGATAAAAAAAGCATCGAATCAGTCGAAATAAGTTTCAATGTATTATAAACGAGTCATTAAAGTAGTAGAGTGCGGAAATAGACGAGCAAGTTAAATATTTGGCCGAAAATACATACCCCATAATTCGGTACATAGTGAGAATCGTGTGCACCGAATACTGTGGCCCATGTATAACCTCCCTTCGGACGTCAAACGAGTACAACAATATTCGGGACATGCATACGCCAGTAATAGGGCCGTTTGTTCTACGAATGACAAACGAATGTCAAACGCATGTTAAAGTGTACAACAGTATTCGGGCCATGCATACCCCAGTAATAGGGACATCTGTTAAAAGTGTAGAATAGTATTTGGGACATTTGCACATGTACGCATTTTCAAAATTACAATTAAATAATATAAGTAATAACAAAAATAAGGTGGGCATTCGTTAACTCAGATTGCACGCTTTCCAACAATACTACTACTTTTTACCCCGAGACAATTTTAAATAAAGATTTTCCTCTGTTAATGGCGAGCGAAGCTTAGGTCCCCAGTATTCGGGACACTTACCTTAAGTACCAGTGTATAACCAGCATCGCAGTCCTCAATTAACTTTAGATTGATGGAACATTATCCGCGCTCTGTGATCCCGCAGTTCTATGGACTAAAGACTACGTATTTGAATGAGATCACCATTGCACTTTGGTGGCACTCGTGCTCTGTATGGGCGCAAGGATAAATAAGTTAAATTTTCACTTAACTGTTTAATCTCACGACTAATTAGTTAAGTAAAAGCCCTCGTAGCTTAAAAAAATATTGCAGATCATCAAATGTTTTGTTGATTCAATTGACATTTTCTAGCTTTATATTATTGAATGCATTTTTTTCCAGTGAACAACATCTGAATTGCATAGAAAATATAAACTGTTCATTCAACTAAACCATTTGGTAATGCAATCGCATATTGAGTGCATTTTACCAAATATAGAATCAAAACAATGTAATTTTCAATTGAACGGATTCTCTACTCTGTTGGGTCAAGGATATATGTATTCATGGGAATGCAATTTTTGTTTCCATTTTGATAAACGTTTTGAGTTAACTGAATTACACATTTCGTTCGCCACCCGTAACCACCGGGTTTAGTTGATTCAAGCCAAATTTTTTTCACTTTACCAAACCTTTTTCTCGGTGTACCAAAAAGCATCCCAAGCTAAAAAACGGAGCCGCAAAACCCCTATTTTTTAAACAATGAATGTGTGAAAATTACGGCTGACACGAAATATTAATCGGCTCCAACGATGATCAACTCTCGACAACGCGCGCATGCGCACTGCAGCTAGCTCTCTAGCGCCACCGTTACTACTGTGGCCACTGTTCGAACTATGCACGAGAACTATTGTCGTTGCTCTCTAGTTTGGTTTATATCAACAGTGTCCGGTACTAGGTGCAGTCCGGCGTTAGGACACTTCCCCCTAGTTATAATGCTTGCTAAAGTGTTTTTAATGAAATAAGATTTGTCCTTTAGATATCGACTGAAAAATTATCAAATAATAATTAATGCACTTGTCATATATTTTGCGGTATATTCAAATAAGAATTATGGGTCGATGTTCATTAAATGATTAAGATATAACTATTTTAATTCATAAATGACAATGTCCGTTGGCAGTGAGCCTGAAAAAAAGATTAATATTATTTTCCAACGCGGATAACTAAAATATGAAAATTGAAAAACCGAAAAAATAGATCCCATTGTTATTCCATTATCTACTTAGGCTTAAAAGTTGTGGAATGAATGACAGTTCTTTCCAAAAAAAAAATCAAGAAACTAGATCAGTATGCGTTTTTTGTAAATCAACTATTTACATTTAAAACTTGAAAGTCTTACAGAAATACGCTTTGAATTTCAATATTTTTTATAAAAACGACGTTAAAAAACAAAATTTTTGGAAAAAGTCCCATTTAGCCTATTGTTTGTGAAGTTATGGAAGTTAAAAAAAAAGTAACGTAATTTTTTAAAAATCTTGAAAACGGTCCGACAAAAAAAAATTGAAAAAAATCTTGGAGGCCTCTTTCAATCAATACTAAAACACAAAAAATTTGCAAGAATTCGGAGATGGAAAAGCTAAATGGTTTCCGATTTGACGTGGAACGCCCCGTATATATATAATTTTTTTCTCTTTGTTTATCATTAATTTCAACGTCGGTGCGAATTGGAGCTGCAGGAAGCGAGGCCAAGAGACGTTTCACCTCCTCCGTCTCTCGCCATTTTTCCGGTGAAGCACGCGAGAATCGCGTCTGCAATTTTTTAAAAACCGTGAACCACGATGAATATCCCCGATGCAAACAATCTTTTGTGCTAAATCACACTCGTCGTCGGGCCCAATTTTTGTTTCGCGGCAAAATACGAGGCCCATTGTAACAATCTACACGGTCGTTGCATTTTCCTGCAGTTAACGTGTCTGGCATCTTTCAACAAAAGTCTGCGCAGTTTTTTTCCCATTTTTTTTACAAGGTTTTCGTGATATTACATTGTTCGCTAGTTTACGCAATGTTCAACGTCTGATGAGCAGGTTTCGCGGAAACTGGCGCAATGTTGAATCTCTGCCTTTCGGCGTTCCACGAGAAAATAGCCGAGAAAAATGTTTCATCTTGCTTGGTTTTTCGGATTACTCGCTGGGAACAAAAAAATTATGCGACTATTCACATGACATACCCGTAGGGGAGGGTGGGGCACAATGGCCCCCCCTAAAAAATTTGGTAAAAAAAAATTGTTTTCTTGTCAAATTATCATAAATTTGATGTATTGATTCATTCTTAGGCCGATCCGCGATACCCGAGGCATAATCGACGACCCAAAAAAATTAGGTCAGTATTTTTTTTTCTATAAATTATGATGAATTTTGAGAAGGGAACTTGTTTTTAATTTTTTAGATGATGGATTATTCTGTTTTCTTTTGGAAATTTTTCAATTTTGTTAAAAATATTTTTTTTTCAATTTTTTTTTATGGTCCATTTTGCCCCGGATGTAGTGCATCAGTTTAAAAATGGATGAATACTTTAAGGGGGGAAATGCATAAAAATGGTCGAAAACGACGGACAATTGCGGGATTTTTTTCCAACGCAACAACACAACCAATCGTTTTGAAATTTTTAGGGTATTTTATTGTACATTAAAAAGCATGCATTTTTTTTTATCGACAATAAGTATTCATCAGCGGCCTGCAGCCAATTGTAGCTGAACGAATTTTCCCCGCGATGTCGAACTGCGGCAGTTGTAGTTTTTTTAAATCTGAAACAAAAAATTCAAAAACCATTACATTATTTATGAAAGTACGCTGTGAATAAACGAAGAAAAAGTTAAAAAAAATTAAATATCGTAATAATGGCGGCACACAGAGAAAAAAAACGAATTTTCACCGAAAAATTTTGTGCAAAAAATGATTGTTAAATTAATTTTTTATTGATTATGGAGGTTTATCGACGAGGGTTTGCAATTATATGTCTAAAAACCTTTATGTGCTTCTAATTATGTGCTTCAAAACCCCAAAATGATGGACAATCCAACAAAATTTGAAAACATTTTTTTTTTCAACAAAATTGAAAAAATTTTCAAAGAAAACAAAATGATCTATAATCTAAAAAATTAAAAAACAAAATTTTGGCTCTAAAAAAAATAAAAGTTGAAAAATGTATAAGTTATTTATTATTTAACGAATTTTCAATTGATTTCTATATTTTCTTATGTTAAACAAATATGAAATAACATCAACCCGATCAGGTTATCGTTCTTTTTGGCAGCTTCTCAGGTTATCATGGGTCGCTGAAGACCCGAGGCATGCTAGAACACGGAATTTGCAATGAAAAAATCTGATAAAATTCCCTTACTCTCTTGAATACTTCTACTTTAAGATGACAGACCATGAAGATTGCAAAAAAATTTAGACAAATATTTTGATTTTCGTCATAAACACCGCTCAAAAATTCAGGTATCGACAAAAAAAAGCTCGGGTCTCCAGCGACCCACCATAACAGAATCGAGTTAACTATGATTTATGATAATTGTTTAAAAAAGAAACAAAAATCAAATTTTCAAATGAAACATTAAATTACGTGAAGAATGTAATAAATAACTTTTCACAATAATCACAAATATATTCGTCGGAATAATCTTTGTCTACACCTGAAATCATGAGATCATCCCTTACAATGTTTACACTGAATCCATGATTTCTTAGATTTCGAATAAAGTTTTGAACAATTTTTTTGAAAATTCTTCTGAGTGATAAATTTTTTGTTTCTTGTGTATGAAATTTTTTTTTTTTTAGAGGTAGGCTGTCGTGCCCCGGCCTCCCCTATACATGTGGCATTCCACGGTATTTCGATCAAAATCTTACTTCGATGATTTCGATTTTCCTCAACATTTATTATATAAGTTTAAAACAAAAATGCCCAAATTTTTTCAGAATTTCTCGGTAACGCGTTTTTTGAATTTATTTTTTTTTTTTGAAAAAAATAGGACAACTTTGTAAAATCTGAAAAAAAATTCAGAAAAATCTACTAAAATATAAAAAAATTTTCGGGTTTCGTTCCGAAATGGAGATTTTAATACTCTATGAGTAAAATTCAAAAAATTGAGAGGAAAAAAATGTACTCATAGAGTATTAAAATCTCCATTTCGGAACCAAGCCCAAAAATGTTGTTATGTTTTATTAGATTATTCTGAATTTTTTCAGATTTTACAAAAAGCCCACTTAAAAAAAAAACCAAAGAACGCGTGACCAAAAAATTCTGAAAAATTTGAGGAATTTTTTTTTAATGTGTTCTTTTATATCAAAAATCAAGAGAAAAATCGAAATCATCAAAACAAGATTTTTTCGTGTCATTCCACGACATTCCGATCAAAATCTTGCCTTGATGATTTCGATTTTTCTCTAAATTTTTTATATAAAAAAACACATTGAAATACATTTTTCTAAATTATTTCAGAATTTTTTGGTCACGCGTTCTTTGGATTTTTTTTTTTTTTAAGAGATCTCGTTGTAAAATCTGAGAAAAATCAGAATAACCTAATAAAATATTTAAAAAAATTTGAGCTTTTTCCAAAAAGGAGATTTGAATACTCTATGAGTTAAATTTTTATTTTTTTATTTTTTGAATTTGACTCGTGGAGTATTGAAATCTCCGTTATGAAACAAAGCCCAAAAAATGTGTTATATTTTATTAGATTTTTCTGAATTTTTTCAGATTTTACAAAGTTGTCCCATTTTTTTTCAAAAAAAAAAGAACTCCAAAAAACGCGTGACCAAAAAATTCTGAAAAAATTTGGGATTTTTTTTCTCAATGTCCTTATTTATACAAAAAATTTAGAGGAAAATCGAAATCATCAAGGTAAGATTTTGATCGAAATACCTCGGAATGCCACACATACTTTTGTAAGAATGCGCGCTTTATCGCAGAGCGTCAGTCGAGATACGAGATTTTCATTCATTTTACCATAAAAAGAAGGGGAAACGCGCAATTTACAACGAGAATGTGCAATAAAAAGCTGATTTTACAAAATTTTCCGTGGTGAAATCACTCGTCTGGATTGAACCGTTGGTTGGGGAAAAAATAACGCAGCTATGGGGAAATTTCTAATTTCGACGCATTTTATGCATTTGCATTGCGCGATAAAAATAAACGTCGTGTAATTAGCCCTGCGAATCGTGAATATTTATGCGCGCTTACGAATGAAATTGCGAATGGAAATTCGAAAAGTGCGAGAGAGACAGACCGTTTGCGACACGGATGGTTAAGCTTCCAGCCGCAAAAACCGATATTCAAACGCGCCCCCTTAACATCGAGATAGTAATCGCGCTGTGTCACGTTGTAACGACTCTTGGTGAGACTTTCGCCGATGCTCTGCGTGCGGCATGCAATATCGAAACTTGGTCCATCGAAGGTGAGAAGGAAGAATTTCATCGCTTCGCGATTCGGTGCGTATCTACTTAACCGTATCTGTCTGGTGAGAACGAAACGTAATTGTCGGAAGAAGTGCATTCTAATTCGGATAGTTTCGGCAAGTTGTTAAGCACCAATGACAACGGCTCACCATTCCCGATGAAACTTTCGATAAGCGCTATTCGAGTTCTCCATTACCGATACTGTAATTGCTCGCTAAGCACGACGAAACTTTGAATTGAGCTGAATCACTCTCGGTGGATTCGTCCAACTCCATGTACTTTCATAAACGAATTTTCCACCGTGAACGTACACCAGAGATAGGCAAATATTTCATGGAATAAAATTCAATTACATATTATAGCACCGCCGATGTTTAATTGCCACTGTCTTTGATTATTCATTGCAATTACATTCTGCAATTAAAAAGTGCGACTTGATTACTCATCACTCGTGTGATTGATAATTGACTCCATTCCATTGAGAAGTATTTCTAGTATTTAATTACAATAGTAATTAAATTATAAATATAATTAAATTGTGAATGTAATTGAATCATAAATATAATTAAATTGCGAATGTAATTTGATTACAAATGAAATTAGATAACGAATGTAATTCTATTATAAATTAAATTTAATTATGAGTGTAATTAAATCGGTCCCGAGTCATTACATAATTTTAAGTGTATGAAATGCTTAAAATAATTTTTAATTTAATCTATCTCCATTAAAAACACTCGAAATAATTTTCAATCGAATGGATCTTAATTAAGGGGTTATACGCAATCAGGATTTTTAAATAATCGATTTTTTTTAAATTCCATTTTCATAATGTACACCCAGCAAACACGGTTTCAGAATAGTTACGAAAATGTTCTGTAACGGACGTTATATTGGATGTAACATTTATGTCACAAGCATCGTAAATGAAGCAGTGCTTGTTCAGAAATTTGTCGTTCCATTGGAACGTTATCGTTACGGAAAATTTACGAATAATATTTATGGCAAATACTCAACAAATAGATGTAACTGTTATGTAACAAACTCAGCGCAAAGATGTAACACACTCAACTCATATAGACGTAACACACTCAGCACATTGACGTAACAAACTCATCTCATAGCCATAAAGGTCAACATAACCTCGAAATTTTTTAAACACATTTTTTTCGAAGATAACTTGATAGAATAAAAACAGAAGAGTGGGGCGACCTGCGTAATTAATTTGTACAGGTGGCCTCACTATTTTTTTTTCATTCCATTAAGTGGTTTTCGAGAAGTAAGTGTTAAAAGTTTTAGCTCTATCTTTCTCGATCTCACGAGAGCGGAAACACGCGCGGGAAAGCTCATTGATGTAACTGTTACGTAACGAAACATTGAATTTTAATTTCATTTGCAATATATATTTCTTTTTATTACTCATGCGGGAAAAGCGGTATCTTTACGCCCGCTGTTGCAGTTGAAAAGTAGCTTTTTGCCCATTTTATAATTTGAGTACGCACGCAAATTCTCCCCCCCCCCCCCCGCCGGGGCAATTTTATATTGGGATTTATTCCGCATTCGCAATAAAAAATAGTATGTGCAACTCGTGCGGCGCAAGCGACAACTTGCCGCACTAGTTGCACAATATACTATTATAATTTCGATAAAATTAAGCTCTGTTTATTAATCTTTTAATATTTTTAAACATTATATAATATTAGGGAATTAAAAAAAAAAAAATTTAGACGTCGCCACCGAGGTTTGAACTGAAAAGTTTTTTTTTTAATTTTTGTTTTCTATGGCCTTTTCAGAAAAAAATACAACAAAAATATTCGACGAGTTTTTAAATGAGTTTTTTGAGTTTTAAACTTTAAATCATGTTTTTAAAGGTGAGTGTATTTTTTAAAATTTTTTGCTTTGAACATCTATCCATTCAACAATTTTTAAGACTAGTCCGATCGTGGGATTTCCATAACTACTATTTTTTTCGATTTTTGAACATTGACATTTTTTTTTTTTAAATAAATTATTATCATTATCAATTTTTGTTACTGTATAGTATTTTTTTCAATATTTAGAATTTATTTTGACACTTTTTTATTGTTAACAGGTTCTAAAAATTAATAATTAATCGTTAAGTCTGTTTATGAATAATAATAACAACAGTTTTTGACTATTCACGTACTTTTTTGATAACCTTACATATACGATTATTTCCTGAATTAGAATATTCTTTTGCCAATACCTTTCCGTTGATGCTCATTGGAATAATTGAATGAAATTTTTGTGTCCCCCTGTAATTGACTTCGCAGTATTGTATCGCAAATAAAATCTTTCTTTTGCATCCAAATATGTTCCTCAGGTGGAAATTTGACAGCAATCTTCGGTGGACTATTTAGGTTCAATGCCAACTCAAACAATTCTTGAACTGTTGTTATTTGCTCCCCGTGTAGAAATTTTGGTAGGGAAAAACTTCTGCCCCTGACTTGCCCTCCCTAACTAATGTAGGGAAATGATCCGCTCATCCTAACAGGCCCTGTTTAGCCATGTAACACCTGGCTGGCCATTTTTGGATCCGGCGATCATGATCAGGCCCCTATGACGATATGACCCGGCCCTAGCAGATCCTGATCAGGCCCCTAAGATTTTTAGAATCATGCCCTTAAAGGCCCTGATCACGGTCGCGATCATACACCGAAGCGCTTTTTGAACAATTCGTTTTTACGAGGTACTCCTTTTTCAATGTATGCATCTTATTATTTATTTCGAGGCAACCCTTTCTTAGGGTACACTTTTCTTTTGGCAATCCTCGAAGAGAATATTAGATTCCGAGTGAACGGAAATTCTCTACGAGAATTAAATAAATAAGTACAATTACATAAGACGGCAGGAACTCCTTGTATGGATTCTTCCGACATCGACTTCTGCTAACATCCGTGCTCGCACCCGTCTATATAAGCATACTGAACACATTATCCGTATGCGAGTTCAACGGTTGCTGTCCTGCGCCATCTCGCGTCAAGTCTCGGAACTAACGCGATGCAGTTCGTCGTGATAATAATAACAATCCTCTGCCTACGTAACGAACTTGTGACAGGCGCACAATTGCTTGTTATTCTCGCGGGATAAAAGTAAATAATAATTGAATAATAATAATAATAATAATAATAATAAACGAGGCAATGATTGTTAATTTATTATTATTGTTATTACTATTATTGTTATTTATTATTATTATTATTATTATTATTATTATTATTATTATTATTATTATTATTATTATACTACTGAAAGCCGATATACAAATAATTTTATTTTAATAAATACTCAGGGCAATCCAATTAGTTTTCACATCAGAGCCCTGCCAGGGTAATAAAATAAAAATATGTTTTGCTTAAAAGTGTAAAAATAACGTCGTCGGAAACTGTTCATATTCTGATCATGCAGGGCACTGGTAATAAGTGATTATTTCAATGTAATAACTAGGGACCAGGTCGTTAAGTTCCATGTCAGGGCCCTGCCAGGAAAATCGGATCAGGCAGGGCGGATCAGGGGCAAGAATCAACTAATGGTTGCCCTATCACATTTCTACACGGGTCATTGATTAATTATTAATTTTCAAAATCTGTTAACAATGTGTGAAAATTAATTGAAAATGATTGAAAAAAAATATACAGTAACAAAAACGGATATTCATAATAATTTAGATTTAGATAGATATTTAAAACAAAAAATTTAAAAAAAAATCTGAAAAATAATACTCACTTTTAAAAATGCGATTTAAAGTTTAAAACTCAAAAAACTCATTCGAAAACTCGTCGAATATTTTTGTTGTATTTTTTTCGGAAAAGGCCATAGAAAACAAAAATTTAAAAAAACTTTCAATTTGGACAATTGTTAAAGAAAAATACCAAAAAAAGAGCGGTTCTTTTGTTAATTTGATATCTTTCGAACGGGTAATCAAAAAAATCTCAAAATTCAACAGGGAGGGTCTTTTAATGAGTACTAAAAAATATAAAAAAATTGAGGAAATTCAATAAAAAAGTTTTTCAAACTGTCCGATTTGGGATGGAACGCCCCATATATATATAATTCGAAAAATACAGAATGAACCAGTTTTTGAAAGGCGTGGCAGTAATCCTTCGAACATGAACGAGACAAAACGTGAAAAAAAAAAAATAAAAAAAAAAAAACAAAAAATAGCCGTGAAGGGAAACGGGATGGGTTGTACAGCGAGAGCGAGATTAACTGAGAAGAGACACCTGGTTCTTCTGACACGGTGGCTTTATTGGGATCACTCGTGATTTATGAATGGCTACATCTCCAAGCGCGCCCAAGCTAGCAAGCTTTTCCGCCTTCGAGTTTATTTGTTTCACCATAGTCATTTGTAGCCTGATATTCCTTTTATCGTCTGTATACGCTCGCCATTCGTGAAAACGAAGATATTTCTTCATCTCGTATCGTCCTTTTTAATAATTCCGGAAGGCTACGATTTTTTATCATTCCAATCTCGTTTGTACGGATAAGAAGAGCTATTTCCTCGCGAAATGAGGCAAGGCTGGATATAAGTAGGGGTGTGCGAATATAGCATTCGAATCGAATCGAATAGTGATATTCGATTTGGAATTCGAATTGAATATCCGAATAATTTGAATTATTCGAATATTTCCAACAATTATTTTTTGCTCTTAAGCTGATGGATTCCGATGAAGAACTTATGTAGTTCTATCATATATTTAACTCAATCATAATATTTTTTTTTCATAGCTCACTACTGAATTAATAAAATTTTTAATAAAACATAACTTTCGAAAGAAAGTTTCAATGAAATGTAAAATTTAAAATATTTTTTTGATATTATGGAAATACATCGTTGGAAAAATTAACGAATAAATTCAATATGCTGATTATTCAAGTGAAATTGAGTATTTCAAAAGTTATACTCTTTTTATTTATCTGCAATATATTTCTCCCAAATTTCGACAAAATTTTAACGACAATAAAAAAAAGTCAATCGTTATCTTCAGTTTCTCTTTCTCGGTTTTAGCAATTATTGAATGGTAAATGAGAAATGATTTTTTATTGTTATGATTGTTGACTGTTTTTCTTCCTCAATATGAAATCTAACTTCATTTTCAGCTACTGACATTAATTTATTCAATAATTTCGACAATGCAAATATTTATTTAGGTTTTCATCGTAAACAGCTACTGCAAAAACGTAGTCTCTTATTTTTTTTTATTTTTTTTAGTATTAAACCGGTACTCTGGTGTAGTGGCTAGCGTGCTCGCCTCTGAACCAGAGCATCGGGAGGTCCTGGGTTCGATTCCCTGTGCCGTAGTTTCGTCGAGAAAATAAAAATATGGGCGTGACAAGCTCCAGATATATATATGTGGCATACACAAGTACTCGTACAGGTGTAAGTCACATGTATATAGCTGTAGTCCATGTTTACAATTTCTCGACGAAACGTGACGTAGCTCCGGCATCGGAAAGCGAACTCAGGACCGGCTATAGTGACACAGGTTTTCCGCAGTTTCCCTGTGTCTATGGAAATTAATTTCCATAGCAAATGCGCTATAGAGGGGGAAGTCGGATGCGGCCGCATGGGGATCTGGTTACTGATCCGGACCAGATCCTCAGGGGGGACTGGCTACTGACCCGGGCCGACCCTGTAATAGGCGAAAGCCTCTAAACGGGGGGAAATGCACAATAAAAAAAAAAAAAAAAAAAAAATATTTTTTTAGTAGCATTCAATAATTCTTGTGGCTTGTAACAAATGTATGTTAAAAAGTTATATAACAGAACGATTGAGAAGAAAATAGATAATGGTAAACATCAAAAATGTCTGCACCCAGAAAAAAGATCTAGTACATTTAACTAAATCCTAGTTAAGTCAAATAAATTTTTTTAGTTGTAGGCCAGCCTAATACAACTCTATTCATGCCAACGAAATTTTTTTTTTTTAATGACCTACTAGGAAAATATGTTGCGATCTAATAAATATTTATTTAATATTAATAAATATTATTTCAAACTAAACAAGTATGTATTTAAATGAAATAATTTTTTTTTTAATATTTACACAATATATATTTTTAAACATTTCAATCTTTGAATGTATAGCTACACATATGAAGTCTACAATTTCGTTGAGCTTCGTCTTTTCTTTAACAGAAGGGAAAAGAAAAAAAACCCTTTTTTATGGGAATCCTTTACGGGGATTCGACCATCTTGCGTTTTGCCGCAATGTTCAATGTATTAGATATCCATACTGTTAAATAAGGATATCAAACATAGACGAGCTTGGAAAGGATATAGGCGTCGAGAGGCAGGTTCGCTTGTGCGAGAGGTAGCCACCTGGCGGATTTTTGGGGTACTGACAAATCTCCAGATATGATCGGATGAGATTACGGGTGAATAGGTATTTAGTAACAACGAATAGAATTTTTCTTCAACGCCTGTTTCTCGATGACAGGGAATTCAAATAAATAAATATAGTGGAAGTAAATACCGTCCAAAATTGGATGGAAAGAAAATTTTCTTTAAAGTAAATAAAAAATAATATAATAAACGATTATAGTACATACGACTAGATCTTTTTTCTGGGTGTGCACCGAGAAAAAGGTTTGGTAAAGTGAAAAAAATTGGGCTTCAATTAACTAAACCCGGCGGTTACGGGTGACGAACGAAATGTGTAATTCAGTTAACTCAAAACGTGTATCAAAATGGAAACAAAAATTGCATTCCCATAAATACATATATCCTTGGCCCAACAGAGTAGAGAATGCGTTCAATTGAAAATTACATTATTTTGATTCTATATTTGGTAAAATGCACTCAATATGCGATTGCATGACCAAATGGTTTAGTTGAATGAACAGTTTATATTTTTTATGCAATTCAGATGTTGTTCGCTGGAAAAAAATGCATTCAATGTAAAGCTAGAAAATTTCAATTGAATGAACAAAACATTTGATGCTATGCAGTATTTGTTCAAGCTACGAGGGATTTACTTAACTAATTAATCGTGAGATTAAACAGTTAAGTGAAAATTTAACTTATTCATTCTTGCGCCCATAAAGAGCACGAGCGCCACCAAAGTGCAATGGTGATCTCATTCAAATATGTAGTCTTTAGTCCATAGAACTGCGCGACCACGAAGTGCGGGTAAAGTTCCATCAATTTAAAGTTAATCGAGGACTCCGATGCTGGTAATACAATGGTACTTATCGGTGCTCAGTCGCTGTCTCGCTGGCGCGAGAGCGCGCGCCGATTGTCGCCACCTGGCGGATCTCGGGCGAAATGCCGAGATCGTGGTAGTTACTATACGTACTATCGACTAAATGTGTTGTGGCCGCATTGAAATACGTAGTCAAAGTTATCGAGCAATTTGATCGACTTGAAAGCATTTACTATTCTTTTTAACTGGATCAATAGCTCAAATTAAAACTAGATTTTGTTGATGAGACGAAACAAACAGTTAAAACAATTCTATTTAATTTAAGTAAATGACTAAATATTCGATTGGACGAGAAAACAAGTTGTTGAATCAATCTCGTTTAAATCATTTTGATCCAATGTTGTAATTGCGGTGAATGCGGTACACATTCGAAACAACGGCATCAGTTTTATTATTTCAACAACGGGGTAATCAAATCAAATGTGTGACGATTGATTCAAACAAATTTTCCGTGATCGATAGTTAATATTACTAAACCTTTTTTTCGGTGTGGAAAAATAATTTAAAAATGTTCTTACTTTCTTTCAACAATCGATCAAGATTTCCAAAATTCGTAAACAATAAATATTGTACGCATCAATATGAGATTATAATTAAAAAACTTCCATGTTCTGAAAACTGCTGAAGGAAAAGATATTAGTAAATGGAAAAAAATGGAATAAAATTCCACCTTTGACCACAATTCGAATATTCGCACCGCTAGATATGAGTTTGAGCTTTCTGCGTTCTCAATAAAGAAGGACTTCGAAAAGCGTTGAAAACTCGAAAGATCGTTTTTAAATAAAGTCTACACGAGCAAGTGTGAGAGAGAGAGAGATTGAGATGATCGCTGATGGCTGATCGCATAGAATGGAAATTTCCACCATTCTGACTCCGCTTTCTCTGCAAGGAAACGCATTTACAATGCGAGAAACTGGCGGAGGAAAAGGACGAAGAGGGTGCGAACCTCGAAAGAGGAAACCTACAAGACCCGTAGATTTTCATTACGAAGTTGCTCCACCGACTGTAAAGTTACGTCGCTTTGAGAGCTCTCCGTTAAAGGGTCAAAGGGCGAAAAGGGCGGGTCTTTTGCCTCAGCAGGTTCTCTCTCGCGCTGAACTTTCGTGAAATTTCATCGCGCTTTTTCCTATTCACGTAACCGCGTGCAACGGTGTCGCCTTTACAGCATCTTGACCGTTGAAACCGTCGACCATTTTGCTTGGCAATATTCGCTTACATCGGCGATGTTATAAATGGGAATTCGCAATATTGCTTTCTCATTGGTTTTAATCGAAGAGCTTTTTTAATGAGCTGGTAAATTTCTGAATTTTTTAATTAAATTCCTACCCTCTTCATATATAGTAAATATATATAGCTGGAATAAATTGAATATATTTGCTTCAAAATTTGATATTTCGTATATTTTTGTGATGCTTAATATTTAAATTTATTCCTCATTTATATTTTAATTTGAAATATATAAATATCGAAATTGAGCAAAATTAATATTTAAATTTATTTGACACTAGATTATACAAAAAATGTGATATTGTAAAAGCCACTATTTTGCACGATAATGGTACTTTTTTAAAAGACGGAAAAATTGAATTTCAGGTAAATTCGGTGGAAAAATCTGTATAAGGTAAATGTCCCAAGACCCGACCACGTCCCAGTACCTGACCACTTAAACCAATATATCAGCAAGTTAAGCGTTCACTTAAGAGAAATCTTAAGCTGTGAATTGATTTAATATCCAGGATTCATAATCTACGTATACGACACTACTTTTAATAGTTCAAGAATCGTCTGTAATTTAATTTTGGATAAATATGACAGTACGCGTACTATTCGGGGCACGGAAGTCATTATCTAAGCTGAAGTACTAAGGAATCGCGATATCTTATTGAAACTATTTCAAAGTGGTTTTTTGCTTCCTCATAAAGGAAGCTTTGTTTTCGCGGAAAAATTTTTTTTCGCAATTTTCATGTCAGTATGTTCCAAATGTCCCAAAACATCGAGAAATCACATTCAGAAAAAATTCCCGGACGTATGTATGTGTGCGTGTGTGTGTGTGTGTGTGTGTGTGTGTGTACGCTTTGTGCATTCCTTACAATGAATATGTCTGGAGAACGCTTTGGCCGATCAACTCGAAATTTGGTATATAAGTAGACTACGTATGTCCCTGTTATAAGTGCATTTTTTTTTGAAATTGCAAAACAATTGTCTATTTGGCTGGATTTCGTATTTTCTGTAAATTGCTTGTTAGTCATCTAACTTTCGTAATTTTGCAATGACCACCCTGAAATTTTATGTGCAGATATACTTTATAATAAGGACGGTTGGGATTGAATTTGGGAAAAATCGCTCAAGAGGTTCGGTTTGAAAAAGTTTTTTATTTTTCGCAAAAAATTTGTAAGTTCTCTAACTTTTGAAATTTTGCATTTATCGAGCTGATTTTTTTTTGTGACGATACACTCAATCGCCCGAGGGGTTCGGTTAAAAGCTTTTTTTTTGAAATTTCCATCAATATTTTATTAACGCTCCAACATCCGCATTTTTAGACGTATCGAGCTAAAACTTTTTGCATGAATACACTAGATGATAAGAATGGTTAGGGTTGAATTTGGTGAAAAACGCTCAAGATGTTCGTTCGCTAAAATTTTGTGAAAATTTCGAAAAATACTTGTTAACACTAAGTTTCCTAATTTAGCAGCTATCGAGTTCACTTCTCTAGCACCAATACTCTGGACGACAAAAACAATTAATAATGTAATTGAACGGAATTGCTAAAAAATCATGCAATTCGAAATTTGCAGTTATTGCAGTTATTACAGTTTATTGAACTTGGTGGAAAAATATGTACAAACGAATGAGAAACAAACGATGAGAAGCAATGAGGCTAACATGTAACTTAGGCCCGAATTTCAAGTTCTTAAGATCGATCTTAAAATCAGACTCAAGATTACACATTCCATTGAACTCAATAAGCTGGAACTTAAGATCGAACTCAAGTTCCTTTTTAAGATGAATCTTAAGTTTCAACTTAATGGGAGGCTAAATACCATTTTTATTCAACCCCTACATTATCGACGTATCATCGTTGTCCAGTCTTTCTCCGACAACCGTGGATGAAAATTAATTACATTTTGACAATTACGAGAGGGTAAATCAATTAACAATCAATTGTCAATTGGGAGGCTAAAATGAGTTACCGGTATCGCCAACGAACTCATTCGAGCCCCCCAAATATTATAGGTTACTCGTCAGAATCAATGGTGCTGCCCTCACTCGCACGTCTGTGAACTACATTTCGCCATTTCGTTTTTCAATAAAACTACAATTTATCGATATTTATCTCTTGATGCGCCATCCAAACTTACGGCGTGTCATTTTGATAAAATAATGTCGAAAACGTCTCGATACTTGCATCGTGGCGTTCTTCATGGAGCCTCACTCTTGGTTTTACCCGAAATGCAGTAAAAGTTTAATAATTTAAGTTTTTCAATTACAGTTTCTTGGTGGTAAGTGAATCTGTAATTTTTTTTTCTTTTTTCGAAATTTTTTTAGTGAGGTTCCATTCCTGCCATTGTTCCGATGATGTTGTTAAAATTTCATTCAATTCCATCCATTTGTATAAGAGCAAGTTTGGATGGCAATTTCGAGGTTTTAGTGTCGGTATTTAGCCTCCTCTTAAGGGGGACCTTGTCCTTGAAATTTTCAAAAAATCTATTTTTTTTTATTATGGATTCTTAATCTACATGTAAGTAGAAATAAATCTGTCGAAGCGTTTCCCGGATTTCGAACGCTTACGATATTTTAAACGCGTTTGCAGTCGATACGGTCAGCGTGCTCTGACCGTCTCAGCGGGGCACCCGCCCGAGGCAAGTGACCGACGCAGCAAAAAAGGCCCGGAGTGAGCACCGGAAGATGTTAGCGGCTCAACATGAGCAGCTAGAAGAAGAGGAGGGATGCCTCTATGGACCAGGCATTACCGGTCAGCGGTAATTGTTAAACACATTACAAAACTTTGAACGCGTTTTTCTGGAAAAGTCGTTTTTAAAAATGGCTGACATTCTCCTGACCGCTGTAACTAACATATCGACATGAAATTTGGAGAGCATACTCAGAAAATATGTCTTCAAGGAATGATGGATCGTTTTTTCGATAGACACATTTTTGCATTTATTATTTATCTTTTTATGCGAAAAAAAAACGCGAAAATTCGACTTTTTTTTTAATTGCCACCATTTTCCGAAATTTGCACTAAACGAAAAACCCATCTGTCATTCCATGACCAAAGAGTCACAGATTGATAATATGCTTTGAATTTGTGTTTCAGATCAACAAAGAGAGGGCAGTAATGTCAGCCTTTTACCTCTCGCGATTTGAGGACCTGTTTTCGCGGAGCTACAACGGCCGCCATTTTTTTTTTTTCAAAAACAAATTTTTTCAATGTTCTGTATATCATAAATAAAAGCAAGAAAAAAACCGCACTCAAAAAGCTTTACTCATTTCCTTTTAAAAAAATAAAATGTAAACACCTGAAAAATGGCACTTCAAGGACAAAGTCCCCCTTAGGTATCGTTATAAGTTCATACTTAAGTTCAAACTTCAGATCGATCTTAAGTTCAAACTTAAACTTGGTTTGAAGTTTGATCGATTAAGATCGATCAAGATCGATCTTGAGCTTGAACTTCATTTCGATCAAACTTCTTTTATTGCCCCCCTCGACCGTGTTTTTCGACATTAGTTGTAAAACTAATTAAGTTCGATCGAACTTAAGCTTAAGATCGATCTGGAATTCGTACTTAGATTTGAACTTAAGTATAAATTTATAATGACACTTAAGTTCAAACTTAAGATTCATCTTAAATTGTAATCAAGTTCGATCTTAAGGATGTTGAGTCCCAAATCGCAAATAATGAGAAAATTCTGAAAATTTGGTATGTTTTTGGATGAATTATTTAAGAGGTCATGTAAAAATTTCACGACGATTAGGAAGCTTGTTATCGAACAATTAAAATTAATAAATTAAATTAAATTAAATGTAGTTTTATGGAAACTGATATACTTTGCGATAAGTTTTTTTTGACCTCTCAATTTTTTAATATCTACACTATATTGAAAGCAACGGAAACAAAACGAAGTTTATTGATGTATATTTTTTTTACTTGTTTAAAAAATTGTTCTTGACAAAATGTTTATATTTTAATAACGAGCTTCCTAAACGTAGTAAAATTTTTACACGACCTCTTAAATACTTCATACAAAAACTTACCGAATTTTCTCATCATTTTTCATTTCAACCCTTACGGAGGTGTAAGTAATGATGATATAATTCTGAAAATGTGATATATTTTTACATGAAGTATTCAGGAGGTCGTGTAAGAATGTCACGACGATTAAGAACCTATGTATTGAACAATTAACATTAAAAGATTTTAGAGGGACTCGACGTCCTCAAGCTGCAACTTGAATTCGATGGAAAGTTTGATTTAAGGTTGTTTAGAAGCAAATCACGTTAAATGAGAAAATTCTAAAAATTTGGTATGTTTTTCTATGAAGTATTTAAGAGGTCGTGTAAAAATTTCACGACGATTTGGAAGCTTGTTATCGAATAATTGAGATTAACAAATGAAATAAAATAAAATGTAGTCTTATGGAAACTGATATAACTTTGCGATAAGTTTTTTTTGACCTCTCAATTTTTTAATATCCACAATATACCGAAAGCAACGCAAAGAAAACGAAGTTTATTGAGAAACATTTTTTTTATTTGTTTAAAAAATTCTTTTTAACAAAACGTTAATTTCTTAATAACGAGCTTCCTAATCGTCGTGGAATTTTCACACGACCTCTTAAATACCTCATACAAAAACATACCAAATTTTCAGAATGTTCTCATTGTTTTTTATTTTAACCCTTGAGAAGCTTGAAGTAACGATGATAGAATTCTGAAAATTCGGTATGTTCTTACATGAAGTATTCAGGAGGTCATGTAAAAATTTCACTACGATTAAGAAGCTATTTATTGAACAATTAACATTCAAAGGTTTCATAGCTTCTAAACAACCTCAAGTTTGATCTTAATATCGATCTCACGATAGATCTTAAGATCTTAAAATTTGGGCCTTACATACAACGACGTTAGTGCTTGTACAGATTTTTAGTCTCATGGTTCTGCAGCTTGACAAGATCGCGTGAGGGGGATGAAGAAGAAAACGAGAAATGGATATTGTGGGGTGAAGTGGTTTCGCAGATAAGACCCTCGTTCAACGTTCGGTCACGTTAAGATAAAGATGAGAAAAATCGAGAAAGGAAGAGCCACGAAGAGGGCGAGATAGAAAACGAGAAAGGGTGTAAGAGAATTGGGGGTGCGAATAAAAGGGTGCGAGAGAAAGAGAGAGAGAGAGAGAGAGAGAGAGAGAGAGAGAGAGAGAGAGAGAGAGAGAGGTCCATTCCAAGTTATCCTCACGATTCACCAACGCCAGTCTGGGGAATTGTATGTCTCGCTGCAGACAGGTTAATTTTATGAGAGCGAAAATGTGTGTAACACCTGTGAGGGAGAGAAATGTGTACATGGCGGAAAATACGAGACGGAGAGACACGCGAGTTTTGCCACTAGGCGGAAGCCGGGTCCTTCCTTCTTCGAGAGTTTCATCCCTCGAGCCTCTCTCTCTACTCCCTTTTCGTCCTGAAATCTCCTCTCTTTGCCTCTCCCTCCCTTCTTCTATCTTGCTTTCCTGAGCCATATCCTCTTTCGCACTTTCATCGGGCTATGTGTGTTCTACCGCGGCTGCTGCTCTTTCCGCGACTCCGAAACGTGTGTTCGCGCACACGAGACCCAGACTCCTTTATATCACCCCCTCTGGACCGCAAAATATATATGGGGCGTTCCATCCCAAATCGGAAAGTTTGAAGAAATTTTTTTTTTAGATTTCCTAAAATTTTTTGTTTTTTTCGTCACCATCGAAAAATCCTTCCTGGTAAATTTTGAGATTTTTTTTATTACCCGTTCGCAAGATATTAAATTTAAAAAAAACCGCTCTTTTTCGGTTTTGCAATCATCACTTCTTCAATAATGGTCTCCAATATGAATATTTTTTTTTTTTCAATATTTTTGTTTTTTATGGCCTATTCAGAAAAAAATAATAAAAAACATATTCGGCGTGTTTTTGAATAAGTTTGTTTAGTTTCAAACTTTGAGTCGTGTTTTTAAAAGTGAGTGGATTTTTTAATTTTTTTTTTTTTTAATTTTTTGTTTTAAAATTTGATCTATTCAACAACTTTTAAGACCAGTCCGGTTGTGGGCCCTCCATGATGAATTTTTTTTTTCGATTTTTGAAAACATAACTTTTTTTCTATAAATTATTATGAATACCAAATTTTCTTACTATATAGTATTTTTAACATAATTTTGAATTAATTTTGATACTTTTTTCATTGTTAACAGGTTTTCAAAATTAATAGTTAATAATTAATAAATAACCGATGAGGAAATAACAACGTCAAATTTTCACCTGAGAAACACTATCTAGATGCAAAAGAAAGATTATATTTGCGATACAATACTGCTAAGTCAATCACAGGGCAAAAAAATTTCATTCAATTATTCACATAAGCAATGGAAACGTATTGGCAAAGGAATATTCCAATTCAGGAGATAATCGTGTAGGTATGTAAGATTTTTTTTAAGATAAGGCAATAAATAAAAATTGTTGTTATTATTGTTCATAAACAGACTTAACGATTAATTATTATGAATTTTAAGAACCTGTTAACAATAAAAAAGTATCAAAATTAATTCTAAATAATGAAAAGAAGACTACACACTGTATAAAGTAACAAAAATTGATATTCATAATGATTTGTAGAATCTTTTTTTTTTCAAAAATCGAAAAAAATAGTAATTATAGAGGGTCCACGGTTGGACTGGTCTTAAAAGTTGTTGAATTGCTAGAAGTTCAAAATAAAAAAATTTCAAAAAACTCAAAATATGCGATCACTTTTAAAAACACGATTCAAAGTTTGCAACTGAAAAAACTTATTCACAAACACGTCGAATGTTTCTTTTTGTATTTTGTTATGAAAAGGCCATAAAAAACAAAAAATTTGAAAAAAAAAACTTTCATTTAGGACTATTATTAAAGAAGTTATGACCGAAAAACCGAAAAAAGAGCAGTATTTTTTTAATTCGGTATCTTGTGAACGGGTAATCAAAAAAATCTCAGTCAGGGTATTTTGATGGGCAAGAAAAAGTATACAAAATTTGAGGAAATAGAAAAAAAAATTTCACACCGTCCGATTCGGGATGGAACGCCCCATACAGTTCCCAGGGTGCAACACACAGACGAATCGGGCGAGCAGCAACCGCAGCCACCCCTTAACAAACTGTGCCAGTCGACGGTTTATTTTAATATTTCAACGTGGAACCGAGCAGCCAAGAAACAGACTTGTACATAGGAGACTGATTACAGCGTCTAAAAAGGCATAGCCCAAATTATTCTGCCTCCTCTTATCGAGCAAACTACGCCTTTTTTTCTTCCCCAGCAGTTTATATGTGCTCACGTACCTGAAACTAAAGTAAAGGGGCTGCGCGCTCAGTTTTTCTTCCATCAAACAGCGAATTCGAGCTCTCTTTCCTTCTTCAGGCTGTTGCTCACTGGATATGCACTTAAACTCAGTCGCAGGGTGCAGCATCGGAAATGCGAACCAGAGCCGGAAATTTGACAGCAACTCTAATTAACCCCAGACTGATATACCGAATATTTCTCCGCGCCTACTATTCTCTCGTGTATAGTAGTCTCGGCTAATAGAAGATCATGTTTTCAACTCTTCCACGAAAATTTCATTTCCGGCCTCCCTTGGAGTGTGCAACAGGTTTCGGATATTTGGTCGGAAAATGATAATTTGAAAATCTAAAGAGCGATCAATTTTGTAACGAAACGTTTGCATTTTTTATCGACGAGAAATTATTCTCTCAAAGACTGATGGGTTTTAATGGATAATGTTATATTTTTTTGATAGTGTCAGTTTGTTAGTGTCGACGTCATTTTTGAAATATCACAGTAATATTCGTAAACATAAATGGTTGACGAAAGTATGGATTGTAAACAGAATATATATATATTTTTTTCTTTGAAAAACCAAATTTTTGTCATGAGGAATGCATAACTTTTGAACGAAAAATTCTATTTGCGAATAGTTGCCGAATTGTAATTATAGAGGGGCCCATGTCAAATCGACCAATAGTTCGAATCGACCCCTTTCAATTACGATGAAATTTGGTCAGAAGTCTTCTTTTATCATAAAACGAAGTTCTACCAATGAAAAAAAAATTAAATTTTTTTTTTCGAAAGTTATTGCAAAATTTCACTATTGTTTCAATTTTTCAAGTTTATTGTTTAAATATCTCGAAAAATATTATAGTTGAGAAAAAATCTTTCTCGGTTCGTCTTAGAGAGTATACTTGGGGGTACGAAAACAAAAAAAATTCCGATTTTTTTTTTATTAATCTTTAAGTCTAGTAAAGTTGAGCATTCATGTCATTTTGTAATTTTTACAGCTCAAAATTACAAAATTACACGGTTGCTCAACTTCATTTAACTTAGAGGTAAAAAAAAAAAATTTTTACTAAAAATTAAAAATTCATATTTTTGAAAAAAACACCTTTCTGAAAATTGCAGGATTTTTTAAGATCAGTACAAGGTATTACATTTAAAAAATGGGACCAAAAATTTAATGTTGATCGTGAATTATCACGATTTTGAAAAATTCAAAATTCTTCAAATCCATCATTGTTCAAAATTTTTTTTCGGAATATATTTTTTTTCGTAGCCCCAAGTATACTCTCCAAAATGAGCCCAAAATGATTTTTTCGTAACTATAATAGTTTTCGAGATATTTGAAATATAAACTTGAAAAATAGAAAAAATGGGGAATGTTTGAATTTTGCATAACTGTCGAAAAAAAAAATTTTAATTTTTTTTTCGGTAGAACTCCGTTTTATGATAAAAAAAAACTTCTGATCAAATTACATCGAAATTGAAAGGGGTTGATTCCAACTATTGGTCGATTTGACATGGAATGACCCACAGCAAAAATTGCGCCTTCTTGTGAGGATTCTTGGATTCCTGCATTTTATAGTAAACCTCGTCAAAAATATGATAAATACTTTACAAAAAAAAACTTCAACAAAACAATTATTCACTTACTTTTTTATTTGAAGTTCTAATTTTTACAATTTCAAGACCCAACTGTTTTAGTCGTGTTACTATATAATCTCAGATTACCAAATGTACCATAAATTTTGACAGAATAGTTACTCGTGATTTTTTTGCGTGTAGTCTACCGTTTGTGATGGGATTTGGATGCTTCTAAGATCCAAATAACTATTTCATCAGTAATCTGATAAACAATTACTAAGATTTGCCTCTGCCAGTGAATTTCAAGGTTAATCAAGGTACCTTTTATCTGCTACCCGTTCAGAAATTGTGGTAGGGGATCCAGCTGGATTCCTGTAATTCATCCTAGTCACAGATCAGGATCTTTCTGGAGATCGGACCGGATTCCATGACCAGAATGAAACGTTTGTAAAACGGAATCCAGCAGGGACTCTCGAATGGATCCGTAACTGTGTCCAGGGTGGATCTCATTTGATTGAATGATCCATAGCGGATTGTTCAAGATTCCTATAGGATCGTTAAATAAATTATATTTATTAAAATGGACACGTCAGGAAGGCACCTGAGACACCTACGTACATTGTCTTTATTAATGACTAAAACATTGTGTGACCGTGTGTAGCCCAAATGACTTGCTCATAATTAGTCGTAATTCATGTAATCACAAAAAAATATGAAGCAAAAGATATGGTTTTAGCGTTATAATGAGGAACCAATCTGGGGCCAACGAGGGATCCAGCAAGGACTCCCTTATCAGGGTATCCCTAAAAAAACCCCATCGTGATTTTACAGGGAACTTGAAGATCCCAGCAAATTTTTTCACAGGAATTCTTATTTCAGGGTTGCCCCAACAAATCCTGATCAAGATTTAATCGAAATATGAATTGTTAGGTTGTCGGTTAGCGTTGATGAGGACACTAACTGGGGACCCACCAGGGATCTAGCAAGGACTCCCCTTTTAGGGCCCTCCCTAACAAATACCGATCGGGATTCTACTGGAAGCTAGGATACCCCAACAAATTTCTGCACGGGTGCACATGCTTATCTTATATTCTTATATTTGCCGTCTTGGTCAGAGCTAAGAGGCTACTTTTTTCTCATTCCTGAGTCCAACGAGTTTCCGCGGGAGCTCGCGGCTGCCAACTACTGGTCTTTTCGTTTTCTTGCTCGTTTAACGCGACTTCTCGTTTGATCATAACGAGGAAGCCTCGAAAGAAAACGCGGCTAACAGACGAGACGAGTGAACGCGAGAATCGAGTTTTTTGTTATTCTCGAGTAAGGCATCGCTCGAAGCACAAAGAACTCTGCGCGGATTTTCTTAACGATCCACGCGCGCCCGCGCTTAGCCGCCGTCTAATTGCCCGCTTTTACACGCATCGTTCCTCACATATTTAACCCAACGGGGTTCGCGCGAGGTTTCAATGCACACAAGCGCAGGCTGTGGTGCACATCGCGGTTGCTCCCGCTGTTATAACCCAAATACGACGCACGGGAGCAATGCAGAAGTTGGCAAGAAGGAGAGAAAGTTCACCACAAGAATCTTCCTAACTGCCCTAAAATGTTCGTCACCTTCTCACGTGCACACACGTACATATTTTGTACCGGTACAAAGCCGCAAGACTCGTCTCAATCTCCCTCTCTCTCTCGTGTCTGGTTCTCGTTAAACTTGTCTGAATATCGCGCGCCCGACGGCAAACTTTGGATAATTTTCGAGAATCAGTGGATTTCCCGTAACAAGCGATCGCGATACCTAGCCAGTAAAATTATAAACTCGTTAGTTTCATAATTATATCCCGAGACAAGCTTCCTTTCCACCCGTGATGTATTGTTTAGTGATTCTCAGACCCCGGAGGGGGTCGATAGAGATTACTTATTGAGATGAGATTCTAGGATCACTCAGAAGTAACCCAGAATAAGTGTTGAACTCTCGGAAAACTTGCATTTCATTGCTAATGCGCGGAAACAAAGGATTGGTTAAACCAAACAGCTTAGTGCTCCGAGCGCCAGACGATAAATTCGTTGGATCAACTAGATAGTTGTTTGGGTCAACTAACCAACCCTATTTCTTAGTTACCAGAATTAAGTTGTTTTAACGATTTAGTTGTGGTAACTAAAAAAAAAGGTTGGTTAATTGATCCATCTATCTAGTCAGCTAACCAACCCTATTCCTTAGCTGACCCGATTTAGTTGTAGGTAAGTCGGGTCGATAGCTTTACATAAAAATAACTCAGTAAGCGCCAATTAATCTATAGATATATTTTGATGATGTTTTCATTGAGTCGAATTTGTAAATTTATTTTTATCTTTATGAGTAACAGGTCGTTTGTTTTTGGAAGAATTCACAGAAGTAATTTTCTTTATTCAGATTTTTTATGTTTAGATTTCATTTATTTACATTCTTGGATTTTTTGGAAAAACGTTTTGTTAACAACGGCATGAATTCTACTCTTTACTTCTCTACTCTTAAATATCACTAGTCTTAAATATCTCTACTCTGAAATATTTCTACTCTCAAATATCTCTATTTGTATATAACTCTACTCTCAAATATCTCTATTCGTAAATATCTCTACTCTTAAATATCTCTACTCTTAAATATCTCTACTCTTAAATATCTCCACTCTTAAATATCTCTATTCCTCTGTCTACGAAATTCTTCCTGTCTCCAAATACCTCTGTCTGCACGGAAAAAAAGGAACAGTTAAAAATACAGGGGTTACCCAGTTCGCATTGGACTCGAGGAATTGCACAGTGATATTTACTGAAATAAACTGCTCAAAATGCAGTGAGCTCAAAGTGAATTATTACAGTTTCTGCGCTGTCCTCTTTGGACTGGAGCCACCCCACAGTTTCTTTTACTGGAACGCATAATCCAAAATACAGTGTAGTCCGAAGTAAATGATACAATTTAACACTGAAATATAAACTTGATGAAATCCGTAAGCTTACAGTGTTAATGTGTATTATATACTATGAATGCGTTTATTGTATGGACAGTGCCCACGTAAGTGTTTCAATGGTGAAATCCTCTGTTGAAGAAAGTCGGCAGCAACTGATATAGTTTCAGTTTTCAACCGTTGCTTTTTACTGTGTGGACCAAGCGAACCCTCCAGTTTTGTGAACCCTTCAGTGAACCCACCGAATGAGGCATCGCCGAATTGAGCGCATTGTCGATAGTTGCCATGTTCAAGATCGTTCAAAGACCTCGACCGATTGACCTCCGATTGACAATGTCAAGCGTAAAATGAAGCCTAGTTGAAATGATAAATCAAATGAGGATAGTGAAACTCGAGAAGTTATTTGCATGTTCGATTTTGACAAGGATGCTGCTGAATATAACTACGATGGTATTTTTTTTATAATTTTTGATAATTCGTGAATCACACATGCACAAAAATACGCAGAAATGAAAAAAGATAAGCCGAACACACACATGACACGTTTGATCATACGCACATACATATAAAAAGCAAAAACTTTACAGATTAATACATTTAAGTACATTAGGTTAAATTAGATTGAACAAGAATAACCTTTTTCTTTCCGTCTCCGATGAACCACTCACTAATAACTGCCACAGCGCTTGACGACACGGTGGCACGCGCGAGACAAGCCCTTTGTTACCACCATTACGATTGAACACTTGATAAAATTCACAGCGTCACACTGTCATTTTGACTGTCTGAAACCAGTGGCGCGAAAATAAAAAGATATATATACAGTGGGTCAAAAAAGTATTCGTACACCGCGTTTTTTGGCAATAACTTCATAGGTATACATGATATCGAATCCAAACCTATTTCGTTTAATACTCCATCAAGTATAGAGATAATCTGCAAATGAAGAATTTTTTTCCAGAAATAATAAAAGAATTATGCAAAAAAAACGAAAATTTTCGGGCAAAAAAAGTATTCGTACATTTACAATTGAGCTGCTAAACCTCGATACTGACTCACTCATGGTCTGAACTCTGCGTAAAATGTGAACAAGTCTTTGTTTACACATTGGCCTTGATCTATTCTATGCGATAGTGGATCTTCAAGCTCTGGACAGACATGACGGCAAAGAAAAGCAAAATATCAATATCCATGCGAGATAGAGTGATTTTTCTTCGGAAATGCGGTGAAAGTTGCCGAAAAATTAGTAAAGAACTAAATCTAAGTTTTACAACAGTGCAATATATAATAAAAAAATTCGAAACTACAAACAGCACCGAAAATACGCCACGAACCGATCGACCGAGAACGAGAACGTCGGAGTATCGTTGAAGAGGCTACAAAAAAACCGTTCATAAGTGCTTGCAGTTTAGCGAATGATCTCGCGTCAACACCAAAGAAGATCGTCTGTCCCCAGACTATTCGAAACGTTTTGCATTCTGCCCAAATATACGGCGGAACTGCCCGGAAAAAACCATCAATTAATAATACGAATCGAGAAAAACGTTTGGGTTTCGCAAAAACCTACAGAAATAAATCTATAGGAGCCGCAGATGTTAAATTTCGATTCATCCGAGAATACGACACGTTTCCAAAATTCTATAGATTTATTTCTGCAGGTTTTTGCGAAACCTAAACGTTTTTCTCGATTTGTATGATCAATTAATGGTTTTTTCCGGGCAGTTCTGCCGTATATTTGGGCAGAATGCAAAACGTTTCGAATAGTCTGGGGACAGACGACCTTCCCTAATGTTGACGCGAGATCATTCGCTAAACTGCGAGCACTTGTGAACGGTTTTTTTGTAACCTCTTTAACAATACTCCGACGCTCTCGATCTCGGTCAACCGGTTCGTGGCTTATTTTCGGTGCTGTTTGTTGTTTTGTATTTTTATATTATATATTGCATGATTGTGAAACTTAGATTCAGTTCTTTACTAATTTTTCGGTAACTTTCACCGCGTTTCCGAAGAAAAATCCCTCTATTTCGCATGGATATTGATATTTCGCTTTTCTTTGCCGTCATGTCTGTTCAGAGCTTGAAGATCCACTATCGCATAGAATAGGTCAAAACCAATGTGTAAACCAAGACTTGTTCACATTTTACGCAGAGTTCATACCATGCGTGAATCAGTATCGAGGTTCAGCAGCTCAATTGTAAATGTACGAATACTTTTTTTGCCCGAAAATTTTCGTTTTTTTTGCATAATTCTTTTATTATTCCTAGGAAAAAATTCTTCATTTGCAGATTATCTCTATACTTGATGGAGTATTAAACGAAATGAGTTTGGATTCGATATCATGTATACCCATGAAGTTATTGGCAAAAAACGCAGTGTACGAATACTTTTTTGATCCACTGTAAATATACAAAATGCACGTGCACGCTAGAAATTACTGCGTCACACTGTAAAATTTGATGATTCACTCTGTATTCAATACAGTGTACACTGTGTATCTTGCATTTTGTATACAGGAACAAATTCAGTGATTTCATGTAAATTCTACAGTCAAATTTTATTACTGGGCACACTGGTTTATCCACAACTGCAGCCTGTAAATAAGCCATTGTACACTGTAAAAACCTCAGTGTGCACAGATAATGTCATGAACTGTCGAAATAAGAGTGAATTTACAGCGTCACACTGTAAAATTTAATGAATCACCCTATGTTCAATACAGTTACGTGCAGGAAAAAAATCAGTGATCTTATGTAAATTCTACAGTAAATTTTTTTTACTGGTGACACTGAATTATTCACATACCAAATTGTAATTAAGCCAGTGTGCACTGTCAAAATCTCAGGGTGTCACAGGAAAAGTCATCATTTTGGTAGGAGAGGATCTACATTACTGTGTTCTACTGTAAAATTAAATATGTCACCCTATTTTATATCCAGTTTATGCTGTGATTTTCGCTGTTTCTTACCTCCCGAGTCCAATGCGAACTGGGCCCCCCCTGTAATATTAACTGTTCCTTTTTTTCCGTGTGTCCTCCAAAATTTATTATTCTCTGATTTCCTATCGTTTCAATGATTACAGAAAGAATTTTTTTTTCTAATTAAAGCTCCAAAATATTAGTATTATTAGGCTTTAAAATTTTTTTGTTTGCTTTTGAGACAATTTTCAATCTCAATCTCCCTCTCTCTCTCGTGTCTGGTTCTCGTTAAACTTGTCTGAATATTTACGATTGAAGAAGTAAAGAGTAGAGTTATTGTATTGCCTTAACAACGTATTATAAATTTCTTTCTTATAAATTAATAAAGTACCTATCGAGAAACAAAATAAGTGGTCACTTGTTCAAATGAAAATGAAATTACAAAATCGAGTTTAGAAAAAACTACGCGAAAAAAATGTCCTCCCATTTATTGACGCAAACGCAGTTATTTTTTCGTAAAATCATGGATATATATTTTTTCTGCATGAAATAGAAAAGGTTCAACCGGAAACATCATAATTTGCTGTAGTTTTCCTTTGAGGGGTTACAAGGGATTTTGAAAGTTAAAAAAGCAGTTTTTTAAATAAATGAATTAATAATTCAAGATCTTAAGCATATAAAAAAGCAACATTTGAATAGTATTTTATAAAGTTTTCATTAAAAGATTTGAAAAATTTAGCAGGTTGGATCTGGTTTCTGACCACCCCTAAAAAAGCGTCCTTGTGGTGGGTAGGATAACTCATGATGAGTTTATCTGAAATTGAAAAACCATTTTTCTTCTGTTAGTACATTAGTATTGCTCCTGATTAAACAAAGGAATTTAAAAAAATGATATTTGAATTTTTTGCAGTGTTGTATGAAAAATAGTAGAATGTTGGGTGCAGTTTACACCACGTGAAGCTTTCTAAAATTAGTAGTAACAGTAAAAACCTTCGTTTAATCACTGGACAATCCTGTCTTGAAGAAAAGTGCAAAATTTCAATAAGATCAGTGCATTAGTTATTGATAAATCGTGTCCACGACTTTGAAAACAGTTTTTATAAAAAAAAAAAGGACAAGAAATTGTTAGAAAAAGAATTTCCAAAGGCTTTTTTCCCTAGAGTTGGGCAAATATATTCTAGGCATATTGTGTAATATTAAATTTAGAAAAACTGATTATTTTAAATTTTCAAAACCATGTTACCCCTTGAAACGTGTACAAAAATGTTTGGAAATCTCATAATAATCGATCGACTCGCGTACACCGCAAGGATCACCATAAAGCGAAATAAAGTATTCGACAGAGTGCGTAGCTCACAAATTCTGCTGATGTGTGGTCGGGAAAATGCGCGAATAAGATTTATCCGTGGCGGAGCGACCACGGCGAGACGACGAGAGATCAAAAAGTTTTGCTCCAAGCGTAGATAGAGACCGAGAAAAAAGAGCGAGAGCGAATTATACATGTATATATGAGGCACAGGTAGGAGACACTGGGGCACGATGGCCCCCCTCTAGAAAAAGAATTTTTTTCAATCTTAAAAAATTGTTTTCCATGAATCATAATTAATATTATTGCTTATTTTTTGAACATAAAAAATATAGATTATTTAAAAACTCTTCAAATAATAAATAACTTTTATATTTTTCAACAATTATTTTTTTTAACCGAAATTTTTTTTTCAATCAATTTTTTTATGTTCCATTTTATCCCGGATATAGTGCATCGGCCTAAAAATGTATGAATACATTGAGTTCATCATAATATTATGAAAAAAAAATGCTGAACTAATTTTTTAGGGTAGTCCATTTTCCCTCGATATCGCGGATCGGCATAAAAATGAATCAATACATCAAATCTATGATAATTTGACAATAAATGAAAAATGTTTCTTTACCAAATTTTTCAGGAGGGCCTTTGGCCCCAGCCTCCCTTATGTATAAAAATGTACACTGGGGCACGATGGCCCCCCTCTGGAAAAAGAATTTTTTTTAATCTTAAAAAATTGTTTTCTATGAATCATAATTAATGTTATTGCTTATTTTTTTAACATAAAAAAATATAGATTATTCAAAAACTCTTCAAATAATAAATAACTTTTATATTTTTCAACAATTTTTTTTAACCGAATTTTTTTTTTGTAAATCAATTTTTGTATGCTCCTTTTTATCCCGGATATAGTGCATTGGCCTAAAAATGTATGAATACATTGAGTTCATCATAATTTAATGAAAAAAAAAATGCTGACCTAATTTTTTAGGGTAGTCCATTTTCCCTCGGTATCGCGGATCGGCCTAAAAATGAATCAATACATGAAATCTATGATAATTTGACAATAAACGAAAAATGTTTCTTTACCAAATTTTTGAGGAGGGCCGTTGTGCCCCAGCCTCCCTTATGTATAAAAATGTACACTGGGGCACGATGGCCCCCCTCTGGAAAAAGAATTTTTTTTAATCTTAAAAAATTGTTTTCTATCAATCATAATTAATGTTATTGCTTATTTTTTCAACATAAAAAAATATAGATTATTTAAAAACTCTTCAAATAATAAATAACTTTTATATTTTTCAACAATTATTTTTTTTAACCGAAATTTTTTTTTCAATCAATTTTTTTATGTTCCATTTTATCCCGGATATAGTGCATCGGCCTAAAAATGTATGAATACATTGAGTTCATCATAATATCATGAAAAAAAAAATGCTGACCCAATTTTTTAGGGTAGTCCATTTTCCCTTGATATCGCGGATCAGCCTAAAAATGAATCAATACATCAAATCTATGATAATTTGGCAATAAACGAAAAATGTTTATTTACCAAATTTTTGAGGAGGGCCGTTGTGCCCCAGCCTCCCTTATGTATAAAAATGTATGGGCTCCAGACACGACTCGCGGCTCTTTCTTTCGAATATGTTAGTTTTATGACGGTCTCTAACGACTCGAGGTTTTTTTCCACCTTTCACACATAACCATGTATCCCCTATACATATATATAGCGTAGAGGTGGGAGAACGTGCGACTCGGATGTTAAGGTAAAAACGAAGTAGAAAAAACATGGAAAAATAACTGAAGGTACAGAATTAAGAGGTGAAAAATTACGAGAGTCGAGATCGCACAGGACTGTGGCTGCAGGGCTCATTCTCCCTCACGTTGGGGTGCGAGCACAGTTATTATTTCACTCCATGGCAGTGGTTATACCTGCTGGTAAATGGAAGATAGGAGGTGAACCCGCGCCGCGGAGAGAGGAGCTTTAGCTCCGCTGTCAGAGTCTGACCGCGATAACGCACGAGTTGAGTTTAATGCACGCGGTACTCCCTCTTCCCTTCTTCGTTTCCACCCTTTCGGCTCACTCCTGGTAACCATCGTTCCCGGTACACAGATCCGACAGGGGCTCTTCAATCCGTGCCACTCGTGCCACCCCCTCTTTCAACCCTCCTGCCTCCCTTATCAGTACTTATTCGATCTAGAATAATTTACATTTTTAGCTTAACCATGACGCGACGGTCTTTTACCCCCCCCCCTCTCTCTCTCTTGTTTCTTTACCGCAAGCAAATAAACTGAAACGACGCAGGGAGAATTAACAAAAATGAGGGGAAAAAATGCTTAATACGATTTTTTTTTTGAAACACACATCTGAGATGAGATTTTGTTTTTATAGAGGTAACTTAGATCTTGTTTTTTCTGTTTTCTTCTTGTAATTATTTTTCTTGGTGTATTTACACACCGAGAAAAAGGTTTGGTAAAGTGGAAGAAATTTGGCTTGAATCAACTAAACCCGGCGGTTGCGGGTGGCGAACGAAATCACTGAGAGAAAAAATTACTGAATTTGAGAACATGAATTTATTTATTAGACGAAAGTATTAATTCGATTATTTATTTGTTGAACGAAGAAAATCACTCTTGATTTGAAAAAATATTTTCACGAATCTATTACTCCATTATAATAAGCTCTTATTTAATAGTAACAATTAAATGCATGATGGTTTTGATTAAATTTGTATTCATTGGATTAATTACATTGATCGCATCATAAACATAAGATTATTTGAATCTAAAAAACGCATTCGATAAAAAATTATTTTTTTCGAAAAAATTATTTTGTTGCAATAAAGTCATTATTATTTTACTTCAAAAATATTTTTATTTAAATAGATTTTATTGAATTTGTATTCATTAGATTAATTACATTTATCGCATCATAAACATTAGATTATGTAAATCTAAAATGATGATTATTTGAATTTAAAAAACGACTTCGATACGAAATTATTTTTTTTGAAAAAAATTATTTATGGCATCATAAACATGAGATTATTTGGATCTAAAAAATGACTTCAATACAAAATTATTTTTTTCGAACAAAATTATTTCTTTGCAATAAATTGTTTGTAAACATTTTTTTTATATATTTTCTTATATTCAAATCTTCATAACTTTTAACTTTTTTCAAGTGCATTGTAGTAGTCGATCGCGTAATAGGTAGCGTGTTAGGTAGTTAGGTAGGATAGGTATGATGGTAGTTAGGGTCGAGGGTTCGAATCTCGGTCGAACAGAGAAATTAAATCGGAGAATTGGCGCAGATTTGTCTTTTTTTCTATTTATCTCTTTTTGGAGTCACTAAACTATGCATATTAAATTATTTGGCAAGAGCTATATATTTTTTATAAAATGTTTAGCAACAATTAATAAACATGCATTTTATTGAATCAATCATTTTTCCTGTCGATTGGACTAATTAATTTGTTGATTCAACAATTATTTTTTTCTCAGTGCTTCCTGTATTAAAAGACATGCTTGTTTTGAATGATAAAATGTGTTCTTGATTCAAACAACATATTACATATAATTAATAACATATTGTTAGATTCAAGTAAATTCGTTTATTGAAACAGAAATTTATGGAATTGACTGAAAAAATGAACCAAGTAAATATATAAGGGAACCAATGAAAAAAATGATTTTTTGCCTCCAAAACTTTATTTCATTGGTCTAGTAATTTTTTCTCTCGGTGTAATTCAGTTGACTCAAAACATGTATCAAAATGGAAACAAAAATTGCATTCCCACAAATACATATATCCTTGACCCCACAGAGTAGAGAATCCGTTCAATTGAAAATTACATTGTTTTGATTCTATATTTGGTAAAATGCACTCGATATGCGATTGCATAACCAAGTGGTTTAGTTGAATGAACAGTTTATATTTTCTATGCAATTCAGATGTTGTTCACCGGAAAAAAAATGAATTCAATATAAAGCTAAAAAATTTCAATTGAATTATCGAAACATTTGATGATATGCAATATTTCTTTAAGTACGAGGACTTTTACTTAACTAATTAATCGTAAGATTAAACAGTTGAGTGAAAATTTAACTTATTTATCCTTGCGCCCATAAAGAGCACGAGCACCACCAAAGTGCAATGGTGTTCTCATTCAAAAATTTAGTCTTTAGTCCATAGAACTGCGCGACCACAGAGCGCGGGTAATGTTCCATCAATTTAAAGTTAATCGAGGACTCTGATGCTGGTAATATACTGGTACTTATCGGTGCACGGTGGCTATCTCGCTTGTGCGAGGCCGCGCGCCGATCGTCGCCATCTAACGGATCTCGGGCGAAGTGCCGAGAACGTGGTAGTTACTATACGTACTATCGACTAAATGGGTTGTAGCCGCATTGAAATATTTAGTCAAATTTATCAAACAATTTGATCGATATGAAAGCATTTACTATTCTCTTTAACTGGATGAATATCTCAAATTAAAACTAGATTTTGTTGATGAGACAAAACACGCAGTTACAACAATTTTATTTACTTCAAGTAAATGACTAAATATTCGATTGAATGAGAAAAAAAATTGTTGAATCAATCTCGTTTGAAATCATTTCGATCCAATGTTGTCATTGCGGTGAATGGAGTACACATTCGAAACAACGACATCAGTTTTATTATTTCAACAACGGGCTAATCAAACTAAATTATGTGACGATTGATTCAAACGAATTTTCCGTGATCGCAGCTGGGCAGTTGATATTACTAGACCTTGTTTTTGGTGCGAGGTGGAGTTTAATTGGTAGGGAATAATGAGAGGGAAGCGTGGGAATTGGAGCAATCCGAAAAAAATAATGTTTCCAATTGATTAATCTTATTTCGGTGTTCTTGCGATAGCGACGTCGAGATAAATGGACTGACGAATTCGTTAAAAAATAATTGCTGTACGTGGAGAGAATTGTAATCTGAATCATATTCCGGATGAGTAAGTCGGTTTAGTGGTTCGAAACTATTCGTTAGGTGTTCATCGAATTCCAATAGTAACTTTTGCACAAGGAGATGAGCGAGGATAGAAGCGATGGACATAAAGCGACAGGAAGACTCAAAGGGAAGATTGCTCTTATATTAAAATAGTTGGACGATTCTCTCATTTTCATTCGAAAATCATATTGAATCTAGCCTGAATTGATCCCAACGAAAAGAGAATCTGTTAGATCTGGCATTTTTTGCAGCCCGTTTCTCCGTGTAAAAAATGATTTCAAAATTTATCTTTTGTTTTTTGGCAATTTTAACAATCATCAAAGTGCATATTCAAGAGCTGGATTGAATTTTATGTGTATGAAAATATAAATGAAATAACTATCAATTTCTATAAATATGAAAAAAACGGGCTTATATCTTTTGTTAATAGTTATTTATTATGATTCTTAGTAAAAATGGACATACGATGATATTTAAAGAATTGATAAATAGTTTTTATATATTTTATAAAAAACGCTCAAATAAAAAATATATTATTACTGACTCTGCATTATGTGATACTCTAACACTTTTTGTTCAGATTGAGGCTTAAAAAATCTGTAGTAAGCCAACATTAAAATTTATTTCAAGTATCTCCGAATATTGACTTGCCCAAATGAAAAATGTGATCGATTTCGCACCCAAAATTTTCCAATCTGGTACGAGCTTAACCCTTCGAGTGCACACTTCCCCCGCCAATCTATATGTGCATATTGGGTCAATCTGACCCAAGGTGTTTTTCAAATCGTTGTATTCCGGTAAATATGCATTTTTTGTATTTTTTTATAGAGACGTTTTTTGTAGTAAATTATCCATATTTTATGGTCCTAAATTTATTTTTTGATGAAAATGAAAATTAAATGCCAAAACATTCGTTCAAAGTGGGGCGTACGTAGAAAAATACGTACTTACACGAAAAAAATCGAATTTTTTTTATTTCAAATTTTAAAAAAACCCTTCGGGTTTTTGAAGAGGAAGGTTTATGGATGCGAAAAAAATACAGTGTCGACCAACTTCCCAAAAAGTATATTTTTTCGGAGGTTTGAATTTAAGCATTTCATTTAAGAATTGAAGCAACGTCCTTTTTCGACGGCTGTCCTCAGTATAAGAAAAGATCCCCGCGTTTTGCGGTACAATCGGTAACAGAAAACTTTTAGGGTCAAAACTCGCAGGGTTAAGATCGGAAAAATAACAACGATCGGTTGGAAATGGCAAAAAATAAACTATATTACAAACTGTATAACAAACTACATTACAAACTATATTACAAACTGTATTACAAACTAAATTACAAACTATATTACAAACTACATTACAAACTGTATAACAAACTATATTATAAACTATATTACAAACTATATTACAATCTGTATTACAAACTAAATTACAAACTATATTACAAACTGTATTACAAACTAAATTACAAACTATATTACAAACTACATTACAAACTGTATAACAAACTATATTATAAACTATATTACAAACTATATTACAATCTGTATTACAAACTAAATTACAAACTATGTTACAAACTATATTACAAACTGTATTACAAACTAAATTATAAACTATATTACAAACTATATTACATACTTCATTACAAACTGTATTGCATATGCAACACTCTGCAATCTGTTCGGAGTTGAACGTCGGAGTGAGAACGAAAATCGGTCGAAAAGGGCGAACAACAAACTATAAAATAAAAACTGCGCTGTTAAAATTGCGAGACCGGCAGCAAAAAATGTTTCTCTCACGAGAAATAAATGGACCGAGCTCTCGCGTATCTGCATCGTGTGTGATTCAGAATTGAATAAATGAAGCGCATTTAATCCAATTTAAGGTCTTGCTCCATTTATATGTGTTTTTTTTCTCTCCTCCGTGCCCTCCCCTCCATGCACCCTCCCTCGTCGAATAGAACAGGTTATTTTTTTTGTGCCCCTGTTCGGTCTCTTTCTATTTCTACGTAATCGAAAATTTACAGCTTCGCGTTAGCAGTGCGGGTGGACTTGGCTGTACATAGTTTGGATCGTGTTGTAACAGTGTGCACTACTTTTTCATTGCATAACTGCGTGCACATTGCCCAGGACGAGGAAGAAGGACGAAAGAGGGGAACGATAGTAGATGTGAATTCACGCGGGTGCGGGTTCGCCCAGCTGTTGCGACAATAAAGCACCGGTCTACCTATTGATTTTCTTTTTTTACGTTTTTTTTGGCTTTCGATTTTTTTTTTCATCACAAATGCCCACGCAGAATTACGGCAAAACCGATACTCTCAATACGGTGCAAATTGAAGCGAGCCAGAGCAATGAGAAAACCAATTCCATCAGAACGTACACGCATGATTATTTTCCGATCCCGAACGTTGCGTTACCATTTTTCGTATACCCTTTTGTTGCAGCGATAAAACACAGCTCCAATAATGCTCTCAACGAAGAATAACGCGTTATGATTAATCATAGAATATCGTTGATGAATTTTCCATTACGTTTTTGTCTTTGTGTCGGGAAAGGTTACTGGGTCATTCCATGTCAATTCGACCAATAGTTGAAATCGACCCCTTTCGATTTCGATTAAATTTAGTCAGCAGTTTTATTTTATCATAAAACGAAATTCTACCAAAGGAACAGAAATTAATTTTTTTTTTTCGTCAGTTATGGAAAATTCTAAATTTCATCAATTTGTCAAGTTTATTTTTTGAATATCTCGAAAACTATTATAGTTACCGAGGAATCGTTTTGGGTTCGTTTTAAGGAGTATACTTGGGGCCACGAAAAAAAATATTCCGAAAAAACGTTTTGAAAGATGATGAATTTGGAAAATTCTGAATTTTTAAAAATCGTGCAAGTACACGATCGACATTAAATTTTTGATTCAATTTTTTAAATACAATACCTTGTACTTATCTTAAGAGATCCTGAAATTTTCAGAATGGTGTTTTTTTTTCAAAAATATGAATTTTTGAAATTTGGTAAATAATTTTTTTTTTCCTCCAAGTAAAGTAAATTTGAGCAATCATGTAATTTTTAATTTTGAGCAGTAAAAATTGCAATTAACGACATAAGAATGTAAAAACAGAAACATAATAATAAACATGTATATTCAATTTACGCTTTAAACGCTTTACCAAATAGATAAAAACGGAAATTCAATTGTATTCCTGTTTGTACATTTTGAAAATTTCAGGAGCTTTTAAGATCAGTACAAGGTATTATATGAAAAAATTGAATAAAAAATTTATTGTTGATCGTGGATTTGTACGATTTTTAAAAATTCAAAATTCTCCAATTTCATCATTTTTCAAAATTTTTTTTCGGAATATTTTTTTTTTCGTAGCCCCAAGTATACTCCTTAAGAAGAATTCAGAACGATTTTTTCGTAACTATAATAGTTTTAGAGATATTTAAAAAATGAACTTGAACAATTGAAAAAATTGTGAAATTTTGAATTTCGCATAACTTTCGAAAAAGAATTTTTTTATTATTTTCCTTCGGTAGAACTTCGTTCTATGATAAAAGAAAATTACTGACCAAATTTCATCGAAATTGAAAGGGGTTGATTCCAACTTTTGTTCGATTCGACATGGAATGACCCAACTTTATTCTCATTCCATTTCATTTTGCTTCAATGGATATTAGTACACGTGCTAATTTCAAATATCAAACTATTTTCTCCGGTTGTATTTCATTCCAATGGAAATTGATCAATTGTTCTTCGAATAAATAAATAGAATATCGAAACAAAATCATACATTCGCGAAATTACATCCGTTGATAAACGAAAAATAATCATCTTTATTCGATGTTAATTAAAATTGAATGAATACGTTTTTTTCTGTACGCGAACGTTCGCAGAATCGCTTGATGAAAAAGTAATCATTGAAGGGCTAGTAATAACGGGTACAATGGTTGGAGGGGTTATATTTCGATAATTAAGAATTAACAATTTTTTGCGAGGATTTTTATTGCTCGCTCTGAACGTGAAAAACGTGAAAATTTCAATAAGCCCCCATACCCGTTTATTTTTCCAAAGGCAGCCGGTATTGCGAAATTAATCGAATATTTTTGCCGGGTTAACTGCATAAAGTTAACCAGTGTAAATGAAACAAAAATATTTTGAATATTTATTCTTTTGTTTATTCCTGGCCAATACCGAGACAAAATTGTACTTTGTATTTTTTTTTCCATCACCGATAAATATAAAGATATAAATATTTCTATTGGAAATTTCTTTATTTTTCGCGAAAATATTTAAATAAATATTTTTGCATAAATATATTTATTGGGAATTTACTTATTTTTAGCGAAACTATTTAGTTAAATATTTTCGCTTGCTATTTCTCCTGTTGGTTTCCTCTCTCTCTCTCTCTCTCTCTCTCTCTCTCTCTCTCTCTCTCTCTCTCTCTCGCGAGAGGAATATGTGGACAGAAATTCAACTGCGGTGCGTATCTTTATTATGTACATCCGCCAGAGGTTTTTGATTATTTTTTATTTTCTTTTTTCAGCGTTGATTCAGCACGACGTACCTGGTCTACCGGAGGAAATAGAACTTGAACTGGATGATGATTGCAACTCGTGTGTTTTGACCAAACATGCGAAATGTTGGCGGCTAGCGCCTATTTTCGGTACAGATCATTGCTGACGCACAAATATAAAGCGAAATTGATGTTTTGCCACATAATTTTAAACTTGCCCGAGAAATGAAAGAAACACTGTGCAATATCGTGCGATGATATGGAAATGCGGAATGAAAAATAATGCGTCATTTGTCCGATTGAAAAACAACAACTGTGTCAAATGAGAGGAGTATTCTGGTCTAGAAATTTAAGAAAATTATTTTAAATTGATTTTTGAAAATTGATTTTTTTCATTTTCATAATGATTATGAAGTGTTGAGGGGAAATAAACATGATCCTTTAATTTTTTTCCAAACTTTGATTGCTTCAAACAAAAAAACCGTTCGATATAGATCAAATTGAAACTTTACCCGGACTTTGTGGGTATATTTAGCTGTAAAAGTCACGCTCAACATTAGTCGTTTTATCAATATTTTTAATTTGGCCGTTGATTTTCTAAAGCTAGAAGAATATTTACCCAAAAGTTACTGAAAAAAAAAAATGATGCGAATTTGCACACATTTCTTTTCTTGGTATTTCTCAGAATTGCGGGAAACCTGTAGCTTCGAAAAAAATTTTGCTAAAAGATCTGAAAAATAGAAACTTCAAGCTTCAAAATGCTTTTTTGAGACCTCGATACGATCATTCTTCACTGAGATACAGCATTGTTGAGAACCACTAAAAATTTGGGAAAATTGGTTGATCCTTTAATTTTTTCCACTAGTGTACATAACCTAGAAAGTAAAAATTTTTAATTCTAATAATTTACAGAGTTATAGCTACTTTAGTGACGCAACAACTATGCCCGTCACATCAGGGCGTAACTTGAAGGGGGTTTTCCGGTCTCGAATTTTGGCGAAAAACCATTTTCTTTGCATACTGTGAAATTTTAGACCTTTAAGAATATATCCTTGAGAGGACATTTTTTAATTTATAATAATATTCGGAGCTATAACTATTTCAGTGACGCAAGAACCACGCCCTTCACGTTGGAGAAAATTGGAGTACTATAGACGTTTTTTTTTCAGAACTACTATTCTCAACACGGTTGACATGTCTCCAGTTTTTCTCAACCGATTTACTTCAAATTTTTTCCAATCTTCAATGTATAATTCTATCGTCCCTACTATTTTTGTATCAAAATCATTTTTTATTATCGAAAAACGCTTTTTTTTCGGAAGGCCTTCAATTTTACGTAATTTTTTTTTCTCTGAGGTAGGGGCTATAACGACATTCTTATCAATTAATAATCTTTTTTCAAAATGTTGTATCGGATGACTAGTAAGGTTGCAATTGTGTCAGTCAGCACACCACTTTTTTTAGCCCAAACTTTACCAGCTTGAAACTTATTTAATTTCCATTTCTTTTTTCTCGAATATTTTTTTGTTTATTGTCAAAATATAATAAATATGTCCCAAAAAAGAATGGGAGAAATATTTTTAATTTTTTTTAACGAATTCGACAAAACGCTCAAAAGCATGTCTCTAGATCAGAATACAAATATTAAATATAAATATTAATAAATATTTAAATAAATAAATATAATATAAATGGATAAATATTTTCCATTTTATAAAAAATTTAAAGCAAAAATATTCATCAAAAATCGAATTTATTTTTGAGAAAAGCCACTATTCTGTTAAAAATGTATGTTTTACTTATTCCTTCGATTAAATACTGACTTATACCTTATATTAACGAAATAATGTTTATTTTTCGATTTTGGATTATCCAATCTAGAGATATCGTGCTCACCACAAGAGGCCTTTTTTTAGAGTACCTTGCGGAGATTGGTTACAGCGGCTGCAAGAATTATTATTTTTTCAAAAGAAAAATGTCAAAATAAAGTTAAAAGTCACAAAAATATGTATATAAATTTTTACGGTAATAGATTAAAATGTCTTTTCAGCAAAAATCCTTGAAAAATCGCTATATTCGGCCTTCTAACTCTATAACCCGTTAATGATAAGAAGAAAATAACGAAGAATGGATGAGAAAGTCGATATTGCAATTCCTCCAAAATTACTTTCAAATTTCTTCCATTCCTGACCTATACCCCGTAGTAAAAAACTCCATTCGTCGCCATTGAAAAATCCCCATTTATTCCCCATTGCCAAAATAATCAACGGAGATGAATGCTGAATTGCCTAAGGGGATCTTCGCCATTGAATTCCCCATTTCAAATCGAATGAGGATTTTCCAATGAGGATTGACTTCCCCATTTGAAACGGAATGGGGATTATCCTATGGGGATTCAATGAAGAAAATCCCCATAGGCAATTCGGCATTCATCTCCATTGGTTTTTGTAGGCAATGGGGAATGAATGACGATAATCAATGGAGATTCTTTCATATAGTAAAAAACTCCATTCGTCACCATTGAAAAATCGCCATTCATTCCCCATTGCCAAAATAACCAATGGAGATGAATGCCCAATTGCCCAAGGACATTTTCGCCATTGAATTCTCCATTTGAAATCGAATAGGGATTTTCCAATGAGGATTGACTTCCCCATTTCAAACGGAATAGAGATTATCCCATGGGCATCAGTCGGCAAGAACTCCTTGCATGGATTTTCTGGACACCGACTTCTGCTAATATTCCGTGCTCACACTCGTCTAGATAAGCATACTCTTCGCATAATCCGTATGGGAGTTCAGCGGGTTGCCGTCCTGCGACATCTCGCGCCAAGTCTCGGAACTAACGCGACGCGGTTTCCAATGGTCATTTTTGGGTAATGCTGATCATTCAGTGCATCCGCATTTACTTCCCAATGGACATCATTGGGTAAAGCTGATCATTTCGTTCATCAGCATTTGCCTTCCAACGGACGCCATTGGGCAATGCTGATGGCTCGGTCCATCAGCATTTGCTTTCCAATGGGCATCATTGAGTAATGGTGATCATTCGGGTCATCCGCATTTGCTGTCCAATGGACGTCATTGGGCAATGGTGACTTTTCAATGGATATCCATTCACTGATCAATGGTCGTTCCTATACGCCATTGACAAATGCGGAAATCTCAATGGGTCCCCATTCATTGTCCAATGGAGTCGTATGAGGACCATTGGTTGCCATTGGCGATTCAATGGAGTTTTTTACTACGGGACGAGCCGCCCTTCGTTCAAGTGAAGCGAGCGATGACAGACGCTGTAAGAGCGATAGGGCACGAGGTTCAAGTGTACCTATTTGTATCATCGCAACTAGGGGTGGGTTTTTCTTTCGCGGAGTAGCACGCGGAAATGGTCTTCTTTTTCTTCACTTATAAAACCAGATCCTCAACAACAAGCAGCTTTTTTCCGTCGAATGATTCCGCCCGAGTGAATACCGTGTGACGCGTCGTCATCGCTGTCGTCGTACGTTAGAGAATTCCCCAAGAGAATACTAGTCAGCTTCTCTATTCCCGGAGGGATGTTCTTTTGACAGGAGCGCCATTGTCGTCTCCGACAATGTCGTCCCCCAACCCCCGTTGGCATTGCATTAATCTCCCTTGCCCTTCACCCTCCCTCCACCCTTCTGCCTTCTTCTTCTTCTTCTTCTTCATTCTTCCACCCCCTTCTTCTTTTTCTTTGCAACTCTTCGACCACCCCCTTATTGAAAATTCTGCAGAGCGCTTCTTAGTTTTTCCGTCCTCCAACGGCGCACCACCCTTTGCCCCGGAGGACAAGTGAACCCTCCGGCATTTCCACCCCTTCTGAGCTATACGCTGCCAGTGTGAAAGGGGTAGATTCGATAGCGTTATCAATCACCGAGTGTCGTACGTTTGTCTCTCCCATACTTGGACGTTCGTAAGCATATATCTACCCTCATTATATACGCTGCATCCGGTCACGTATAAAGGGTGAATTTGTAAATATTGAATTCGAATCTCTCACGCTAAGTTACGTTATTAACTGTTTCGTCTTTCCAGTTTCGCCCCTTATATGCTTGAGACAACAGCAGCCGTGTCGTGTACAGCCACTTCTACTTCATGGTACCGTTGCTTGTATACAACCCTCTTCAACCCCTCTATACCTGGCTATATATCCGCGCTTCCGTGAGCTTACGAATAACGCATGGTTGGTCTCTCCATTCTCCTAAACCACTGTACTATAGATATAATACCATGATGTGTACGTGTGTTTCCCTGTGTTTCACCACGTGCCATTCGTGCCATCCCTTCTACACACACTCTTTGGCCAACTGTCGCGTGCAAAATTCAGCTTTACATGAACGGATGTACACTGCCGTCCAAAATTTTGGAAACACTCGCCCTGATTCCGCTTCGCACAAAAAGTTTCACTGCTCTCTTAAGGGCTTACATACAGTTAGAAGGCTTTAAAAAGACGGATTTTCAAGAATTTTTTTCGCGCAGACTATTCAATTTATTAATTTGAAAATTGGTGTACATATTATAATAACCTTATAATATATTAACATATTTTTTATTTGTAAAAATAATCATCGCGAATGTTGCTATCGCCGATCTCCTAGAGCTCCGCAAAAAAAAACCAATTTTGCGGTGATCACGATATCTCTGGACCGGATTATCTGAAATGAAAAAACCAAATAAATTTCGTTAATATAATACATTATCTAGTATTTAATCGAAGGAATTAGCGAAAAAATAATTTTTGACAAAATGGCGACTTCTCAAAATAAAAGACTCGATTTTGAACGAAAATTTAAGCCTTAAATTGTTTATAAAATGGAAAATATTTATCGGAGAAAAAAAATCTTCGATTAATTACTAAAAAATCTAGTTAAAAAGGTTGTGTTAAAATTTGAGACTGATCGGTTCAGCCGTTTTCGAGAAATCTTGATCACCGATTTTGAAAACATAGTTTTGAGAAAAACGCGTTTAAAGTTTAAAGTTTAAAAACGCGCCTCCCTAACGCGCCTTCATAAATGTGTCTATAACTTCGAAAATATTCGTCTGATTGACATAAAATTTTGAGTGTGTATGCTCCAATATATGTATATTCAGAAAATACAAAAGAAAAAACGATTTTTTGAAAATTACGAGTGTATGTAAGCCCTTGAAAATGAAGATATTTCAATTCAGCAAGCCGCGTTTCAAAGAGGACATATATTCAGCTTCATTTTGCTTTTTCCAAAATTTTTTAATATTTTTTTTCAACCCGGTACGTCCTTTGGAACATGGTCGTGTTTTGGCTTTTTTTGGCGTTGAAATTTTGACGCCCGACCCATGAACATTTTTTAAAACAATTTTTCGTATGAAAAACTTGTGGGGTGGAGTATAAGCTTCAATTTGGTTATTTATGAAGTTTTGTACGATTTTTTTTTGCTAAATTATTCAATTTTTTGCCAAAAACGACCATATTTATAAAATGTATCGTAACTCTAAAATTACTGGGTTCTCGTGAAATCACTAGGAGGGTACAAAATTGTATAGAATTATTTTAGATTTAATGGAATTCTTTCAGAATTTTGTTTCAACATTTTTTTTCGAGATTTTTTCTCGTCAACGAGATATTTTTTTATCTTAAGCAATCGGGTATCTTATCTTATCTACACGACTTTTTCATCGACAGATCTCATCTTATAAGACATGGCTTATTATCGGAAAATCCGTGTAGATGGGATAAGAAAGAAAAAAATATCGCGTTAAGGAGGTTCCTCTGGTACACGATTTTCAATACAGATGTTGATAAAAAAAAAACCAGAATATAGTTATTACTATCTAAAAAGTCATCTGTAAGAATTTCAAGACCTGACGATACGTTGTTCGTGAGAAATAAATAAAAATGTAATTCCGAAATCAACATGGGCCTTTATGGGTTTCACTGGTTTTTCGTCTATAAATATTGAATTCACAACCATTACAATACAGATTTTGACGAAAATTTAAGAATTAATGAAAAAGTATCTAAGGAACATTTCTGGAGCTTCATAAATCGATTAGGTACTTGTGAGATTCATAATAAATTAATTTGTCTCGAAAAATGCTAATTATCACTGATTATTTTGAGGTTAAGCGTTCCCGTGCGTGAATTTGATTGAGGCCCCTACTAGGCCCCGATCGACTTTCCTTAACTTACTTCGGGCCCTTGACTGGAAGCCCAATAGGGTCCCTGAATGGACGGTCACGCTTTTTCGACAAGTGCCTTAGAAGGTTGCCAAATGAGGGCCTTTACAACTACCTCACGTCTGTCACGTCGAATCCACGACAAGCCCCTGATCAAGCCCTACCAGGGCCCTAGTACGTACGTAGTATCGCTATACGTGTAGATTGTAAAATTGAATTATTTCAATAATAATAACAATATTATTATTGATAATTATTATTATATATTATAATAATACATTATTATTAATAATAATTATTATTATTATCATTATTATATATTATAATAATACATTATTATTAATAATTCTCCAAGAGAATTTTTACAAAAAAATAGTATAAAGCAGAGGGTTCCTATGTAGAAATCTTGCGGGTATGACTCCCTCGAGGCATGACTTCCTGAGAGGCCTGACTCTGCGGTGTCGAATACAACCCGTGCTCCCACTTCGGCTATATAAGCATACTATTTGCATATCCCGTATGCGAGAGAGCGCACGCCGTATGCGACATCTCGTGGCGAGTCTCGGAACCAACTCCCCGTGAAGCCCGATTAGGCCCTTAAAGGGTTGCCTCGTCAGTGCCATTTTTGAAATAATTAGGGCTCCGATACTTTCGCCCTATTTGGGCCCGATTTGATTCGTTTGTAATTATACCGACTTCTTTAAATATGGGTTGCCCGATCGAAGCCCGACAAGGTCCTCAACAGGTTGCCTTAGGTGAGCCATATTGTAAGTAAGCCTGGCAACCTCGCCACTGCCCTGTCACGGCCCGACCTGGCAATGTTATGGCAATTCATGACAGGGCATCCACATTTAAGCCCGACAAGGTCCTCAACGGGTTGCCTTAAGATAGCTATATTGTAAGTAAGCCTGGAAATCTTGGCACTGCCATGTTGGGGCCCAACCTGGCGGTGTTATGACAATTCATGACAGGGCATCCACGTTTAAGCCCGACAAGGTTCTCAACGGGTTGCCTTGGGTCAGCCATATTGTAAATAGGCCTGGCAACCTTGGCATTGCCCTGTCGGGGCCCAACCTGGCGGTGTAAGGGCAATCCTGACAGGGCATCCACGTCCAAGCCCGACGAGGTCCCGACTTAAGTCAGGGCTTCCCTAGAATTTTCACGCACGGGTTGTCAATGACCACGATAGTCACTGCCATTGTTCTTTTGACTCACTCGGTACCAGATGAACCTCCTTAACAGGAAAATTTTTTGAGAAAAAAATGTTGGCAACAAATTCTGAAAAAATTTCATTGAATCCAGAATAATTATTCGCAACTTTTTACCTTCCTAGTAATTTCACGAAAACTCAGTAGTCTTAGAGTTACGCTATATTTTATAAATATGATCGTTATTTCCGAAAATCTGAATATTTTTGCGACAAAAAATCGTATAAAACTTTTAAAAAACGAAATTCAAGCTTATACTTCACAAGTTTTTCATATGGAAAACAGTTGAACAAATTTTGCATAGGTCGTGCGCAAAAATTTCAGCGCAAAAAAAAAAGCAGAAAAATGACCATGTTTCAAAGAGCGTACCAGCTTAAAAAAAAATTGGAAAAAATTGTTTGAAAACGTGAAATAAAGTTGAATATGTTCCCTGTGAAACGCTGCTTGTTGAATTGAAATATTTACATTTTTTAAGGAGCATTTATATTATGGACAGTAAAGCAAATATCTGATATTTCTGAGAGTTTAAAAGACAAAATAGAAAAATTGACGTTCGAAATTGTATTGATAATTCATGCTTGATGCCTCGAAAAATAATTTATAGAGTCTGTGCTGCAACTATATTTTATTTTAATTTCATATTCTCCGAATCCGTTTATTTGGTTGGTTGAGGAAATATTGTAGCCAATAAGATAAGAAATAGTTAGCGATTTGTAACACTTTCACCCATTCCTTATAAAGATTTTCAGGTTATGTCATATCCTGTTATTTAAGAAAAATAATGAATTTTCATAACCCATCTTTGAATTGAGGCTAAAATAAGAATTTTACAAAATAACAACTTTAATCTTTCGTTTGGTTACAGCCATTAGTATGAAAGACGATTATTTTCGTGTATAAGAAATTTTGAGGTTATCGCGGCCAGAATCATAACTTAGTTGGTTGGTTGGCTTTCGAATAGCGTTCACGTTTACTTTAACAATGTTGGCATACTGCAAATCGTGGGATTGGACACTGGCTCATTGGAAAAGATTGAATATCGGCATATTGCTGAACCTAAATGTGGCATTCATTCGAAAGTCAACTAAATTAGCTAACTTGGTTATAAGCCAGTTCGAATGTAAATTTTGCTTTGGATGTCATCAGTAGGTTTACTTCAGCTTATAACTCCAAGCTCTAGTGAAAGTTACACGTAAATCACATAATATATAAAGAAACTGAGTCCATTAAAGTGTCTAGAAAAAACTTAGTTGAGTTAAATCTTTCACAATACTCATCGTTCCGTATGTTCAGAGGGTTTAGGGCATCACAGAGGGCGGCTAAGTCATGCAGAATTATATTTAAGGTTCTGTGAAATCCCCGATCTCTCGGGATAATTTGTCTATCGTTGAGAAACTCCGCCCCCCGATATGATAATCCATTTTCGGATCATAATAATTCTTATAATCAGGTCACTCGTCTTTTTGGCGGAGGCAAAGTTTCTTATCGCAGTGCCTGGCAGAGATTAATGACTTATAACATTATACACTGTGAGCTTATGAGTTTGTGGATACCTTACGTATACATATATGTCGGGATACCTCTTAACTCTCTGAATCTCATCACCGATATACGTAACCTCAGCCCCTGAATAACTTTTGTTATACCCTAATTGCGTGGAGGTAGTTTTCGCAACCTTCAATTTCATGCACTTCCCGGAGGGACTATCGGCGGCTTATGTGTGCTTACTGCAGCGATGGAGCAAACCGAAACACGGTATTTTCCTTTATCGTCTTGACGTACATTGTCCGCCCTTTTCAATTTACAAACTTTGTTTCATGGCGTTTGCTTTTGGGTTTGTTTTTTTCTCGAGCAATAACACACCATAGCGCATGTTTGCTTGTTGTTTATTTTACGAGGAGTGATAAGGATTTTCAAAACGTGCACCCAGAATAAAGATTTAGACGTAGGTACTATAATCGTTTATTTGAGATCATTTTTTAGTTCATTGAAAGAAGATATCCGTATCCTTCAGTCTACATATTTAAGACGTTGCGCCAAAACTGAGATGATCGGATCTGAAAAAGGATTCCCATAAGAAAAAGATCTCTTTTCTTTCACCTTCTCTTAACCTTTACTTGACACACTGGGGTACGAGATACCCCAGGCCTCAATTTCCCTAATTTGAAGTACCTAAATTTTTTTTTTGTGCATTTCCCCCCGTCTCGAGGTTTTCGCCTATTACAGGGTCGGCCCGGGTCAGTAGCCAGTCCCCCCTGAGGATCTGGTCCGGATCAGTAACCAGATCCCCATGCGGCCGCATCCGACTTCCCCCTCTATAGCGCATTTGCTATGGAAATTAATTTCCATAGACACAGGGAAACTGCGGAAAACCTGTGTCACTATAGCCGGTCCTGAGTTCGCTTTCCGATGCCGGAGCTACGTCACGTTTCGTCGGGAAATTGTAAACATGGACTACAGCTATATACATGTGACTCACACCTGTACGAGTACTTGTGTATGCCACATATATATATCTGGAGCTTGTCACGCCCATATTTTTATTTTTCGACGAAACTACGGCACAGGGAATCGAACCCAGGACCTCCCGATGCTCTGGTTTAGAGGCGAGCACGCTAGCCACTACACCAGAGTACCGGTTGTACCTAAATTTAAAAAATAGGACCTACAGCGACATCTGTCATTAATTCGAAGATGCCACTAGTCCTTCAAGCTTATAGCATCACTCTAAGACAATAAGTTTTTATGTAGTAGCCGTCCAAAGTCAAGTTTTCTCACCTGTACCCCAGTATGTCAAATAAGGCCGAGTGGGAAAATGTGCGAATTTTTTTCCTGTTATATTATTTTACTACTACTATTTTTGTTTCTTTTAGTGCTATATATCAATCAAACTTAGTTACATTTTTGACCATTTTTGTCGAAAAATAAAAAACGTTCTGATTTCTTTCGTAAAAGTTGTCATTTTTTCAGTTTTTTTGGATATTCAAATTGTTTATGATATTTAAATTTGATATTTTACTATAAATCCTGTATAACTATGGGAATTAACCTCTTGAAAAGTTCTAAAACAATTTGCAAGTTAAAATATTAAATGGTATATTTCTTACAAGAATATTTATCGTTGGGGTACAAACGACCCCAGCGTATCAAGTATTTAATATTCTGCAGAAGTGTTTCAAGTGAGGGTTTAAAAAAGGGAGAAGCGTTGCAAAATTCTAAATTTCATATTTGTGGTATCATTTAGATGAAATGTTATTTTACATATTAAATTTCCATGTATTCGAAAATCGAAATGTTTAAAAATATTGTATAGATACGATAAAAATGATTTGATTCAAATATATATCTGATGAGTTTGAAAAAAAATGTATTCATATTCAATAAAAATCTATTAGATCGGAATGTATTTCCTACTAGGTACATTCAAACAAAAAAATATCGTCGAAATGAATAGAGTCGTGTTAGGCCAGCCTTCAACTAGAAAAAAATGTATTTGGCTCGGTTAAAGCCCGCTGCACACGGTGCAAGTTTTCGTGCTGGTTTCTCTGCTGGATTTCGCTGATTGGTGGAAACTTTGGTGGGGGTTAGGAGCCAACCAATCAGCGAAATCCAGCAGAGAAACCAGCACGAAAACTTGCACCGTGTGCAGCGGGCTTAAGGCCCGGATTTTAAGAACTTAAGATCAATCAATCTTAAGATCAAACTTTCCATTGAACTCAAGCTGGAACTTAAGATTGAACTTAAGTTCCAATTTAAGATGAATCTTAAGTTCGAACTGAAGTGTCTTACTTTAGTGCGAACTTCAGATCGATCTTAAGTTCAAACTTAAATTTGGTTTGAAGTTCGAACTTAAGATCAATCTTAAGCTCAAACTTAAGGTAGTAGCCCACTGTCGAGACGGGTTCAAAAAATCGATTTTTTGTTTACATTTGTCCCAAGATAAACATCTTTCAAATATACTGTAAAAATTTCAGGCCGAAATTAGAAATGTTTTTAAAGATATAGCCAAAAGGCGAGAGCAATTAACCAATGAGTTATTGTTAAAAATGACTTATTACTCCGGTTTAGCAATCACCAGAAACTGTGAATATCTCGAAAAAATGAAAAGAGCTTCGAGATGACTCTCAGAAAACAGAAGGATTGCTTCATAATTTTTTTTATACAAAATCTATTGTCAACACTTTAAGCGCGCTCATCTTGGAACTACGTTTTCGGAACTTTGGGGAAGCACTGACTAAAAACTATTGAACCGATTTGGTTAAAACTTTTACCTGTTATTTTAGATGCACATAGCTAAGTCTATGATCATTGAAACATTCAATTTTTTAATTACAAATGAAGTTTTTAAAATCATTTATTTTTAAAAACTTCGATTTCGAAGACCTTTTTGTTCACAAGTCCGCCATTTTTTTTTTTTTTTAATATGCATATTATACATGGATCATAGACCTAGGATTGAGCCTACAAAGTAATAATCTCTACGGGTACAAATAATAACATGTAAAAATTTCAAAACGATCGGATTTTATTTGGTTATTTAAAAAAATAAAATGAAAAAACGTCGACATTTCGGTCGCCACAGTGGGTTACTACCTTAAGGGGGTCGAGTCAGCGTCAAAACGGCGATTTTTAATAATAAATTATAATTTTTGTAGAATACTTACAAATGTGATGTTATGTCCACCATTTGAGGTACCAAATGAACAATTTTTTTGGACCAGTTAGAACTCTTAAAGTGCACCGGTGTCCTAAAAAGCCTAGTTTTGCGTTTTTACACTCTGCGCATGATCCAGAATGAACCGCTGGACGGATTTTGTTCTACGGCGTCTTATTTCTTTCGTATCGCTGTTTCCCATGGGATGAACGCGGCACATTTCGTTTTTTGCCTTTTATTTCAGAGTTGCAGGCCAGTTTTGAAATTCGTAGCCTATTTTGAACTTTCCAGGCATTGTCCTGGTCACAATTTTGACTTGAATCAAAATGTGCCGCGTTCATCCTGTGGGAACAAGCGTTACCAAGAAAATGTGATGTCGTAGAACAAAATCCGTCTAGCAGTTCTTTCTGAATCATGCGCAGAGTGTAAAAACTCAAAACTAGATTTTTTAGGACACCGGTGCACCTCAAGGGTTTTAACTAATCCCAAAAAATTGTTCATTTGGTACCTCAAATGGTGGACGATATACATCATATTTGTAGGCATTCTGCAAAACTATTAATTATTATTAAAAATCGCCGTTTTGACGCTGACTCGACCCCCTTAAGTGCGATCGATCTTAATTATTGTGCCAACTAATGTCAAAAAACACGGTCGAGGAAGGCGATGAAAGGAGTTTGATCGAACGTTCAAGCTCATTTTAAAATTAAGATCAAACTTCAAACCAAGTTAAGTTTGAACTTAAGGTCGATCTGAAGTTCGCACTGAAGTTTGAACTAAAGTATGAACTTGTAATGACGCTAAAGTTCAAACTTAAGATTCATCTCAAATTGGTATATCAGTTCAATCTTAAGTTCCATCTTGAGTTCAATAGAAAGATCGATCTTAAGAATTAACTTAAAATTCGGGCCTAAGATTAAGTTCAATGGACTAGATTTTTTTCTGGTTTCGGTAAACTGCATTCTTCTCAACTTTTCGCGTGTTTCACAGGTATACAGCAATTTCACATAATCGTGGGTACATTGAGTCGCGGGCCAATAATCACGACTGTGAGCGAGTGGCATAAAACTTTGAGGATTCAAGAAAGGTGGCGTATGGTAAAGGGTCTTGAAAGGGGCGGAAGGGAGAGAGTGAGAGAGGGGGTTGTAATTAATTTCAGCTTTCTCGGGGATTTGGGGTTGCCCCTGGAGCAAAAGCGGCTATTCGATGAGATATATAAGTATGTATATATCTATGTACAGTGTGCTTTCGCTTTCCCCTTGTCTTAACATCGTCTTATTCCCTCTCTTGCCCTTTCTCTCATCGGCTTTTGCCCAGCAGTCCTTGCCGCTCACAGAAACGCCAAGTCGAGAGAGCACACGAAGGTTGGAGGGTAGTGTACATATATATAAGACCGCCTCGAGGCACGTTTCGGGTATAATGCAAAATTAATTTCCTCCTTTCTTCGTTCTTTTATCATGATACTTCCTCGCGTTTTTGCCTGGCCTACCCCGAGGGCACCGTTCATGAACGTACTTTTAACGTTATTCTCCTTTAATTAATTCCCGAAATAGTCCACCCCTAGGATAGAACCAAGACTAGAGAAAGAGAAGAAAAGAGAGAAAGAATAAAAAGTGTCTTGGTTGCCAATTATTAAAATCACGAGAACCACCGAGAAAACCACACTGACTTCAACTCTTGGCCGTTATCGTTATTATGCGGGAGCATTCGTTTTTATTTTATTACGAATCGGCATCATCGTCTTTTGGAATTATTCAGGGCACGTGTAATAACAGCCGACAAAGCCGAATACACTGTAAAAAAAACAGTAAATTTAATGTACCAACGAACATGAAATTTACAAAAAGCGTACATTAAATGAGAATGAATGTACTTTGCACTGAATATTCATGTACCAGTCATTAAAATTACTGAATATAGCTGTAAAATTACATCACTTGTTCCTTAATGGACCTTTTCATGAACCAGTACATTAAATTCAATGAACTTTATTGAAAATTGCTACTGTGTCATGAAATTTAATGCAGAAATTCATTGAATTTACATGATGAGTGTTGTATAATTTTCAAGCACATATTTTGAGATATTACAGTTAAAAAGAAAAGTAAATTTAATGCTCTGAAGTACCTGAAATTTACAGAAAGCGTACATTAAATGAGAATTAATGTACCCTGCACTGAAAATTCATGTACCAGACATTAAAATTACTGATTTTTACTGTAAAATTACATCACTTGTTCCTTAATGGACCTTTTCATGAACAAGTACATTAAATTTGATAAACTTTATTAAAAATTGCAAATGTGTCATGAAATTTAATGCAGAAATTCATCGAATTTACATGTTGAGTGTTGTATAATTTTCAAACACAGATTTTGAGATATTACTGTTAAAAAGAAAAGTAAATTTAATGCTCTAAAGTACCTGAAATGTACAGAAAACGTGCATTAAATGAGAATTAATGTACTTTGCACTGAAAATTCATGTACCAGACATTGAAATTACTGAAATTTGCTGTAAAATTACAGCGCATGTTTCTCAATGGACCTTTTGATGAACAAGTACATTAAATTTAATAAACTTTTATAGAAAATTCCAGATGTGACATGAAATTTAATGCAGAAGTTCATTGAATTCAAATGATGGGTGTTGTATATAATTTTCAAACATATAGATTTTGACATATTACTGTTAAAAAAGAAACTTAAGGATTTTAACTTCAGATTTGCAATCAGGAGCTGCTACAACTTTCAATTGCTAAGTTTCATCCGCATCAAGTCATTTTTGGATGTTCAGCCGCCATATTGGATGTGCCATTTTTAATTTCAGAATTTCCAGTTTAGACTTATAAACAGCGTCCCCAAGCCCCCCCGAGTACTAAGTCTCATCCGGATTAAATAATTTTTACATTCTCGTCCGCCATATTGCAGGCGCCATTTTGAATTTAAGAATTTTTAATTCAGATTGGTGATCAACGATCCCAAAACTCTCGATCGCCAAGTTTCATTGAAATGAAATCACTGCTGCATTTTGATCCGCCATTTTGAGTTTCAGAATTGTTCAGATTCATGATCATTAATCCACAAAACTCCCAATGACCGACTTCCATTGAAATCAGAACGTTTTTCAATTTCGATATGTCATATGGGATCCGCCATTTTGAATGGTATGAAAGTCGCTATTTTGAATTGAAATTCGAATTGGCGAATCCGAAAATCAATTTTCACGGACTATCACGCACATTCAAAAGTATATCATTATTTTTTTGGCACTCCAGTATTCATATGTCACATAAGTAAAGGAAGTTCATAAGTAGTCGGTAGCGTAATAGGTAGCGTGTTAGATAGTTAGGTACGATAAGTAGAATGATAGGTAGGGTCGCAGGTTCGAGTCCCCGTCGAAGAGAGTGAAATTAGATCGGATAATTCGCGCAGATTTGATTTTTTTCTCTGTATCTCTTTTTGGGGCTGGTGAACTAGGCATATTAAATTATTTTCTAAAGGCTATATATTTTTTATAACATGTTTAACAATAATATATTCCAGCACAGTTCAGTAAATTTCATGAACCCGATTTCTGTAAAAATAATTAACCCAGCATTATTTTTAATGTAACGTTACTTGAAAACTACAGCACTATGGTGTTTGAAATTTAATGAACGGTATACATGCATAAACCTTCCCGTATACTTCTTCATTAATTTTCAGATACAGACTTTTGTAAAAATACGGCACACGTTCCGTAAATTTTATGTACACGTATTCATTAGATTTCAAGTACGGCATTTGTAAAAATAAAGAAACTATCGGAGAAATTTCCTAAGGAGGGTAAGTGCAAAATTAATAAGCCCAGCTTTATCTTTAATGTAACGCTGCTTGAAAATTACAGCATCGTAGTGCTTGAAATTTTGTGAACGGTACATGAATAAAAACTTCATGTACATTTACATTAAATTTCAATAAGTTTTTTTTTTACAGTGTAGGTAAAATAGAAACGGGTCTCAATATCCTTCCTTAACACTTCGTCGGTAAGCCTGGGTCATTTTTGTCCTACTCAAAATTGTTTCCAATTTACTGATGGGAAAAATTTAATTCAACCTCGCGTAAAAGCTTCGAACCTGGAAGAGGACTTGGAAGGGTGAGGCAAGACCGAGTTTCAATATTCCATGAAATATGAGAGCATGAAATAATGCCAGAGGGATGGTGAAAGAGAGTGTCGGAAGTTTGATGGCAAACAAAATAGTTGTATGGATGCCACGTGCCGTCGAGTAATTAATATTCCACCTCTACTTGAAACAAGTTTACCACATGCATGAATTTTGAGTCTCTGTACTATACGTTGCGTATTCGGCGTAAAAGTTATGACTGATTAAACAGCGCCATCGTTCTCCGCCGAGCGAAAGTTTGCCGCGAATTTTCTCAAATTTACAACGTATCGCTGCGACGAGACAACCGGGCTTCCTGTGGTTTTTTTTCCTCCTTCTGGATAGAGCTTGACTGAGGTATAATATCAATTTTCCCTTCAGATCATGTATGTGTGCTCTGTTGCAGCATTTGGAATTGTAAAGAAATGCTGAACATAAACAATCATGTGATGTTTTTTTTTATATTTTGGATTACGATAAAATAGCTCTGTGATTTTCGTGTATGGAATTCCGTGTTCAAGGAGACGATATTAGCGTCGATAACTTGGTTAAGGAACATAAAATAAGGTTATTAGCGCACATCAATCAGCATTTCGTTATAAGTGAATCTCATTATTATTTCCGGTAACTTTGACAGGATCGTAAAGTTAATTAATCACTTCAACCCAGTTACATTCTTAATCAGCGAACGAATTTTCAATTTTTTAAGGCGATCTCAAACTTGCCTCGATAATGAAAACTACTTGCTGTGTCAAATCATTCAAAGTGAATCGAAAATTGATTAAGCGTGTATTCTGGTGTAGAATTTTGAAAAATTATTTTTTTTTTGTATTTTCTAAAAGTCTAGACCTTTCAGGATTTATCCTCGAAAACAAAATTTTTAATTCCAATAATTTTCGGAGTTATGGATAACTATTTTAGTGACACAGCAACTATGCCCGTCACCTCGGAGCGTAACTTTAAAGGGGTATTCTGGTCTAGAATTTAGAAAAAAATAATTTTTCTGCATATTCTTAAAGTTTAGACCTTTAAGAATATATCCTTGAAAGGAAATTTTTCACTTCCAATAATTTAAGGGGTTATAGCTATTTTAGTGACGCAGCAGCTACGCACGTCACATTATATAGACGTTTTTCTCAAAGCTACTTTTTTCAACACGGCTGATATGATAACTCCAGTTCTACTCAAACGATTTACTCCCAATTTTTTTTTTTTAATTTTCAATGTATAAGTCTCTATCGCTCCTACCACTTTCGTATCAAAATTATTATTTTTTACTATTGTAAAGAAATTAAAAACTATGAAAAAAAAAGTCAAAAAACGCCTTTTTTTGTTCAGATAGCCGCTATTCTGCGGTTTTTTTACGTTTTCTCTGCAGTAGGGGCTATAACGACATTATTACTAATTAAGAATCTTTTTTTGAATTCTTTAACGGGTGACTAGAAAGGTTCCAATCGTGTCAGCTATCCCTTTTTTTAGCCCTAAGTTTACCAGCTTATAACTTATTAAATTTTCGGTTTTTTTTCTCGAAATTTTTTTCGTTTATTATTACAATATTAATAAGTATATTGTAAAAAAATAGCAAGCATTTATATATGAGGCATTCCACGTCAAATCACGCGGTCATCGGTCTGACCCCCTCAAACCTTGATGTCCAATAAATTGTAGGTTTCGTTTGGCCCAAAATATGACCTCGAATTTTGATAAATTTTTATTTAATTATTCAGGGGTTGCCCGAGCTAAAAATCATTAAATTGAGGGAAAACATAAAGAGGGGCCTTTTTCGAATCAATGAAATTTTTTTCACAGAAACTAAAACAGATATTTTTATCATAGTTCGATAATAGGCCAAAAATAATTGCTATTTTTAAAATTTTTTAATTTTTTAATTGTGTTTGAATCATCATCCGTTTTATTTCAGGTCGTCGAGGCTAATAAATTTTTGAAAAATGTTGTCGTTTCACTCTTAAACCAAGAAAAAATAATCAAGTTTCACTAGAAAAATATTTTTGTTGTCGATATTCTCACTAGAAGAAATAATCAAAATAAGAAATTATAAACAAAAATAAATTAAAATACAAAAATAATAGTAATTATTTTTGGCCCATTGACAATAAGACGAAAATATCTGTTATGGGCCCTAGTTTCTATCAAAAAAATTTCATTAATTTAAAAAAGGCCCCTTTTTATGTTTTCCCTCAATTTAATGATTTTTTAGTTCAGGCAACTCCTAAAAAATGAAATAACAATTTCTAAAAATTTGTGGTCATATTTTGGGCCAAGTGAAATCCATATGTACCCCATATGTATATATATTTTTTTATTGAACTCGACAAAATGTTTGTCTCTAGACCAGAATACCGCCTTGAATCAACCAATTAGAACTTCCGGAACTGCGAAAAAAATTCTCATTTTCATATGAAAATAATAAATAATGAATATTCTTTTCGTTTGAATCTCTTCAGGGAGTTTAAATTAATTTTATTCATTGTTTTCTCCGCAGTGACAAACCGTAAATCCGCATTGAAGGAAACGAAATGTAATGAATAAAATTTTGTCTCTCGGACTATTGAATTTTATACGTTGAGCGTATAAAATTCATCGAATGGGAAAAACGGTTATCCGAAAGAGGAAACACTTGAAAACGTCTCGATGGATAATTGCAGGCAGTAGGCGAAGGGGATTTTCAATTTCGATTACGTTCCAAGAGTCTACGAGCGGTCTGTATGTACAAGCGCGGGGCTCGAATTCATCGAAGCTTTTCCGACTTTTTTCCACGTGTAAGTGTGTGCTTCAGAGCTCACGAATCCTCCCACTCTCGTCCTTTTTCCGCTTGTCTCCTGTAGTGGATTGTGTGCCCTCTCGATCGCACAGTCGGAGCTATCGATCTTCTCAACTTCCATAAAACTACCGGGATAAGCCGGTCATACATTCGAGGATAATTCGGAAGGATTGAAATCGAGCCAATGACTCGAGAAAAGTCTCGCGATTTTCGCTTTACTTTTTTTTTTTTTTTATTCCACACTTTATGTATATACGAGGGGTGCATTAGCTTACAGAAATCTCAGGTGTTTTATAGCCATCGAGAATTAATGCGTATAGGAATCGTGACGAGTATCCATTTGGAGCTTTTTTTCAGAAGGACGATCCTACTCACAAACAGAATGTAGAGACGGAAGCTGCGATTGGGCCGTTCTTAAGGGGAATATATACCTGGCAGGGTCCGAAAAATCAACTTTTCAATCTTTACTTTTTCTCAAAGTTTGATATGTTAAGAGCGTCTGGTGAAAATTTCAAGTAAAAATTCCAAAAAATGACAAAGTTATAGCACAAATAGTAGGTATAGTTATTTTTTAAAAAAGCCTTCTTTTGGTTGGGTAAAAAAATTTGAACATTTGCTGAAAAATGTTTTTAATGAATTGGAAATGGAAAAAATATTCAGCCAAATCGAAAGGGGTTGGGTTGAAAAGTGATTGATTTGACATGGAATGCCTCATATACTTTCCAAAAATGTAGAAATAATCGATTTTTTGAAAATTATAAACCAGAATTATACCTTAATGACATTTCCAGCGAAAAATTCGAAAAATTCAGCCCGTGGGAACTGATTTTCGGAGACCCCGGAAAAAAGTGTCCTCGTAGTGGTCAGGCATGAAAGCTTTATCTGAAATTAAAAAACAAAATTTGATCCGTTAGTAGATAAATATAGCTCGTGTTTGAACGAAAGATTTAGAAAAAGAATGAAATTTAAATTTTTTGCAGAGTTGTATAGAGAGTTGTGTTTTGGCAGAATATGCAAAATCGTAGAATTTTTAGTACAATTTACCAAAACTGTTACCATTTTTGGTATACAACGTAAAATTGTTGTACACCTTGTAAAATTAGTTGTAGTCGTGAAAAAAATCCTTGTTCAATCACAGGTGAATTCTATTTTTAAGAAGTGTACAAAATTTCAAAAAGACTGGTGCATTAGTTTTTGAGAAATCATAGCACCGACATCAAAAATATTTTTTTTTACAAACAAGTGATTTTCCAATGCCGGTCCAGCCTAATTCGAGGAATTTTCGAAGACTCTCTCCTAGACTCCAATTGATTTGAAACTTTGGGAAAATATTCTAGATACCTACATTGTAGTATAAGATAAAAAAAAAATGAATGGTTTTTTTTTTAATTTTCAAACCCCCGTGCATGAAAATTCTAGGGAAGCCCTGACTCAAGTCAGGATATCGTCGGGCTTGGACGTGGATGCCCTGTCAGAAATTGCCCGTACACCTCCAGATTGGCCCCGACAGGGTAATGCCAAGGTTGCCAGGCCTATTTACAATATGGCTGACCTAAGGCAACCTGTTGAGGACCTTTTCGGGCTTAAAGGTGGATGCCCTGTAATGAATTGCCATAACACCGCCAGGTTGGGCCCCGACATGGCAGTGCCAAGGTTTCCAGACTTACTTACAATATGGCTGACTCAAGGCAACCCGTTGAGGACCTTGTCGGGCTGAAAACTGGATGCCCTGTCATGAATTGCCATAACACCGCCAAGTTGGGCCGTGACAGGGCAATGCCAAGGTCGCCAGGCTTACTTACAATATGCCTGACCTAAGGCAACCCTTTGAGGACCTTGTCGGGCTTCGATCGGGCAACCCCTATTTAAAGAAGTCGGTATAATTACAACAGAACCAAATCGGGCCCAAATAGGGCGAAAGTATCGGAGCCCTAATTATTTCAAACATGGCACTGACGAGGCAACCCTTTGAGGGCCTAATCGGGCTTCACGGGGAGTTAGTTCCGAGACTCGCCATGAGATGTCGCATACGACGTGCGCTCTCTCGCATACGGAAAATGCAAATAGTATGCTTATATAGCCGAAGTGAGAGCACGGGTTGTATTCGACACCGTAGAGTCAGGCCTCTCAGGAAGTCATGCCTCGAGGAAAGTCAAACCCGCAAGATTTCTACATAGAATCCCTCTGCTTGATACTATTTTTTTTGTAAAAATTATTTTGGAGAATTATTAATAATAATGTATTATTATAATATGTAATAATGATTATTAATAATAATAATATTATTATTGTTATTATTATTGAAATAATTCAATTTTACAATCTACACGTATAGCGATACTACGTACTTACTAGGGCCCTGATCAGGGTTGCAAGTAATGCGTTACTTTTTGTAATGCATTTGTATCTTCATTAACCATTAACCATTACATTTACAAAGAACTTGCTTAAAAAAAAAAAATCTTTTTTTTTTTAAAGCAAGTTCTTATTTATTAATGTATTTATTCATTTATTTATTCATTTATTTATTTATTTATTTATCTATTTATTTATTTATTTCTTTTTTTGGCACTTTCAAGAATAAAAGAAAATAAATAAATGAATAACTAAATAAAAATTTAATGGTTAATGAAAATAATTTCCATTACCCATTAAAAAAGTAATGGTTAATGCATTACTTTTTCATTAAAAATTTTGCAACCCTGGCCCTGACAGAGCTTGGCCATGGATATGTCGTGGATTTGACATGGCAACCGTGAGGCGGTTATAAAGGCCCTCATTCGGCAATTTTCTAAGGCCCTTGTCGAAAAAGCGTGACCGTCCATTCAGGGGCCCTATTGGGCTTCCAGTCAAGGGCCCGAAGTAAGTTAGGGAAAACCGATCGGGGCCTAGTCGGGACCTGAATCAAATTCACCCACGGGCCCATGTAACCTCGTAATTCATAAAGTCAGTCCATGATAAAATGATGCAGAGCAAAAAGAAAATCACGATGAAATGACGGCATTGAGTTTTTATAATATAATAAAGTTTCTATAAAAATAATTCAAAAAAGATATAATGTGTCGAACAGTATCGTGGCGCCAAGCCCAAGGGGCAATATATGTAATCTCCGAAGAGCAAAATTCTCCATACCCCGTTTATCTTATTGTCGGCGAGAGAGAAGGAAAATTGCTTGAGTGCGCGAATGTGCATCGGAGACTGTGGTTTCACAAGTTTTAGAGCATGGTTTTGTACGTATATCGCGATCTCAGTGGTACTTGGCTGTGAATAATCTAGAAGAGCACTTGAATATTCCCGAGTAAACCACTTTTTCGCGTCGAGCTTGCACAGCAAGAGAATTAGCTCGAGTGGGATTCTCCGAGAAACTTGTAACCCACATTATACGATCTTTCTCATAATTGATTACTCCCCTTTTCAGTCTGAGCATTTTTAGTTCTTCCTTCCTCCACGTTCTACTTGCAACTCTACGATGAACGATAAAACGGTCGATAAAAATGACAATTTTCTGTCTTATCTATTTTTGGTCGATAAAAATTTTGTTATTTATTAAGGGGGAACGCCACTGTGATGGCTCAAAACATCGATTTTTCTTTCCCCATTTTCTTAAAGTAAATGGGGCATTCCAGGTCAACTTACGTGGTGATCGGCCTGACCTCCTCGGATTCGGTTGACGAATTTTTTTAAGGCATATTCTATTCAAAAAAGATGTTATTTTCTTATTTCTTATTTTTATCACTTGTTTTACCCCATAAGACAATTTCTTTTCCATAACTTTTGGGTAAAAATGAATTTGGACCAGGTTCAAAATTCTGAAATTTGTTTCATAAAATCGAGAATTAAAAACAAGTATTTTCAACATAGTTTGAGAGTAGGCCGAGAATAATTTATATATATATATTTTTTTTAATAAAAGAAAAAACATACTTACAAATTTTGAAAATTCAATATTTTAATGATGGTTCCCTATAGGAAAAAACCCTGCAAATTGAAATTTGCACATTGCTTCCTCATCTTTATCCATAGTTGACATAGCTTCCTTTAACAACAGTATGGTGGTCAAATTTGGCTTCCTCATAAAGGAAGCTTTGTTAACTATTGAAAAATATTAGTAATCAATGTGCAGATTCGATCGATTTTCGCCAAATTTGATAGCGAATAACATCGATAGCTATACTGGCTCTTCACAAAATTTTATTGCAATATCTAAACAATTTCAAAAGTTATAGCGTTTACGCTTCTTTTATAAAAATTAAAAATTTGATAAAAATTTAATTATTCGATCGATTTCCGCCAAATTTAATAACGAACATCCTCGATAGCTATATTAGCTCTGTGTAAAGTTTCAGTGCAATATCTTAAAAATTGCACATGTCAGAGCGTTTACGCTATTTTTCAAAAAATAAAAAATTTCATAAAATTTTAATCCCTTGATGGATTTTTGCCAAATTTAATAGCAAACAACCTCGATAGCTATATTAGCTCTGTGCAAAGTTTCAGTACAATATCTTGAAAATTGCACAAGTTAGAGCGCTATTCAGGCTATTTTTCAAATAATTCAAAATTTCATAAAATTTTAATCCCTCGATGGATTTTCGCCAAATTCAATATCAAACAACCTTAATAGCTAGACTAATTCTGTACAAGGTTTGAGTGCAATATCTTGAAAATTGCAGGGGTTAGAGCGTTTACGCCATTCTTGCAAAACCGGAAAAAGTCCATAAAATCTGAACACCCGTTATAATTAAAACAAAATTTTGTTAATAATGAAGAGCAATTCGTGCTCGACAAATTTTAGCTTGATATCTCGAAGTATTTTCGAGTTATTAATTATTTACATCTGAAACTCAGAATACACACACACACACACACACACATCCATCCGGACATTTTTTCTAAATATGGTTTCTCGTTGTTTTAGGACATTTTGAACATATTTGCATACAAATCGCGAAAAAAATGTTTCACGAAAACAAAGCTTCCTTTATGAGGAAGCAAAAAAAGAATAATGAAATCGTATCTTGGTAGAAATAATTTTTTTCATATTTTGATAATATATTTTCAGTATTTCGATAATATTCGATTCGATTTCCGATGTTTCGATAATAGATTTCATAAAATCGATTAATTATGGCTTCGAAAAAAAGTATTACTTCTCGAAGGGAGCACCAGAACAATAAAAAAATGTATCTAACTATTATAAAAAAAACTATAATCAAAATATGCGAAATTTATTATCGAAATACGTATTATCAAAATATAGGGAACATTTTTTTTTTACCTAGATATGATTTTTTTTTTATCCTACAGGGAACTATCATTGAAATATTAAATTTACAATTTATTATATTTTTGTATTCGCATTGGCTAAGGTTGTGCGTAGCCGATTTACAAAGTTTTGAAAATGTATATTTTTCAAGACTTTTTAAAAATAAAAATAAAACGGTCAAAGAAGAAGAAAAAAATCAAATCAGCGCCATTTTATGAAAAAATGTTTTAAAAAATGCCTACACTTAACGATAGTGACTGTTGTGCAGATTAAAAAAATATTTGTTTGTTTTTATAATGTCATTATACGTTCATGTTAATAACTTTGTCAATTTTTAGTATTTTTCAATAAAAATTTGTCTGAATATATTTGAATATATACTTAAAAAATTGCTTTTCGTCTGATCTTCCAATTATCCCTAGTTACAAAAAAGAAATTCCCGACAATCGGCAATTTTTAGCCCTGTCACAGTGGCGTTCCGCCTTAAGCATCCCAAGAATTATAACGCTCAATGTCTTTCCGGTGATTTTTGTACAATTAATGTACCAGTCCAAGCAATTTAACGTAAAATGTTGCAATGAAACGTGCAGTTATCGTTACACGAATTTTATGGTCCACTGTTTATTTCCCGCAGCATCAATTTGCGGACCAACAAAATACCTCCACCTTGTCTTTTCCAGTGTTACACTCGTCCAATAATGGTCCAGATAACGTTTCTTATCTTTCAGTAGAGAAAAGAGTGTAAAGACGACAGCGCAATTGTCTTTTGTCTACATCAATGTCTGTACAATGCTGACCAACACGACCATAACCGGGCGGACATTATTTTTGGGGCGGTAAGAAATAGAAATTCCCAATTTGTTGAACAGCACGGCTTACATAGGACACAAACAGAGGCTCTCAATCTCTCCGGAGAAAGCTCTCTCAAGGGGTTGCTTTTTCGTCTCTCGTATACAATTAAGATAACCTAATTTATCTGTTGCGATATTACAAGTTTTTTGTCCAACCTCTCCAACCCTCTCCAACCCCTCGAACCGTTCACGACAATTGCGCTTTTTCCCGCAGCAGTAGGATTAGTCCGGGCATTGTCTTCGAGTCGTGGAATCGTCCAGGAAAGATGCGGACTTTGGGAGGTGACTGCGAAAGCGACGGGAGTAGGAATGAGGGTTGAGAGGGTGAAATTTTCTTCAGGGTTCATTCAGCTTCGTCGCTTGTAGTCCCTCCCACCCGTGGACTGCACTGTAAAAAATGTTATTAAATTTAAGGGTACCCAGTCAGCGTCAAAACGCCGATGTTCGAACATAAATATAAATGTTCGTAGGATTGGTGTAAACTTCATCAATGATCTATCATTTGTCGTATCAATTGTAGAAATTGTTGGCCCCAATTAGAACCCTCAAGGTGCAGTGGTTCTCTCATAAATAAATTTTTGAGTTTCACATGCTGCGCGCAATCCTGACCAAACCGCTTGATGGATCTTATCCTGCAACGTCTCATTTTCTTTGTAACACTTTTTCGGATCGCTTATATGTGACACATTTTTTTTAGGTTCTCATTATAGAGTTACAGGCCACTTTTTGAATTTTTGAACCATTTTTGGTTTTTAGAGCATCGCACACAATATAATTTTCATTTTAATGAAAATGTGTCGCTTACAAGTGGTCCGGAAAAGTCTTACAAAGAAAATGAGACGTTTCAGGATAAAATCCATCCAGCGGTTTGGCCAGGACTGCGCGCAGCGTGTTTGAAGATCCAGGTTTTGGGAAACAGCCTCCGAAGTGAAATGTGTGGCAAAAAGCTTCCGCAGTCCTTCGCTCCACTGATTCATGTATCTGTATAACGAACAATACACGGAGAAAAATGTTACCTCGAATTCTAGTCCTGGTTACCAGAATTCTATAATATCCACTACTAGAAATATAGTAATTTACTTCCAGTCCGGAATTCTGAGACTTATTACTATACCATATTGTAATCACTATCTTCCATTCAATACTTATCGCGGTATAAATAGTATATTTTACAGTAGCATAGTATTCATTACAATATGGTATAGTAATAAGTCTGAGAATTCCGGACTGGAAGTAAATTACTATACTTTCTGGTAACCAGGACTAGAGTTCGAGGTGGCATTTTTCTCCGTGTATTTTCCAAGGTTATGACATGAAAAAAAAACAAATTTTTTACGCGCTTGTCACGATTTTGCAATTTTTATGTTTTGTATTATTTTTAATAATAAGGATTTTTACCAAAAAATTGCTCAAAATTAAAAAAGAACTGGATACTCTTACGTTGACAGTTTAGAGGTTATAATCTGTATACAAGGCACAAAATCAAATTCACTCACTGAAAATTTGTTAGATGAGTATGAAAATTAATTTGATTATTTTGCAAACACAGCGAACACCATTGTTTTCAAAAATAATTGATTATAATAAACATAATAACATATGAACATATGAAGTGACACTAACCACTGTGAAACTGCTCGTGTCGTTTGTCAAGATCGAAAAAGCACTTGCACGTAATTTCTCGATTTATTAGCGTAAATCTCTAATATTACATTTGAAAAAAAATAAACAACTGATAAAAATGATTGAATACAAAAACAATAAACCACGAGCGAACATGTGTTTTGCAACTCACTAATAATTTACTGGTAAAAAAAATTTAGTCACTAGGAAAATTTACTAGAACATTTTCGAGGCACTTTCTGATCACTTTCGACATTTTTTTTGATTGGCCCGTGAAATTCTATGGGCCAATCACTTCCTTCGAGCGTTTTGATTGGTCTGCAGAGTTGTAAGGGCCAATCACGTCTTTTGAGCGTTTTAATTGGTCCATACATGTATCATATGAAAAATTTCAATATTTTGCATATTTTTCAAAATAAATGAGAATACTTTTTTTTTTAATAAAAAATTTTTCTCATTCACTTTAGAGAATATGCAAAATGTCAAAATTTTCCAAGACATGTTTTAATTTATTTTATTTTTTCACTTCTATAAGAAATATTATAAATTATTATTCTTTTTCTTAATTTTAGAAACTAAAAGAAAAAAAAATGCTGAAAAAGAAATGAGGCAGCCGCATCCCACTTTCTCATCATGATATATATTATTTATTTATGACCCAGAATCTGTGAAAAAAATTGCAGAATTTTAAAAATGGATTTCGAAATTTCCAAATTCTACTTTTACAGATTCGTCTGTAACTTTGACATTTTTCAAAATTAAGGTCTATAGCTTGGTAAAAAGGTGCGGAAGAGTTAGTAAAACGTGAAAAAAAATTAAAAAAATAAACGATTTTTTTCCGATTTCGCGCTGACTCGGTCCCCTTAATATACAAAAGTATATTAAATTTCAAAAACAAGTATATGAAATCTAAATTAATATACAAGGTATTGGAAAATTAGCAATTTCATCTTAAATTTAATATTCGTATATTAAAATTAAAAGAGCGAGCATTGAAAATTAATGTACCCGTATATGAAAACAGTTTTTGTATACTTTTTCCCAATTTTCATATACAATATTGAAAATTAATACACTTTTTTCTCAAAATTGCAATCAACCATTGAAAATTCTTTCCAATACTGTAATGAAATTTAATATACCGTATTAGAAATTTCAATAACAAATATACGAAATCGAAATTAATATACATGGTATTGGAAAATTAACAATTTCATCTTGAATTTAATATTTGAATATTAAAATTAAAAGCTGAATGTTGAAAATTTAAATTCCCGTATATTCAAATGGTTTCTATATGCTTTCTCGCATTTCTAAGAGACGTTATTGGAAATTAATACACTTATTTTCTAAAATTACAATCAATGTCAGCGGCCGTGCTAGTTGACGCATCCACCACTATGCGTCGCATGCGCTCGGATCTCTGTGCCCAAGCGAAATAGGCGTATGACGGTGTTATATAGCGGATGGCCAGCGTGCTCAATATACTTGCCTGGCGCAGAGGTTATACCGTGATGATTAATGCGGTTCCTCCAGGGCGAAGCTCTGCCATTGCACTTTCGATCGAGCTGATCCTTGCGAATATCCCTAATGTGGATATCTCGGGCGTACAATTCTAGTTGCACTGTAACAAATTGTTGTATTAAATTTGATTAAAAAAATATGAAGTTTTTATGCATATACACTATACTAAATTTCATATACAATGTGTACAGTAATATTCCAATATAAGTAAATGAAAAATCAAATAACTTCTTTTAATTTTAAGATACAATAAAATATTAATTTTCATATCTTTTTTCATGATTCTGCTTTAAAAATCATACTATGGATTGGAATTTTAATATACGAACTTATATTAAAATTAAAAGAAGTTATTTGTTTTTTCGTATACTTGTATTGGACTTTTAATATACGAACGTGTATTAAAATTAATGTATGTGAAATGTATATGAAAATCGTATATGAACATGTATATGAAAATTAATATATTTTATATGCATAAAAAACTTCATATTTTTTTATTAAATTTAATACAAAAAATTTTTACAGTGCTGTCCAATCTTCAGTGATAACGCGTCCTAGAGATAATATCCCACGGAAAATCTCTCTCTCGATTGAGATTACAAGAATAATAGACCTAATTACCTTCGCCTCGAGATACAGCGAATCAGATTGGACTTTAGTTTTTTCATTTTGACTCTGCTCCAATTTGACCAAATTGGGTCAATAGGGGATGATAATTCGCAATGCGGAAAATTCGTATGCACAGATGAAATTCAATGATATCAAACCACGTGGTCACATGTTCGAACACCCTCCGCCTTCCTCTCTCTTCTTCGTCCAAAGCACACGCATGCAATTAACCTTCGGTAAATTATGCGGTTACGTTGAATGTGCAGAAAGCCACTCGTTAACGAGTAACCCACATATCAACTGTTGACTCCGATAAAACCGCGGTCTGCTGTCAGCAATGTTGGATTATAATGGTTTTTTAATAAATTTCTTGTGTCAGTGTTAACGTAGGTACGAAGAGAGAATGGATTTATTCGATTGGAACGATGTTTATTTGGAGCCCAAGCGCAAAAGCCACTTCAATTATGAACTGGGCGTGTATCAGGCAGGGTTGCAAAATTTTTATCGAAAAAGTAATGCATTAATCATTACTTTTTTAATGGCAAATGGAAATAATTTTCATTAACCATTAAATGTCAATGGTTAACGGTTAATGTAAATTATTTCCATCAACCATTAAATGTTAATGGTAAATGTTAATTATTTCCATTAATCATTAAATGTTAATGGTAAATGTAAATTATTTTCATTAACCATTAAATGTTAATGGTAAATGTAAATTATATTCATTAACCATTAACATTTTCATTAGCCATTAAAAAAGTAATGATTAATGAATCACTTTTTCATTAAAAAATTCGCAACCGTGCAATAGAGTGATACAATCAAAAATGATATTTTTCTTCTGGTTGGGTTTGAGAACTGTTAGTACTTGTCGAAAAAGTAACTCTCAGAAAATTTCAACTTTGAAACAAAATTTCTGGAGGTCGCTCAAATGATTTGATATTATTTCAGATTTTGACCAACGATCATGATATAGAAATTACTATTTTTGCGTGTCGCAACAAAAAATATAAGTGTTTAATGAAGCAGTGGTTCACTCAAAATTGAAGTTCTTAAAAAAAAATTAATGGGTGTACAGGCCGCTTAAATTTTCATTATCATTTTTTTTTCAAGGACCCAAATTTTTGGTGAATTATTGCTTCATCAAATACTTCTATTTTTTTTTGTTGCGACAAGGAAAAATCAAAATTTCTAGATCATGATCGTTAGTAAAAATCGACAAAAAATATCAAGTCATTTGAGCGACCTCTAAAAAAACTTTTTTAAAGCTCAAATTTTGGGAGAGTTGCTTTTTTGACAAATAATAACAGCTGCCAAACCCAATCCAGGAAAAAAAATTATTTAATGGTTAACATTTAATGGTTAATGGAAATAATTTACATTAATCATTAACATTTTATGGTTAATGGAAATAATTTACATTAACCATCAATATTTAATGGTTAATGGTTAACGAAAATAATTTACATTAACCATTAACATTTAATGGTTAATGAAAATAAATTCCATTAACCATTAACATTTAATGGTTAGCGAAAATAACAGTTAATGGTTATTGAAACATTCAATAACCAAATTTGAAAGTGTAAATGCATTTAAAAAAAAGTAATGCATTATTTGCAACCCTGGTATCAGGTCAAGTACAACCATGAAAAATCGTGGAATTGATGGCACAGTATCCAAACACGTTTGCATATTTTGTTTTATTTATTTTAATCGAGCTATTTCCCAACACCTCGAGGCGTGGTGTTGCTTGATGAATAGTTTTTTTTTTACTTGTGAAACCATGATAAATTGGATAACATCGGAAAAGTTGGGAAAACTACTACAACACCGTGGTAAAATGGGGCGTAAGCGCTGATAAGAGGTAGAAGCCAGACCTGGAGGATGTAAAAGCTCGCGCAGGAAGCGAACGTTGCTCATCTGTGCTTTATACGTTCCACGGAAGGAATATTATGTATATGTATATGTGGGTCATTCGATGTCAAATCGACCAATCGTTGGAATTGACCGCTTTCAATTTCGATGAATCTTGGTCAGAAGTTTTTTTTTATCATAAAACGAAGTTCTACCGAAGGGAACAAAATTTTAATTTTTTTTTTCGACAATTACGCAAAATTCAAAATTTCACAATTTTTTCAAATTTTCCAGTTTCTTTCAAATTTCTCGAAAACTATTATAGTTATGGAAAAATCGTTCTGGGTTTCTTTTAAAGAATATACTTGCGGCTACGAAAAAAAAAATATCCCGAAAAAAATTTTGAATAATAATGAATTTGGAGAATTTAGAATTATTAAGATTCGCGAAAATCCACGATTGACATTAAATTTTGTGTTTAATTTTTTAAAAATAATACCTTTTACTGATCTTGGAAGGTCGTGAGATGTTCAAAAAGGTGTTTTTTTTACCTCTAAGTTAAAATTACATGATTGCTCAACTTTACTTAACTGAGAGGTAAACAACATTTTTTTGTACCAAAATTCAAAAATTCATATTTTTGAAAAAAAAAACACCTTTCTGAAAATTTCAGGACTTTTTAAGATCAGTACAAGGTATTATATGAAAAAAATTGAACCAAAAATTAAATGTTGTTCGTGAATTTCCACGATTTGTGAAAATTTAAAAATCTCCAAATTCATCATTATTCAAAACATTTTTTCGGAATGTTTTTTTTTCTTTAAGACGAACCCAGAACGATTTTTTCGCAACTATAATAGTTTTCGAAATATTTAAAAAATAAACTTGACAAATGGAAAAAATGGTGAAATTTTGAATTTACGAACCAATTTTTAGAATTTTTTTCTTTCGGTAGAAGTTCTTTTTATGATAAAAAAAACTTCTGACCAAATTTCATCGGAATTGATAGGGGTCGTTTCCAACTACTGGTTGATTTGACATGGAATGACCCATATATATTGCATACGGATGTATATAACGTTGCTAAGTTTTGGTGCGTTGTTGCACGAACTTCTTGCTCACCGAGGCAGAGTTCAAGAGAACGTGTTCCTCAACGAGCCAACTACTTAATTTAATTTTCTAACGGGTATCTAATAATTCTGGGTAAACTATATGCGCCTTCGTGCTCTTGTTACCGAATAGTTTTACGACGTAGCTTGGAACTGAACCTTGACACTGGCGTATTATAATGAGAACTTTGATACATTACCGATGAGAGGTAGACTTTGGAATATGGAGCATTACAAAGTTGAACTTTATCAGTTTCGAAATTCTCCGATATCGTTTTTCATAAAATTTGAAAATATCATGTTCTCAATCACAATGAAATTGTTACGTTGTCTTCGATCACACGGAGACAGATCAATTATGCTCAGGATAGAAAAGATGGAGGAAAGGGTTGTTCATGTTAAATTATTAAGGGATTTATTTTTACCAGGTCAAAACTTATTGAATTTTCACTTTTTTTATCTCGAAAATTCTTCTGTTTATTGTCAAAATATTAATAAATTAATATTAATATTAATTAATAATATAAATTCACATTATTAATTAATATTAATTAATAATGGAAATTCACGAACAACATTTAATATAAAATTGATATTAATAAATATGTTGTAAAAAAAAAGAATGGTAAAAATATATATTTTTTTATCGAGCTGGAAAAAAACGCTCAAAACGAATGTGTCCAGATCAGCATAATGCCTTAAGGATGGATTAACGATTATATTTTTTTCAACAAAATAAAATAGAATCATTTGGGCCGTTGTACATTATTTACGTTTTAAATTTTACAATATATTTGTTTGCTTATCAAGATATAGTTAATGTAGATGTCTTTTTCTTGAAACTCAATTTTTGTGAATAGTCACGTCGATTAAGAAAAATCTATTGACCGGATCAGGCTGGAATTTACACACGATAGTTTACATACAAATGGCTCTATAAGGTAGCAGAATTATTAATTTTCAATCATGATTTCTAATTTTTTGGCCTTTTTTTTCAATCAAAAGAAAGCACAGTTTTTGAACGTTTTTGTTTAAGTTCGCCATCTCGTTGTTTACCAATAAAATTGTACCAAAAAAATATCGGACCAACTGTTGATTAGATTTTTGTTAATCAACGTGGCCAATAAAAAAAATGTAATTGCGAAAAAAAAACTCGTTCACATAAACTATACGTTGTTAAATAAAAAAAAAATGAATTCAAAATATAAATAAATGTATGAAGGTCAAAATCATTTTATTTTATTTTCTTGAAAAAAATCACGAAACTATAGCTTCGAAAAGATGTTATTCACGACAAACAACTTTCTTAAGAGATGTTCAAAAAAATCAGATTATCCAGATTTTTTAAATCTCAAACACATTAAAAAAAGTAATAATTAATTTGTTTCCATTTCATTAAAATGACTTCCCTTCGGTGCGCGTAACGCTTGGGTTAATTTTTTAGGGTGGGGGTCGAAGAGTCGACTAACCAATATTTTGAACGGCCGAAATCTCGAATTTCACGATTACGAGCGTTCGAATAACGAAGCGCCGAAATCCCGAACGCCAGAAAAGCGAAAGCGGAGAGAGCCGCCCCATGCGTAAGAGAGAGAGAGATGCGCCTCCTCTCTCTCTTACGCATGGGGCGGCTCTCTCGACTTTCGCTTTTCTGGCGTTCGGGATTTCGGCGCTTCGTTATTCTATCGCTCGTAATCGTAAAATTCGGGATTTCGGCCGTTCGAAATATTGGTTAGTCGACTCTTCGACCCCCACCCGAGGGAAAGTCATAAAGTTTTGCCGGAAGCACCGTCTAAAATAGTGAATTTATACGTTTCGCTTCCATACATAAGTATACACCACATGTGCATAAGAATGAGAAAAAAACCACCAAACTGGCTAATTGGTATTTGCGTACGTAAAAAAAGCGACAAGTCGTTAAAAATGACCATTATGCGGAAATTGAAGTGAGCCCGTACCCCGACGAAAAGATCTTAATTATGAGAGAGAAAGAGAGAAAGAGAGAATATATATATATATGGATATAAGAATGGTGAACGAGTAAAATATTAATGACACTTAATTGTTCTTCTTCGAATGCCGAGCCGATCGTTGTTTTATACACCTCAGAGGGAATAAAACGTTTGTAAATGGGAATAAATTTCGTCGGGGGTATAACGACCGTTTGGGTAGTAAAAAAGAAAGTGAAGTTTGTCGCGAAGAAAGCGATTGTAGAATTTTAAGGAGGCGAATTCGATGAGCGCAGAATTCGAATTAAAAGAAAATCGTAAAATTTGCGGCCCGCCGCGCCGTGAAAGGATCTGTGGCAAGTTCGAAAATTTCAATGTGTTTGAGTTCATATGGGGCATTCCACGCCAAATCAACCACTTTAGAACCCGACCCTTTTCGATTTGGCTGAAACTTTTTTATCTTTTTTTACCTTATCAAAAACATTTTTCAGCATTTTTTCAAATTTTTACACCCGGCCGACAAAAAGTTATTCATTTTTCAAAAAAAATGGCTTTTTATTTTTCAAATAGCTATAACTTATTCAAAATTTGACGTATCGGGACAAATTTTTTACAAAATTTTTGTTTTTCAATGTACTTTTTGAAAAAAAATACAAAAAAATTATAAAAACTCATCTTCATCGGTTTTTTTTTAGATTTTCGGAAAAAATCGAAAAATTTTCGATTATTACCATTTTTTTTTCTTTTTTTTTTATTATATCAAACTTTGACATTTTCTGCAAATCGTCAAATTTTTTCAGAGTGGTGTTTTTTCGATTTCTATTTTTTTTCCAATTGAAAAAAAAACTTTATTTTTTAACTAGTCTTATTTCTCGGAAACCCATTCTGAAAATTTTTAAGGATGTTCAGAGGACTTCGAAACTTGAAAAAAACAAAAATAAAGACAAAAATTGAAAATGGTAATCATCGAGAAATTTTCGATTTTTTCCAAAAATCTAAAAAAAAACGATGAAGATGCGTTTCAATAATTTCTTTGTATTTTTTTCGAAAACAATATTCAAAAACTGTTTTTTTTTTTCAAATAGCTACAACTTCTTTAAAAATGGACTGATTGGGACGTTTTTGTTCAAAATTTTCATCTTTAAATGGATTTTCCGAAAAAAATACAAACAAATTTTAAGACATTAAGATCTATAAAATTTTTCACTTTTTCGAGAAAAATCATATTTTTCTCAAAGTTGACTATTTTCAATTTTTTCTTTCACTCAAAAAATACCTTGATCCATTCCGGAAAAAATGCCGCTCAAAGTGGAATGGACCGACATTTACTTCTATTTTTTTTTTAACTCTTTTGAAAAAAAAAATCACAATTTTTTCGAGGATTTCCACTTCCAATTTTTTTTGCTCCTCAATTTTTCAATCTTCGAGAGCCTTTATAAATCCTTAAAAAATTCCAGAGTGGTATTTTGTGAAATAAGCCCAGCTGGTAATTTTTTTAATTTTCAATCGATACAAAAAAATAGAAGGAAATGTCGGCCCACTCCATGTTGGGCGGAATTTTTTCTGGAATTGATGAAAGTATTTTTTCAATGAAAAAAAGATGAAAATAGCCAACTTCGAGAAAAAGAGGATTTTTTTCGAAAAAGTTAAAAATTTCATAGATTTTAATATGTTAAAATGTCTTGTATTTTTTTCGGAAAGTATATTTAAAGATGAAAATTTAAAAAAAAAGTGCGAATTTTAATTCTTGAAGAAGTTATGGCTAAATGGTAAAAAACGGGTGCGCTGGTTGACACGATTGTAACCTTTTTAGTCATCCGATTCAAAATTTAAAAACAATATTCTTAATTAGTAAGAATGTCGTTATGAGCCCTTACCTCAGAGCAAACGGGAAAAAAAAATTCGCAAAATGGTGGATGCCTGTACAAAAAATACGTTTTTCGACTTTTTTTTTCGTAGTTTTAATTTTTTTACAATAGTAAAAAAAAAATTTCATACAAACGTAATAGGGGCGATAGAGTTTTATACATTTAAGAAGGGTGAAAAATTTTAAGTCAATCGGTAGAGTAGAATTTTAGATATCGTTTAGTTTTGGGAAAAACGTCTATACCCCCAAAAACACAAAAAATGGTGTACAAAAATTGGAGACAAGTACATTTACTAAAGTATCTCTAGTTTAGTCTTCCTACAAAAAGTTATCAAATGAATACACATCAAACTCACATCACGCATTGCCAAGCACATATAATTTTCTATAATGTAACGTTAACTTTGCAATCATGATTTTCAAGGGCGGAGCAAAAATAAACAATTTGAAAAAATGTTGACGGTAACATTTTTAAAAATAGTGAAATCAAGTGAAAATTGTCAACAAAGAGAAATTATCAATAAAAAAAATAATCTTAAAAATAAAAAGTACTTGGCGAGTTTGTTTTTAAAGAACGATGAGTCAAAACGGTTTTTCAGTGAAAAGGTGAATACCAGAATGTCAGTATATGCTCAGTAAAAAAACTCGCCAAGTACTTTTTATTTTTTAGATTTTTTTTTTTTATTGATAATTTCTCTTTGTTGACAATTTTCACTTGATTTCACTATTTTTTAAAATTTTACCGTCAACTTTTTTTCAAATTGGACTGTCAACGGAAGTTTCCAGTTATTTTGTAATTTTGAGCAATTTTTTGTTAAAAATCCTTATTTTAAAAATAATACAAAACATAAAAATTGAAAAATCGTGACAAGCGCGTACAAAATTTGTTTTTCTTCATGTAATAACCTTGGAAATTATTGTTCGTTATACAGATACATGAATCAGTGGAGCGAAGGACTGTGGATACTTTTTGCTATACATTTCACTTCGGAGGCTGTTTCCCAAAACCTGGATCTTCGAATACGCTGCGCGCAGTCCTGGCCAAACCGCTTGATGGATTTTATCCTGCGACGTCTCATTTTCTTTGTAAGACTTTTCCGGACCGCTTGTATGCGACACATTTTCATTAAAATCAAAATTGTATGGTGTGCGATGCTCTAAAAACCAAAAATGGTTCCAAAATTCAAAAAGTGGCTTGTGACTCCATAATGAGGACCTAAACAAAAATGTGTCACATACAAGCGGTCCGGAAAAATGTTACAAAAAAATGAGACGTCGGCGTCGCAAGATAAGATCCATCAAGCGGTTTGGTCAGGATTGCGCGCAGCGTGTGAAACTCAAAAATTTATTTATGAGAGAACCGCTGCACCTTAAGGGTTCTAATTAGGGCCAAAAATTTCTACATTCGATACGTCAAATGATAGATCATTGATGAAGTTTACACCAATCCTACGAACATTTATATTTATGTTCGAAAATCGGCCTTTTTTACGCTGACTGGGTACCCTTAATTTCTATTTTTTTAGCTAATTTTTTATTATGTCCATTTTGCCTCCAGTCTCCATTTGACCCACTCTTCCCCTATACGCATAGACTTTGATTTTCCGCCAATTTGTTTTAGTAATTTCAATACAATCATTCAATTATTTAAAAAATAATTCAAAAATAGATGCAAGATGAGTATATGAAAAATTTAAAATTTTCAGAGCGATCCGATTCAGGTCAGATTTATGCTTGCGTAATAGCGGGAATGTGTGAGAAAGAGAGAGACCGAGCTGGAAAAAAAAATACAAGCATTATTACAAAGCTCGAAGAAATGACAATTTTTTTGCGCTCCCATCAAAGTTCCTCGACGGTATCTCGGTGATTCGTCCGGGAGTCGAGAGACAGCGGGTAACGTCAAGGGCTTTTAAATAATTTCAGCTCATCTCCGTTCAATTTTCCGGTCGCTGAAAATTGTCAGCTTAAATTGGACCTCTTAAGAAATTACAAAAGGATAAGATGGGGTCGAATTGCCTCCTTTCCTGGCAGCCCGAGCAATGCCGGGAAGCATAAGATTTGTCGACTTTTCTCTTTTATACTATTCTCCGGGGATGTCCGCTCTCACCTCATTATAGGAGAAAAAAGAAAGAGGGAAGGAGGGAAGGAAAGAAGGAAAAAAAAAATGAAAGAAAAGCCCCACGCGGAAGCTCGGCTTTTCCGACGGAGAGTTATCGGGTAGACATTTTTGTAGAATCGTAAATTTACGTTTGCACAATTCGGCGCACCGGAAACTTTGCCAATGAGTCCTTGTACGTTCATCATGGCGAAAACGACGTATATAATACACACACGTATACCTCTTATGTGCGTGTATAAAATGTATGATACACGTGTATGTGTGTAAAGAAGGGTGAGAGAAAAGGTTGACGGTGGAAAGCCGCGAGGAGAGTGAGATATTCTCGCTACTCGTACAAATTTTCCACTAAAATTGCGCACCCGGTAGAATTGCATATGCATGAATGCAGATTTTGAAATAGTCAATGTCAGACATTTCTCATGTGTGCGTATAATAATGTCACACACTATGTGTGAGGTCGGTATCACGTCCCACGACCGCACGCATATACATACATATATATATATTAGGGCGATTTTTTTTTTCGACTTTTTTTAATTTTCATCTCTCCCCACCTAAAATGCTGTTGCATATGTCTAAAAGAAACTACCCTGAAAGTTACAGCCCTTAATATTAATGTTAAGTACTCGCCCTTCGCGTGAAAAGATTTCCCATCTAAAATACACGTAAATAAAAAACTTTTTTCTTCAAATTGCTATAACTCCGCGGCATTTCATGCTATCATATTGTCCTTGGTCGCAATTTACGCAGAATTGAACGGTCTTCAAAAGTGTCCTGAGCAGCATAGGTGTATTTTACACTGGTGAGATGGTACGAGTCACTAAAGTTGATTTTGACCTACACTTCTCGTTTTTTTGCTGTTATTTTTGAAATGATCAGCGTTATCGAAAAATTGCAAAGGAAAGTTTTGTTGGAAATTCAATTTCCTACAAAAAAGGTCCTTTAAACCTACTTGAGAAAATTGATATTTCTCGAGATATTGAACCTTAATTTATTTGCGGTATAAAATTTTTACGGTTTATCGAACCAAAAGTTCTTAATTGTTGATATTCCATATCATTTCGCCACTGGTGATATGATATGTGATATGGTGATATGATATAGAATATCAAAAAATTGAAACTTTTGGTTCAATAAACCATAAAAATTGTATATCAAAACCAAGTTAAGGTCCAATATCTCAAGAAATATCAATTTTCGCAAGTAGGTCTAAAGGACTTTTTCTGTAGGAAATTAAATTTCCAACAAAACTTTCCTTTGCAATTTTTCGATAACGTTGATAATTTCGAAAACAACAGCAAAAAAACGAGAAGTGCAGGTCAAAATCAACATTAGTGACTCGTACCATCTCACCAGTGTAAATTACACTTACGCTGCTGATGACACTTTTGAAGATCGTTCAATTCTGCGTAAATTGCGACCAAGGACAATATGATAGCGTAAAATGCCGCGGAGTTATAGCAATTTGAAGAAAAAAGTTTTTTATTTACGTGTATTTTAGATGGGAAATCTTTTCGTGCGAAGGGTGAGTACTTAATATTAATATTAAGGGCTGTAACTTTCAGGGTAGTTTCTTTCAGACATATGCAATAATATTTTAGGTGGGGAGTGAAAAAAATAAAAAAAGTAAAAAAAAAATCGCCCTAATATATATATGTATATGTGATAAACTGGAATTTGGAAAATAGGTCGTTCGGATAATTGAATTAGCCAGAGATATTTAAGTTTCGCATATCACCACTGTAATGTGATTGCCATAATTATATTTCAACACGTCGGGACTTCCGACAAATAATTTTCCTGCGAAATGAGTTATGTTACACGTTGCAATAATATTCTCGACGATCGCCAAATATTTATCAAACATTTATAATTAATCGTGGATAAGTCATTGTGCGATTGTTGGTGGCAAACAATTCTTGGCTTGTCGCTCGTGTAAGTCAATGAGTCAAAAATATAGCAGAAAAAAATTACCAGATCTGGGCAAAGTACTGGAAAGTACTTCAAGTATAAGTACTTGAAGCAAGTACCAAGTATGAGTACTTTTCAAATTTTCAGGTATAACTCGTAAGTTCTAGTACTCGCATTTTATTTCTTATTCTGATTTGATTTTTATTCGAGTACTTTTTGTATCAAAACATATTTTCACGTTGTGCAATAGACTGAGATATTAGACTGATTAGGCTGATCGGAACAGAAGTACTTTAACGAAGAATTAAGAATAACTCAAAAATAGCATTGACGATTGTAATTATGATTTATTTTGATACAGGTTTGAAAAAGGAGAAATGAAGAATATAATACATGGATTGATAAAACTACTCCAACTTCGTGTTCATCTTCAAAAAACTGTTTTAGGCGACAGTTGGAAGACAGTATGTCCATACGTCACGAAATATTATTTTCAATTACATATTCAAAAGCTTTGTACATGCAGCCATCAGCAAAACACATCAAATTATTTTATTGCACTCCGTGCGCAAAATGCCACTTTGCGCACGCGCTGCGCGTGCTCAAACTGGCACTTTGCGCACTCGTACAATAAAATTTCGTACGATACTAGTGCGAGAAACTTTTTCTCAACTCGTGTGATTGCAACATTCGCCTTCGGCTCATGCTGCAAACTCACACTCATCAGAAAAAGTTTCATAGCACTAGTATCGTAATACACTATTAATCAAATTATTTCAAATTATTTTATTGAATATTTATGCGCTTCAGTTAACCAAAATATTATTCAGGCAAAAAATACTGAATTGTACCAACTAAATATTCGTTTGGACGTATTGAATAACAGATTTAGTTGATTAAAACATTTATTTTTCTCAGTGTGGTGATTTTTAAAAATGCTGTATCTCAGTGAAAAATGGTCGTATCGAGATCTAAAAAAAAGCATCCTGAAGCTTTAAGTTTCTAGTTTTGAGATCTTGCAGCAGAAATATCTTAAAAGCTACAGGTTTCACGCAATCGTAAGAAATAGCATGTAACAAAACTTTGGCAATTTTTTTTTACTTTTTTTTTGCTGCACTGACTTGGAAAAATGTTGTCCAGCTAAACCATTGCATGGACCAAAAAGCTTGTGCAATCAGCTTCGATTTGCTCTTCTTTAGATCTCGATGCAACCATTTTTTGCTGAAATATCGAACTTGTAATGGAAAAAGATCTTTTTGTTTTTGATAATTGATATCTCAGCAACCAATAATTGCACATAAAATAGAAGAGGGGTTTCGGAAACATGCATTTATTTTCTACAAGAGTTGATGATGGTTTTTTGAAAAAAAAATATTTTTTCCAATCTTGACATGAATTCGAAAAAAAACAGGAGAAAAATGGGTATTTATTGTTTTTTAGAAAATCAACGGCTAAATTAAGAATATTGATCAAACTACTCATGGTGAGCGTAACTTTTACAGAAGTCCCGACTTAAATCGGGATCTTGTCGGGCTTGAACGTGGATGCCCTGTCAGGAATTGCTCTCATACCGCCAGGTTGGACCCCGACAGGGCAATGCCAACGTTGCCAGGCCTATTTACAATACAGCTGACCTAAGGCAACCCGTTGAGGACCTTGTCGGGCTTAAACGTGGATGCCCTGTCATGAATTGCCATAACACTGCCAGGTTGGGCCCCGACATGGCAGTGCCAAGGTTTCCAGGCTTACTTACAATATGGCTGACTTGAGGCTACCCGTTGAGGACCTTGTCGGGCTTAAATGTAGATGCCCTGTCATGAATTGCCATAACACCGCCAAGTTGGGCCGTGACAGGGCAATGTCAAGTTTGCCAGGCTTACTTAGAATATGGCTGACCTAAGGCAACCCGTTGGGGACCTTGTCAGACTTCGATCGGGAAACCCATATTTAAAGAAGTCGGTATAATTACAACAGAACCAAATCGGCCCCAAATAGGGCAAAAGTATCGGAGCCCTGATTTTTTCAAACATGGCACTGACGAGACAACCCTTTGAGGGCCTAATCGGGCTTCACGGGGAGTTAGTTCCAAGACTTGCCATGAGATGTTGCATACGGTGTACGCTTTCTCCTATACGGAATATGCAAATAGTAATTGCTTATATAGCCGAAGTGGGAGCACGGGTTGTATTCGACACCACAGAGTCAGGCCTCTCAGGAAGTCATGCCTCGAGGGAAGTCATTCCCGCAAGATTTCTACATAGAAATCATCTGCCTTATACTATTTATTCGTAAAAATTCTCTTGCAGAATTATTTATAAATATTAATAACAATAATAATAATAATATTAAAATAATTCAATTTTAAAAATCTACACGTATGGCGATACTACGTACGTACTAGGGCCCTGATAGGGCTTGACCATAGGCTTGTCATGGGTTTGGCATGGCAGACGTGAGGCAGTTGTAAAGGCCTTCATTTGGCAACCTTCTAAGGCCCTTGTCGAAAAAGCGTGGCCGTCCATTCAGGGGCCATATTCAGCTTCCAGTCTAGGGCCCGAAAAAGTTAGGGAAAACCGATCAGGGTCCAGTCAGGGCCTCAATCAAATTCGAACCGTTTTTCTGTTTTGAGCAATCAAATTTTTGAAAAAATTAAAGGATCATGTTCATTGTCCCTCAACACTTCATAGTCATTATTTAAATGGAAATTTTTTTTTAGCTTCTTCCGAATTTTCACGGCAAACAGCGTTTTAATTTATGGAATAAAAATGAAATTTCGAACAACGTCGAGTAAGTCTTGAAAGTAACACTAATATTTTACAAAAAAAAAAAAAAATTCCAAAAACACTAATATTTTACAAAAAAAAAAATTTCCATAAGTAACATTGTTAATTTTTTTCAATAATTTTTTTTTCAATCACACCTCTCACTAAAATTACGATCGGTAAATAATTTATGACATAATGAGAAGCAGCGATGTAAATAAATTAGTCAAAAATAAAACTTACAAAAATATTAAATGGAAGCATTTCAAGATTATCAAGATTATGGATTACAACGAAGTATAAGAAATTAATTTATTTTATTTTGAATTAATAAATTCATGTGATTTCAAGCACCTTTAGATCTGTTCAAGCGATTTATTGTGATTTCATTCGTGATTTAATTCAAAGTGGTTCAATGATTTCACAAGTGAAAGGCCCTTCGATCAAGCGAATGACATTTCTTCGCTCCATCAATTTCAAGAGTCAAACACAATTTTATTTGCAATAAATGTTAGGCATGGATTTTTTTAATTATAAAGATTTCATTCTTTCACAGAATGACTTGATTCTCAGTGATTCTCTGTTATCACTGTTCCAAAAATTGAGCTAATTAATTGTCCGACGGTAAAAAAGATACTTTTGGGTATGCCAAAAACGTGAAACGTGGTGCTTTCATCTCTTGCATATATGCAGACACGTCGCGTTGAGTCTGCTCCTGAGGGAATAAAATGGAGGACGATCCGTCTCTTCCTTTCTCCCTTTATCTTCCTCTCTCTCTCTTCCTCTTTCTCTCTCTCTCTCTCTCTCTCTCTCTCTCTCTCTCTCTCTCTCTCTGTCGTATCTTGAAGTGAGGACCGAATTTTCGCGAGGCTTTCGCTGGAATAACGTAGCTGGACGACCCTCGTGTTCGTTTTTCTTATATGTGCTCGGTATCTAAGCGCGCGCTTCTGGCACGCCAGTTTCAGTGCCACACACTGCGCTTCTCCGCGTCTTTGATACAAGAAACTCGCGGCTTTGCCATCGCACGCTCTCTACGTTTCTCTATGCCTTGCAGCTCCCGGAGCTTTAAGGCATATCAGTGAGGAAAGAGCAGCAAATGTCTCCCACAATCCCTCTTACATCCTCAAGATCCTCAACTTCACTCCTTCTCTCTCTATCTCCATCTCTCTCTCTCTCTCTCTCTCTCTTTCTCTCTCTCTCTCTCTCTCTCTCTCTCTCTCTCTCTCTCTCTCTCTCTCTCTCTCTCTCTCTCTCCCGCCTCTCTCTCTCTCTGTGCTTTTACTGTGACGATGCACCCTGCACATCCAATACGAACAGAATAAGATTGCCTTGTGCACCGGATGTCTCTGCTTCGTGCATTTTTGCTGGCATAGGGCCACAGGACGCGCGATCTCTATATTTTTCTTTCTCTGTCCTCTCTTCTTTCCCTTTTATGCCACTCTTCCTCGCTCTTCTGCTCCCCCCGAACTGTAAAATATTCAACGAGCAAACGAAAAGAACGAGACCGATGTAAAAACGCATGTTATTATACACATGCAACGAACTCGTTTTGTGCGATCGCTGGACTTATAGGAAACCGGGGCAAAATGGAACACTAGCAAAAAGAATAATCTGAATCTTTGGGGAATTTATATCCTTTAGATCTCACGGATATCCGTTTTTGTGACGATTATTGGATTTGGTTTTCATGGTATGAGTTCGCGAATCATAGGATTGACCAAGTTTTTTGTTTTTATTTTGTATTTGAGGTAGTAGTAGTTAATTTAAATACCGAATTTAAATGCCAAATTTAACACTGTCATAATCATGTGGTAAATTTGTGCGAAAAATTTAAGCTCGAAAACTGCAAAATTCCAAACGTTAGAGCGTTCACCAGCATTTTTTCACATAGTCAAAAGTTTGTTGGACATTGTCCAAAAGTTTGTTTGTGACGGGTTCAAAATCGATTTTTTTTTACATTTTTTGAGAGATAAACATCTTAAGCATATACTGTAAAAGCTTCAGTCCAAATTTTAAAATATTTTAATAGTTATAGCCAAAAGAAGAGGGCAATTAACCAATAAGTTAATATTAAAAATGACGATAATTACTACAGTTTGGCAATCACCAGAAACTGTAAATCTCTCGAAGAAATGAAGACAGCTTTGAGATAACTTTGAGGAAACAGAAGGATTGTTCTATGCACCAGGCATAGCTGATAAATGTAAGGATAATTTTACACAAAATCTCTTGTCAAAATTGTAAACGCATTTTTCTCGAAACTACCCGTGTAGAAATGTGATAGGGCAACCATTAGTTGATTCTTGCCCCTGATCCGCCCTGCCTGATCCGATTTTCCTGGCAGGGCCCTGACATGGAACTTAACGACCTGGTCCCTAGTTATTACATTGAAATAATCACTTATTACCAGTGCCCTGCATGATCAGAATATGAACAGTTTCCGACGACGTTATTTTTACACTTTTAAGCAAAACATATTTTTATTTTATTACCCTGGCAGGGCTCTGATGTGAAAACTAATTGGATTGCCCTGAGTATTTATTAAAATAAAATTATTTGTATATCGGCTTTCAGTAGTATAATAATAATAATAATAATAATAATAATAATAATAATAATAAATAACAATAATAGTAATAACAATAATAATAAATTAACAATCATTGTCTCGTTTATTATTATTATTATTATTATTTAATTATTATTTACATTATCACTTTTATTCCGCGAGAATAACAAGCAATTGTAGTGCGCCTGTCACAAGTTCGTTACGTAGGCAGAGGATTATTATTATTATCACGACGAACCGCATCGCGTTCGTTCCGAGACTTGGCGCGAGATGTCGCAGGACAGCAACCGTTGAACTCGCATACGGATAATACGGTTCAGTATGCTTATATAGACGGGTGCGAGCACGGATGTTAGCAGAAGTCGGTGTCGGAAGAATCCATACAAGGAGTTCCTGCCGTCTTATGTAATTGTACTTATTTATTTAATTCTCGTAGAGAATTTCCGTTCACTCGGAATCTAATATTCTCTTCGAGGATTGCCAAAAGAAAAGTGTACCCTAAGAAAGGGTTGCCTCGAAATAAATAATAAGATGCATACATTGAAAAAGGAGTACCTCGTAAAAACGAATTGTTTAAAAAGCGCTTCGGTGTATGATCGCGACCGTGATCAGGGCCTTTAAGGGCATGATTCTAAAAATCTTAGGGGCCTGATCAGGATCTGCTAGGGCCGGATCATATCGTCATAGGGGCCTGATCATGATCGCCGGATCCGAAAATGGCCAGCCAGGTGTTACATGGCTAAACAGGGCCTGTTAGGATGAGCGGATCATTTCCCTACATTAGTTAGGGAGGGCAAGTTAGGGGCAGAAGTTTTTCCCTACCAAAATTTCTACACGGGTACGTTTTCGAAATTTCGAAGAAACACTGACTAAAAACTATCGAACCGATTTGGCTAAAAATTTTACCCGTTATTTTAAACACACATAGCTAAATACTTAACCGTTAAAACATTTAATTTTTTAATAATAAATAATTTTTTTCAAACAATTTATTTTTAAAAAAAATCGATTTTGAAGACCTTTTTGTTCACAAGTCCGCCATTTCGTTTTTTTCCCTTGAAATATGCGAGTTATAAGTTAGTGCACTAGAATTAAGCCGACAAAACAATAATCCCTTTGGATTTTTTACTTCGGATACTACCGAAGGCTGTGTGCTCCCCCAAACAAGTTATCTTTTTTCCGAGGTCCCACTTCGACGTACAGAATCATAAACAAATTCATGCAAAATTAAATATACCAATTTTTTTTACTCTTCAAGATACAAATAACAACATATAAAAATTTCAAAACTATCGCATTTTATTTTGTTATTTAAAAAAATTAATGAAAAAACGTCGAAATTTCGGTCGTCACAGTGGACAGTACCTTAACGGCTGATAAGGGTTCCGCAAAATCAGAAAAAAATTCCAGACGATTTTTTCTCTATTAAAGGATTTTTGTCAATTATGGAACACTTTTGGAGCATTTTGAATACTCCACATCTGACCTCCTTGCCTTTAGTGATTGATTTCATTGATGTCCGCTCAAAATATTGAAAAAAATATCATGCACAACAATAATCGGATCAAAATGTCTCAAAACAAAAATATCTATAATTCAAAATAATTTAATACCATAAAACATCTATGAGCAATAACCATCTATAGAAAGTCTCAATACAAAAATATCTCATAGATAATTTCTGAACACATAAATATCCAGCTGAAAATATATTTTAATACTAATAACAATTATTAAATATTATTCTTGAAAACTGCCACATGAGAATTGTAAGGATAAAAATTCCATTTAAATCTAGCTTTTTGCAGCTGTAATTTTTTCCGTAATTTTGATAATGTTTAGAAGTAATAATTAATGAGTAATTTGTAATAATTAAATTGAAATAATTGCCGCAATGGGATAATGTTGTTATAAGCGCAAATAGGTCGAATTTATTTTGTCTTTAATGTAATTACTTGATTCTACTCTAACTAGATACCTTAAGCTAGTATCTAGTTTAAGGTTAAATATTTCAGAGTCCAGGAAGATTTTATCTTGGAGAGAATACGTTTTTTCCTCCAAACAATCCCATGTCTATTCACTATTAAAAAGTTGATTAAAAGTAATTTTTAGTGGATACTATTATCAAGTTATGCTTGGATATTTTTGTGCGTGGATGTTATATCCTTGGATATTTTTATACTCAGATATTTTCACGATGGGATATTTTTGTGAATAAATATTCCTGCATCAGGTTAATTTTGCACTTGATTCTCTTGTAGTGACTATTTTTTATTTGGTATTTAGGACTGTAACCATTCAATTCGACCATTTAATAAAATTTAATATTATTATTGACATATTTCCCGTAGTAAAAAACTCCATTGAATCGCCAATGGCAACCAATGGTCCTCATACGACTCCATTGGACAATGAATGGGGACCCATTGAGATTTCCGCATTTGTCAATGACGTACAGGGCTGACCATTGATCAGTGAATGGGTATCCATTGAACATCAAATGCGGATGAATCGAATGATCATCATTACTCAATGATGCTCATTGGAAAGCCAATGCGGATGAATCGAATGATCATCATTACTCAATGATGCTCATTGGAAAGCCAATGCGGATGAATCGAACGATCATCATTACTCAATGATGCTCATTGGAAAGCCAATGCAAATGAATAAAATGATCATCATTACTCAATGATGCTCATTGGAAAGCCAATGCGGATGTATCGAGCGATCAGCATTGCCCAATGTTGTCCATGGGAAGGTAAATGCTGATGAACGAAATGATCCGCTTTACCCAATGATGTCCATTGGATAGTCAATGCGGATGAACTGAAAGATCAGCATTTCCCACAGATGTTCATTGGAACCCAAATGCGGCTAACGATGAAATGATCAGCATTTACCAAGCATACCCATTGAATAATAAGTAACTACGAATTATATAATGATCAAAATTTATCAATAATGTCACTTCATTGATGACTGATCGAATGACGAGCAGCATTCGTTAATGATGTTGCAATCCATATTCGAGGTTCAATGCTGAACAATTGAACCCATCGATCGATGAGAATTTTTCCGAATGCGATATTTCTCAAACGGCGGTGAATTAATAAAATTAAGTAAGAGTAGATGTCGCTGATTCGCATATATGAACCAAATATTTTCTTCAATTGTAATAAATGCTGATGATTATATCGATGGTCAATTAATATTAGCAATATAAGCTCGGAAATTATTCGAAAGTAATTTAAAAAAAATATATTATCAACTGCTCATCAAATATGCGTACGTTTGAGATAAATGATTTTTGAAACCGTTTATTTTCAACGTATACACATAATTTTATCAGTCCTTCTCAACCCGATTTGTGAGAGGAGAAACGTATATACTTTCATTATCAATCGTCATCTGAATACACTTACAATCTATTTTCTCAATTCTGAGCTTCAATAATTGCTATTAAACATAATAATATATATTATGCGTATATAATTATTGGTCGTTATGCTAATATTAGCATTATGATTAACCTTACTTACTGATAACTTACATCATTTGATTATTTAATGCGTAATTCCATGTATATATAGCAATCATATGAAAGAATCTCCATTGATGATCCCATTTATTTCCCATTGCCCACAAAAACCAATGGAGGTGAATGGCGAATTAACTAGGGAGATTGTCTCCATTGAATCCCCATGGAATAATCCCCATTCCGTTTCAAATGGGGAATTCAATGGCGAAAATGTCCTTAGAAAATTCGGCATTTATATCCATTGGTTTTGTGGGCAATGAGGAATGAGTGGCGAACAGCAATGGAGATTTTTTCGTATAGTAAAAACTCCATTCATCGCCATTGAAAAATCCCCATTCATTCCCCATTGCCAAAATAACCAATGGGGATGAATGCCGAATTGCCTAAGGGGATTGTCTTCATTGAATCTCCATTAGATAATCCCCATTACGTTTCAAATGGGGAATTCAATGGCAAAAATCCCCTTAGGCAATTCGGCATTCATCTCCATTGGTTATTTTGGCTATGGGAAATGAATGGGGATTTTTTCATGGCGACGAATGGAGTTTTTTACTACGGGTTCCTTTGCAACTATTCAATTTTGCCCCGGCCTCATGTACACATCCGTCTTGCTCTTTTCATTTGCTCGGTAAATACTTATGAATAAGATATATAGCGAAAAGCTGTAGACACATGCTTTACGATGAATATACCGTTGCAAAGCTCGTTTTCTCAATGTATATAATATACTCACCCTCTTGCCAGCGATCTTCCTCCCGTCTGTTTCTGTATTTTTTTTCGTTCCAGTGGAATTTATAGAGATTTGAAATTTTAATAAGGTACATCGAGAAACTCGCCATTCTGAGCGACTATGTATAGCGGGATTATCCTCGAGCGAATGCTGCACGATTCGTCGTTCTAATGACGAAAACTCGGATGGTCTACCACTCCATATCTAATAAAAGCTGGGATTTTTTTTTTCAATAGCGTATATATTTAATATCTATATTTGTACATGAGGTACTTCATGTTAATTTGACTTGACCCTCTTATATTTGGCTTATGATTTGTTTAAAAGATAAAAGAAAATAAAAAACGAAAGGCAAAAGATTTTTTTTCACCAACCCTTATCTATAAATTACAGTTTTTTTTATGATATTCTTGTATTCACGTTGTAAGGTCACATCGAAAATTTTTTAGAAAATGAACGAGTAATGTGGCATGATTGTTTGAAAGTGTTAAAATGATTTTAACGACAGCTTGCCTCTGAAATAAATCAATATTTCTTGCCACTGTCGTCCAAAAGTTTGGAAACACTCGCCCGGATTCTGCGGTGCCCAAAAATTTTCACTGCTCTTTTAAAAATGAAGATATTCCATTTTAATAGGCGGCGTTTCGAAAAAGACACATTCAGCTCCATTTCGCTTTTTTCAAAATATTTGTTGGATTTTTTTAAAATCCGGTACGCTTTTTGAAACATGGTCGTTTTTTTTGGTTTTTTTTTGGCATTGAACTTTTGGTGCACAATCCACGCAAATTTTGTTTGATTGTTTTTCGCATGAAAAACTTGTGGGGGGGAAGTATAAGTTTCAATTTCGTTTCTTAAAAAGTTTCGTACGATTTTTGTTCGCAAAAATATTCAATTTTTCGTAAAAAACGATCATATTTATAAAATATAGCTTAACTCTAGAACTACTGGGTTTTCGTAAAATCACTAGGATGGTAAAAAGTTGCATACAACCATTTGGGTTCAATAACATTTTTTCGGAATTTTTTTTAGAATTTTTTTTTATATAATATTTCCTGCGAACGAGATATTTTTTAATCTCAAACAATCGGGTCTCTCAGATGCACGGCTTTTTCATCAAAAAATCTCATCTATACAACTTTTTCATTGAAAAACTCGTGTAGATGAGGTAAGAGACCCGATTGTTAAAGATAAAAAAATCTCTTCTTGACAGAATAAATTTTCAAACACTTTTTTTTCTTTTAATTTTGAAAAAATTTCATTGACAGAATAAATTTTCGAACACTTTTTTTTCTATTAATTTTGAAAAAATTTCATTGAATCAAAAATTATTATATACAACTTTTTACCTTCTTAGTGATTTCATGAAAACTTGGTAGTTTTAGAGTTGCGATACATTTTATAAATATGGTCGTTTTTTGTAAAAAAATTGAATATTTTTGCAAAAAAAAATTGCCCGAAAATTTTCAAAAAACGGAATTGAAGCTTATACTCCCCTTCATAAGTTTTCCATGAAAAACCGAAAAATAACAGTTTTTCAAAGGGCGTACCGGATTCAAAAAAATCGAATTTTTTTTTTTGAAAAAGCGAAATGAAACTAAATGCGTTACCTTTGAAATCCCACTTGTTGAGTTGAAATATCTTCATGTTTTGAAGAGTAGAGAAACTTTTTGTGCGGTGCGGAATCGGGGAGAGAGTTTCCAAACTTTTGGACGGCAGTGTATATGCGGCATTCCACGGTATTTCTATCAAAATCTTACCTTGATGATTTCGATTTTCCTCTAAATTTTTTATATAAATAAGGACATTGAAAAAAAAATTTCCAAATTTTTTCAGAATTTTGCGATCATGCGTTTTTTGGATTGTTTTTTTTTTGAAAAAAAAACGGGCTAACTTTGTAAAATCTGAAAAAATTCAGAAAAATCTAATAAAATATCACAAATTTTTTGGGCTTTGTTCCATAACGGAGATTTCAATACTCTACGAGTCAAATTCAAAAAATAAATTAAAAAAAATTTAACTCATAGAGTATTAAAATCGTCATTTTGGAAAAAGCTTAAAAATTTTGTTATATTTTATTATATTATTCTGAAATTTTTCAGATTTTACGAAGAAGTCCCTTTGAAAAAAAAAATTCAAAGAACGCATGACCAAAAAATTCTATAATAATTTAGAAAAATGTATTTCAATGTGTTTTTTAATATAAAAAATTGAGAGAAAAATCGAAATCATCAAGGCAAGATTTTGATCGGAATGTCGTGGAATGACACGACGAAATCTTGTTTTGATGATTTCGATTTTTCTCTTAATTTTTTATATAAAAGAACACATTAAAAAAAAATCCTAAATTTTTTCAGAATTTTTTGGTCACGCGTTCTTTGTTTTTTTTTTTTGAGTGACCCTTTTGTAAAATCTGAAGAAATGCAGAACAATCGAATAAAATATAACAAAATTTTCGGGCTTGGTTCCAAAATGGAGGTTTTAATACTCTATGAGTACATTTTTTTTTCTTTCAATTTTTTGAATTTTACTCATAGAGTATTGAAATCTCCATTTTGGAACGAAGCCCAAAAAATTTGTTATATTTTATTAGATTTCTCTGAATTTTTTCAGATTTTACAAAGTTGTCCCTTTTTTTTTTCAAAAATAAAAATAAATCCAAAAAACGCGTGACCGAAAAATTCTGAAAAAATTTGGGAGTTTTTTTTCTAATGTCCTTACTTATATAAAAAATTTAGAGGAAAATCGAAATCATCAGGGTAACATTTTGATCGAAATACCGTGGAATGCCACATATACAATAAATTACATTTTCAATGCAAAAATTTTCAAAAAAGTGAATATGCTTTCTGCAATATATAAGAAGCTCAATATATGTAAGCAGCAATATATAAGGAGCTCAAAAGCTCCTTCACAAATCCTGAATTTGTAATCACCATTCTTTCTATTTTTGCACCAAATAGTCCTACAATTTACTACATTGCAAGTTTATGAAAAACCTGAATAAAAAATTTACTACTTGAAAAGGATCCAAAATATTAGTTCTTAGACTCGCTAGAATCGAAAAAATCATGAATCCAACGTGAGAGGATGAGACTCTGGTTGAGTTTACATGGAACACCCCATATACAGCACGTGTGTGCATCAGTAGTCGATTCACTGAATCAATGCTCGACGTAATAAGAGCCCCTTATCCGCCACTGCGAAATACCTTTTTCCAGCGCTTTTGCAGCAGTATTTGAGAGCACATTGATAATGGCGTGTGCGAAACGATGCCCCCGAGCGTATGTGCATATCCACAAGCCCATCCGTCAATGTCTCATCGGCAAACTATTACCGATGACATTCGATACCATTGACTCAACTATAAATGCGTGGCTGTCTATGCTGCACGAATACGCGATTACATCCGTTGACGAGCTTGCAATGTTACAAGTTGTAAGTTCAATCTCTTATACGACGTAGGGGAGGGTGGGGCACGATGGCCCCCCTGTAAAAAATGATGCATTTTTTTTTAAATTAATAAATTGTTCTTGATGTTAAAAATGCTTTTCTTTTTCATGGACCATTTTACCCCTGATGTAGTGCATCGGCCTAAAAATGGATATATACATCAAATTCATCGTAATTTGAAGAAAAACAAAAATGTCCTGATCTAATTTTTTAAGGTGGTCCATTATGCCCCAGGTATCGCTGATCGGTCTAAAAGTGAGCGATATTTTCAGATGTGAAAAATGCTGCAGATAAAAAATTTGCACATGGTTTCTTCTTTTTTTTAATCATTGGTCAAGCCTTCTTTATGAGGAAATGGATATTTTACAAACGATGAGAGGAATTCAGTTGTATGTAAAAATTTTTAACGTGAACAATTTGTTCATCAGTTTTTGAAAAATTAGAATTTTTTCCCTTCTCCAGACTTGCCGAGTGATTCTTTTCAAAAATTCAATAATGTGTGCAAAAAATTTGTGCTCAATAGTTGTGACGTTATGAAAGTAAGAGCATTTATAGTAATTAAAAAAAAAGATTTAGATTAAGATTTATCAACAAAATTTGTGAATTCTCAATGAGTAATTCTTTGAAAAATTAATACTAAACATTCTTGTCACAATCATTTGCAAAAAAAAATATAGTTACTTGCTATTTTGTTATAGTTGTAAATCTACAAAGGTCAAAGCGTTGACTTAAGTTTTTTTTTTTTTCGTACGAACCGACACAACAATAATACGTCCCAAGTACGTATTTTGGACATCACACCAATTGTCCCGTGACGGTAATGGGATGGTCCCATGGGATACCCATGGGCTCTAAAGTGTCCGCTGTGTTTACCGGAATGGGATGGTCCCATTGGCATCCCGGGATATCCTCGGGACGTCTCTGAGACTGCAAACACAGCAGACTGGAGATATCGGTAAGATATTGTCGAGACTCCTATAAGATGTCACCGAGATATTCCAGAATTATTAGTCACAAAATAATACGTCCCAAGTACGTCTTTTGGATGATCCCATGGGATACCCATGGGCTCTAAAGTGTCCGCTGAGTTTACCGGAATCGGACGGTCCCACGGCCATCCCGGGATGTCTTCAGGATATCTTCGGGACGTCTCCTGGACTGCCAATGCAGTAGTCGATAATAATTCTTGTTTCGATTTAATTTTAATTAATTTCAATTAATTAATTAAATGTTAACAAAATGTGTACGGTACAGAGGGAGTCAGCAAGGACTCCTTGTATTTGTAATATAGCCTCTTTCAAGGTCTGACTTCTGTCGGTGTCGAATTGATATCCGTGTTCACGCTCGCCTATATAAGCATGCTCTTCACATTTTTTTTTTTTTTTTTTTAGTTTAATTCCCCCTTTGGGTGGCCCCGGGTACTAGCCCATGTAGCCGCTTTTTCCCTCACTTCAAGGTTGGTCTGCAGTCCCGCACCTTTTTTGATTTAATCGAAACTCAAAGCTGTATCGCAATTTTGCCGTGGGTGGAGGGAAACTGCAGAAGACCTCCACCGATACAGCCGGTAACTTACCTAATTCCCCCGATAGTAGCGCGAGAGGACTCTCGCACGACTATCAACGGATGGTTAGGCAGTTACCTCCTCCATTGCGATTCAGTGAGTCGTTCACCCGGTTAAGAGATACACATTAGCGCGATAAGGACCGCGCGAATGCCACCCCCGAAACCGTGTGACGACTCCCACCCATCGCAATGAGGTATTGGGACAAACTTATTTAAGGTGGTGTCCAAACCACCGGGGATTACAGCCGAAAACACTTGAAAAAACCCGATACATTTTTTTCAGCGGTGTCGCCGGGATCGAACCCGGGTCCGCAACTTGCGAACCCGCGCTCGACCCACACGGCTACTGCTCTCCCCTCTCTTCACATTATCCGCGTGTGAGTAGCGTTCGCCATCTCGCAGCAAGATTGGAACTAATGCTGCGCGATAGCTGACCTCCTACAGACATTCCTAAGAGAGTTGGCTGGGATCGTCCAAACATGGTTACCACGGGATATCCTCAAGACATCCTATATTAATCTCGAGCAGACCAATGTCTTACTAGTACCTCCCACAGACGTCTATAAGAGAGTGCGTTAGGATCATCTTATCACGGTCACGACAGGATATCCTCAAGACATCCTATATTAATCTCGGGAAGACCAATGTATTACTAATATCTCCCATAGAAGTCTATAAGAGAGTGCGTTGGGATCGTCCAATCACGGTCGCGACAGGATATCCTCAAGACGTACTATATTAAAATCGAGCAGACCAATATCTTACTAGGATCTCCCAGAGACGTCCATAAGAGAGTGCTTTAGGATCGTCTCATCACGGTCGCGACAGGATATCCTCAAGACGTCCTATATTAATATCGCGCAGACAAATGTCTTACTAGGATCTCCCAGAGACGTCTATAAAAGAGTGCTTTGGGATCGTCTAATCACGGTTGCATCAGGATATCCTCGAGATATCTTATACTAATCTCGAGTAGACCAATGTCTTACTAGTACCTCCCATAGACGTCTATAAGAGGGACCGTTGGGATCGTCTAATCACGGTTGCGACAGGATATCCTCAAGACATCCTATATTAATCCCGGGTAGAACAATATCTTACTGGTACCTCCCATAGACATTCATAAGACGTACTATCTTGGCAGGACACGAATGGGACTGTCTCAGGATGGTCCCGGGATCAATTTTGCTGTGTGGAAATGTTCTCAATCGAATAATTTAAGGAATCCCTTGCAAATTTAATTCCAATCATTTTTATGATCAAGGGCTTCTGCGAAAAAAAATCAAGCTTGAAAGCTACAAAATATCAAAAGTTTAAACGCCCACAGACGTTTTGCGGTGAATAATAAGTCCTTCAAAATTGACAATTAGCTTTGCAATGTATAGGGTATTTAAGTCCGTTATCAAGTATTTTGTTGAATGAAAAAGAAGAGATTATTATAACTATTTGCGAAAGGAATTCAGATCGATAGTTGCAAATTTACGAAGGCCTGAACGTTTACAAGCATTTTTTTATTTCAAACAATTTTTTAGGGGTGTGCGAATAGCATTCGAAATTTGAATAAAATATTCGAATATTTCAAATTATTCGAACCATGCAAATTATTTGAATTATTCGAACCATTCAAATTATTTGAATTATTCGAATAATTATTTATTGCTCCGAAACTGATCGATTTCGATGAAGAAGTTGCGTTGTTTAATCATATATTTAACTTGATCATAATAGTTTTTTTATAGCTCACTACTGAAGTAATGAAAATTTTAGTAAAACATAACTTTTAAAAGAAAGTTTCATTACCAACTTTTCAATGAAATGTAAAATATAAAATATTCTTTTAGCTATTATAAAAATACATCGTTAGAAAAATTAACAAATAAATTCAATACGCTGATTATTAGTAGGGGTGTGCAAATATTCGAATATACGAATTATTCTAGATGAATCAAATCGAATAATTCGATTCGTCTCAAATAAATCGTAAATTCGAATATTCGCACACCCCTACAATTTTTCCAATCCAAATAATTTAATGGAATCCTTCCAAATTCAATTCTAATCGTCCTTACGATCAAGGGCAACTGTAATAATAAAATTGAGCTAGAAAGCTGCAAAATATCGAGAGTCAAAACGTCCACATACATTTTTCCATAAATTATAAATCCCTCAAAATCGATGATTGGCCTGCAATTTCCGTGTCCTGGCACTGAAAGAAATTTTATTGCACTACTTTGTTTTTTTGCGTAACGAACAGTATAATAACATATAGCAATTTAGGGACAAACAAGGTACAATCGTAAATATTCCTATAATAATAGGACATTATGCGATCTCTATAGATATTAATATTATCTTGAAAAGCAAGAATTACTATATGACTTTCGGAAACATTGCTATTCTACTCTTGGAGAATTGAAATTGTAAATAATGATAGTGACTCTTTGGAAATTTTGCTAGGATAATTTCAAAACTTGTTATTTAAAATAATACAAGTTGCAATGAATATATCAAAATTTACTATACTCAATAAGAACGCACTTTCAAATGAGAAGCACTTGTACCTTCTGTAACGCGGACTTGAGAAAAATCGTAAAACACTAATGCAAAAGTTGCCGGAATGTTCTCGAGCTGACCCAAGTTCGGCCGAGTAAAAATTCATATATATATATATATTAGATTGATCTAAAAAAGTGACTATTTTTTGTTTTTCGAAGAAACGCATTGAATACTTTCGGGAAAGTAAACAAAGATGCCTGTTAAAATTAGAGCTCTTAATAAAAATATTTAGAGGTCCCTCTTCGCATATTTTCATTTCCCATTTAAATAACATGGGGAAATTTTTTTTCAAACTTTGACATTTTATATCTCAGCTTCAAGTCAATGCACCAAAATGAACGAGACAGATTCTTATGGAGGATTGAACGTTCTACAAAAAAGATCTCTCATGATTTTTCGATTAACTAAACTTCGATAAACTAAAACAAAAAGTGAAATTTACTCTATATTTAAATTTAACCTTGAATAACTTTTGAAGGAGAGAGTTTATTGAAAAATCATAAGAAATCTTTTTTGTAGAGCGTTCAATTCCCTACAAGAATATGTGTTGTTCATTTTGGTACATCGACTTGGAGCCGAGATATAAAATTTCAAAGTTTGACATTTTTCTTTCCCGTGTTATTTAAAAGGGAAATAAAAATATGCGAAGAGGGACCTCTAAATCTTTTTATTAGGAGCTCTAATTTTAAGAGGCATCTTTTTTCACCTTCCCGAAAGTATTTAATGCGTTTCGTCGAAAAACAAAAAATAGTCGTTTTTTTTAAATCAGTCTAATATAAATATATTGTAACGGGACGACCTGGGGCCTGCCACGATCTCATCACTTTGCCCGAGATCCGCTAGGTGACGACGGTCGGCACGCGCTCTCGCGCCAGCGAGACAGTTATCGAGCACCGATAAAGTCCGGTGAAGTCCGGTGTACAAGGTCCTCAATTAACATTAAACTGTTGGAATATTACCCGCGCTCTGTAGTCGCGCAGTCCTATGGACCAAAGACTACTAATTTAAATCAAATGACTATTGCACTTCGGTGGTGCTCGTGCTCTTTATGGGGGCGAGGATAAATAACTTAAGCTTTCGCTTAACTGATTAATTTCATGGTTAATTGGTTGAGTAAAAACTGATGAATCTCATGATTAATTAGTCAAGTAAAAGCCGGGAGGCTCATAGCCGTAGCTATGAGCCTCCCAGGATGAATGTCATTTTAAGAATAGTGGTTTAGAGAGATTGCAGTGCCCTGATACCAATCCCCCCGCAAAATCTTATTTTACTCATTGCAAAGCACTATTATAATTTTTGCTATTCGAGCTCAGAACGATTGCTATAAGTTTACCAAAAAGTAAAATATTTTATTTCGCTATTTGTGAAGAACTATTGTAATTTTCGGTATCCGAAACCATTGCAAATTATGATATACAGACTTAGAAATACTGTTATTATTTTAGGTAAAACTCCAATATTTTTATGAGTTATTGCAACAGAAGATATCAAACTCTGTATTTCGTGACTCACTACTGTACTTTTTGCAACTGTACCTCGATTATCCCTAAATTGCTATATTTTATTGTCCTTTTCGTTTCACGAAAAACCAAATAGTGCAATAAAATTTCTTTCAGTGTGCAACTTGCAATTTACCTGTAATTTGCATAGTTGTTAATATCCGTTATCAAGAATTTCGTTGAATAGGAAAGAGGGTGATTAAATTTTCACTATTACAGCATTAGGCAGTAATTAGTGTCTCATGGGGCAGAGTGCTGTCTTTGTGCTGATGACATGCGCATTTCGCCGAGAACTGGACGGAATTTCCTGTTGCATTCGCAAGTATTACTCTCGTGCATTGCTCCTCTCGTCTGCTGCGTAATGACGCGTGGTTATGTGTCCTCTCCACTGCGAAAAGCTGCATATCGTGGCTTGGCTTTTCCTCGCAATAGTCGACGTAGGTTTGCGTGTGTCCACGTCTGTCTGAGTTTTAGAGTACTCGTTCTTTCCCCGTCGCCGTACAAAACGCATAACGCAATGGGATAGTCGCAATATATGCGGTACATGACTCTCCTCTCGTGAGCGAATAGTCTCCGAGCTCTCGTTATTTTCCTCGTACAGCCCTTTTTCCCTTGGAGCCCTCAACTCGCGAACGTGCCCCAACAATTCATACGGACGTAACAAGATTCTCCGTGCGGCAAATCCCTTTGCCTTATGCATCATTGCTGGCACACATGCACGTAACGCCAGGGCCTCATCTCTAGCGTAGTTCCACTCGGATGTACATACGTTACCTCAGAAAATATTAACAAGATCCTCGTCTTCCCATCCGGTCAGTTCTGCCCGGAACTTTCACGTCCAGTCAAATACCCCGGCATTCATAGTGGATGTGACTAAAAGGACGTAATTCCAACGTAAAGTTGAATTAACAGATTTTTACCATTTATTTTTTATTAATTAAGGTAAATGTCCCAATACCCGACCATCTATGAGGCTACGAAAAAGTCGACTTGTGTTTCGCGTTCAAAAATAAACTATTTTCTATAACAACTATGACTATTGGAAAGCTTGAAGTCTCTAGTTTCCAAAACACAGGGTATAGTTGTTGATATAATTAGTTGTTTATTCATAGTAACCGAAAATACTGAGAAATGTAAATGTACCAGTACCCGACCACCCGTTTTTCTATATGACCCAATATCCGACCACACATTATGACCCTATAACCGACCACTCATTTCTATGGTGGAGGGAAGGGAGGGAGTGAATTAAGAAAAATGCGTCGCTGCTCGGAGAATGTGTCACCGAAATTTTGAGGTTATGCACGAATAATATACATGTCAGCCGATGTCCGGTTACTGGAACTGAACATAGTCGCGAGCAAGTACCGATATCCGGACACATGGTCGGTTATCGGTACAAGATACATTTCGTGTGTACCAATGGGCATGAAAATTAAGTACTTGAAACGCATTTTTGGCTAATTGAGACAGCATTATCAAATTAGTGGTATCTTTCCGAATAAAAACAGCTAAGGCTCAGTTCGAAAACAATAAAAACCGCTTCGAAATAGCTTCAATAAGATATCGCAATTCCTTAGTACTTCAGCTTAGATAATGGCTTCCGTGCCCTGAATAGTACGCGTGCTGTTATATTTATCCAAAATTAAATTATAGACGATTCTTGAACTATTAAAAGTAGTGTCGTATACGTAGAGTATGAATTCTGCATATTAAATCAATTCACAGTCTAAGATTTCTCTTAAGTGAACGCTTAACTTGCTGGTATATTGGTTCAAGTGGTCGGGTACTGGGACATGGTCGGGTATTGAGACATTTACCTTAGTGTGGTAACTAGGGGTGTGCAAACATTCGAATTTACGAATAATTCGAATAGTTCGAAACTCGATTCGAACTCGATTCTACATACTAGTAAAAAATAAGAGACTATGTTATTGCAATGGTTGTTTATGATGAAAACCTCAATAAATATGTGCGTGATCGAAGTTATTGAATGAATTAATGTCAGAAACTAAAAATAAAGCTACATTTCAAAACGAGAAAGAAAAACAGTCATCGATCATAACAATAAAAAATAATTTCTTATTTAACATTCAATAATTGTTAAAACTGAGAAAGAGAAACTGAAGATAACTATTAACTTTTTTTTATTGTCGTTGAAATGTTTTCAAAGTTTATCATAAATATATTGCAGATGAATAAAAAGAGTATAACTCTTGAAAAACTCAATTACACTTGACTAATAATAAGGGTATTGAATTTGTTTGTTAATTTTTCTAACGATGTATTTTCATAGTATCTAAAAAAATATTTTAAATTTTACATTTCATTAAAAGGTCGGTAATGAAACTTTCTTTCAAAAGTTATGTTTTATTAAAATTTTAATTACTTCAGTAGTAAGCTATAAAAATAAATATTATGATTAAGAGGAGGCTAAATACCATTTTTATTCAATCTCTACATTATCGACGTATCATCGTCGTTAAGTCCTTCTCCGACAATCGTGGATGAAAATTAATTACATTTTGACAATTAAGAGGGGGATAAATTAATTAACAATTAATTGTCAATTGAGAGGCTAAAATGCGTTACAGCTAATGCCAACGAACTCATTCGAGCCCCCGAAATATTATGGGTTACTCGTTAGAATCCATGGTGCTGCCCTCACTAGCACGTCTGTGAACTACATTTCGCCATTTTGTTTTTCAATTAAACTACAATTTATCGATATTTATCTCTCGATGCGCCATCCAAACTTACGGCGTGTCATTTTGATAAAATAATGTCGAAAACGTCTCGATATTTGTACCGCGGCGTTCTTCATGGAGCCTCACTCTTGGTTTTACCCAAAATGCAGTAAAAGTTTAATAATTTAAGTTTTTCAATTACAGTTTTTTTGATGGTAAGTGAATCTGTAAATTTTTTTTTGTTTTTCGAAGAAAATTTAGTGAGGCTCCATTCCTGCCATTGTTCCGATGATGTTGTTAAAATTTTATTCAATTCCATCCATTTGTATAAGAGAAAGTTTGGATGGCAATTTCGAGGTTTTAGTGTCGGTATTTAGCCTCCTCTTAAGTTGAATCCATGATAGCTTCTTCATCGAAATCGATCAGTTTAAGAACAACAAATAATTATTCGAAGGGTTCGAATAATTTGTATATTTTGAATTATTCGAATGGTTCGAATAATTTGAATTATTTGAATTATTCGAATGGTTCGAATTTTTCCCGTGCAGAAAGTTCAATAAATGCTAACTTTTACTGAAAGGGTGTCAAACTAAAATTGCAGAATAAATATCAACTTTGATGGAAGCATCTATCGTTGATAAGTGCATACGATCAGATGAATTTTTGGTAATGAAGGCCACCCATGCAGAAATTTCGATAGGGATCCGGTGGGATTCTGGCGCGCATCCCGGCCTCCCCATCGGGATCTAATGCGACGTCAGATTGGATTCCAATCGTGATTGTAACATCCGCCCATTAGATTCGAATGGGGATACGCAAACGGGATCCTGTAGGGATACCAAACGGTATCCTGTAGGGATACCGAACCGAATCAATTTTTATTAGAATTTATATTGATTTTTTTATTTTGTTAAAGTCTGTGAAAGGTTTTACAAAGCTCCCAATCTCAAGTATTTATTTTTAATGAATAATAAATATTTATTAACTATTATAATCGTTATCAAAACGGTGGAAAACTTGTATTGTTCCTAACCTGGAATTGAAGCACGTGCTTCGGCATGGCGTTGCAGTTCGAGATTAATTTGCCGACGTATTTTCCGACATCGTTGTACGCGAATGCGAGTTTTCTCACGCTCATTCATTTCGTTGTTCATCAATAATAGAATCAGATCACCAAATATATTGAAAGCACAAAATAAACACACGACATAACCTCACTGGCATCGCACAGGTAATAATACTAAATCCCGCACGGCTCACGAGTACGCCATCTATATGATCCAGAACTACGACCGTCATACTCGATCCACATAGGAATCTCATGGGGACATGGTAAATGGGAGTGACGCCATATGGCGATGCAACCTGGATTTTAATAGGGAGTCCCGATTTGGGGAATCCACAGCAAATCCCGATAGGAGCGCCCATAGGGACGCCCGTATTCGGGAATCCATAACAAATCCTAATAAGAACGCCCATAGGGACGCCCGTTTTGGGGAATCCATAGTAAATCCTAGATAGAGACCCCCATAGGGACGCCCGTTTTGGGGAATCTATAGCAAATCCCGATAGGGATCCCCATAGGGACGCCCGTTTTGAGGAGTCCATGCCGAATCCCGACAGGGATTTGATGGGACGTAGGGTGTCCCTATCGAAATTTCTGCATGGGCACATCTCGAGAGAAATGAGAATGAAACGAGAGAGGGTATAGAAAAGCTCACTTGGCTGCATCGCAGAGTTTTTCCCTCGAAGGATACACTGCCTCTGATACTCGAGAGAGTGCATCGTGAAAAGGAGAAAACCACCGCCGCAATGCGCGTTCGTATCACAAATACCGTCTACTCTTGCTTGCCTATTCAATGCAGTTTCTGTAGGAGAAGATCTTCCTCAAATATACGGTTGATGTTTCCGTATGGCTAAACTCGACTGCGCAACTTCTTCCGTCTATCCTTCCTTGAGCATCGATTTTATAGCACATACACACATACATAACCCGGCAGAAACGCACACACATAAACTGGCACTGCGTTTTCTCGGGTTGGTTTTTATACGCTTGTGCATCTTTTGTCCGAGTTGTGATCGGAAATGCCCGAGCTTGCGTTTCAATGGACCTCAATGCCGGATGTAACGTAAATACGTTCTCGATGTGAAATCGGCAAGGAAGGATATCATACGTGAAATTCATAATTCCGACGGTATACTTTCGTAAATAATTCCGGAACGCCACCCTCAGAGAGATTTCAGAAAATTATGGAACACAATTCTTGGCATTCTGATATCTGCACCCCTACAAAAATGATTTGAGCTTAATTTAATTCATAAAAAATGAATATCATTTTCTTCGAATTTTGGCATAAAAAGCTATTTATTAGGACAATATTCAAATAAATTGAAAAAAATGATGTGAAAGAAATGAATCTTTTCTCGTAGCGCAAGGATTATTGCACTACTCTGAATAATTTTTGAATTATAATTTCTTAACAATTCCTGCAGGAGAATTCTGAGGAAAGAGGATGTCAAATGAGAAATTAGTGAAACTTTTATCTGGATTTTTGCATGAACAGTGAAAACAATATCAAGATTCGGTCGAATGATTCTGAAAATCATTGAATTAATTCAACTCACCCTAATCCTTACATGCAAAGGACTTTCCAGTGGAAGTTCGAAAATTAGGGGAGGAGATCATAGTTCAGAAAACTTTGCTGTACCGAAAATGCTTCACAATAAAAATAAAATTATGCGGACCCTAAACTACCGCTAAAAAGTTTGGAAACACTCGCCCCGATTCCACGCCGCACAAATAGTTTCACTGCTCTTTTAAGAATGAAGATATTTCAATTTAACAAGCGACGTTTCAATGGGGACATATTCAGCTTCATTCCGCTTTTTGTTGAAAAAAATTTCGATTTTTATTTTCGTAAAAATTTCGGCGCATGAGCCATGAAATTTTGTAACTGTTTTGCGCATGACTTGTGAAACATTGCAAGAACTTGTGGGTGGGGGAGGAAAATAAGCTTCAATTTTTTTTTTTTTATGTTTCGTACAATTTTTTTCGCAAAAATATTCCATTTTTTCCAAAAAACGACCATGTTTATAAAATGTCGCGTAACTCTTAAACTACTGGGTATTCGTGAAATCACTTAGAAGGTAAAAAGTTGCATACAATCATTTTGGATTCAATGAAATTTGTTCAGAATTTTCTTTCAACATTTTTTTCCGAAAAACTTTCCTGTCAAATAGATATTTTTGTATCTTAAACAATCGGTTCTCTTACCTCATCTACCTGGGTTTTTCGATAAAATGGCCATGTAGATGAGGTTTTTCGATGAAAAAGCCGTCTAGCTGAGGTAAGAAACCCAATCGTTGAAGATAAAAAAAATATCTCATTGACAAGAAAAATTTCCAAACAAAAATTTGGAAAAAAATTAGTGATTTCACTTAGTGATTTCACGAAAACCCAGTCGTTTTAGAGTTACGAGATATTTTATAAATTTGTTTTTTTGCGAAAAATTGAATATTTTTGCGAAAAAAATCGTACTAAACTTTTTACACGTAGTAAAAAACTCCATTCGTCGCCATTGAAAAATCCTTATTCATTCCTCATTGCCAAAATAATCTATGGAGATGAATGCCGAATCGCCTAAGGGGATTTTCGCCATTGAATTCCCCATCTGAAATCGAATGGGTATTTTCCAATGAGGATCGACTTCCCTATTTGAAACGGAATGGAGATTATCTAATAGGGATTCAATGGAGAAAATCCCCTCAGGCAATTCGGCATTAATCTCCATTGGTTTTTGTGGACAATGGGGAATGAATGGCGATCATCAATAGATACCCGTAGTAAAAAACTCCATTCGTCGCCATTGAAAAATCCCCATTCATTCCCCATTGCCAAAATAACCAATGGAGATGAATGCCGAATTGCCTAAGGGGATTTTCGCCATTGAATTCCCCATTTGAAACGGAATGGGGATTATCTAATGGGGATTCAAAGGAGACAATCCCCTTCGGCAATTCGGCATTCATCCCCATTGGTTATTTTGGCAATAGGGAATGAGTGGGGATTTTTCAATGGCGATGAATGGAGTTTTTACTGTACGAAAGAATCTCCATTGCTGTTCGCCACTCATTCCCCATTGCCCACAAAACCAATGGATATGAATGCCGAATTTTCTAAGGACATTTTCGCCATTGAATTCCCCATTTGAAACGGAATGGGGATTATCCCATGAGGATTCAATGGAGACAATCTCCCTAGGTAATTCGCCATTCACCTCCATTGGTTTTTGTGGGCAATGGGGAATAAATGGGATCATCAATGGAGATTCTTTCATATGATTGCTATATATACATGGAATTACGCATTAAATAATCAAATGATGTAAGTTATCAGTAAGTAAGGTTAATCATAATGCTAATATTATCATAACGACCAATAATTATATACGCATCATATATATATATATTATTACATTTAATAGAAATTATTGAAGCTCATATATGCAATTTCCGAGAAAAAATAATGAGCGTATAGAATCAGTTGCATATATATATTTTATTTACTTATCATTATTAATTCATACACTCTTTTTAAGAATCTATCGACTGATTATTTTGATCATTTCATCGTTAGCCGCATTTGGGTTCCAATGAACATCTGTGGGAAATGCTAATCTTTCAGTTCATCCGCATTGACTTTCCAATGGACATCATTGGGTAAGGCGGATCATTTCGTTCATCAGCATTTACCTCCCCATGGACACCATTGGACAATGCTGATCGCTCGATACATCCGCATTGGCTTTCCAATGAGCATCATTGAGTAATGATGATCATTCGATTCATCCGCATTGGCTTTCCAATGAGCATCATTGAGTAATAATGATCGTTCGATTCATCCGCATTGGCTTTCCAATGAGTATCATTAAGTAATGATGATCAATCGATTCATCCGCATTGGCTTTCCAATGAGCATCATTGAGTAATGATGATCATTCGATTCATCCGCATTTGATGTTCAATGGATACCCATTCACTGATCAATGGTCAGCCCTGTACGCCATTGACAAATGCGGAAATCTCAATGGGTCCCTATTCATTGTCCAATGGAGTCGTATGAGGACCATTGGTTGCCATTGGCGATTCAATGGAGTTTTTTACTACGGGTATTCTTTCATATAGAAAAAAACTCCATTCGTTGCCATTGAAAAATTGCCATTCATTCCCCATTGCCGAAATAACTAATGGAGATGAATGCTGAATTGCCTAAGGACATTTTCGCCATTTAATTCTCCATTTGTAATCAAATAAAGATTTTCCTTTGAGGATTGACTTTCCCCATATTTTAAATGGAATGGGGATTATCCCATGGGCATCAGTTGGCAAGAACTCCTTGCATGGATTTTTTCAACCCCGACTTCTGCTCATATTCCGGATTCACACCCGTCTAGATAAGCATACTCTTCGCATAATCCGTATGGAAGTTCAGCGGGTTGGCCCATATCTTGTGACATCTCGCGCCAAGTCTCGGAATTAACGCGACGCGGTTTCCAATGGACATCTTTGGGTAATGCTGATCATTCAGTTCATCCGCATTTACTTTACAATGGACATCATTGGGTAAAGCTGATCATTTCGTTTATCAGAATTTGCCTTCCAATGGACACCATTGAGCAATGCTGATCGCTTGATCCATCCGCATTTGCTTTTAATGGGCATCATCGAGTAACGATGATCATTCGGTTCATCTGCATTTGCTGTCCAATCGATGTCATTGGCGAATGGTGACTTTTCAATGGATATCCATTCACTGATCAATGGTCATTCCTATACACCATTGACAGATGCGGAAATCTCAATGGGTCCCCACTTATTGTCCAATGGCGTTGTATGAGGACCATTAGTTGCCATTGGCGATTCAATGGGGTTTATTTTACTACGGGTAAAAACCGAAATTGAAACTTATACTCCGCTCCATAAATTTGTCATGCGAAAAACAGTTCAAACAAAATTTTAAGGGTCGTGCTCCAAAATTTCAGCACAAAAAAAACCGAAAAACGATCATGTTTCAAATAGCGTACCGGGTCAAAAAAAATCAATTTTTTTTTAAACGAAACGAAGCTCAATATGTCCTCTTTGAAACGCCGCTTGTTGAATTGAAATATCTTCATTTTTTAAAGAGCAGCGAAACTTTTTCTGCGACGTGGAACGTGGGCGAGTGTTTCCAAACTTTTGAACAGTAGTGTAAAGTCAATTTTAAAAAACAATTGTCGGGACTCGAGAGGACCTTCAAGAGAATTAGATTTAGGAGAATGTGGTTGTCAGAGTCTTGCTTTAAATCTTCATCATCTGCCAATGAGTGAATCGTCGCCTTCAACGATGGTCGTTTATATTTTGTCGAAGGTCGGATTGCCTGAGTTTGTCGGATGTATGTACACTGCATGAAAGCCGGAACTGCGTCTTGTCGCATGGTGAATGGGTGCTTATACCCAAGTGCAATCTCATCCTTGGTCCTCCGCATTTGCTCCCTCACCATCACTCCATCTTCCATCTCCTCCGTATCTCACTCCCGCTCTGTTCCACCCTTTCTCTCAGTTTCTCTCTCTCTCTCTCTCTCTCTCTCTCTCTCTCTCTCTCTCTCTCTCTTCTCCCTCGCTTCATGAACCACATTCTCCATCTCGCCCACACATGGTCCACATGTGTGTATGCATGTGGAGCGGCCTCCGTTGACCTCAACAAATGATAGCGCTGCCACCGGGAGCGCCCATTTCCCGAACTACTACCGTGACACCGCACGACGTCACGCCGTCGCTTTGTTCGCTACTTCGGGCGTCGCATAATATGCAGTTACACACGTATGTACGGTATAGATGAATTCACCAGGGAACTCCAGCGACGCACTGTAACGTGCATATATTATACAGGGTGTCACAAAAGTCACGGGACGGCTGAACATTAAAAGATTCGGAAAAGATCAATCAATTTTTTCGTGATAAGTTTGATTAACTTTTAGCATTACCGCGGATCAACGACCTGGACGAAGTTAATGTGAATGTAAAACTGTTCGTTCTATTGATTTCAGAACTCAAAAATACAGGTTTCCATTTTTTTTTTAATTAACCTTGATATCACCTTGAAGGTCATCGTCAAGATCATGATCATAGTCATTACACGTGCCTTGGTGAAATTAATAATTTTGCTTGTTACGAAAGAGTTTTAAAAGCTTCTCTTCCCAGAGGTATCTACACCTTGTTTAAGTTTAATTGGACTTGGCGTGACCTTCAATGTCAAAATGTACCTATGACCAAGATACATATTTGAACGTAAAATGTTGCCGATTGCCGATGTCAAAAAAGAGGGTTTTCCGTTAAAAAAAAAGTTGACCTTGAAAAAATCTTCGAGGTCATCGACAAGGTCAAAATCAAGGCTACCATTGAATTCCTTAAAAGTTGCTACAAGAATGACCTTGACCTTCTTGTAGTAACTTTTGACGAAGAATTCCATGGTGACCTTATTGTTGACCTTAACGATTACCTTCAAGATTATTTCAAGATTAACTTTTTCCAAATATGGAACCCCCCTTTCTCGACATCGGCAATCGATAGATTGGAAAATTGCACGTTCAAATGTGTACTTAGGTCATAGGTACATTTTGACTTTGAAGGTCCTCTAAAGTTAATTAAACCTAAACAAGGTAAGGATACTTGTGGAAATTGCAGCCTTTCAAATTCTTTCGTAACAACTAACCTTATAATTTGAACAAAGCGCATTTAGTAGTGACCTTGACGATGTCCTTAGAGGTGATTTCAAGGTGAACTTTTTTGAAAATGGAAACTTGTATTTTTTAGTTCTGAAATTTTGACAAATTTGCATCACACGTTCCTATAATTTCCAAAAGCATATTAAAAACCGAGTGAACACATTTTTTTTACTTTCTCAATGGTCCCTTACAACCACCTCACGTCTGCCATGTCGAATCCACGACAAGCCCATGGTCAAGCCCTATCGGGGCCCTAGTACGTACGTAGTGTCGCTTTGCGTGTAGATTGTAAAATTTAATTATTTCAATAATAATATTATTATTATTGTTATTAATAATTAATTAATTATTCATAATATATTATTAATAATTATTCCTATATATTCTGATAATATGTTATTATTAATAATTATTAATAATAATATATTATAAATAATATATTATTTATAATTCTCCAAGAGAATTTTTACGAAAACGTAGTATAAAGCAGAGGATTTCTATCTAGAAATCTGGCGGGTAAGACTTCCCTCGAGGCATAACTTTCCGAGAGGCCTGACTCTGTGGTGTCGAATACCACCCGTGCTCCCACTTCGCCTATATAAGCTTACCATTTGCATATTCCGTATGGGAGAGAGCGCACGCCGTATGCGACATCTCATGGCGAGTGTCGGAACTAACTCCCCATGAAGCTCGATTAGGCCCTCATAGGGTTGCCTCGTCAGTGCCATGTTTGAAATAACTAGGGCTCCAATACTTTCGCCCTATTTGGGCCCGATTTGGTACTGTTGTAATTATACCGACTTCTTTAAATAGGGGTTGCCCGATCGAAGCCCGACAAGGTCCGCGAAGGGTTGCCTTAGATCAGCCATATTGTAAGTAAGCCTGGCAACCTTGGCATTGCCCTGTCACGGCCCAACTTGGCAGTGTTATAGCAATTTATGACAGGGCATCCAGATTTAAGCCCGACAAGGTCCTCAATGGGTTGCCTCGAGTCAGCTATATTGTAAGTAAGCCTGGAAACCTTGGCACTGCTATGTCGAGGCCCAACCTGGCGGTGTTATGGCAATTTATGACAGGGGATCCACGTTAAAGCCCGACAAGGTCCTCAATGGGTTGCTTTAGGTCAGCCAGATTGTAAATAGGCTTGGCAACCTTGGCATTGCCCTGTCGGGGCCCAACCTGGCGGTGTAAGGGCAATTTCTGCCAGGGCATCCACATTCAAGCATAACAAGGTCCCGACTTAAGTCAGGGCTTCCCTCGAATTTTCACGCACGGGATATTGCAATTTAACACATCAGTAACATTATAGGCTACCTTGCACTAGAACTATGCACGTGCACCTATATTTATAACTATACTAACACATACAAATTTTCTGCAACATGGGCATTCTCCGTACAGACTCGTCCCATACGTCATTGTTATACACAATTGTTCGCTCTCCACTGAAGCTTTGTTATTTTTAAAACCCTGAGAAGTTACACTACATGGACATGGAACGGTTTGATCGACAGAAGAAAATTCTTGGTTCACGAAGCATCTGTGATAGCGAAGGCTCAATAAAAACATGTTACATCGAGCATATTTGAGCCACAATCTCTCCCATCTTCTTCTCTCCAACGTATTGAAGTACACTAGGATGCTTTTTCCCTCTTTCTGTACACCATCACGAGTCCGAGGCACTTTTTTATCGGCCCTTGAGGCTTCCCCATGGCTTACTTTGTTCCCCTCACGGTTGTATTTATAAAAAATGAAAAGAAAACGACTTGCCCATCACATGTTCACCTGGAGTTTTACAAAAGAGCGAACGATACGTTTTCTCATGTATGTGTGCCGAGATGTGTGTACATGTATGATCCTCGATGATACTTCCGTGTATCCAAGGGAATATCTATTTTCTCGTTTTATTCCCCGAGTCCCGAGAGCACCGAGCTCTTTTCTCTCGCGGAAATCATCTCGGCCGTATAACCGAGAGTTCGGACAGTTTTTCCCCTGGAAAATATATACAAGAGCCCAACCCTCCGGATATCGGGGGGAATTTTTCTTGACCGAAAAATATATCCCCAAGGGGGTTTTTCCCGCTGTATTATACCGGTACAGCCCCTCCCGGATCAACATCATTTCTTTTTTTTTCTTCAAAATAAAAAATTTTCAAGATACATCGGCAAAGGTCAAGAGTCGACCACTATATTAGAGGGGAAAAACTACTGAAAGTTAAGTGTTGATGCAAGAATCATTACTTTCAACTTTGACGATTTTTTTTCTTATTTTTAGTTTTTGTGAAAAAACGTGCTGGAAGGGTTTCTTTTCTTCAAATATTCAGAGCAGAGCTGGGCAGTACTTGAAGTACCCGATACTTGCGACGAACTTGGAGTGTTTAAAAAGTACTTTTTCAAAGTACTTCAAGTATTATCCTTAAATTTTCAAGTATCTAAAAAATACTTCAATTACTGGACTTAAATTTTCAAGTACTCGGCCTGTACTTCAAGTATTGTACTCAAAATTTCAAATACTTTTCTGTACCTCGAGTGCTTTCTCAAGTACATTTATCAAGAACTTTTCTTAAAAAGTACTTCAAGTTCCCACACGGAACCGAGTGTGCATTGGACGTCCATCTATGATCCATAGATCCTTAACACGTCTACATCCACGATGGATGTAATGCGGACATCCATTGAACATCCATGGTATACTTTTGATTGGACAAAATGCAATGGATCACACAGGACGTATATTGTATGTCCACGAAACGTACTATTTCTTGAGCTACAAATATACACAATACGGCCATCCATGGTATGTCCATAGGTCGACATTAAATAGCTTTTAATTCAGGATAGTAATTGAACATCCTTTGGACGTTCCAGGTTCGTAAACGAAAATCACATTTGGAGGACGTCAATTGAACGTCTATCGGATGTTCCATGTAGGATTTCATATAGATGTGAACCTGGAACGTCCAATAGATGTCCAATTACTATACTGAATTAAGAGCTATTGAATGTCTACCTATGGGCATATCATAGATGGCCGTGTTGTGTATATTTGTAGCTTAAGAAATAGTACGTGTGTGAACATACAATATACGTCCTGTGTGATCCATCGCGTGTTGTCCAATCAAAAGCATTCGTCATTTAGATGTACATTTAAGTATTTCGGGCAGCTGTGATATGGGTACGCCGATTGACCGTCGTATGTACGTACAAATTACGTCTATCAAAGGATAACGCGGAAGTTTATTCGACGTCCACGATACATATTTTTGGAGCTATAAATATATTCCGCGCGTAACTTAACAGCCAGGGGACGTCCAATAATCATTTAAGTTGGATGAAAATTTCATTCCGGGGAAGTCCATGGGACATCCCTTAAACCACTATCGGAGATGCGAAACGACAGCGATTCTATGTGCTGAAAACGTTTCGTATACGTACCCTTAGATATTTTTTAGAGGTACCTATAGACCACATAAAGTGACATTTAATGTACGTATTTAAGACGAATGCCAATATTGCAAAAGATATCTAATGATCATCTATTATACGTCCCTTAATTTAAACGCTATTGATTACACATTATCCATTAATTATAAATTTCATTACGATTATACATTATTCACGGCCTGTGAAACAAAGATATATAAGTATATCAGCAAACTACATCGTATAAGGTTTTTACATGCATAAGTTTCTCATAAGTCAAGTTAGTGTAGGTAGGTAGGTAGGTAGGTAGGTAGGAGATTAGAAAAGTTAAGCAGCACCCCTTGAATCCAATACTTGGATGGGTGACCGCAGTGTGAAAAATCGAAAACTATTTTTTTTCTTTTTTTCTGTAAAATATGGATATCTCGTGGGCCCCGAATATTATATAATCAGTAACAAAGTTTATAATTAATTAATGATGTGTAGTTAATAACGATTAAATTATTTAAATAAAGGGACGTATAATAGATGATCATTGGATATCTTTCGGATCACTGGTTTATTCGTCTTAAATACGTAAATCAGACGTCATTTTTTGGGGTCAAGTCCGTCTAAAAACCGTCTCAAGGTACGTATAAGGGATGTTCCCAGTACATAGAACAGGTGCCGTTTCGCACTTCTTTTAGGAGTGATAGGGATACTCATAGACGTCCCTGGGATGGAGCATTCATCCACCATGTATGGATATTGGACGTCCCATGGCCCTAATGTTCCGTGTGGGGTTCTTCATCCTGAAGTACTCTATAAGTACTTCGAGTATTGTACTTTAATTTTCAAGTACTTGGCCTGTAATACATCTGGTATTTTTTCAAGTACAAGTATCAAGTACTTTTGGATTTGTTTTGCTGATGGTTGCATGTACAAAGCCTTTGAATATATAATTGAATATAATATTTCGTGACGAATGGACATACTGTCTCTCAACTGTCACCTACGACAGTTTTTTGAAGACGATACACGAAGTTGGAGTAGCTTTAACAATCCATGTATTACATTATTTATTTCTTATTTTTCAAACCTGTACAAAATAAATCGTAATTACAATCGTCAATGCTATTTTTTAATTATTTTTTATTCTTCGTTTAAATATTTTTTTTGTGGGAATATTTTGTTTTTACATCCTCTCCGTTTTAAGCTATATGAATTCGAAAAAATAACTCAATGCAATTTTTTGTGAAAAACATTTTTTCAACCCCGGAAAAATCGAGTTGCCATATTGTGGATTTTTTTGTACGTTCCACTAATACTGTTGGAGATTGTATAAAATTGACAACAAAATTGAAGGTACTGACCGACTGTGCGAAAAAAACTTATTTTCATTTTTGTTTTTGCAGAAAATAGTCTTTGCAACGCGAATACAAATATAACACATATAGCATTCAATAGTTGATGAAATAACATAATTTTTTTGTAGGAATGTTTTTTTCGTACATCTTCTCCGTTTTAAGCTATATGGATTCGAAAAAAATATATTTTGCTTCTTGCTCCTTAATTACTTAAAATATAATTCCTTAATTAACGGCTTAAAAAATCTGAAAAAAATCACAGAGACTACTTTCAAGTGGGAATAAACTGTGACAAGTTATGGGACGGATCTGAGAGGGTCGAAGAGAAAGGGGCGGAATTAACGAAGAATGCCTCATATACACTACTCGCAAAAATTAAAGGAGCAAGAAAAATTTCCAAATTTTTCTGTGATTTTCAACAGGCTGTATTTCAGTAAAAAATGGTCGTATCAAGGTCATAATAAAAGCATTTTGAAGCTCAAAAATTCTAGTTTTCAAATCTTTTGGTCAAAAATTTTCAGAATCTACGCTTCTTACGAAATTTTAAGGAATGGCGCGAAAGAAAGTTTTCATAATTTTTGTACCTTTTTATTTTTGTTCCACGGGCTTGGATATTTTTTTTCCAGCTACACCAATACATGGACCAGGTAGCCTGTTTATCCAGCTTCAATTTCGTTTTTTAGTTTTTTATCTGCGTTGATTTCTCGCAGAGATATCCGACTTTGAATGAAAAAAGATTTTTTTGTCTTTAACCACTGATATCTCAGCAACCAGTCAGCGTACAGAAATTAATCGGGCAGATTTGGAAACAAGAATAAATTTCCTACAAGATCTTTCCAAGAGTATTGGGGAAAATTTTTTTTTTCACCCTTAACATTCAATTGAAAAAAAGTACAAAAAAGTGACTTTTATCCTTGATTTGGTAAATCGACTGCAGCTTTACTAATATTGATAGGAAGGCTAATGTTTTAAGGAAAATTTACAGTTGAATGTACCCCCAATAACCCTGTCAATTTGCAGATCGATCCATTGAACGGTTCTTCCGGACCGATTGATCGAAATTTCCAAAAAAATTGAAGGAGTAAGATTTTTGTTTCTGAAGATCGGGCAATCTTCTTAAAAATGGAAAAATTGATGTCTTATCGACTTTTTGTACAATTTTGTATCCGTTACCGGCTAAATTGAAAAAAAAAACAAAAAAAATGGACATTTTTTTTTCTTTAAATTTTCCAATTTTTTTTTCCAAATTTTTTTTTCCAATTCGTGATTAAAATTTCCAAAAAAATAAAAGGAACAAGGTTTTTGTTTCGGAACATCGAGTAATCTTCTTAAAAATAGGTAAATTAATTTTTCTTCGACTTTTTTACAATTCTGTATCCGTAAATTAATTTAATTTCCAAGCCCGTGGAACAAAAATAAAGAGGTAAAAAAATTTTGAAAATTTTCTTTCGCACCATTCCTTAAAATTTCGTAAGAAGCGTAGATCTTAAAAAAATTTGACCAAAAGATTTGAAAACTAGAATGCTGGAGCTTCAAAATGCTTTTTTTATGAACTCGATCGATACGACCATTTTTCACTGAGATACAGCCTGTTGAAAATCACCGAAAAATTTGGAAATTTTTCTTGCTCCTTTAATTTCTGCGATTAGTGTACTATATATATTTTATCACCTATGTAACTAGATATTGTAGTTATAATTGTAGATAGTATAGCTGTATTGTGCAGTAAGACGTAAGACTATGTAGCAGTATAGTACTACTATATATATAGTATGGTTGTATTGTTGTTGTAAATATATATTATTACCTATAATTATAGTTTAATGAAATTCACCGGGTTTTAGATTGAATATTATTAAACTTGAACTTAAAAAATAGCAAAACCGGTTTTCTGAATGTTTTTTTATGATTCGATGCCAGAGGGCGCTTCATCCCTCCGGATAAATTAGCATTTTCCTCGTGGCTGAAAGGGACTTTTTTTTTTAAGCGATTTATCATGTATGGGTTTATGGGAGTTGAGTTACCGAGCCACTGACTTTCTCCTCTAGGCTATTATACATCTTAAAGTTGAATTTCCTTCTCGGGGTCAGCAGCAAGATATAATACACTGGGGAGTTATTCATTTATTCTATTCTCGACTTTTTATCATTCTTCAATCGCACTCCACTTCTACGATGTTCTTTTCTTTCACTTGTTTTATCACGATTTTTTTTTTGAAGGTGTCTTGCACCATCGACTGCCAAGAGAGAAAAGAAGAGAGAAATCATCTGCTGAAAAGACCTTCAATATCGAGATTAGCGTCGAAAATTTTTCGTAGCGGAGACTGGGGCACGACGGCCCCAGTCTCCCCAGTCAAAGTTTGGGAAAAAAAAAGAATTTTTGGTTTCTTGTCAAATTATCAGGAATTTGATGTATTGACATCTTTTTAGGCTGGTCCGCAATACCCGGGGCATAATGGACCACCCTAAAAAATGGGGTCAGAAATATTTTTTTGTTTTACTTTAAATTATGATGAATTTGATGTATTCATCCATTTTTAGGCGGATGCACTACGTCTGGGGTAAAATGGAACAGCAAAAATAAATTTGAACAAATTTATTCTTGACAAAATTTCGAAATTTTAAAAAGGATACAAAATGGTCTATTATATAGGAAATGAAAAAAAAAATTGTTTGGGTTAACAAAAATACTAGTTGAAAAATGTAGAAGTTTTTTTATTATTTAACGAATTTTTAATTAATCTATATACACTAGTGGAAAAAATTAAAGGATCAAAAAAATTTTCCCAAATTTTCCCAAATTTTTAGTGGTTTTTAACAATGCTGGATCTCAGTGAAAAATGGTCCTCTTGAGGTCTAAAAAAAGCATTTTGAAGCTTGAAGTTTCTAGTTTTCAGATGTTTTAGCAAACAAAATTTCGAAGCTACAGGTTTCACGCAATTATGAGAAATACGAAGAAAAAAAAATTTAGCAAATGTGCATCGCTTTTGTTTTGACGGTAATTTTTGGAAAAAAATTCTTCCAGCTAAAAGATTACAAGGACCAGATAGCTTGTTTATTGAGCTTTAATTTGCTTTTTTTGAGACCTCGCTACGATCATTTTTCGCTGAGATATCGAGCTTTTACGAAAAAAGACACTTTTCTGTATGACCATTGATATCTCAGCAACCAACGATCACACAGAAATCAGAAGAGGCGTTTCACAAACTTGAATTCATGCTCTATAAGGATTGTCAATGGTTTTTTGAAAAAAAGAATTTTTCTATCCTTGCCATGAATTTGAAAAAACAGGAGAAAAAGGGCTATTTATGGTTTTTCAGAAAATCAACGGCCAAATTAAAAATATTGACAAAACGACTAATGTTGAACATGACTTTTACAGCTCAATATACCCACAAAATCCCTGTAAAGTTTTAATTTGATCTATCCAACGGTTTTTTAGTTTCAAGCAATCAACTTTTTGAAAAAAATTAAAGGATCATGTTTCTGCCCCTAAACTTCATAATCATTAATAAAGTGAAAAACATTTTTTTTTGACTTTTTTCACATTTTTATCGCAAACAGCGTTTAAATGTACAGAAAAAAAAAATTTTGAAGAATTTTCGAATTTTTTTTTTTTTTATTTTGTCGATTTTTTTGTCTTACATAAATTTAAACGCTGTTTGCGATAAAAATGTGAAAAAAGCTCAAAAAAAAAAATTTCTTCTCCCTTTAATAATGATTATGAAGTGTTCAGGGGTAATAAACATAATCCTTGAATTAAAAAAAAAAACAAAAAATAACTTTACATTTTTTTGATTTTTTTTTTCATAAATTTAAACGCTGTTTGTGATAAAAATGGGGAAAATGGTCAAAAAAAATTTCTTTTTTTCATTTTCATAATGATTTTGAAGTGTTACGGGGCAATAAACATGATCCTTTAATTTTTTTCAAAAATTTGATTGCTTGAAACAAAAAAACCGTTCGATAGATCAAATTGAAACTTTACAGGGATTTTGTGAGTATATTGAGCTGTAAAAGTCACGCTCAACATTAGTCGTTTTGTCAGTGTTTTTAATTTGGCCGTTGATTTTCTGAAAAACCATAAATAGCCGTTTTTCTCCTGTTTCTTCAAATTCATGGCAAGGACGAAAATTTTTTTTTCTTTCAAAAAACCATCGACAATCCTTGTAGAACATTAATTCAAGTTTGTGAAACGCTCCTTCTAATTTCTGTGCGATTATTAATTGCTGAGATATCAATGGTCAAACAGAAAAGTGTCTTTTTCGTAAAAGCTCGATATCTCAGCGAAAAATGGTCGCAGCAAGGTCTCAAAAAAAGCAAATTGAAGCTAAATAAACAAACCATCCGGTCGTTGTAATGTTTTAGCTGAAAGAATTTTTTCCCAAAAATTACAGCCAAAACAAAAGCGATGCAAATTTGCCAAATTTTTTTTCTTCGTATTTCTCATAATTGCGTGAAACCTGTAGCTTCGAAATTTTTTTCGCTAAAAGATCTAAAAACTAGAAACTTCAAGCTTCGAAATGCTTTTTTTTAGACCTCGATACGACTATTTTTCACCGAGATACAGCATTGTTAAAAACCACTAAAAATTTGAGAAAATTCGTTGATCCTTTAATTTTTTCCACTAGTGTATTTTGTTATGCTAAACATACATAAACAATAACATTAATTATGATTTGTGGAAAACAATTTTTAAAGATTAAAAAAAGAAAATTATCAACTTTTAAGGGCGGGCCGTTGTGCCCCAGCCTCCCCTATATATCCATATATTATGTGGATATAATAATCGCTGAGTCACAGAGGGCGCGGACACGCTAATAAATATATGGCCCATCTTGCGGAGACTGCGGCGATTCAACAGAAGAGATTCGAATTAAAAATCTTTGATAGGGGGCGTGTGCGTGCGATCGTCCGAGAAAGCCCGTTAGTATTCATGAGCCGATCGTTCGTCTCTTTTGCTCATTCTCATTTTCTCTCAACGGCTCTCATGGACCACTTGCCTGCATATAACATCCACTATATATCCATAGCTATGTATATATCTGTGGTCTGTTTTAACTGAAGTGCGATTCCAACCGCTACGACGATCCGTCACTTGAAACGAAATCGTGGAAATTGGAAATTCGCGCATAACCTTCTTTTTTTTCAGTCGTTTATCAAGCCTCCTTTATGAGCAATTTCGTGAGATTCTCTATGATGAGTGATTCAATTATGACTTCCTCATGAAGCAAGTTTAATGAACGATGGATATAAATGAGGAAGCTATGCGCAAATTTTCAATTTCGCGAGACTTTTAGATAATTTTCCGATCATTCGAAATTTTTTCTGACTCAAAACCCCACAAGTAATTTAAATACATACCAAATTTAATGTAAATTTAAATACATAACAAATTTAATTTAAATTTAAATACGTACCGAATTGAATTTAAATTTATATTGATACGAAATTTAAATAAATACCAAACTTAAATGCCAGAATTAATACTGTCATGATCATGTCGTAAAAATTTGTGCGAAAAATTTGAGCTCGAAAATTGCAAAATTCCAGACGTTAGAGCGTTTACCAGCGTTTTTTTTTACATTTTTCGCAAGATAAACATCTTAAGAATATACTGTAAAAGAAGTTATATAAAATTAAGTAAACAAACATTTTTTTGTACTCTTTAAGATACAAATAACAACATGTAAAAATTTCAAAATGATCGCATTTTATTTTGTTATTTAAAAATAGCTATTCTTTCAATCAATACCAATGAGTTTTGTCACATGGCTTATTTATGCAAAAAAAATTGGGATCGATAGTCACAAAAGTAAAAAAGTTGAAGCGTTCTCGAGCATTTTTTGAAAAAATAAATTTCAAACCAAACTTCTGAACAATTGTTTTCTAATTTGATTTGAAGCGTTCTTACGAGAAAATGCAACTGTACATAAAATCTGCAACTGCTGAAAAAATGATTTTGCAAAAAAATGAAAGTCCCACCGAACTAACAATTATTATGCGATCTCAGAATATTCTGAATAAGATTCAGAATAAAATTCTTATTATTTAGTATTTTCCATTTTCTTGAATAGAATAATGCGTTACAAATAATATCGAATAATATCGATGGGCATTGTTCAACTCTGAATATATTGTATCGAGGTCAAATGTACAAAGCGTGTATTCGTCTCTTGAGGCAATTTGCCGAACACCCGCTGATACGGAAACTGCATATAATACAGCATCGCAATATATATGGGGCATTCCATCCGAAATCCAGTTTGAAAAACTTTTTTTTTATTTCCTCAATTTTTTATATTTTTGAGTACCCATCAACAGACCCTTCCTGTTAAATTCTGAGATTTTTATGATTACCCGTTCAAAAGATATTAAATTAACAAAAAAACCGCTTCTTTTGTATTTTGGTCATAACTTCTATAATAATGATCCAAATTGAAAGCTTTTTTTCAAAATTTTTGTTTTATTATGGCTTTTTCAGAAAAAAATACAACACAAATCACCGACGTGTTTTTGAATGAGTTTTTTGAGGTTTAAACGTTAAATCGCGTTTTAAAAGTGAGTGTCATTTTTTTTTTTTTTTTTTTTTTTTTTTAATTTTTGTTCCAAACATCTATCTATTCAACAATTTTTAAGACTAGTCCGATCGTGGGATCTCGATAACCACTTTTTTTTAGATTTGTGAATTTTTTTTTTTTTTTACATAAATTATTATGAATACCAATTTTTGTTACTCTATAGTATTTTTTAAATCATTTTGAATAAATTTGGACACTTTTTCATTGTTAACAGATTTTCAAAATTCACAATTAATCGATGAGCAAATAACAACAGTTCAAGAATTGTATGAGTGGGCATTGAACCTAAATAACCTGCCGAATATTGCTGTCAAATTTTCACATTAAAAACATTAATCAGATACAAAAAAAGATTTCATTTGCGGTAAAATACTGTGAAGTCAATCACAGGGGGACACAAAAATTTCATTCAATTATTCCAATGAGCAACGGAAACGTATTGGCAAAGGAATATCTATTCTAATTCAGGAAATAATCGAATATGTAAGGTTTTCAAAAAAATACGTGAATAAATAAAAACTGTTGTTATTATTGTTCATAAACAGACTTAACGATTAATTATTAATTTTAAGAACCTGTTAACAATAAAACAGTGTCAAAATAAACTCTAAATATTGAAAAAAATACTATACGGTAACAAAAATTGGGTTAAAATAAATTCTAAATATTTAAAAAAATACTAAACAGTCACAAAAATTAGTATTCATAATAATTTATTAAAAAAAAAAAAATAATTTTCAAAAATCGAAAAAAAATAGTAGTTATTGAGATCCCATGATTGGACTGGTCTTAAAAATTGTTGAATAGATAGATGTTTGAAACAAAAAATTAAAAAAAAAATAAGAAATGACACTTTTGAAAACGAGATTTAAAGTTTAAAACTCAAAAAACTCATTCAAAAACACGTCGAATATATTTGTTGTATTTTTTTCTGAAAAGGCCATAAAAAACTTTCAATTTGGACTATTATTGAAGAAGTTATGACCAAAATACCAAAAAGAGAGCGGTTTTTCTGTTAATTTAATATCTTTTGAACGGATAATAAAAAAAAATCTTAAAATTTCAAAGGGTACTAAAAAATATAAAAAAATAAAGAAAAAAAAAAGTTTTTCAAACTATCCGATTTGGGATGGAATGCCCCATATATATACATAGGCCGAGATAAGGACCAAGGCATAAACGATATTTCAATTGCATCGCGGCTGCTGGCAAGTGCTGGCAGTGAGATGTGCAAGAGATGCTGTGTTTATGCTCCATCGGAACTGCACACAAGGTGGATAAGGGAGGAAATGGCAAAGGGGCAAAGGGTAGGTGGGGCAGAGTGGCAGAGAAGATATTGATGATCTGCCGTATTCCGCGTGCGAGCATTAGCAATGCGCTATGATTGATCCGGTACAATGTGGCTAATTACCGCGGTAGGCCCCGGCTTACGTTCTCAGCACGATGCTGCCGTCCGACAGCACCGGCAGCAATAGCGGCGCAGTATCATGCGCTAGTCGGAGTTAAAGAGAGAGGAAGAGAGAAAGAGAGAGCGAGAGGCAGAGAGTGAGAGACAGAGAGTGTCAGTGAGAGAGAGAAAGAGAGTGTCAGTGAGGAGAGAGAGAGAGAGAGAGAGAGAGAGAGAGAGAGAGAGAGAGAGAGAGAGAGAGAGAGAGAGAGAGAGAGAGAGAGAGTCAATAAGAGAAAGAGACGGAGAGAGAGAGAGAGAGAGAGAGAGAGAGAGAGTCAATAAGAGAAAGAGACGGAGAGAGAGAGAGTGAGAGAGTGTGTGTGTCAGTGTGAGAGAGAGAGAGAGAGAGAGTGTGTCAGCGAGAGAGAGAGAGAGAGTGTGTGTGTCAGTGAGAGAGAGAGAGAGTGTGTGTATGTGTCAGTGAGAGAGAGAGTGTGTGTGTATGTGTCAGTGAGAGAGAGAGTGTGTATCAGTGAGAGAGAGAGAGAGTCTGTGAGTGTCAGTGAGAGAGAGAGAGTGTGTGTGTATGTGTCAGTGAGAGAGAGAGAGTGTGTATGTGTCAGTGAGAGAGAGTGTGTGTGTGTGTGTCAGTGAGAGAGAGAGTGTGTGTGTGTCAGTGAGAGAGAGAGATTGTGTGTCAGTGAGAGAGAGAGATTGTGTGTCAGTGAGAGAGAGAGAGAGAGAGAGAGAGAGTATGTCAGTGAGAGAGGGAGTGTGTGTCAGTGAGAGGGAGGGGGTGTGTGTAAGTGAGAGAGGAACAAAGAGAGAAAGAGAGTGGTAGAGCGGGAGGGAGAGTGTCAGTGAGAGAGAGTGAGAGAGAGAAAGACAGTGTCAGTGAGAGAGAGGGAGAGAAGGAGAGAGAGAGAGAGAGCTCAGGATGATCTGCACATCAGGCACCAAGAGAGGGACTATCGGATTCTCACTGGTCGAACGGCGAGGGGAAGCTCCCTAATTGCTTTCAATGAACGAGATAATGGGCGAAAGCTCCCGTACTATACAGCACGATGAATGCGGTGTATAGGAGTGAGTGCTCTATAGCATCCGACTCTGGAGAGCGCATCGAAGCTCCTCGGTATTATAAACCTCCTCTAGGCTCTGAAATGAAATGCTTACTCGAAACCTAAGCGATGCTCATATACGCTCCATCGTCGTGTTATTTCACGCCACAATTATTCACAATCGAGAGATGTGTTGCTATCGCACACGTGAAATTTATTGTCGTGATTAAATATTTTTTGGTTTATGTGCGTTTGATTTTATTTGGAAGCTGGATAAGTTTGTATATAATCGCTATTTATATTAATTCATGAAAATTTATTCGTGGAAATAAAAAGCGATGATAAGATTCATAGCTCTTCCTTGGATATTAAATAGATAAAATAAATAGAGAAAAAGATAAGCGCGAGAGATTTTTGCATAAATTTTACAGAAATTAGTAAATTTACTGATTTTTAGTAATGTAAATGAAGTATGTATTACATTTTTTCATTTTTTAAGATATTTATTTACCATAAATTGCAATAAATTGTATTTTTGTTTAGTTTTTTTTTCCAAAAATATTGATTGAGATCTTGCTTTATTCTTCGAAAGATCTCCATCTGTTGAAATCATTGATTTTCTTCCACCTTTTAAATATAACATAAATTAATACATTTTTTTAAAATAAAATTTATCTCGACTTACCATCACGTGATATTTCAGGACAATTATAATTTAAGGAGTTAGGCCACTTTAGGATTATGTGCGTGGAAAAAATCCTAAGTATTCGATTTTCGTATTTTAGTGCAACCCCTCTTCATCCACAGCGAGCTTTCTACAAACTTTCAAAGCGCCTATTTCAGAATTACATTTTTTAAAGTGGGTAAATTACAAATAACGTTCTCGAAAGTACTACATACGATTTTTTTTCATTTTATTGCACAATTTCTTTTTTATAAACAATTTCCTGACGATTTTCTTATGGTACTTTATACTCTTTGACATAGAGATGCGCCATTTTTACAAAAAAAAAACAACATGAAAAAAATGCTCCATGCTTCTACAGCTATTTTTATATATAATCAAAAAAACTTTGTTGTCTCATCATGACTCAAAAATTCTAGGAGTTGTTGGTTCGGCCGTTGATCTTCCAGAAATAAAGGTGTCATCGGAAAAACGCTGCACAAACTCTATTTTGATATATGTTGTCATGAAAAAGTACTTTTGTATTGGCAATTAGATGTACACTAGTGGAAAAAATAGAAGGATAAAAAAATTTTCCCAAATTTTTAGTGGTTTTTTACAATGCTGTATCTCAGTTAAAAATGGTCGTATCGAGATCGAAAAAAAGCATTTTGAAGCTTGAAGTTTCTAGTTTTCAGATCTTTTAGCAAAAAAAATTTCGAAGCTACAGGTCTCACGCAATTATGAGAAATACCAAGAAAAAAAAAATTTGGCAAATTTGCATCGCTTTTGTTTTGCTGCAATTTTTGGGGAAAGATTCTTCCAGCTAAAACATTATAAGGACCGGATAGCTTGTTTATTTAGGTTCAATTTTCTTTTTTTGAGACCTCGCTGCGATCATTTTTCGCTGAGATATCGAGCTTCTACGAAAAAAGACACTTTTCTCTTTGACCATTGATATCTCAGCAACCAATGATCGCACAGAAATCAAAAGGAGCGTTTCACAAACTTGGATCAAAGCTCTACAAGAATTGTCAATGGTTTTTTGAAAAAAATAATGTTTCCCATCCTTGCCATGAATTTGAAAAAACAGGAGAAAAAGAGCTGTTTATGGTTTTTTAGAAAATCAACGGCCAAATTAAAAATATCGATAAAACGACTAATGTTAAGCGTGACTTTTACAGCTCAATATACCCACAAAATCCCTGTAACGTTTCAATTTGATCTATCGAACGGTTTTTTTGTTTCAAGCAATCAAATTTTTGAAAAAAATTAAAGGACTATGTTTCTGCCCCTAAACGTCATAATCATTATTAAAGTGGGAAACCATTTTTTTTTTTACTTTTTTCACATTTTTATCGTAAACAGCGTTTAAATGTACAGAAAAAAAAATTTCGAAGAATTCTCGAATTTTTTTATTTGAAACTTCGAGCTAGAAACTTTGAGCTTCAAAATGCTTTTTTTTAGACCTCGATACGACCATTTTTCACTGAGATACAGCAATGTTGAAAACCACTAAAAATTTGTGAAAATTTTTTGATCCTTTAATTTTTTCCACTAGTGTATAATAAAACTCATTTTTGTAAATCCGATTTATTTTACGGTTTCACTAAAAAAATCGTGAAATATGCCCTTTTTTGGTCCTGTAGAGTGGCTTAAGGCCTTAACGTTAAGGATGTTGAGTCCCTATGAAATCTATTAATGTTAATTGTTCAATAAATAGCTTTTTAATCGTCGTGAAATCTTTACACGATTTCCTTTATACTTCATGTAAAAACATATTAAATATTCAGAATTCTATCATCATTTCTTCAACCTCCTTAAGGATTAAAATGAAAAATGATGAGAAAATTCTGAAAATTTGGCATGTTTTTGTACGAAGTATTTGAGAGGTCGTGCAAAAATTTCACGACGATTAGGAAGCTCGTTATTAAAATATCAACATTTTGTTGAGAACAATTTTTTAAACAAATAAAAAAAATATCCATCAATAAGCTTCGTTTTGTTTCCGTTGCTTTCAATATAGTGTAGATATCAAAAAATTGGGAGGTCAAAGAAAAAAAACTTATCGCAAAGTTACATCAGTTTCCATAAGACTACATTTAATTTAATTTAATTTGTTAATGTTAATTTTTCGATAACGAGCTTCCTAATCGTCGTGAAGCTTTAACACGACCTCTTAAATAATTTATCCAAAAACATACCAAATTTTCAGAATTTTCTCATCATTTGCGATTTGGGACTCAACATCCCTAATTATTGCCAATATAGAATTACTATTTTTTCCATCCAAGCTTGAAGCTTGATATTTAATCCTTCATACGATAACTTGAAATTTCACCTCTGTGGAATGATCCCTTCGCGATAGTCTGACGTAGACTGATCGATCTCATCGTCAGCTCAGACGGTTGCCTTCTCTGTATGCAGCTTTGATCGACTACGGCGCTTATAATCGAGATGAAGGGGCACGGAGGTATGCTCCACCGATATAGTTTGTCGATGCAAATATTTGGACAAGCGCACCTGTTTGGAATCCTGATCATAAGTTAAGATCGCGCTTCGATTTGATTCGGGGCGCAGGGTAAGGGCGCAGCAGTCTCTGGTTTCTCGATTCAACCCGCGATTCACACGCGAGCGTGTGTACACGAACTCTCGTTTGCCACACAGCGAGAGAGAGAGAGAGAGAGAGAGAGAGAGAGAGAGAGAGAGAGAGAGAGAGAGAGAACGGTGAATGCCGTTAGTAACCGAAACGACAAACATAGCTATGGTACTAGTTCGTACATACCAAACATATATGTATATATATATGGCGTCAATGCGCGTAAAGTATAGACATAGCTGACTCGAACCGCAACAAAGTGCACAGTAGCGAAGCACAGTTATTCGTTTGATGATCCGAGCTAACTATTCGCCCATCTCTCTTATCTCTTCGCCACAGTGTGGATGGTCATCAGCTCTTCCTCATCACTCAAAGTGGATTTTAAGCGACGCGCACATGTTTGACTATCGAAAATTTCACGGATTTCAATCGAAATGCTTTTTTCGTCGTATTTGCACATTCTCTCTTTCTCTTTACACTGCACGAATCCCCTTTTGTCTATCTCTCATGAAATACAATACAATACATCACAATACAATAATAATAATAATAATAATAATAATAATAATAATAATAATAATAACAATAATAATAATAATAATAATAATAATGACTTTACCATTCCGATTTAACTCTCACTGGTCACAGTGGGTCAAATTGACCCGAGCTCTCACTTTGAGCTTGAATATCTCTAACTATCCGGGCCCTCTTGGGTTTTCCCGGAACTCTTGTAGAAGTTCGAAGTATGTAGTTTGAAGTATAAGTCTGAAGTATCTACTGGGTGCCCCACGAATGAAGGTAATCCTCTTGAGGGTAGATTCGTGACGTAATATCGAGTAGAAAAGTCCTTTATCATTTTTTTTAATATTTTGAACCCCAAAATTGGTTTTTATTTTATTAATTATTAATGTAATATGGAGTAGAAAAGCCCAATGCCATGTTTTGATATCTTAAACTTCTGAATTGTTATTAGTTTAATTAATTATCAACGTAATATTGAGTAAAAAAGTCCTCTGAATTTTTTTTATATTTTTAACCCCTAAATTGTTATCAATTCAATTAATTAATAACAATGCAGAGGTTAAAAATATCGAAAATCGGCAAAGGACTTTTCTATTTGATATTACGTCACGAATCTACCCTCACGAGGATTACCTTCATTCGCGGGGCACCCTGTATAGTGAAATAAATACATTTTCGGAACGCATGCATTTGAAGTATTTTATTTCTTAAAGTACCATATATTGAGAGTATCGTGTATTATTTTTCCCAATTAAACATCTTCAAAACTGAAAGAGTTACCATTTTTTTGAACAAAAAACCGGATTTTTGAAAATATTTTTTCTTCATGATTTTTTTTTCATGTAAACATTTTTTAAAAGCAATTGTTTCATATACTGAAATAGTCGAAGACAATTCTTACACTTTTTTCAGTGGATCGGAAAGGTACTTTTTTTTACAACCATCCGAGAAGTCGGAAGGGTCTAATTGACTCACTGTGAGCAACTTGGAATTATTTTGAGGTGTGACCAGCGAGAATTAACATAATTATGTGTAGATCGCTTTAATTAAATTCATCATTATTATTATCACGACTAGTAGATTAGCATCATGAGCTTGTGTTTTTTTCTCATTTTTGATTCGGACGTGACAATCCAGAGATTGTTTGTCCGCCATGAAAACACCTTTTTTTTAAAGATTTGACTTTGGCGCCCTCTGTAAACTATTTCTTTTCTATTCTATAAGGATAACATCATGTCCTGGAATAAGTTTTATTGTAATAATAAAGACACTGAGAAAAACGTTTTCGACAATAAGATTGTTTTTCGCTCTCTAAACTAGACACCGACCTTAAGTTAGTTATTAAATGTGGTTGTCATGTCGTAGCATTATGTTTGTCTATCATTTTTGTGCACGTCTTACTCCATACTCTTACTATACTATTACTAATTCTCATAATTACTACACCAAAAAAAAGGTTTAGTAATATCAACTACCCAGCTGCGATCACGGAATAGTATATTGTGCAACTAGTGCGGCAAGTTGTCGCTTGAGAGGACAATCGACAACGCCGCACGAGTTGCACATGCTATTTTTTATTGCAAATGCGAAATAAATCCCAATATAAAATTGCCCCGGTGGGGGGGGGGGCGGGGGCGAAGCCCCAGTGGTGGTCCAGGGGCGAAGCCTCCCCCACAGACCAAAAATAAGAACTAAAAAGTTAAGAAATATACAGGAAACTTAGTTAAGGAACAATGAAAACAATTTTATTTTGAACAAGAACAAGAACCGCACACTGAAAAAAAAGATGGTTGAATCAACAAAATCTTTTGTCAAATACGTTCAACTAGATAATTTAGTTAGTACAATTCAACATTTTTTTGCCTGAATAATATTTTAGTCAACCGAAGCGCAGGATTGTTCAAAAAACTAAATATTTATTTAGACCAAATAAATATCTAGTTGAACGTATTTGACAAAACGTTTTGTTGATTCACACAAATTTTTTTTTCAGTGCATGAGTAATAAAATAGTATACGATCTGTCACGTCAACCTCAATTCAGTTTTAATATTTCGGTTGCGTTTTTGTTTTTGTTGAATTTCACCAACGTTATTCTTTTAGTTAATTTCGGCACTGAATTTGCGTGCGCAAAGAAAAATAATAATAACTTGCGTGCGCAAAGTAAACTTTGCGCACTCAAATTATAAAATGGGCAAAAAGCTACTTTTCAATCGTAACAGCGAGCGTAAAGATACCGCTTTTCCCGCATCAGTAATAAAAAATTTGTTTGAATCAATCGTCACATATTTGATTTGATTACCTCGTTATTGAAATAATAAAATTGGTCTCGTTGTTTCGAATGTGTACCGCAATTACAACATTGGATCAAAATGATTTCAAACGCGATTGATTCAACAACTTGTTTTTTATTACTCATGCGGGAAAATCGGTATCTTTGCGTCCGCTGTTATGGTTGAAAAGTAGCTTTTTGCCCATTTTATAATTTGAGTGCGCAAAGTTTACTTTGCGCACGCAAATTATTATTGTTATTCTTTGCGCACGCAAATTCAGTGCCGAAATTAAATAAAAGAATAACGTTGGTGAAATTCAACAAAAACAAAAACGCAACCGAAATATTAAAACTGATTTGAGGCCCCCCCAACCCCCCACCGGGGCTTCGCCCCTGGACCCCCACTAGTGCTTCGACCCCGCCCCCCCCCCGCCGGGCAATTTTATATTGAGATTTATTCCGCATTCGCAATAAAAAATACTATGTGCAACTCGTGCGGCGTTGTCAATTGCCGCACTAGTTGCACAATATACTATTCTCATTCAATCGAATATTTAGTCATTTACTGGAAGTAAATAACATTGTTTCAACTGTATGTTTCGTCTCATCAACAAAATCTAGTTTTAATTTGAGCTATTCATCCAGTTAAAAAGAATAGTAAATGCTTTTAAGTCGATCAAATTGTTTGATAAATTTGACTAAATATTTCAATGCGGCCAAAACACATTTAGTCGATAGTACGTATAGTAACTACCACGATCTCGGCACTTCGCCTGAAATCCGTAAGGTGGCGACGATCGGCACGCGCTCTCGCGCCAGCGAGACCGTCACTGAGCACCGATAAGTACCAGTGTATTACCAGCATCGGAGTCCTCAATTAACTTTAAATTGATGGAACATTACCCGCGCTCTGTGGTCGCGCAGTTCTATGAACTAAAGATTATATATTTGAATGAGATCACCATTGCACTTTGGTGGCGCTCGTGCTCTTTATCGGCGCAAGGATGAATAAGTTAAATTTTCACTCAACTGTTTAATCTCACGATTAATTGGTTAAGTAAAAGCCCTCGTAGCTTAAACAAATATTGCATATCATCAAATGTTTTGTTAATTCAATTGAAATTTTCTAGCTTTACATTGAATGCATTTTTTTCCGGTGAACAACATCTGAATTGCATAGAAAATAGAAACTGTTCATTCAACTAAACCATTTGGTTATGCAATCGCATATTGAGTGCATTTTACCAAATATAGAATCAAAACAATGCAATTTTCAATTGAACGGAGTTTATAATAAATAAACGTTCAATCAATCAATGTTTCTCTCTCTAGTGGGATTTAATTGGCCAAGAATTCCTCCATAAATACTTTCTTGATCCAACCATCAAATTATACGGTCAACTAATAGTACATTATGACCCGAGGACAAAAAAACTTTTTCTGACGAGTGTGAGTTTGCAGGACGAGCCGAAGGCGAGCGATTTTACACCGAGTGATGTACGATATTCTATATGACGAGGTGCAATATGGACGTTTTTACGTCCGCTTGCGGACGTAAAAGCGTCCATTATTGTACTGAGTGATATAAAGTTCATTTTTGCGTCGGTTCTTTTATCAAAATTATTGTGGTCCGCTATCAAAATAGCAATCGAGCTTCATCGACATGAGAATTGAGCATTTTTATAATATGACACTTTCTCATCGTCGAATAACAATCGATACTAATGAATTTTTACTTAAGATGAATTATTAAATAAAATTGATCCAAAATAGTAATTTACTTTACTTTGACAGCCTGGTGTGGATCGGATAACGTGATAAAATATTGTTAGATTCGCGAATGTATTCTCAGCGAAAGATCGATTAATTCGCTCTTTCGCGGAAAAAACTTCGCCTCGGTATAATTTTTATGCAGATGGGGCTGAGTCAACGTCGAAAGAAAGAGGGACGATAATATAACGTAAAAATAAAACTCTTGCGGAATAGCGAAGGGCTTTCGAGAAACTTGAGCGCTAATGAGTGCAGCGCCGTATAGTACAGAGGAGATCGAGTTTTCTCAAGTTTCCCTGGGGTATAATCGAGGTAGTGCTCTCCCGACGATGAATTACCAACGAAGCCACAGCTTTCGAGATGGATATTCCATACCAAAGAGGTTTTTCTTTCACAGCGCACTTTTGTGAATTCCATTTCTATATAAGTATAATTAGATATAAATATTTGCGGTGCATTGAATATCGTAAGATATTAACTAATTAGGTTTAGGTACCAAGTCAATTGGAAAATGATCCAATCGATGAAGGAAAAAATGCATTTTGGTTGAAAAGCGAAGTACTGAGAAATTTTGGATTAATTACATTCGGTAAGCTCATTTACGACCTCTTTATGACTCGGATCATTTTTAATAATGGGGTATCGTGGTCTGGAATTTTGAAAAAATCAATTTTTTTTTTTTTTGATATTTTGAAATTTTTCAATTCCAATAATTTATCGAGTTATAGCTATTTTAGTGACGTAGCAACTACGCCCGTCACGTCGCAGCGTAACTAAGCAGGAATTCTTTTTTGCATATTCTTAAAGTTTAGATCTTCAAGAAAGTATCCCCGGAAATAAATTATTGAATTCCAATAATTTTTGGAGTTATAGATATTTGAGTGACACAGCAAACGTCGGAGCAAATCGGACGATAGACGTTTTTCTCAAAACTACTTTTCTCAACACGGCTGACTTGAGATATTAAACTCAAGTTCTACTCAACCGGATTACTTAAAATTTTTGGCCAATCTTAAATATATAACTCTCTAACGCCCCTACCACTTTGGTATCGAAATCATTTTTATTACTATTGTAAAAAACTTCTACCATAAATAACTACAGTAAAAAAACGAACTTCAGGTCGATCTTAAGTTCAAATATAATTTGTTTTGAAGTTTGAACTTAAGATCCTTTTTGAGCTTAAACTTAAGTTCGATCGAACTCGATTATTTTGACAATTAATTTCAAAAAATACGGTCGCGGGAGGCGATGAAAGAAGTTTGATCGAATTTAAGTTCAAGCTCAAGATGGATCTTAAGATCAAACTTGAAACCAAATTTAAATTTGAACTTAAGATCGATCTGAAGTGTGCACTAAAGTTTGAACATAAGTATGAACTTATAATGATACTTAAGCTCAAACTTGAGATTCATCTTAAATTGGAACTTAAGTTCGATCTTAAGTTCCAACTTGAGTTCAATGGAAAGTTTGATCTTGAGAACTTAGAATTCGGGCCTTAGTATTTGGTATTTTTATATGAATTATTTCTACAATAAAAATTATGAATTGATTGTCAAAAATCGTTGTTTTTCATTTCATTTCATGTATAATGTATAAAATACTATTGTTTTTTTATCAAAATTATGTCAAAGCTGCATTTACGCTTTGAATCTTTGACATAAGTTGCATTTCAATGCCTCCCAAAAGTAGCTCCGCGCTCGGGGTTACGTTAACTTTTTTTTTTAAATTAATAAAATTATGGGGGGCTGGTAGGGCTTGCTATTGTTATACATTATATAGTCGAAGGTCACATTGTTCTGTTCGAGCAAAAAAAATTAATTTTGGATGTTAAGAAAAAGTAACGACCAAAAAACTTCCGAAACACGAACAAAGTAGCCCCATTTTACGGGCAATTATTCATAGAAAAAGAATTTCTATTTGCGCTGAAATGGGTACATTGATCGTAATTTAAATTTGTGGCTTTTCAAAGATGACGTTTTTACTGATAGTACGGCTTACACTGAAAAAAGTGTATGGTGAGATCAACCATATTTGAATTCTAAAATATATGTTTTCCTGACGCAACGCCTATAAATTATGGTTACCTTAATAGTGATTAGAGTAACCATTAGGCTGTCCGTTATTTACCAAGTTGGCGTTTTTTTAATTCTCCCCCCCCCCCCCCCTAGATTATTTGTACATAACATAAACCGAATTTCAAAAACGGAAAAATCCGTTTTGGAATCGATTTGACCGTGCCTTTTAGACCGTTTTTCCCCATTCGAAATACATGGGATTTTTGCGTTTTTTGCATTTTATTTTTGTTCTGCCAACGAAATTTATTGAAAATAAAACAATCATTGATTCAGCTTCAAATAAGGTTACTTTAAAAGAAAACATGTTTTAATTGGTGAAAAATAATATAGTGATAATTTGCACAAGCTTTAAGAACCTACAAAATTTTTTTATTTTTTATTTTCGGCGAATCATTAATGAATCTTAAACTTATATGATCATAGCAAACTTTGTTACTTGAATTGTGACCCACACAACAATAATACGTCCCAAGTACGTCTTTCGGACATCACTTCAATTGTCCCGTGATGGTAATGGGATGGTCCCATGGGATCCCCGTGGGCTCTAAAGTGTCCGCAGTGATTACCGGAATGGGATCGTCCCATTGTCGTCCCGGGATGTCTTCGGGACGTCTCTTGGACTGCAAATGCAGCAAAGTGGAGATATCGATAAGATGTTATCGAGACTTCTTAAAGACGTCACCAAGATATTCCAGAATTATCAGACACAGCAATAATACGTCCCAAGTACGTCTTTCGGACATCACGTCAATTGACTCAATTGTCCCGTGATGGTAATGGGATGGTCCCATGGGTTCCCATGGGCTCTGAAATGTTCGCAGTGATTACCGCAATAGGATGGTCCCACTGCCGTCCTGGGATGTCTTCGGGATGTCTATTGTACTGCCAATACATCAGTGAATAATTATTTTCATTTCGATTTCATGTTAATTAATTTGAATTCTTTAACTAAATTTCAATAAAATGGGTACAGTACAGAAGAAGACAGCAAGTACTCCTTGTAATATGGTCTCTTTTGAGGTCTGACTCCTTTCGGTGTCAAATGTTCGTGTTTACGCTCGGCTTTATAAGCATTCGATTTGCATGATCTGTATGTGGGAGCGTTTGCCATCTCGCGGCGAGTCTGGAACTAACGCCGCGCAATAACTGATCTCCTACAGACGTCTCTAAGAGAGCCCGCTGGGATTATCTATCTCAAGACATCCGATATTAATCTCGGGTAGAACAATGTCTTACCGGTACATCCCAGAGACATCTCTAAGAGAGTGCGCTGGGATCGTCAAAACACGGTTACGACAGGATATCCTCAAGACATCCTCTATTAATCTCGCGTAGAACAATGTCTTACCGGTACCTCCCAGAGACATCTCTAAGAGAATACGCTGGGATCGTCAAAACACGGTTACAATAGGATATTCTCAAGACATCCTATATTAATCTCCAGTAGACCAATGTCCTACTAGTACCTCCCACAGACATCTACAAGACAGTGCGGTACGATCGTCTACACACGGTGACGGCAGGATATCCTCAAGACATCCTATATTAATCTCGGGTAGAACAAAAAAATGATTTCACACCTGAATATAATAAAAAGAAATATATATTTTTTACAGACAGTCATAATTGTGTCTCATGTATGTGTCAAATTTGGTATAAATTGCAGCGTTACTGGAATTAGGATAAGTATAAAAACGCTTTGATCTTCCGAGGGAAACATAAGTAGACTCAAGAATACTAAACGAGTCGAAAGAAAAATGAAGTTTTTCACGCTGCTTACGATCCTTGCTGGTATTTGCGGATTCGCGATGGCGGAATATTATGGTCCCGATTATTGTTGGCTGGGAGATGATGCACTCGGTGTTCGTTACGACACCCAACCTCAAGATTCAAGCTTCAAAATGCTTTTTTTGAAAATTTTTTACGACCCAAATTAACTAAGTTACAGCCTTTGAAAATCGCTGAAAAATCTCGAAAATTTTGCTGTTCCTTTAATTTCTTGACTGAGTGTATTTATTACATTATTAACTTGATCGATTATCGTTTTCAGCCACCGTTTGCATGCGGCGACCCCCTGACGTTGGAATGGGAGAAATTCAATTGCAAAGTTGAAAATGGCTGTTATGAGAATTGTAATTGGAGGGTGAGACCAACTTTTTTTGTTTTACTGAATCAACAGCTTGAATTTTTAAGTTTCATGAGTATCTTAATTATGAATATTTTTTCACATATCCAATGCTCTAGCATTTTTGGGTTCTTAATTATTTCTTTGAGGAGAGGCTAAACCCCCTCTACCAGCCCCCCCCCTCCATCCGCAAAAAACCCCTCCGCCATCCCAATTTTTCAAACCATAAGAGAAAAGCATAACCTCAAATCTCTTAAACGAGTCTTGAGGTTATGCTGACTTTTAATAGAAAAATTCACACCTCAGGAAATTCAACACACTTTTCTTGGCAACGGCGGAGCGCTGCAGTATCACCAAATTGAGGATGTTGAGTCCATATGAAACTTTAAATGTTAATTGTTCAATAAATAGATTCTTAATCGTCGTGAAATTTTTACATGACCTCCTGAATACTTCATATAAAACATACCAAATTTTCAGAATTCTATCATCATTACTTCAACCTTCTTAAGGGTTAAAACGAACAATGATGAGAAAATTCTGAAAATTTTGTATGTTTTCGTATGAAGTATTTAAGAGGTCGTGTAAAAATTTCACGACGATTAGGAAGCTCGTTATTAAAATTTTAACATTTTGTTAAGAACATTTTTTTAAACAAATAAAAAAATATTTATCAATAAACTTCGTGTTGTTTCCGTTGCTTTCAATATATTGTAGATATTAAAAAATTGAGAGGTCAAAAAAAAACTTATCGCAAAGTTATATCAGTTTCCATAAGACTACATTTAATTTAATTTGATTTGTTAATGTTAATTGTTCGATAACGAGCTTCCTAATCGTCGTGAAATTTTTACACGACCTCTTAAATACTTTATCCAAAAACATACCAACATTTTAGAATGTTCTCATCATTTGCGATTTGGGATTCAACATCCTTAAGCCTGTCCTTGTAGAATAATGGCACGGAGACGACCTCCCGTGTGGAAAATAGTTAGGGAAGCCCTGATAATAATCGGGGCGTGGGTCGGCTTAAATGTGGAAACCCTAATATGATTTTCCCGGATACAGCCTGAGAAGGCCCCGATAAGGCAATAACAGGTTTTCCCGTTTAAAATTCAATAGGGCTTTGATAAGGAAATCAAGGCAGGGCCTGGTCTGGTTTAAATAGGTTTACAGTTTAAAATTCAATAGGGCCTTGATAGGTAAATCAAGGCAGGGCCCTGTCTGGATTAAATAGGGTTTCCAGTTTAAAATTCAATAGGGCCTTAAAAGGTAAATCAAGGCAGGGCACGGTCTGGATTAAAAGGTTTTCCAGTTTAAAATTCAATAGGGCCTTGATAGGGAAATCAAGGCAGGGTCCGGTCTGGTTTAAATAGGTGCCCAGCTTAAAATTCAACAGGGTCGTGATAGGTAAATCAAGGCAGGGTCCGATCTGGTTTAAATAGGTTTTCCAGTTTAAAATCCAATCGGCCTTGATAGGTGAATCAAGGCAGGGCCCGGTCTGGATTAAATGTGAACGCATGTGAACTTCGCTTTGACGTGTGATTTAAGCACCACGCGTTGCAACGTACCGCATCCCGAAAGCTTGTTTGCAAGGGAGGAATTCAAAGAGAGAGAGAGAGAGAGAGAGAGAGAGAGCACAAGTGAGGGTGAGAAAGAGAGAAAGGGAGAAAAACGATCGTACAACAGCTGTGCTTAAACGAATTTTAATCTTCGTTTGAATAAACAAGAAGGCAAGGCACGTCGGACCCTTCAGCTCAACCTCAATAATTCCTCAATGTTTGACATTTAGCTCGGAGAATATCAGTCCCAACAAAATGAGCAGCCTCTGGCTGTAGTTTGAAATTTCAATCTTTCACGATTATACCGATTTCACAATTTATTTCATGCTACTTATAGTTCAGGAAATCGATCAAAACTATTTAACCGTTTCAATTGATTTTGTTTCATTTATCTGTCGAAATATTCATAAAACCTTCGGAAAAAATTAATAAAGCGCCTCTGAACGTTCTTTCTGGATGAGCCAACTACGAGATGCTTTAGCGGGGATCTTCATTACGTTACTCACGGTATAATTACAATAAAACGTGCATGAAATCCTCCGGAAAAGCAAAGTTATATTTGTATATATTATATCTATGGGTCATTCCATGTCAGAGCGACCAATATTCGGAATCGACCCCTTTCAATTTCAACCAAATTTGATCAGAAGTTTTTTTTAATCATAAAACCGAAGTTCTACCAAAAGAAAGAAATTAACAATTTTTTTGTGAAAATTGAAAATTTTAAATTTTTTTTAATTTTTCAAGTTTATTTTTTAAATAATTCGCAAACTATTATAGTTACGGAAAAATGGTTCTAAGTTCGTCTGAAAGAGTATACTTGAGGCTATGTAAAAAAAAGCTCCGAAAAAAATTTTTGGAAAATGATGAATTTGGAGAATTTCGAATTTTTAAAAATCGTGAAAATCCACGATCAACATTAAATTCTTGGTTCAAGTCTTTTTATATAATACTCTGTACTGATCTTGAAAGATTCTGAAATTTTCAGAAAGGTGTTGTTTAAAAAAATGTGACTTTTTGAACTATGAACTATTTTTGAATTTTGGTAAAAAAAAATTTTTTTACCTCTAAGTTAAGTAATGCTGAGCAATCATGTAATTTTTACTGCTAAAAATTACAAAATTACATGATTGCTGAACTTTACTTAATTTAGAGGTTATAATTTTTTTAAATCAATACAAGGTATTATGTAAAAAAATTGAACTGAAAATTGAATGTTGATTGTGGATTTTCACAATTTTTGAAAATTCAAAATGCTCGAAATCCATCATTTTTTAGAATTTTTTTCGGAATACTTTTTTTTTCGTAGCCCCAAGTATACTCTTTGAGACGAACGCACAACGATTATTTGTAACTATAATAGTTTTCAAGATATTGAACAAATAAACTTAAGAGATTTAAAAAATTGTGAAATTTCGAAACTTGCATAACTGTAGAAAAAAAAACCCTCCAAATTGAAATATGCACATTGCTTCCTCATCTTTATCCAAAGTTAACGTAGCTTCCTTTAACACACGGTATGGCGATCAAATTTGGCTTCCTCATAAAGAAAGCTTTGTTAACTATTGAAAAATATTAGTAATCAATTTGCAAATTCGATCAATTTTCGCCAAATTTGATCGCGAACAAACCTTGATAGCTATAGAAGTTCTGTATAAAGTTTATGTGAAATATATTGAAAATTGTGCAAGTGAGAGTGCTTGCGCTATTTTTCAAAAAAATCAAAATTTCATAAAATTTTAATCCCTCTATGGATTTTTTCCAAATTTAATAGCGAACAACCTTGATAGCTATACAAGTTCTGTACAAAGTTTCAGTGAAATATATTGAAAATTGCAGAGGCTAGAGCGTTTACGCCATTCTTGCAAAAACGAAAAAAGTTGATAAAATCTGAACACCCGTTATAATTAGAACAACATTTTTTTCATAATGAAGAGCAATTCGTGCTGGACACGTGTGCCAAATTTTAGCTTGATATCTCGAAGCGTTTTCGAGTTATTAATCATTTACATCTGAAACTCAGGATACACACACACACACACACACACACGCATCCATCCAGACATTTTTTCTAAATATAATTTCTCGAAGTTTTAGGACATTTTGAACATATTGGTATAAAAATCGCGAAAAAAAAATTTTTCACGAAAACAAAGCTTCCTTTATGAGGAAGCAAAATTAATTTTTTGCCTCTGGTAGAACTTCGTTTTATGATAAAAGAAAACTTCTGACCAAATTTAATCGAAATTGAAAGGGGTTGATTCCAACCATTGGTCGATTTGACATTGAATGACCCATATGTATTTTTACGTATGTGTGTGTGTCTAAACATTACCATTGGAATTAGTTTTGCAACGAGTTTGCTCAGCTATTAGAAGGAAAATCGTCGAAAGGGCGTAATAATGCAACGAGGTGGAGGATCTCGGGAGCTTTTGAATATTTATGCAAGTTCGAAGATTAGTCCGTTGTGCGAAGGGCGAGAAGGATAATGGAATGCAACGGAAAAGGTATAGAATTACGAAACAGTTGGTATATGTATATAATGTTGATTTTGATGGTATCCATCAAGACTACCGTTGTTTATGCTTTGGCTAAAGTGCGAATGCGGGAGAGACTCGTGTAAACGGGAAGACTGACACACCATTAAATTGTGCTTTCGGGAGAATGTTTCAATGAGAGCGTACCGAAAGTGTGTCATTGTGTCTGGAAATGGGGTACATCATATTTAGCAACGTAAACATTGACTTTGAGACAGAAGTATTAGAAAAATGGTGCAGATTAGAAATTTGATTGCCGTTTTGTTCCCGATATTTGAAAAGCCTTTTTTATTGGCAGTTTATTGAGCTCTTCTATACGGAATTTAATCAGGCTTGCTCAAAAAAAGAGGTTCGATGAATGATAGGAATTGAGGAGGAAGTTAAACTGCTGTCCAAAAGTTTGGAAACACTCGCCCAGAGTCCACGCCGCACAAAAAGTTTTACTGCTCTTTTAAAAATGACGATTTTTCAATTCAATAAGGGGCGATTAAAAGGGGACATATTCAGCTTTATGTCACTTTTTCCAAAAAAAAATTTCAATTTTTTTTGGAACCTGGTACGCTATTGGAAACATGGTCGTTTTTTGATTTTTTATTGGCGTTGAAATTTTAGTGCACGATCCATGAAATTTCTTTTAGCTGTTTTTCGTGTGAAAAACTTGTGGGAAGAAGTATAAGTTTCAATTGTTATCTTTTTAAAGTTTCGTACGATTTTTTTCGGCAAAATATTTAATTTTTGGTAAAAAACGACCATATTTGTAAAATGTAGGGTGTAACTGTAAAACGACTGGATTTTTGTGAAATCACTAGGAGGGTAAAAAGTTGCATACAATCATTTTGGATTTAATGAAATTTTTTCAGAACTTCATTTAAAATTTTTTTTTTCGAAAATGTCCTGTCAAGGAGATATGTTTGTTATGTTTAACAATCGGGTCTCTTACCTCATCGACACGGATTTTTCGATGAGAAAGCCATGCAGATAAGGTTTTTCGATAAAAAATCCGTGTAGATGAGGTAAGAGACCCGATCGTTTGAGATAAAAAAATATCTTGTTGGCAAAAAAAAATTTCGAAACAAAAAATTTTTAACAAAAATTCTGATTTTTTTTATTGAATTCAAAATCATTGTATGAAACTTTTTACTATTTAGCGATTGCACGAAAACCCAGTAATTTTAGTGTTACGCTACATTTTATAAATATGGTCGTTTTTTACGAAAAATTGAATATTTTTGCAAAAAGAAATGGTAGAAAACTTTTTAGAAAACGAAATTGAAGCTTATACTCCCCCCACAAGTTTTTCATACGAAAAACGGGAAATTTTTTTTTTTCATGGATCGTGCACCAAAATTTCAGCGCAGAAAAAAGCCAAAAAACGACCATATTTCAAAGAGTGCACCAGGGTAAAAAAACATCAAAAAAAATTTTTGGAACAAGCAAAATGAAGCTGAATATGTCCTCTTCGAGACGCTACTTGATGAATTGAAATATCTTTATTTTTAAAAGGGCCGTGAAACTTTTTGTGCGGCGCGAAATCGGGGCGAGTGTTTCCAAACTTTTGGACGGATGTGTTCCATTTCTTTTCGAAAATTTTACAATTTTCTAGACTTCGAATTCAACGAGTGATTTTTGCCAATTTCTGGCTATCGTGATCATGTGGTACATTTGTGCAAAAAGTTTGAGTTTAACAGTGGTCAAACCACGAAAATCTGAATGTTGATATATCACAAGCATATTTTGAAAGTATCAAAGAATTTTTGAAACCGAAACTTTAAGCGATTTTTTTCCAACTCAATATTAATTATTGTTATTACTTAAAGCATTATTGCAAAAAAATGCAATTCATAATTGCAAAATAACGTAAATTAAAAGAACTCCTCGCCATTCTATGCCAATTTCATCATTTTTTCAAAAACCAACCCCTGAAGGTTTTCTTCCCAAACTCTTGATAACCACAAAATTACCAAAGCTTAAAAACCCTCAAAATTTAGCAAACCATTTTGAAAAAATTTAAATTGACAATTTTGCGATTTTGAAATTTTGCGAATATTATTTCTCGATAATTTCACACATTTTGAAATACTAGCATAAAAACTGCATCTAAAAATACCATTTGCTGCGAACCCAAAGTTTCCTGTGGGATGATAGGAAAACATGAAAAATAAGTAGCTTTGTGAACTGAGTCGAATTTTGGATTCCACGATTCTGTCGCATCCCCAGACACGTCCATTGATTAATCAGCGATTCACGATTACCGTATTTTCAAAAGTTTGTCACTCTGACCGATGCAATCATCATAAAAGCGCCGATGCAAAACCTGGACGATCCAATTAAGTTATCTTTTCTTCTGATAAAAACGAACAGTGACATCGTTCGAGAGTGCACGGGGCGCCTAGTTCCTTTTTCTTTCTTCCTCATCGTCCCATACTCGATAAAACTTTTGACGAAGGAATCTTCCTCCACTCCATACGAAGAGCCAGAATGGTGGAGGAGTTTGGCAAAGTTTTTAGGCGATCGGGCGGCAAGTGAGAGAGCGAGGAAGAGGCGCAAAAAGTTTTTTGCACGCGGATGCTTTGACGTTGGAGCGCTTCCTCGGATCACCCTACTTCTTTTTCTTCAACTTCGTCGTCTTCTTCTTCATCTTCCTCGCGTGTCTTCTCGTCTACGACATAGATCCGTGTCTACATTCGTTAGATTCGTGGATGAGAGAAAAGGGCTTCGCTTCTGGCTCAAACTAAGACACCCATTGTCTTTACCCAGTCCCTTCGTTTCAGGCCCTTTTCTTCATCTTCTTCATCTGCACCTACCCACGTAAGTACGAGTTCTATTCTCCTTACTCGTCGTCATTTCCATCATGTCTAGTCAATAGAGGCGTGAAAAACGGAATGAACCAATCGGAAATTAAATCGAATTTCTCTCTCCCCTCTGCTGTGCCCTTCTATCCCTCTTTCCCTTTCTTTCTCTCTCTTGTTCCATCATTATCCCTCTTTCTCACAGTCGGCACACAGAACCATCGCGGCACAACGGTGCGCGTAAGGCAACGAAGCACTCAATTTAACGCGTAACGAGGCCCTAATTCGTCATCCTCGTTCAAAGCGACGCTCTCTTCCCCCTACGTGACTCGTTTGATTTCGTCCATGATGAGACAAGGGAAAAGCGCCTCAGCACAATTCCCTCTGCTCCACTGCTCCACTGCTCTTGTGCCCCGCATTCTCGTGAACACACTCGAATCTACGATTCATGCAGCCAACACACGCGTAAAACATTATATTCTTTTCCTTCTTCAATCCCTCTCCTCGTCTTTGGGTGGGGGTCGAAGAGCCGACTAACCAATATTTCGAACTGCCGAAATCCCGAATTTTACGATTACGAGCGTTAGAATAACGAGGGGCCGAAATCCCGATCGCCAGAAAAGAGAAAGTCGAGAGAGCCACCCCATGCGTAAGAGAGAGAGGAGGCGCATCTCTCTCTCTCTTACGCATGGGGCGGCTCTCTCCGCTTTCGCTTTTCTGACGTTCGGGATTTCAGCGCTTCGTTATTCGAACGCTCGTAATCGTGAAATTCGGGATTTCGGCCGTTGGAAATATTGGTTAGTCGACTCTTCGACCCCCTCTCCTCTTCTCTGATGTGAGGCAACGTGCGCGATGGAGACTCACAGAGATGGTTTTCTTCATGGATCAGCCTGGACCATTTATGAATTTGGAAGGTTCGAGGAAAAACGGAGGGAAAAACTCTGTAGAAATTCTGCAACATTCGACGGATGGCTTTCCATCTACTTTTTCATCGATCACCGCTGAATTGGTTTTCCGTCGAAATTGGGGAGGACGAGAAGTTCACTGGAAAATTCGATTTCTGCAAAATTACCGACCTACGGATAAATCTGATCAAACCAATAGGATGGAATAGGACTGGTTCACACGAGAGCGAGGGACGAGAGAGCTGAGTATATTCCGAGCACTAATCAGTCAATCTCGTTTTACAGTAACGCCGCACAATGAAATGGGGAAGCCATCATGGTGAAGAGAGTTTTTATTCGTAGTGTGCGGTATAAGACGGGGATGCGAATTATCTGGGTTAGTATTTCGATGAAGAGTCTTCGATAAATCCTATCGTAATTTTTATTTTCACGTTATTTTTCTCTGCCCTGCTCATCTTGAAGGTCACATACGTACAACTCCGGTCAAAAGTTTGGATGCACAAGTCGATATTTCTTGCTGCACTAGAAGCTGCATAACTCCGTCAAAAGAAAAGATAAACGGATTTTCTAAAAAAGCGTTTTGGAGGGAAGGAACTCTGCTTTGTTTCTCTTTAAAAAAATATATATATATATATACATTTTTTATGATTTTTTTTACCCGGTATGCACTTTTGTACGGGACCGTTTTTTGGCCTTTTTCGACCACCACGAATTGGCGCACAGCTTGAGAACATTTTTTAATATATGCAAAATATATGTGGATATATTTCGAATATATGTACATATATTTTTAATCCACACATATATGCAACATATGTGGTAGCAAAACTAACTAACTAACATAATATTTATTTAATTATTTAAGTTTATTGTGTTCACACTTTTCATTATGATTTACATTATAATGTTTATCCCGCGAGAACAAGCATTCGGGTGCCTGCCACATGTTCGTAACGAATAGGCAGCGTTGCGATACTTTCTAGACTCGCCGCGAGATGTCGCAGAGCGGCAACCGCTGAACCCCCATACGGAGGATGCAACGAGTATGCTTATAAAGGCGGGCGCGAGAACGGAATAATAACAGAAGTCCGGCGTAAATGAAGCCATATAAAGAGTCCTTGCCGGCTTCTCATGAACTCGTACTTTTGTATTCGATTCTCCTAGAGAATTTCCGATTTTCGGAAATTTCTACACGGGTATCGCATATTCAACCCATATTTGGGATGTATGCAGCCCATTTTTCAACAATATTTGGAATACATGCAACATATATTTAATCTATATTTCAGATGTATGCATCATACATATAAAATATATATTGTATGTATGTGTCGCACATCTTACATATATCTAAAATATTTGTTAAACATATTTTATATATATCTAAAATAGATTTTAACTACATTTAAGATATACGTACATATGCGAAAAGCGGCAAAATCTATCCAAATAAATATATTACACATCTATAAAAATTAATTTTAAATACATTCATTTATATACGGTAATTATATTTTGAATATATTTCGTACCCAATTTTGCATATATTTTAAATATATAAATTTCCGTGTGGGTTGCCTTTTTTTATCTACGGTACATTTAAAAGGGTTAGCAGACGCTCCATTTTTGTATTTCGGAAACTTTTGTATGATTTTTTCTCGCAAAGTTATTTCACTTTTGGCTAAAAAAGACTAATTTTGAAAGATTCAACGTAACTCAAAAACTATAAAGTTTGAGAGAAAATGTCGAATATGGAAACAGTAGCATACGTATACGCGGAATCGCCTGGATTTATTTCGGAATTTTTCTCTGAATTTTTTTTTTTACTATTCTCGCTCGAAACTCTGACATCCTAGCAAAAAATTGTATCTGATTGAAATTTTCGTACTTCGTGATAAAATAAAAATCTAAAAAAGTTCTGCAACATCTGATATGCTATAAGCAACAATTATCAATAATAATATTACCCAAAAGTTGTTATTAAAGTGTTTACACCATTGTTTAAAATATTTGTTAATGACTTTTGGGCAATATTATTATTGATAAACAATGATAAATAATTATTATTGGTTGGCCACGAAAGGCTCAAATCAATTATTATTGATCATTATTGCAATCTTTTCTAGGCATCCAATACAAAATGAAACTAAAATCTTAATTAGTAAGAATATCGTTATAGCCTCTACCTCAGAGAAAACGAAAAAAAACATTTCTCAAAATGGCGGCTGTCTGAACAAAAAAAGGCGCTTTTCGTCTCTTTTTTCATAGTTTTTAATTTTTTAATATGGAAAAAAAAAATTTGATACAAAAGTGGTAGGGGCGATAGAGAGTTATATATTGAAGATTGGTAAAAAATTTGAAGTTAATCGGATGAGTAGAACTTGAGATATCATGTCAACCGTATTGAGAATATTAATTTTGAGAAAAACGTTTATAGTCCAATTAGCTCTGACGTGACAGGCGCAGTTGCTGTGTCACTAAAATAACTATAACTTCGTTAATTATTGGAGTTAAAAAATTTCCTTTCAAGAATATATTTTGAAAGGTCTAAACTGCAAGAATATGCAAAAAAAATTGATTTTTCCAAAATTCTAAACCAGATTACCGCCTCAAATACTCTTAAGTGATTGGTTGCAATTGCTTTTATTCATCAATTTGTCAAATCATAGTATTCACTGCATTTAATTCATCGTCAGTATATGTTTCGGTAGATCCTTAATCTTACCTAAATCATTATTGAAGAGGCTAATGCAGTACTTTATACTAATCAAATCTGTGCTAACTTATAAAAATCGCCTCTGCAAATATCTGAACATCAATGGCAAATAACAAAATATAGTTTCAACTGAAGCAAATAACTTGAATTCAGAGAAATCGTCGTAGTGATTGATTTGCCATTTAATCAGCTGCTTTACGTTCATTTTTTATTTTGACAGGGTTTTCTAAAATTATTTGCAACAATAATTAGCAATAATTTTTGTCTGCTTTCACATAGATTCAATAAATTCTGAACTCTTTTATTCTCCAAAAGATTATCCAACAACTGTCCATTTACATTATTATTCATAATTATTATTAAATTTTTATAGAACGTATCGACTCTTTTCTCTGGATCAACAAATGGATGTAATTGTGCACTGGCAACAAAAGAAGAAAAACTATGTAGTAGGTTAATAGGAAATCTTAAACGAAAATACAAAAGGCCCTGAATCACTAAAATCTGAAAAAATCTTAATCTAAAATCGGAAAAAATTGGAAAGTACACTTTACGGGAATTTGTCACAAAACAGTCGATATTTTTTGAAATTCATCACATTTAGTATCTTTCGTCATGAAGCCTTTCTTCTGCAGTGCAAAACACGATTCTTTATTAACAATTGGTCCATAAACATTTGTCGAAACTATGTTCAAAATTCGGCCCTGATTGGAGTATTGTGAAACACTGCAACCTTATTGCTGTCTTTAAATCATAAATCATAAATCGTATCGCTCACGTTAATATCATGTACTAGACTTATCATTTGTGCCGATTCGATGGGAGAAAAGATCGGAGGCGTATCTGAATTTACCGGAAATCGAGGTGTTTGCCGGTAAAGATGCGGAAGCGCGCTATTCTCATTTTTCGTAAAAGTCCACATATGTCCCCACACACATATACATATTGTATACACATATATACGGATCTGTGAGAGCGCGGATAAATTCGTATTTGGCGCTTGCCGCTGGGGCGTTGGCTCGACATTCTATTTACTGGGAAAAGACGACGATATTATGCAATCGATGAGAAAGGCAAGCGAGAGAGAGAGAGAGAGAGAGCGGTGACTTTTCTCGATCCGATGCGCGCTGCATGCTTGTATACCGCACAATTCCACATTGCCGAACGATTGAGAGCAAAAAGGAACGAGAGAGATTCAAAGATATTTATATACAGATATAGAAGGGTAGGACAGTGCGGGGGGAGGAGAAAAACGATTGAGAAAGAAAAGGAGGATAGAGGGCGCCTTAAGACGAATGTATGCAATCGTGCATGTATGTATATATACACAAGAAAGGGAGTACATGTACAGCGAATGTGCACGATGGTTCAACTTTCGATATTGAATGGAAGAAAGCTCGCAAACTTGCAGCGCCCCCTTGCGACGGCGTCCTCAACACGCGTAACGTTCCCTTCCCCCACTCCCTGCGCATCCCCTCTCTCCCTCTCCGCAGCACGAAGAAGCCTGCGGTGCCGCGTTGCTTCTCGCCATCTCGCTCTCCTCCCGCCTCTTTCTGCCTCGGCCATCTAGCGGTGAGTTATAGAAACAGTTTGCGGTATCTCTGCCGCGCATTTCAGAGCGTCATTGCACAGGTCCCGCTTATATATTCAAGCAATATTGCCCCGATATTGCATCCTGTGCCTACACCAGAATTTCCCCGTTCCGCATTTATATACATATACATTCTACTATTCATTTTCCGCGATCTCTTCTTCAATGGGAAATATAACCTTCGTGTGCCGCGTCCTCTTCCTCTCTTTCTTCTCACTCCTCACGGGAACATAACTTTTCCATGCGCACCATCTTCAAAAACCTCGCTTCTTATTCTTCTTCCTCCTTCTTTTTGCTCTCTTTTCGGCCTGTTTCTACACAACCGCATCGGCCGTTGACGAGTTGGCTCCAACGCCAAGAGGCACATGAATCTCTCACTTTTTTCCATTTCAAACTCCCTCTCTGACTCATTCCTCCGTGTCACATATATTATAGTCTCAAACGCCCTTTTTTTCCTCAATCACACATTGAGATCTTTGTAGGGAAGCGTGGGGCTCGTTGTAACAGGGGTAAAGTAGTAACACTCAATTTTGAACGGGAATTCAAAATATTTTTATTTAAATTTTTTGCTGAACGTTCTTCTTATAACGAGGCATAACGTAAACACCGCCACTCCCAGAGAAAAGATTTATTTGATTGTACCGCTTCCAATGAATAGTGGCCTAATAAATCTCTTATTAAGCCGGTATTTCAATAAAATTTTATTTATTTCAAATAAATTTATTTAAATCAAATAAATTGTTTTTCTGGGTGCAGTGCCCCGCCAGACATCGAAACGGGAGGACGTGCAGACGAGCTCTGTTTCGGCCAGTTATCGTAAAAATAATACCGACTTACGAAAATTTTGATTTTTACTAATAAAATTAAATTAATTGTTCATTGTGTTTTCATTGTTACAATGTAAATTTGACTGGCTGGCATTGGCTATTTTTTAAATTCTTCTAAAGTTTGTAGTTTTTGAGATATTTCATTAAGTAGCCATAATGAGCCTATGCGGCAAGTTGTAACACAAAGCAGGGGCATGTTGCTGAGCATTACCCAGAAAAAAATGCTAAGGTATTGTATCGTATTTTTTTTTTTTTAAGAATGAGAGACTACAAGAGAAAATCTGAGAGAGGATAAAAAACCCAGCATGTGTATGAGTCCGCAGCAACCAAAGTTTTGGTCAGCATACGAAAAGCAGCCAAAAATTTCGACTTGTGCCATATGTCTCACATTCTAGATATATATGGGGCATTCCATCCCAAATCGGACAGTTTGAAAAACTTTTTTTTTATTTCCTCAATTTTTTTATATATTTGAGTACCCATCAAAAGACGCTTCCTGTTAAATTTCGAGATTTTTTTAATTACCCGTTCAAAAGATATTAAATTATCGAAAAGACCGCTTTTTTTTTGGTATTTTTGTTATAACTTCTTTAATAATGGTCCAAATTGGAAGTTTTTTTTTCAAATTTTTTGTTTTTTCATGGCCTTTTCAGAAAAAAATACAGCAAAAATATTCGACGTGTTTTTGAATGAGTTTTTTGAGTTTTAAACGTTAAATCGCATTTTTTAAAAAAAATGTCATTTTTGATTTTTTTCAAATTTTTTGTTTCGAACATCTATCTATTCAACAATTTTTAAGACTAGTCCGCTCGTGGGATCTCAATAACTACTATTTTTTCCGATTTTTAAAAATAAAAAAAAAAAACATTTTTTCAATAAATTATTATGAATACCAATTTTTGTTCCTGTATAGTATTTTTTTAACCATTTTAAATAAATTTGGACACTTTTCCATTGTTAACAGATTTTAAAAATTAATAATTAATCGATGAGCAAATAACAACAGTTCAAGAATTGTATGAGTGGGCATTGAACCTAAATAGTCTACCGAATATTGGTGTCAAATTTTCACATGAAAAACATTATTCAGATGCAAAAGAAAGATTTTATTTGCGATAAAATACTGCGAAGTCAATCACAGGGAGACACAAAAATTTTATTCAATTATTCGAATGAGCAACGGAAACGTATTGACAAAGGAATATTCTAATTCAAGAAATAATCGTATATGTAAAGTTTTCAAAAAAATACGTGAATAAATAAAAACTGTTGTTATTATTGTTCATAAATAGACTTAATGATTCATTATTAATTTTAAGAACCTGTTAACAATAAAAAAAGTGACCAAATAAATTCTAAATATTGAAAAAAATGCTATACAGTAACAAAAATTGGGTCAAAATAAATTCTAAATGTTGAAAAAAATACTCTACCGTAACAAAAATTGGTATTCATAATAATTTATTTAAAAAAACAAAAAAAAATTTATTTAAAAAAATCTAGAAAAATAGTAGTTATTGAGATCCCATGATTGGACTAGTCTTAAAAATTGTTGAATAGATAGATGTTCGAAACAAAAAATTAAAAAAATATCAAAAATGACATTCATTTTTAAAAATGCGATTTAACGTTTAAAACTCAACAAACTCATTCAAAAACAAGTCGAATATTTTTGTTGTATTTTTTTCTAAAAAGGAGATAAAAAAACAAAAATTTTGAAAAAAAAACTTTCAATTTGGACAATTATTAAAGAAGTTATGACCAAAATACCAAAAAAGAGCGGTTTTTTTGTTAATTTTATATCTTTTGAACGGGTAATGAAAAAAATCTCAAAATTTAACAGAAAGGGTCCTTTGATGGGTTCTCAAAAATATAAAAAAATTAAGGAAATCAAAAAAAAAAGTTTTTCAAACTGTCTGATTTGGGATGGAATGCCCCATATAAAAAATCGAAAATAAAAGTACCTTTATCTGAGTTGCCTAAACTGCAGCTCAGATGAAGACTGATTAAGCTAAGAGATAAGTCAAAAGAGCCATGTTCATTTTTTTAAGTAAGACATTGTGATACAAAAAAGTATTTATGTTATTTATAATTAGTGTCATGTTAATTATTTTTAGTCGTAGATTATGATCATCATAAGAATGAATCACGTTGCGGATAATTCATGGATAATACAAGACTGTTAATCAACATGAACTTGTTCTTTCTTATACACTGTTAAAAATTTTTGTATTTAATTTAATAAAAAAAATATGAAGTTTTTATGCATATACAATATATTAATTTTAATATACGTCCTTATATTAAAATTCCAATATAAGTATATGAAAAGTCAATTAACTTCTTTTAATTTTAATGTACGTTCGTATATTAAAATTCCAATACATAGTATGATTTTTGAAGCAGAATCATGAAAAAAGATAGGAAAATTAATATTCTTTTGTAAATTAAAATTAAAAGAAGTTATTTGATTTTTCATATACTTATATTGAAATATTACTGTACAGATTGTATATGAAATTTAGTATCCTGTATATGCATAAAAACTTCATATTTTTTTAATTAAATTTAATACAAAAATTTCTCACAGTGCAACTAAAATTGTACGCCCAAGATATCGATATTCGCAAGAGTCAGCTCGACTGAAAAGTGCAATGGAAGAGCTTTGCCCTGTAGGAACCGCCTTAATCATCACGGTATAACCTCTGCGCCAGGTAAGTATATTGGGCACGCTGGCCGTCCGGTATATAACACCGCCATACGCCTATTGCGCTTGGGCACAGAGGTCCGAGCGCATGCGACGCATAGTGGTGGATGCGTCAACTAGTACGGCCGCTGAAGTTGATTGTAATTTTGGAAAATAAGTGTATTAATTTCCAATAACGTATCTTAAAAATGCGAAAAAGCATATAGAAACCATTTTAATATACGGGGATTTGAATTTTCAACGTTCATCTTTTAATTTTAATATCCAAATATTAAATTTAAGATGAAATTGTTAATTTTCCAATACCATGTTTATTAATTTCAAGTTCGCATACTTGTTATTGAAATTCCCTATACCGTATATTAAATTTCATTACAATATTGAAAAAAAATTTCAATGGTTGATTGCAGTTTTAAGAAATAAGTGTTTTAATTTTCAATAATGTATTTGAAAATTGCGAAAAAGTATACAAAAACTATTTTCATATACGGGTATATTAATTATCAATGCTCACTCTTTTAATTTTAATATACAAATATTAAATTTAAGATGAAATTGTTAATTTTCCGATACCTTGTATATTAATTTCGGTTTCATATACTTGTTTTTGAAATTTAATATACTTTTGTATATTAAATTTAATAACATTTTTTACAGTGTACATATTGCCAGTATTTTCATTGATACTTCTTGCCCGAGCCTGTTACAACCAGCCCCAAACATGGGGTAAGTTGTAACAACTCCCTTTTTCCAAAAATTCTCTGGTGTAAAAGATGAGTAAGCAATTGAAATTATTTTTTAATTGGAATTAGTGCTCAAATATATACTTCACAAACCCTCTTACTCACAATCATAAAAGTTTACATATTTTAGGAAATACAGGCCTTTTTCCAAAAACTGTTACAACCAGCCCCAAGCTCCCCTATTCAATATCGTATTTCATTCACAGCGAGTCTTGATTCTCGTTTTGATTTCAACAATGGTGATGCAAAACAAAATCATGCATTCTCTTTTCAATCATTCCGTTTCAATTTACGAATGATTGGACGATAAATGCGTCCAACTCTGTTTAAGCTTCTGTGCAATAAACCTCCGTTATTGATGGGATAGGTAACCTCTGTTTTGTTTCGGAAAATCCATTCGGAGATTATTTTCATATGTAAAGCGATGAGCTTGATGCGATATTATTCGAATTGCACAAGCAAGCACGTTGACCCGTAGTTACACCCCGGACAAATCTCTGTGGGGTGGATCAATTGCACGTAATACGTAACACGAATTAATATATATGCGGATAAATCGATTCTATACAAATACTGAACGCAGTTTGTGATAGGGATTTCATGGACGTAATGGGCTATGTATATATATATATTACAAGTGGGCTTATATAAAGGCTATCAGCCAAACCAAAATGAGCTTTATCAGTTTGCCAGAATGTCCGAATATCGCACGGATATTCGATTTGAATCTGTATAACGTTACAGGAGGCTAAATAAAAATAGGTTACTTAATATTCCCGATATTTCGATTAATCCCCTTGTCGTGTGTTTACCATTTACCCACGGCAAATTAATTTGAAAAACTTTTGATGCTTTTGAACCAATATGCAGATATCAAAACTGTTCTCAATGGGGATCCAAAACTAGAGAGGGAGTGGGGTTACTATAAATGGGTTAATGTATTGAGTTTATTTATTAAGCCACCGATGAATAATTCTGGTGCTTTTTACATCTTGTATTGGTATATTACTCTGTCGTCCAAAAGTTTGGAAACACTCTTCTCGATTCCGGGCCGCACAAAAAGTTTCACCGCTCTTTTAAAAATGAATTTCAATTTCAATGAAACAATTTCGAACGTCAATATTTCTATCCTGTCTTTTGAACCCTGAGAAATATCAGATATTCGCTTGAATGTCCATAATGTGAGGCATATCCCACCCTTGGTACATTTACCACATTTTATATATGGGGCGTTTCATCCCAAATCGGACAGATTGGGAATTTTTTTTTTTATTTCCGCAAATTTTTTATACTTTTTAGTACCCATCAAAAGACCCTTGCTGGTAAATTTTGAGATTTTTTGATCACTCGTTCAAAAGATATTAAATTAACATATAACTGCTCTTTTTCGGTATTTTGGTCATGACTTCTTTAGAAATGGTCAAAACTGAAAGTTTTTTTTATTTATTTTTGTTTTGTTATGGCCTTTTTATTAAAAAAATACAACAAAAATATTCGACGTGTTTTTGAATGAGTTTTTTAAGTTTTAAACTTTAAATTACGTTTTTAAAAGTGAGTGTTAATTTTTATTTATTTTTTATTTTTTGTTTTAAGCATCTATCTATTCTGCAACTTTTAAGACTAGTCCGATCGTGGACTTTCCATAACTACTATTTTTTTTCGATTTTTAAAAACGAAACATTTTTTTTTTATTCAAAAAGTTTTATGAAAAAGTGTCAAAATAAATTCTAAATAATGAAAAAAAATACTATACAGTAACAAAAATTGGTAATCAGAATAATTTATAGAAAAAAAAAATTGGAGTTATGGAAGGCCCACGATCGGGCGAGTCTCAAAAGTTGTTGAATAGATAGATGTTAAAAACAAAAAATAAAAAATAAAAAAATAAAAATATACAATAACTTTTAAGAACGCGATTTAAAGTTTAAAACTCAGAAAACTCATTCAAAAACACGTCGAATATTTTTGTTGTATTTTTTTCTGAAAAGGCCATAAAAAACAAAAAAAAATCAACAAATAAACTTTTAATTTGGACCATTATTAAAGAAGTTATGACCAAAATACCCAAAAAGAGCGGTTTTTTGGTCATTTGAACGAGTAATTAAAAAAATCGAAAAATTTACCAGCAAGGGTCTTTTGATCGGTACTAAAAAATATAAAAAATTCGTGGACCGTGCGGAAAAAAATCGATATTTTTTTTTTCGGTTGCATGCACCAAAAAAGAGTGAATTAAGGTAAAAAATGAAGAACCCCCGAAGGAGAGCTCAAAAAAAAAATTATTTCGAACGGCGCATTGCATTTGAATATTTTCCATAAGAATAACACAGGAAAATATTGGCACTTCTGAACGTCGTAGTGGAACTCTTCAGAACAAAATCTCTCAAAAATATCATTATGATATTCTGATAGAAAATTGAATTCTCTACAAAAAAAGTCCTTACGAACAATTAGCTTAGAACCACCGTTCAAGTGGTATCGCTGTTTATTGGGCATAGTGCAAAATCATCGACAGAAATACCTCAATTGCAAAAAACAGACTCTTAAAAAAAGGAACGATGATTATTAAGCATTATAATGTAAAAACAAATTATTTCATCTTATTAAACCAAATTCATTCAATAAAACTTTTGGAAACACGATCAATGATGGACGTCGTTTCTTTTATGTCTTGTACTTGATTCTTTTTTGTATTAGAGAAATATTTTGAGAACGATTCCATGCGAATTGTATGTTAGAGCAGAGCATTCTCTACAAAAAAACCCAAAAAGTTTTTTCGTAAAGCGAAAAATTCGATTTTTCAGCCTTTTGAATTTTTTTTTTTCTATCAATTCAATTTCGGACAGCGATACCACTTGAACGGTTGTTCTAAGCTAATTGTTCGTTCGGACTTTTTTTGTAGGAAATTCAATTCTCTATCAGAATATCGTAATGACTTTTTTGTGAGATTTTTTTCTATAGAGTTCTACTACGACGTTCAGAAGCGCCAATATTTTCCTGTGTTATTCTCATGGAAAATATTCAAATGCAATGCGCCGTTCGAAATAATTTTTGTTTGAGCTCTCCTTCAAGGATTCTTTATTTTTCACCTTAATTCACCTTTTTTTGGTAGATGCAACAACAAAAAATATCGATTTTTTTCCGCACAGTTCAGTGGACGTACAAAAAAAAGTTTTCCAAATTGTCCTATTTGGGATGGAATGCCCCATATATATTGCCGTCCAAAAGTTTGGAAATACTCGGCCCGATTACACACCGCACAAAAAGTTTCACTGCTCTTTTAAAAATGAGGATATTTCAATTCAATAAGCGGCGTTTCAAAGGAGGGCATATTCAGCTTCGTTTCGCTTTTCCAAAAAATTTTTTTAATTTTTTTTTAACCCGGTACTCCCTTTGAATCATCGTCGTTTTTTGGCTTTTTTTTGGCGTTGAAATTATGGCGCACACCCCTTGAAAATTTGAAAACGCAATATTATTAAAGAAAAAAAACAGAACATCTATCTTTAAATAGGGAAAAAAACAATAATTCAAGAATATTTACATCAATAACTTTTGTTACATCAAATTTTTGTTTAATCCAGCCAATTTATGGTCTGGAGGATTTTTCATAAGATCTGAATTTATAAATTGACAAAATCGTTGTTTTTGCCAATTTTCGACGTTGATGGTTCGTTGGTAATAAATAAAAAATAGTGTCAGCCCCTTGAAGGTTGACGTTGGTAATAAAAACAAAAATAGTAGGAGCCCTTTAAAATCTTGATGAAGCGGGCAATCCGAAAACGTGTTTCTTTTGACCACCCGAATTTAGGTACACATAAACCTCTGAAACTTCAAAATCGTAATACGTATATGATGAGGGCGGATGCTAAGCTGCTTACAATCCTCGTAATACGAGAACGCACAGCAAAATCGCAAATCCTATATCGCGTCCAGCGAGAATTCGCGATAAACCAACGAGTTGATAGTGGCGGAAGCTTAAATGTTATAACGGCTACTCCCACATCTCGATAGGTTCGCCCAAAGATTAGTACTATACAGGGCGATGTATGAGTCTACTCTACGATGAGATAACCACACGAAGTTAATCTACTTCGGCTGAATATCACGCCCAATCTCTCCCACAAATAGCTTCTAATCATCATATACAATAAATACGAATTTGTATTTACTACAAAAAAATTTCAATTTTTTATTTCGTTTAATTTAGTGATTTAGGGATACATATCTACTGATATGTATCCATGGAGAAAGATTAAATGATAATTTGAAATTGATGATTTATGAATTCTATTATGATGTCAGTAATTAAAGAAATTAATGAATGTGAAAGTGCGCCTTGAATAATAATTCGTAAAGCTAACTTAAAATTAAATCAAATTCGATGGGTTTATAATCACGCGTATATAATTATCGCCCTCGCGTATAAATAATCATGAATGATGAAATTGTACGTAGATTTATGTAAATGTGTAGTGTGTTTTAGGATGTTAATTGTATTTAATTAAACTAATTATATATTTTGCCTTCTTTGTTTTGTTCCGTGTAAAAATAAAAATAAAAGAAAGAAAAAAAAATGTTTCGAGGCAAAACGAATCGGTGTCGGTAACAAATATTCAGATTTTTGCAAATAACAACCATATATTTGTAAAATGGAGGGTGACTCTAAATCAATTGAGTTTTCGTGAAATCACTAAGAAGGTAAAAAGTCGCATACAATTATTTTGGATTTAATCAAATATTTTCAGAATTCTTTTTCGAAATCTTTTTTTTCGAAAATTTTTCCTGTCAACGAGATATTTTTTTATCTCAAACAATCGGGTCTCTTACCTCATCTATACGGGTTGTTCGATAAAAACGATGTGTAAATGAGATTTTTCGATTAAAAAGCCGCGTAGATGAGGTGAGAGGCCCGACTGTTTAGAAAAAAATAATATCTCTATGACCGGAAAAATTTTCGAACAAAAAAATTTTGAAAAAAATCAGCAAAAATTTCATTAAATCAAGAATGATTGTATGCAACTTTTTACTATCCTAGTGATTTCACGAAAATGCAGTAGTTTTAGAATTACTCTACATTTTGTAAATATGGTATTTTTTTCGAAATCTTGAAAATTTTTGCGAAAAAAAATCTTATAAAACTTTTCAAAAAACAAAATTGAAGCCTATACTCCCCCCCATAAGTTTTCCACGCGAAAAACAATTAAACAAAATGTTCATGTGTCGTTCGCAAAAATTTCAACACCAAAAAGATTTCATGAAACGACGGTGTTTCAAAGGGCGTACCGGGTTGAAAAATATTGAAAATATTTTTTGAAAATGCGAAGTGAAGCTGAATGTGTCCCCTTTGAAACGCCACTTGGTTAATTGAAATATCTTCATTTTTAAAAGAGCAGTGAAACTTTTTGTGCGGCGCGGAATCGAGGCGAGTGTTTCCTTTTTGGACGCCAGTATACATAGACGTAAAACTCAAAATACTTTTCAAAATGGTGGAGTTAAAACAAAAACAACACCGAAACCAAGAAAATTAAATAAAATACGGGTATTTGGATGTCCACTCTTCGAAATCTTGATCAAAAAATTAACTTTACACTAGGAAACTACATCCCGTGCGTGAAAATTCTAGGGAAGCCCTGACTTAAGTCGGGACCTCGTCGGGCTTTGACGTCGATGCCCTGTCAGGAATTGCCCTTACACCACCAGGTTGGGCCCCGACAGGGCAATGCCAAGGTTGCCAGGCCCATTTACAATATGGCTGACCCAAGGCAACCCGTTGAGGACCTTGTCGGGCTTAAACGTCGATGCCCTGTCATTAATTGTCATAACACCGCCAGGTTGGGCCCCGACATAGCAGTGCTAGGGTTTCCAGGCTTACTTACAATATGGTTGACCTAAGGCAACCCGTTGAAGACCTTGGCGGGCTTCGATCGGGCAACCCATATTTAAAGGAGTCGGTATAATTACAACAGAACCAAATCGGGCCCAAATAGGGCGAAAGTATCGGAGCCCTAATTATTTCAAACATGGCACTGGCGAGGCAACCCTTTGAAGGCCTAATCGGGCTTCACGGGGAGTTAGTTCCGAGACTCGCCATGAGATGTCGCATACGGCGTGCGCTCTCTCGCATACGGAATATGTAAATAGTATGATTATATAGCCGAAGTGGGAGCACGGGTTGTATTCGACGCCGCAGAGTCGAATACAGGAAGTCATGCCTCGAGGGAAGTCATACCCGCGAGATTTCTACATAGAAATCCTCTGCTTTATACTATTTTTTTTGTAAAAATTCTCTTGGAGAATTATTAATAATATATTATTATAATATATAATAATAATGTATTATTATAATAAATAATAAATAATAATAATAATAATATTGTTATTATTATTGAAATAATTCAATTTTACAATCTACACGTATAGCGATACTACGTACGTACTAGGGCCTTAGTAGGGCTTGACCATGGGCTTATCGTGGATTCGACATGGCAGACGTGAGGCGGTCGTAAAGGCCCGCATTTAGCAACCTTCTAACGTCCTTGTCGAAAAAGTGTGACCGTCCATTCAGAGACCCTATTGGGCTTCCAGTCAAGGGCCCGAAGTAAGTTAGGGAAAACCGATCGGGGCCTAGTCGGGGCCTCAATCAAATTCACGCATGGGATGTTTTTGGCAATCCATTCTACGTCCATTTTTTCACAACTTTTTGTAAGAAGACTTACAACTAGAGTTTCTTTCGTAAATGTACTTGTCTCCAATTTTTGTACAATTTTCAGTATTTTTGGGCTTCAAGAATCAACACATAAGGACAAAAACAAAAGAGAAATCAATCTCTGATCAAATTGAAATTGAATACCCATATTGTAACATTATTCGTACCAAATTAATCGAAATTTCGCCATATTGTGGTAAATGTTTTCAGAAAATAATAGATAGACAAATTGCCATCCATAACGGAGTTAACGATTTTTTGTTTGTTTCCGATTCGCGAATTTCCGCTCGTGCATCGCTCGGTCGCAAAAAACTATTTCACGGGCGGGAGCAAGTGAGGGTCGAAAAAAAAACCTCGATGATTATACGGTGTATTGGAAATTGTATCGTTAGCGAGAGGGTGAGGAAAAAAAATCGACGCTCCGGCCCATAGTTATACCAAAAATGTATTCGACAAAAGCCGAAAGTATAATTGGTCGCGTGAAACCTAATGCAGCTGTCCGATTCTCGCAGACCATTCTATTTATTTTTCTCTTTTTTTTTTTGGTACCCGGCAATCGGCGCACACGGTGATCATCCAGAGCCTTGCATCTCGTTCACCTTTTCCACATTCGCATATGTACATCCTCCATAATACTCGGCCATATAGGTGATACGTAGAATTTGGTACAGTCGAAATTCTCGAATTCGGGCCCCCGGGATTAGATACGAATCTGACGGTTTTTAATAAGAGAAGAGTTGGATTGGAGCAGAGTCGTGAAAATAGTAATGTAAAAGTAATGCATTACCCATTACTTCAAACAATTTGTATTGGATAAATTTTTCATTAAAAATTACAAAAGTAACGTGTAATGAATGAATGTTGCATTACAAATGAAAATAGTAATGTGTAATGGATGCGTGTTCCATTACAAATAAAAAAAAAGTAATGTGTTATGTATGCGTGTTCCATTACAAATAATTAAAGTAATGTGTAATGGATGCATGTGCCATTATAAAATTAAAAAAAAAACGTGTAATGAATGAGGTCTACATTCCAAACTACAATTGAAAAAAAGGAATTTGTAGTGAAGAATATTCCGTTACAAATTAGTGTGATTCCACCACAATTTGGTGCAGGTACTATTTTGCTCAAAGGTAGGTCTATTAATTTTTCAATGAAAGTAATTTGTGTGCATCGAATTTTTGTTAACTTTACTATCGTGGTGGTAAATGTATGAACAGTAATTTTTTGGAGTAATTTTGACTCCATTGTTGTAAAAATTGCAATTCAAGGAAAATTTATAGGTGTCAGTGTATATTAACTTAATATACACTGTTCATATATTTACCACTACGATAGTAAAGTTAACAAAAACTTGATACACACAAATTATTTTCATTTAAAAATTAATAGACTTATCTTTGAGCAAAATAGTACCCGCTCCCAATTGTCGTAGAAACACACTTATGCAGACGAAAAATCACTCACAGAATTATTTTTTCATGGCGTTTCCGGAAAAACATTGGGGATAGTACCCACGTCAGTCGAACCTTTCCCAATATTCACAATTGATTCCAAAGAAAGGTGTCGTGCTCAAACAATATTACAGTGAGACCCCACTTGCTTTTCTTTCATCTCAATTTGTTTCGGGTGAAATGAAATAATGGAACAGCAATGTGCAAGTTTCTAGTGTGAGCCCAGCAATTTTTCTATTTGTAATGGAATAGTCTCCACTAAAAATTACTTTTTTTTCAACGTTATCCATTACATCCATTACACGTTATTTTTTTTATTTGTAATGGCACATGCATCCATTACAGATAACTTTTTTTCATTTGTAATGGCACATGCACCCATTACACATTACTGTTTCATTTTTAATGGAACTTGCATTCATTACACATTACTTTTGTATTTTGTAATGGTACACTTATCCACTTCACATTATGCAGTAATGGGTATGTAGTAATGGGTAATGAATACAGTAATGCATTAATAAAATAATGAATTATTTACAACTCTGGATTGGAGTTAGAGTTGGATTGGAGTTGGAGTTCGGAGTTTGGATTGAATGGTTGTGACAACAAATTATTTCGCTCGAATTTCTCGATTCCAATTAAATTAAAACTCAAAATTAAAATTAAAATTAAAATCAAAGCTCAGTTAATAAAACTGATTTTCTTTACAAATTTTTTTTCTTAGTCATTTATTGGTTAACGAAACCAGAAAAGTTTGCGTGAGTTCTCGTTTATTCTGCGAGTCGCGCCATTGTGAATTAATTTTTTGGTGATTTTTTCTGTTAATTACGAATATTTTGTTAAAAAAAACTTTGATTGAAATCCTTGGAATTCCCATGAGAATATATTTAAAATATTTGGAGTAACGAATAAACTGGATTGTTTTTGTTTGTTTGTTTTGAGTTTTGTTGAACGGCAAAATAATCAAAGTTTTGAGGAATAAGTCAGTTTTTTACATATTCCGGTCAAGATTCAAAAAGCTCTTATTTATGTCGTTAAAGTTAAAGGAAAACTTTTGCGTAAATTTTACAGACTTCAGATTAATTTGCACGATTTTCAATCTTTTCTCAAAGCGACGTTTTTTAAGATATTGAAATGAATCAAACTATTCTTTTCCCTATTCGCTATTCTCTAATTCTATCTGAAGCGTATCATTGAAGACAAAACTTGCCTCAATCTCATCAAATAGAACCGATTTAAGAACCCTCAAAATATGGGTTTTTCCATCTTTACCCAAACTTGATGAAAAATGGTATTCTTTTCGTCAATTTTAACAAAAAATGGAACATCAGGGTCAACAGATCAAAACAATAAAATTGCTTAATTTCCTCAGAACTTTCAGTTTATAATGACTAAACTGATCTAGATTTTTTAATCCTAGTATTCTTCTATTTATCTTCCTTGTATGGAATTGCTGTCATATGCGAAAAAAACGAAAAAGGAAGATGTATTTTTACTAATAAAATGTTTTTCTTACCAAATTATTTTCCCCAGATTAATTAAAATGGTGTCTTTCGCAATTAATCGATCTCTTCGAATTCGATGTCCCCCTGTATTGAATTCGAGAGATCAGACTGTATTTTGCAGTATGTACACCCTGTGGAGAGTCCAAAGCCATTATTTTTACCCAAATACTCGGATGAATACGTATGTTCGTTTGTGTCCGTTTGTATATGGGGCATTTCATACCTGGGTCTGACCCTGCACCTTTCCGTTTTTGTTCGCAATTTTTTATGGTTTTGTAGTACCTCTGAGTAGCACTCAGGATTTTTTTGAGATTTTTCTAGAGCAATTTGACTTAATTACAATTTTATAAACAAATGTACTGTTAGCCCAAATTTAAAAATATGAAAAAAATCACAAAAATTTTTCATATAAAAACGGGATTTTTTTGCATTTTTTCAGATTTTTAAATTTGGGCTATCATTTGTTTACAAAATTATCATTAAGTCAAATCGATCCAAAAAAATCTCAAAAAAATTCTGAGTGCAGTTCAGAGGTACTACATAACCATAAAAAATTGCAGACCAAATTGGAGAGGTGAAGGGTCAGACCCAGGTCAAATCGGTGTAGAATCAGATACAGGGTGTCTCAGGGGTGAAGGTGAATACTGTGAGGGTAGATTCGTGGCGTAGTTTCGAGTAGAAAAGTCTTTTGTAATTTTTTGGTATTTTGAACCCCTGAATTGTCATTAATTTTTGAAGTGAAACTTCCATCGACGCGTTTCGGCGTGAGAGCGTTACGGGCAATTGGAACGGCCGAGCGTCACGTTTTTCGGGCAAAGGGTGTCTTTGCCGTCTGCTTATCAGAGCTGGTCGTTTTTGTAATTAATTACATTCTAATTACAAAATACAAATGTGATTGGCAATTCGAAAAATTCTAATTACAAATTACAAATGTAATTAGTAATTAAGACTTTCTAATTACAAATAAGTCATTGAAAAATTTCTAATTACGAATTACAAATGTAATCAGTAATTGAAAAAATTCGAATGACAAATTACTAATGTACTTGGGTTCAAGTTTCACACTAATTACTTTTTATCAATGTAATTAGAGTCAAATTTGACTCTAACTACATGTAATTAGTCGGAAATTTGATGCTAATTACATTAAAAAATGTAATTAGTCGAAAGTTTGGTTCTAATTACATGTATATCGAGTCAAATTTGTCTGTAATTACATTTTTCAATGTAATTAGTCGGAAATTCGATAGTAATTACATGTAATTAGAGTGAAATTTGACTCTTGTTACATTGAGAAATGTAATTAATCGAAAATTTGATCCTAATTACATGTAATTAGAGTGAAATTTAAGTCCAATTGCATTTTTAATTTGAATTTTTCTAATTACTAATTACATTTGTAATTCATAATAAGAAATGTTGAATTACTAACTACATTTGATTTGATAGTAATTACATGTAATTAGAGTGAAATTTGACTCTTATTACATTGAGAAATGTAATTAGTCGAAAATTTGATCCTAATTACACGTAATTAGAGTGAAATTTGAGTCCAATTGCATTTTTAATTTGAATTTTTCTAACTACCAATTACATTTGTAATTCGTGAAAAAAAATTTTGAAATACTAACTACATTTTTACTTTGTAATTAGGAAATTTTCAATTACTATTTACATTTGTAATTTGTAATTTGTTATTTGAAATTTTTCAATTACCAATTACATTTGTAATTTGCCGCTTACCAATTCTAAGTTTGATTTGATGCACTGGCTTTCCTTGCCGAGAAGAATAGATGATCCAGTAATAATATTTTGTCGAGAAAAGAGTGTTCCGACAGAAGTTTCACTTCTACTGTGTGGTCATCAGCACGCACCAATTTTTTTAATCAGCCAATGAAATACGCTCATTTGCCTTGCTCGACGAGCGCGAGGGTAGGCACGGTACGGTACGGTAGGAGGGGATCACGGCTCATCTCAATGTATACGCATTTCATTGGCTGATAGAAAAAATTAATAACAATTCGGGAGTTCAAAATACCAAAAAATGATAAAGGACTTTTCCACTCGATATTACGTAACGAATCTACCGCCACGGTATTGACCTTCACCCCTGGGACACCCTCTATAACACGTTTTGAGCACAGAGTCAAATGAAAACAGAAACGAGGGGAAAAAATTCATTAAAATTTGTGCATCCATGAAACCAACTGAAAGAGCAAATAGCTTGGAAATACAGGGATTCATGGTATCAATATATTGCTTCTTGTAAAATGAATAAAATTTGAAAAAAAGGTCCCTTGAGTCATACGGATAAATTTGAGGGATTTTTTTCTGTCAGGCTGATTCCATCAAACATACACAATGCATGTTTAGAGTTCGATAATACCGAATACGATGGATATTTGATGAACAATAAAAACCCTCTTTTGCCCCAAACCGTTCATACCACGACTCTGATAAAAGCTCGCAAACTCACATTGGATATTCATGAAGAAATACATGGATATACCGTGTTTCACACGTCTGTATGTGACAAAAATATACACGTGTCGTCGATATATATATATACATATATATTTTAATGCCATGGTCCCAGATCCCATTGAGTTTTCCCCAGACGCGATCACTTTGACGCTTGTAAAAACACAGACACTTTCAGATACGTTGCTGAGAGTCCGTGCCATGAATTTCGTGTTATTTTCACTATTGAGGAAAAATATACCTCTCCCGAGTATTCATCGCGATACGAATATATTTTTAGAGGATATATAAATATATATGGGTCATTCCATGTCAAATCGACCACTTTTAAACCCGACCCCTTTCGATTTGGCTGAGGTTTTTTTTTCCTTTTCTATCCCAATAAAAACAAATTTCAGGACATTTTCAAATTTTTTACCCAATCAAAAAAAAATTTTTTTATTTCAAATAGCTATACCTTCTTCAAAAATTGACGAATTAGGACGTTTTTGTTTTCAAAATTTCCATCTTCAAATGTACTTTCCGAAAAAAATACAAACAAATTGTAAGATATTAAAATCTATGGAATTTTTTACTTTCTCGAGAAAAATCATCTTTTTCTCGAAATTTGCCATTTTTAATTATTGTTTTTCAAAAAAAAAAACTTTGATCAATTCTGGAAAAAATGCCGGCAACATGGATCGGACCGACTTTTCCATCTATTTTTTTTTTCACTTGTTTGAAAAAAATCAAATTTTTTTCGAGAACTACCACTTTTAATTTTTTTTTTCTTGTTAACTTTTCAAACTCTGAGGTCCTTTATAAATCCTCAAAAATTTCCAGAGTGGTGTTTTGTGGAATAAGCCGAGCTCGGAATTTTTTTTTTCAATCGATAAAACAAATAGAAGGAAATATCGGCCCATTCCATGTTGGGCAGCATTTTTTCCGGAATTGATCAAAGTATTTTTTTAATTTAAAAAAAAAAATTTTAATGGCAAATTCGAGAAAAAGATGATTTTTTTCGAAACAGTGAAAAATTTCATCGATTTTATGATTTAAAAAAGTTTTTGTATTTTTTTTCGAAAAGTACATTCAAAGACGAAAATTTTGAAAAAAACGTTCCAAGTAGTCAATTTTTGAAGAAATTATAGCTATTTGAAAAAAAGTCTTTTTTTGGGTTGGGTAAAAAAATTTGAAAATTTCCTGAAAAAAGTTTTTAATGGGGTAGAAAAGGAAAAAAAATTCAGCCGAATCAAAAGTGGTCGGGTTTAAAAGTGGTTGATTTGACATGGAATGCCCCATATATATATGCATATATAGCCCGCGGATAAATGTTAATATGTTACCGATCACTTTTGCGTGTGTCTCTCACTGAAAGCGAGAGGCAGAGACGAAGGTTTGCCTCGAATGAATCTACAGAGTGTGAGCCCGAATAGATTTTCAATGCTACACCGTATAAAAGAGATCTTCCCGCTGGAAAAATATTTTTCGCGTAATCCTGGCAGACTAAGGATACTTATATGAGATATTTATATTAGAACGGTTAAAGAACACGTTCTTTTTGGCTTACGCTCTTCATTTGATTTTTTTAGATTTTTGAAAAAGTGTGCAATTTTTCCCCTGAACTCGAGAAAAATTTAACAATCTTTCATTATAAAGTTTAGGACTAAAAACTTTTATTAAGTCACGAAAAACTTACGGATAAAGAAATTTGCACTTTTGCCGACATCTGATTTTCTAAATTCCCAAAATGCTATTTTCCAATAAATTTCAATGTGGCAGTTCTCAATATAATGGTACAAGCTTCCGCTCGGGCGGCACTTATTTATTAAGGAAAAACTACGAATGTCTCGATGAGCGGCACAATCCGACCAAAACGTTTCTCTGTACTGCTTCGATGTACCCAGCACTAATATATCTTAGTGCATATAATAGCAGCAAAGATTGTATATAATGCAGAGACACACGCGATTGTAGAGACCAGCGTGAAGAAAGAGCAATCGGTAAGAGGAGCGGGAATGTACGGAGTGATGGGCAGAAAGTATACTCGAGCGTGTAGTTCGTAGACGCCGTCGCCTAGGGGGCGCTGCGCCACACGCAGAAGCTCTCTCGCTCGCCAGATGTGCCATGCAGTTGTGTGTGCCAAACATGAAAGAGGAAATACGTACTATACCGCGGTACTATGCATTTCGCAGTTTATATATGGGGTATTCTACACCGATTTGACCTGGGTCTGCCCCTTCACCTCTTTAATTTTGTCCGCAATTTTTTATGGCATTGCAGTACCTCTGAAAAGCACTCAGGATTTGTTTCATATTTTTTTGAAACGATTTGGCTCAATCATAATTTTACAAACAAATGTACTGTTAGTCCAAATTTAAACATCTGAAAAAAATCTCATAAGTCCCGTTTTTTATATGGAAAATTTCAAGCATTGAGCCAAAGTGGACACGAGTTTCCTTCGGTTTATAACAAGCTTTTTGAAAAAAAATTGAGAAAAAAAATAGAAAAAGATAACCTGAATTGAGTGGGCCGTTATTCAAATATTTTCGTATGAATTAAACGTGTTTAAAAAAATGTTTGGATAACGGCCGACTCAATTTAGGTTTCTTCTTCTATTTTTCTCGAAAATTGTTCAATTCTTCTATTTTTACCGTAATTTCAAGAAAGAATTTTTCAATTCTTTTTCTATTTTTTTCGTAATTTTCTTTTTAAAAAAGCTTTTTTCACATTTTTAAATTTGGGATAACAATACATTTTTTTGTAAAATTATAACTAAGTCAAATCGCTCCAAAAAAATCTGAAAAAAATCCTGAGTGCTTTTAGAGGCATTACAAAGTTGAAAAAAATTGCGAATAAGATCGGAGTGGTGAAGAGTCAAACCCAGGTCAAATCGGTGTGGAATGCCCCATATACGTGTACATATATGTGCATATACGTATCCATAAGTATGTAGCGAGCACTTTGTGCGAGCGCATCTTCCCCCTTTCGCTTTTTCCTCATACGTCCCGTATATAGACACTTTTGTGAGGGAACTGCTGTATACGGCAATTGCAGACGAAGCTTCGAACGTGAATAAAAGCTCGCGCTAGAGAGCCCGGTAAAGCAGTAAAGGAGAAGAATGAGAGTTCATACCAATATATATATGGGGCATTCCATATAAAATCACTTGGTCATTGGCCTGACCCTCTCAGACTTTGTTGACAATATTTTTTGGACATAATTTGGTAAAAAAAAATTGATTTTTTTTGCAGAATTTTATCACCTGTTATACCCCATAAAATAGTTTTTTTCCATAATTTCTGAGTAAAAATGAATTTGGACCAGGTTTAAAATTCTGAAATTTTTTTCATAAAATCTATAGTTGAAAACAAGTATTTTCATCATATTTTAAGAGTGGTCCAAGAATAATTGATATACAGTTGTTTCAATTAAAGAAAAAAAATTTGTTTACAAATTTTGAAAATTAAATATTTTAATGATGTTTCCCTATAGGAAAAAAAACGAAAAATAAAACGTACCTTGGTAAAAAATAAACTTTCCTATATTTTGATAATAGATTTCATAAAATCGATTAATTATGGCATTGAAAAATGTATTATTTTTTGGAAGGAGTACCACATTAATATAAAAACTTTATCGAACTATTATCAAAATATAGGAAATCTATAATCGAAATACAGAAAATCTATTATCAAGTTATAGGGAAAAAATGTTCTTAACAAGATATGATTTGATTTTCTTTATCCTACGGGGAACCGGGGCAACCATCATTGAAATATTTAATTTACAAAAATTGTAAACAAATTTTCTGTCTTTAATTTAAAAAAAAATACTCGAACTATGATGAAAATACTAGTTTTTAGTTATAGAATTTAGGTAATAAATTTGAGATTTTTAAAACTGGTCCAAATTTATTTGTACCCAACAGTTATGGAAAAAAAATTATGTTATGGGGTAAAACAAGTGATAAGAATCTGGGAAAAATAACTTCTTTTTTTAAACAAAAATATGCAAAAAAAAATCCTTCAACTAAATCCGACGGGGTCAGGCTGATAGCCACGTGATTTGACCTGGAATGCCTCATATATATAATATATATATATGTATTTATATGTTCTCGAGGAATCCTTCGCAGATTCAGGAGAGCGAGAGAGAAACAGGAAGACAAAAAGAAAAAACAACAGGGAAACAACCTCGTTTGAATTGATCCTCGAGATCGGGGAGAGAAAACGAAATTCGGAGATGGACCGTTACCGTCACACAATTTTATCCCGAAAGGGCGCGAGCATGAAACGTCCTTTTTATCGGGGGTTGCGCGGGTTTTCTTGGCGCGAAGGAAAAGCAGGACTATTTCTCGCAAATCTTTCTATACGTGTATATATTATGTGAGTTCGTGGGGATGGATGATTTTTTTTCATTTTTATACGGTCGAGCCAACCTATTTGCGAGTTTGCTTCTCTCGTGCCCAGATTTTTGCATCTCTTTCTCCAATCTCATACATGTTTGTATATTTGAATCACGGGATATTCACATCTGCAGCATATATTTATATATATATTTATAGCCAGTTGTTCGCGTCCAACACCCCGTGCTCCGAGACTGATTCATTCCTGCGTTCTTTTTGCGACCATCGTGCAAGCACACGACCCTCTTCCTTCTCCTCCTTCTTCTCCTTCAACCCTTTTCATATTTTCTTTTTCTCTATTCCGTTACTTTTTCAAATTTATTTATAATAATTCATTCTCCTCACCTTTTTTATCACAGTTTTTTTGTTCTTGACTCCCTCGTCTCTCCGCGGTCTGATTCTCACGTTTCGTTTCACTTCCTCACCCACGCGCATCGTGACCGTGACCACGGTCGGACTCAGAGGACTATGCATGCATGTATCATATAATACATGCATACATGTTGGTACATGGGTACACGTATTTGCGTGTATGATAGATTCCTGGCCAGGACGATCAATTTTCAACAGTGATCCTTTCCGAATTTATGACTGATTGAACATGTGATCGGTCAATCTTTTTAAAGGATTTTTAATTTTTCAGATTTTTCTTGACAAGATAAAAAAAAAGTTGATACCCTCATATGGGCCATCGGAGGAGAATTTTTTTTAATTTTTTGAGCAAAAAATGAACTAAGTTTGAGTAAAGTTGCGTACTCAGTTTGTTAAAATAAAAGATCTTTCGTTCAGGTCCTGTTTATTATATTATTACATATCAATAATAATAATAATAATAATAATAATAATAATAATAATAATAATAGTTGTAAAAGGTCCTTGACACCCGCAGCCCTATTTCATAAAAAATGGGCACATAGTTTCCAGATGAATGCGTTTGAAGTCTACGTTTATCATACATCGGAAAAACCACTTAGTTCAACCAAACAGCTTAGTACTCTGAGCACCAGGCGAGAAATTGGTTGGATCAACTAGATAGTTAAGTCAACTGACCAACCCTATTTCTTAGTTACCACAACTTACTTACCACAACCGAGTTGTTCAAACGACTTAGTTGTGGTCACTAAGAAATGGAGTTAGTTAATTGCATCTTAGTTACTGTTACGGCATTTCGCACAAGGTGTCAAATTGATTGAAAATTCGTAACGGGTCGATCTCACTTTCGGGTCAAGGCTTGTTAGCCCTTTACGCCAGGGACGGAGATCTCGCCTGTTTACCGTAGAAAATGCTCGGCGATGCGAGTGTGAGAGAGAGAGATTACTCGTGGGCCTTAACTCCACTTGTGCTATGTCGGGAGTCCCCCGTTGTCTCGGCTTATCTCGTCCAGTGGATCGTCAAGTTGATGATGCGTAGACGATAGCGATAGAAGGATCGACGTAGGTGATTCAAATAGCTCAGATGCGTTGTTTCAATTGCACTAGCAGGTTTTACACTTTTATTTTAAGAAGCTCAGAAAAATCGATACAGTTTCCCACAATGAAGTAATTATATCAAATGTAGTGTGCCACTTTTGGATCGGCTAATCTGAACAGTTCTCGTGTCGGTTTCGTACGTGAAGAAATAAATTGAAATTACATTTTCTACAGGTGCTTAGGACGTAACATTACTACAACTTAGTTACCACGACTAAGTTGTTCAAACGACTTAGTTGTGGTAACTAAGAAATAGGGTTGGTTAGTTACGTCTTAGTTACCACAACGTAGTTACCACAACTAAGTTTTTAAACGACTTAGTTGTAGTTACCAAGAAATACGGTTGGTTAGTTGGGCTTTAGTTTTACTACAACTTAGTTACCACAACTAAGTTGTTCAAACGACTTAGTTGTGGTCACTAAGAAATAGGGCTGGTTAGTTGGGTCTTAGTTTCCACTACTTAGTTACCATGACTAAGTTGTTTAAACGACTTAGTTGCGGTAACTGAGAATTACAGTTGGTTCGTTGACCTAACCAACTATCTAGTTGATCCAACCAATTTTTCGTTTTGGTCTCAGAGCACTAAGCTGTTTGGTCGCACCAACTGAGTCGTTTTTTCCGTGTAGTTGATACTAATTCTTTTAGCTCGAATAATTTTCAAACATGTGTTCCAATTCTCATATACTTTTCAGAAAATATTCTTGAGATAATATGCATTGATAAAATGCAATTAAAGAAGTTTTCCCAAGGTTAAAATAATTTTAAAAAACTCGATTCTTTATTAGTTTTCAATAATTGACATCTTAGGCGTATGCCATTCGAATTTGAAATGAAGATTTGTAAAATTGACAGTGTCGGTCACACTTTATATAAATCATGTGCTAACTGTTTTTCAATTGAAGATGAGAGGTATCACCGGTTGCGGCCAAGCGCAAGGGGTCGTTACTTTGGATGTGTCTCGTACATACCATCCTTATACATCACCAGAGTGACTTAAATTTTAATATTGTCCTTTTTCATAGTTCACCTATGCCAAAATAGAAAATGATAGGATATAATTTAGTTTGAAAAAAGTTCCCAAGAGTACCAATGTTTTTCGACCCAATCACGTGGGCACAACAACCCCTATTACTTTAACATTAATAACCCTGGGAACATATACCAGTTTGGTCAGGAATATGTCGTATACATCAGAATATGTACAATGTGACAGAAGTAGACTGCACACATATATATATATATATACACATATACATGTAGATATACATGTATATACGCACAGAAGATGCAATGATCTGTACCCCAGTTTGCTGGTTAGTCGACGAGGGAGAGAGAAAGCGAGAGAGAGAGGAAAAGAGAGAGAAAGCGAGAGAGAGAAGGAGAGAGAGAAAGCGAGAGAGAGAAGGAGAGAGAGAGAGGAGAGAGAGAGAGAGGGCCTGGCTGACCATCGGTGATGAATCACCCTGGCTGTCATCCTGTCACGCTCGTACCACTAACGTCTCTCCCCCACAGAGGCTTGACGCTGCTGTGGCGGCAGTCCGGGTTGCGTCGCATCACGTTGGCCTCTCTCTTGCTCTTTGACTTCCAGAGCCATCTATACACACAGGACCTTGTGGCGATTCCCCCCCCTCTCTCTCTCTCTCTTTCTCTCTCTCTCTCTCTTTCTATCACCTACACACTGACCCACACACACATTCACTCACTCTTCCTCTTGATTTTCGCATGTAATATCATCGTCGTTTCTGTTGGCTTCGTCGGCATAACGGTACAGCAGCAAAGCAGCCGCCAGAATCTCACTATCGTGTCGCAGAGAGCTGCTCACAAGATCTTTTGCGAGAGTAGAGAGGGAGAGAGACTGTTAGGAGGAGAGGAAGAGAGAAAGATAGCCGAGAGAAGTCCCGCAGAGGTCCAGCATGTCCTGAAGCTCCAGGACATTAACCACAAGCACATTCTAAGCGTTGTATCCTAAGAGCTAGTGAAATTAAAATATCCCGTAAAACTAATGAATACAAGAATAAATGACGACCACAATGGAACAAGTCAATCATTGCAGATTATTTATAACGCTGATTATATTCCAGAATTGCCGTCCAGGTATTCTGATAGGGCTGCCGCTATTTAACACCGATAATTCTCTTGGATAGGAGTTGGTACCAAGTCACTTTTGGGTAGCTCTCGTACAGGACATCTCGCATGAAAATCTCTCGTCAGGGACGAGTCTCATGGAAGGCAAACTCCCTTTAGGGACAAACCTCAGCAAAGGCAAATGCTCATAAGGGAAAACCCTTTCGTGCCAGGCGAGAGATTCTCATGAGAGATGTCCTCCATGAGGGAATTGGCACCCTCTCTCTTTTTTGATAGATCACTACCGCAATCATTTAGCAACGGATCATTTTTACGTATGCTTATGAGGTATTCCAACTGAACTCGACCCATGTTTGACTTCACCGGTGCGGATATAATTCTCAATTTTTTCCTAAATTCGACCAGCCCACAAGAAGGGTCTAGATTTTTTTCAGATTTTTAAAATAGAACTGTTTCGGGTTGTGATTTCGTAGCGAAAAAACGCGAGGGCTGACAAAAAAATTTCACAAAAATAAAGTACTCAGTTTGATTTGAAGTTTGATGAAAAAAATAGTGGAAAAATCGATAACCATCTCGAAGGTGATTTTTTTCATCTTAAAGTAAAAACATCGATTTATAATAAAAAATAAAAACGTGAATTCATTACGAATATTTTAAGACCTTTTTTTGAAACTGTTTTTCGTATGAACAACTTGTGGGGAGAGTGTAAGCTTCGATTTTGTTTTTGAAAAAGTTTCGTACAATTTTTTTTCGCAAAAATATTCAATTTTTCGCAAAAAAACGATCATATTTATAAAATGTAGCGTAAGTCTAAGACGACTGGGTTTTCATGAAATCACCAAAAAGGTAAAAAGTTACATATAATTATTCTGGATTTAATGAAATTTTCTTCAGATTTTTTTTCACAATTTTTTGTTCGAAAATTTTTCTTGTCGGGTCTCATATCTCATTTACACGGGTTTTTCCATGAAAAAGCTACGTAGATAAGGTTTTCCGATGAAAAAGCCGTGTAGATGAGGTAAGAAACCCGATTCTTTAAGATGGAAGAAAATCTCGTTGGAAGGAAAAATTTTGGAAAAAAATTCTGAAAAATTTTCATTCAATGGAAAATGATTATATATAACTTTTTACCATTCTAGTGATCCAAGGAAAACCCAGCAGTTTTAGAGTTACGCTACATTTTATGAATGTGTTCGTTTTTTACGAAAAATTGAATATTTTTGCAAAAACAAAAATCGTACAAATTTTTCTAAAACACGAAATGGAAGCTTATACTCCTCCCCACAAGTTTTTCATACGAAAAAATATTAAAAAATTGTCATGGATCGTTCATCTAACTTTCAATGCCGAAAAGAAAGAAACGATCATATTTCAGAGGGCGTAACAGGTTAAAAAAAATTGGAAAAATATTTTGGAAAAGGCGAAATAAAGCTGCACATATCTCTACAAAATGCCCCTTGTTGAATTGAAATATCTTAATTTTTAAAAGAGCAGTGAAACTTTTTGTGTGGCGCGGAATCGGGGCGAATGTTACCAAACTTTTGGACGGCAGTGTACTTTCTAAAGTCATGTACTTATAGGTACTCAATGGACACATTATTAATCGTCGACAAATGATGAATTTGTACGATAATTTGATAAGATTCTGGAGAACCTGCTGTTCCCATAAAGGAAATTTTGAAACAAAATCGACCAGAGCATATTGGCAGCTATTATATACATTCCAAATTTGGAAAACTTCAATTATGGAATAAGAGTGATTGTTTTTGGGGAAGATAAACTTTTTTCTAAAAAATTCGTACTTTGCCCTCCTTTCAATATTATAGTAAAAACTATAATTGTATCAAAAAGGACGTACAAAAATGAAGTTTATTTTGAGCTGGGCTAATATATACAGTTTTTTCCAACCAACAATAATTTGTTTGTCATCATTGACAATCTCACGTCTTCGTCTAAAATGTAACAATCTGGATGATCCGTTCGCTCAAATCCATGCCCTCGATATTTTCCAACGAACTGGCTCGTAAACGACCAATTTTATTAGCGATGGTTTCGAAGACAAGACAGATCCGCTACTGATGCCAGGGTCAAATGTCTTCTTCTCCTATCGTCAGCAGGCTATTCGTAAATTCTTCTTCTCTTTTTATCAACTCAGGCCTAACATTTCAGATTTTTGCGCACCATTATTTTGTTATCGAGAGATAAGAAATGAGGTCTAACGAGGTGACGCGACAAGAGCGAGCAATCCGTTCCCAAATGATATAAGGGTTGAAATTTGCGACAATCATATTTACAAAATCTGTCTATCCCGAATGAGCGAGTATAACTGAATTTATTTATCCTGAACTCAATTTTGTTCTATTATTATTTTATTCTATTATTTTAAATTTTTTAATTTTATTTATTTTTAATTTTATTATTTTAATTTTATTCTATTATTAACATTGTACGAATTTCCTCTTACAGTTTCTCTAACAAATTTTTGAAGATTAACATTTTACACTGCGACATCGATAATCGGAATCCGTCGGGACCGGCTCTTGCAAGAAGTAGGGTTGCGCACATTGCAGAAAACCGTCTCTGCGCCGCTGGTGGCTGACGGCGGACTGACGCGATTGGCTTGGCGCTTCTCCCACTACGCTGCAATGGCAACTATCGAGGTACCGATTATCGAGGTCGCAGTGTATTGTACTTCATGATCTCCGCATTTTATCCATAATAAAAATAATGACCCTGAATGGTTTGGAGGTGAGCTGGGGTTAAAACGGTCCGACAAACAAATTCATTAGTTTATTTTTTTACTTAAGAAAATATATAACAGCATGAAAAATCCTGTATATTTTTGCACAAATATTTCCATCTGAAAAGAAAAAACCATACTCTTCCAAAATAACAGTAAAATTAATTGCATTTAATATCTGTCATTTAATAGTTCGAAAATTCATAGAAGCCCTAATTTATTAAATTTATTTCTATCATGATTATTTTGAATTTGGCTTCCTCCCAGATGAATCTCAACGATATGAAAGCCTCCGATATATTCCATTATAGGTCTCGCTCGGATGAAAACGTATTCTTCGTGCACAACTACAATATTCACATACATAATAAATAAAAAACCAGACGACTTTCAAGAGGTAGCATTGAATCATTAAAAAAATCAACGATGTAATCGGAGGGGGTGGAGTTAACCATTGACCGGTTTGACCAGCAATGCCTCAGAGGCATTTCTTCCCGTTGCATATTGAATATCGAAAGTTCGAAGATACATCGGCCTGAACTTTGAAATTCGCAAAACCATTCTCGAAATGAATAGGGAATAACGACGAGGGTTGTGACAATTTGCAATTTAACGAACATATCTCAGTCAAAAAAAAGTCTTACATCTATTTATTTTGCAACTTCATATACTCTGTTCTATACACTATGTGAAACAAATGTCAAAATAAATAAAAGTAATAAGGGTCCATGCAAAAATTAATGAAAACTGAAACAACTCCCCATGTCAACATTCTCCTGGTACTGAGGTAAGTTGTTTGATAGTTATAACGAACGAAATTTAATTTAAACGTTCTATTGGTGAAGAAAAATGACTTTTGTATTAATAACACATATTACTGAAATTTTATTGCATCAATCAACCTTTGCTATGTAACTATAACAAACAATTACTTTTTATTTCAACATTAATGAGATTGCTTTTATCATCTTTGGCAAATCATAACAACCTTCAATTCAGAATTCTAAAAAATTCTGAAAATTTCGAACAATTCCGAAACAATAAATTACAAATCAATATGCAAAGTCACAAAACATTATTGCTAGAAAAAATCAATGGATAGGAGAGTTGTGCCAAGCTGTCACAATTCTTCTAGGTGCGAAAAATCGTGCTTCGTTCCGAATAATGATTCTCAACCTTCTAATAAGTGACGAAATCAAATAAACAAAATCGTCCCATGAAACTTAAAAAGTCTGTGCACATTAGGGAAAAACATCGCAATAACTCTAACGTAATAACCATCGAGTGATAGGATATCATAAAATTGGTCAAATTACTTTTGGCCATTTTTTGCCATGCATTACATTTAATTGGAGGTTGTCGAAGAATTAAATTAGCGACGTTTTCAGTTTTTAACGGTCACTGGTGCCTAGAAATTGACTTTATCACAACTCTCCTCTGTCACAATCCTCCTCGGTCTCCCCTAATCAAGAAATTTCGACAAACAGACTGAAAGAAATTTTATTGCACTATTTGGTTTTTCGCGTAACGAAAAGTACAATAAAATATAGCATTTTAGGGACAAACAAGGTACGATCGGAAACATTCCTATAATGATAGGACATTATGCTATCTCTATAGATATTAATGTTATCTTGAAAAGCAAGAATTACTATATGACTTTCGGAAACATTGCTATTCTTCTCTTGGAGTATTGAAATTGTAAATAATGATAGTGACTCTTTGGAAATTTTGCTAGGATAATTTCGAAACTCGTTATTTAAAATAATATAAGTGGCACTGAATATATCAAAATTTACTATTCTCAATAAGAACGCACTTTCAAACGAGAAGCACTTTTACCTTTTGTAACGCGGACTTGAGGAAAATCGTAAAACACTATTGCAAAAGTTGCCAAATGTTCCCGGCTGACCCGAGTTCGGCCGAGGAAAAATTCATATATATATATATTGTAACGGGACGACCTGGAGCCTGCCACGATTTCATCACTTCGCCCGAGATCCGCTAGGTGATAAAATAAAATAAAAAAATCCGCTAGTGCAATAAAATTTCTTTCAGTGCACGAGAATCAACATTATTTCTCCAGGCTCTTTAGATCATCTCATAGACTCGGAAATGATTCGAACGATCTTTTCACGCCAGAGAGTCGTTTTTCAAAAACTTAAAATCGCCCCAAACTGTCGAATCACCCTCAGTTGCCACAAGTCCAGAGAGTTCTAATTTTGGACCAAATGGGCAGAAACTTCTGCAAATCGAATTCAGGAACCTCTGTCGTTATCGTTGAAACAAAGGAAATGAGAATAGGTGACAGCACGCCGATGGCTGGTTACAGAATAACACGCTCTTATATCTATAAAAATATATATATACATTCACTTGAGCACAATCTCACTGTGAAATGGTCGGAGTTCCAGTGTCTCGCACCCACAACCATGTGTGTGTGTGTGGCTCTTGAATAAGTTGGATCGCTGGAGATGGGCAGAGGCGACTGTTTTTTGGCACGAGATACACAGCACATTCTCATAAACGTGATAAATATAATGCATTCGTTGGGCCACCCAGAAAAGTTGTAATGTGGCATCATTGTGTTCATACATATTGTAATTCTTTTTTTATCCTCCCTTAGTTCCATAGCGATGCGTATATTCACACAATGATACCAAAACACTTACCTATACATAAATCGAACCCTGGCAAAAGTAAAAAGGGCGTAAGTCGAAGTATTGCACCGGCAAAATCATGTTTGTTCGGTCCTTCCGGATTCGAGAATTCCTTGATATCTCTGTATGCATTGTATGCACTGTGTGCACACACACAAACAGGGATATCGTTGGCCCACTCGCCGCCGGACTTGTCTCTGGGCTCAAGTGTTTTTCTACGTTATTATACAACTTTCGAGCTCCACGAGGAGAATACGCCCTGGTGCTGTATAATTTTGTGTACTGTTTTCATTAGTTCCTCGTGCCAAGAGAAATAGAGAAAGTAGGAGAGGGGACTTAGAGGAGAAGAGGAGGGCTATAACGGCGCCTTGTAGTACACCATCGACTATTTTTCGTACAGTCATTAATAAAATAAATTTTAAATGAAAAAAAGAGCATTTTTCCCGCCCACAAGCTGGCCATGAAGCCCATTGTTCGTATATATGGGGAGGGAGAGTGAGAGAGAAAATTTAAGATATAGAGGCTGGTGCAACGTAACATGCTATATGTATATTGCCATACGCTCACGATCCTGTATAAACAGATAGTCGAGGATGAGGATTATAAAGATGAAAGATATACAACGTCTATATGTGCATTTGCACATGCATGTATGGGCATACCTACGTATATATATGTATATATTATATATATGAGAATGCGCAGGTACAATTTCTGCGAGGGAGGGATAGAGGATTCGAAGAGCCCCAGTGCTTGAAGATCTATGGGCTTGTGGAGGGGGGGGGGGGGGGGTGGTCTCCGGTTCCTTAATCTCGCACCGATATCGTGATCACGATATATACACAGACAGAGACGCTTTGGCGTTGATTACAACGTACAAGGGACAAACTGTCCTCGGACCAGTCACGTACATATATACAATAGGCTTCTGCTATCTCTTATCCGGTCTGAAGTTGCTATCGGGTACGTACACGTGCATTATATGCTGCATAAATCGGATGCTGCCAAGCAAAAGGGCGTAACTTGTATCTCAGCAGGTATTAAAAGGCGAGACTCACGACTTTTTGTTCGCTGAGAGTCGATATGCTTTGTGGTGAAATTTTGACTATTAAAATGCTTTAAAAAATCAGAGGTTGATTATTTTACAGAAAACTTTTTCTTAGTGACCTTTTTGTGATTAAGGGAGTATTCTGATATAGAGTTTTGAGAAAATCCACTTTTTCATATTCTTAAAGTATAGATCTTTGAGAATATATCCTCGAAAGGTATATAAGTGACGCACCAACTATATGCCCATTACGTCAGAGCGTAACTTCAAGGGGATATTCTAGTTTCAAATTGTGAAAAAATCAATTTATTTTGCATATCCTTGAAGTTTAGAGCTTCAAGAATATATCCTCAAAAGGAAATGTTTGAATTCCAATAATTTGCGGAGTTGTAGCTACTTTAGTGACACAGCAACTATGCCCGCCGTCATCCCGGAGCAAATCGGACGTTTTTCTGAAAACTACTTTTCTCAACACGGCTGACATGATATCTCAACTATTACTGAACCGATTTACTTCAAATTTTTTAGCAATTTTCAATGTAAAACTCTCTATGATCCCTGCCACTTTTGTATAGAATTTTTTTCTTACTGTTGTGAAAAAATTGAAGACTATGAAAAAAAACTGAAAAACACTTTTTTTTGTTCAGACAGCCGCCATTTTGCGAACTTTTTTCCGTTTTCTCTGAGGTGGGAGCTATAACGCTATTCTTATTTATTGAGAACCTTTTTTTAATTTTTGTATCGGATGGCCTAGAAAGGTTGCAATCGTTTCAGCCAGCACACCCCGTCATTGTTAGCCCCAACTTTACCAGCTTGAAACTTATTTCATTTTCATTTTTCGTTCTCGAGAGTTTTTTTTGTTTATTGTCAAAATATCAATAAATATGTTGTAAAAACAAAGAATGGTAAAATTGTTTTTTTGTTTTTTTTTTATCGCGCTCAACAAAACACTGGAAATGTATATCTCTAGACCAGAATACCTGTTTCAAAATCCTTTTCAATCACAGTTCATGGTCCTACCTTTGAGCGCGAGGACCCAAAACTATGATTTTATTTTGAACAATGTTTAAAAATCATAAAGGGTATGACAATTGAATCACTCTGCTGAATTTACTTTGTTGAACTTGAAATTTATGATTTTTTTTAGTGTTCTGAAGCAAAAAATCGGAGTTTTGGCACTTGGTACAAAAAGGTGGTAGGGAACTAGGAGTAAAAGTGCCGAAATTACGAATTCTAAAGTTACGAACGTCCAAGTGGAGACAGCTCCCTTTGGAAAAGAGTTTTAGTTAAAGTTCTACGGTTACTGAATCAATACAGAGGACATTATTATCTTTTCAGTCAAAAAAACAAGTAACTTTCATTCATCGATCATCGTGATTGATTCAGTGACGTGAAATCAATCTTGCAGTAAACAGAGCCGAATATGGGAAAAGTTAGTGTCCAACAGAAAGTGTTCGACATTCTTATAGCGAAACGTCGATTTTTTTTTCGTTCCCATTTATTTCCAATCTGATTGGAGGAATTGTGAGCCAAGAATGTATGAATAAAGAAACTCATAAGATCTTGATTTGTAGGGGGAAAAAAAACAAAGATTCAAAATTATATCAGATTTTATGGTCAATGTTACAGCTAAACTATATGCACAATATCATCGTGTTTCAGGGCTTTGTCTCATGGGGATATATTAGCATAATGTAAGATAGAAGCGAAAGGTAAGCGTGGGCGTTGTGGCCCAGTGCGGTCCTTGGACCCAGGCGAGTCGGTTAGGGATCGTGAAGATAACGGACCTCGAATGGTCACTGTATTGTATAGTATATATAATTTATATATATATCAGCTCACGTGTGCGGTTTGGGCGCGATAGCGCGTCAGCTTTCTTGAGATGAAAATCTCGGATCACACGAAAGATTCCCAGAAGATTTTTCTTGAATTCTCAGAAAACTTTCATTTTGATTTCTCTGAACAAAAAAAAACATGACCTCATTTGCATCAAATTTGTATTGGTTTTTTGAGGTAGAGGTCCACTGTAACGGTCGAAATTTCGACGTTTTTAGATTAATTTTTTAAAATAACAAAATAACATGCGATCTTTTTGAAATGTTTACATGTTGTTATTTGTATCTTGAAGAGAACGAAAAAATTTTGGTTCACTTATTTTTCATGAATTTGTTTATTATTTTATACGTCAAAGTGGAATCGTCGAAAAAAAGCTGATCTGTTGCGGGGAAGCACTAAGCCTTCCGTAGTCATCTGAAATCAAAAACCCAGAGGGGTTATTGTTTTGTAGCCTTAATTCTAAGGTATATGACTTATAATATGCATATTTTAAGAAAAAAAAAACGAAATGGCGGACTTTTGAACGAAAAGGTCTTCGAAATGGATTTTTTTAAATAAATTGTTTAAAAAAATTCATTTATTATTCGAAAATTGTATGTTTTAACGGTTAGGTATTTAGCTATGTGTGTTTAAAATGATGGGTAAAATTTTTAACCAAATCGGTTGAATAGTTTTTAGTCAGTGCTTCCCCGAAGTTTCGGAAACGTAGTTTCGAGAAAAACGCGTTTACAGTTTTGACAATAGATATTGTATAAAAAAATTATACTGCCTGGTGCATAGAGCAATCCTTTCGTTTCCTGAAAGTTATCTCAAAGCTCTCTTCATTTCTTCCAAAGATTAAGAGTTTTCGGTGATTATCAGACCGCAGTAATTAGTCATTTTCAATATTAACTTATTATTTAATTGCTCTCTCCTTTTGACTATAGCTTCAAAAACATTTTAAATTTCGGTCTGAAACTTTTAAAGTATATATTCTGACGATGTTTATCTTGTGAAAAAGGTAAAAAATCGATTTTTTGAACCCGTCACAGTGGGCTTCTACTTTAAAAAGAGCCCTTTGCTATTCAATGTATTTCTACGCTTTATGTTTGCGAATATTTCTTCAGATTTTTCTACCAGTATTTTCAAAAATTCTCAAAATCTGCCAGAAATCACATTTTTAAAAGTTGAATTCAAATTAATGCTTCTGGAGAAGGTCTCAAGCCGAAATGTTTGGGCACGAATTAACCATCCTTAACTTGATGCAAATTTTGTCGAAATGGCAAAACAATTGTCAATTTCGCGAGATTTATAACATTTTGCAAAATGTTTGGGCGTGCTCTAATTCTTGTAAAAGTGCAGTTATCAAGCTCAATTTTGTGTCTATATCTACTCCATTATATGGATGGTTAGGATGCAATTTTAATAAAATGGTCGTATTGAGGTCATAAAAAAGCATTTTGAAGATTTTTGGATACACTGAGAAAAAAAATGATTGAATATGCAAAATCGTTTAGTTGAATACGTGCAACTAAATATTTAGTTGTACAATCCAAATTTTTGTTGCCTGAACAATATTTTGGTCAACCGAAGCGCGGATTATATTCAAGAAACTAATTATTTAGTTAGACCAAATAAATATTTAGTTGCCCGTATTCAACTAACGATTTTGCATATTCAACCATTGTTTTTTCTCAATGTATTTTTTTCATTTTAACTTTTGGTTCACAAGCGCAGAATTTTTTTTTCAGCTGAACCAATACATGGACAAGGTAGCCTGCTTATCCAGCTTCAATTTGCCTTTCTCATTTTTTCTCTATACGTTAATTTCTCGCGGAGATATCCGACTTTGAATGAAAAAGGATCTTTTTATCTTTAACCAACAGTATCTCAGCAACCAATGGTCGTACAGAAACTAGACAGTTTCGGAAACTGGAATAAATTTCCTACAAGGTTCCTCCATGAGTTTTGGGGAACAAAAATTTCTACCCTTAATATTCAGTTGAAAAACGTACAAAAAAGTGACTTTTTCCTTTGTTCCCGTAGTAAAAAAAACTCCATTGAATCGCCAATGGCAACCAATGATCCTCATACGACTCCATTGGACAATGAATGGGGACCCATTGACATTTCCGCATTTGTCAATGGCGTACAGGGCTGACCATTGATCAGTGAATGGGTATCCATTGAACATCAAATGCGGATGAATCGAATGATCATCATTACTCAATGATGCTCATTGGAAAGCCAATGCGGATGAATCGAACGATCATCATTACTCAATGATGCTCATTGGAAAGCCAATGTGGATGAATCGAATGATCATCATTACTCAATGATGCTCATTGGAAAGCCAATGCGGATGTATCGAGCGATCAGCATTGCCCAATGGTGTCCATGGGAAGGTAAATGCTGATGAACGAAATGATCCGCTTTACCCAATGATGTCCATTGGAAAGTCAATGCGGATGAACTGAAAGATCAGCATTTCCCACAGATGTTCATTGAAATGATCAGCATTTACCAAGGATACCCATTGAATAATAAGTAACTACGAATTATACAATGATCAACATTTATCAATAATGTCACTTCATTGATGACTGATCGAATGATGAGCAGCATTCGTTAACGATATTGCAATCCATATTCGAGGTTCAATGTTGAACAATTGAACCCATCGATAACGGAGAGCTGAACACCGTTTGATCTTTAAAAAATGTAATTAAGTTTGCTCATCTCGTGCAAACGAATATTCGCGGATTTCAAAACGATCTGTGTGACGCTATTTTAAATAGACTTCTAACGGTCAAATTGAGAAAGTAGTGTAACTGGACAAGGTTCTTCAAAATATGGAATCTGGATTAATGGATAATTCGCAGCAATTTGTTGATACACAAGATGCACGAATAGCAATGACGCGTAAGTCAAAAAAATGGAAGACATTTTTAACCGACTTATGCGCTAAATTGACGGTGTATGAAGTACAGAAGGACCGAACAAAGTATAATGTCGCTGACATTGAATATTGGGGAAAATCAGGAAAAAAACAGGGAATAGAGATAACTAAGAACACCTTTGATTTGTTTTTGAACAAAACAGCGCACTATGATATAACAGGATATGACAGTGTTAAAAATATTGCGATTACAGAATCACAATTACTAGAACTGAATCACATTTTGAGCTTTACCTTAAAACACGAAGTGAATAAATCTTGTCCATAGCCGAATGAGTTCATTATAAAGGGAGACTACATTAAATTAAGTGATTTCATTAAAAACGATGGAAATCTCATTTTGAATGAAGAGTGCAAAAATGTAACGGCCGTTAATGTTTTTGCTTTAAATACGGTATTCGTCGATCGTAATATAATACTGCCAGGTACGAAGATCAGTTTGAGTATTGTATCGCCAAAATGGGAAATTATAAGCACCAGGAGGATCGAATTGAGTGGAGTTCAAGACCGTACAAACCCACCAGTTTCAATTACAAACCCTAAAATATATGGAAGCCATGATGGAAGAGATGGTCAGCCAGGATTACCAGGAACGGTGGGAGGAAATTTTTTTGGAATTGGTGCGGAGTTTGTCAATGGTAAAAATTTTTCCGTCATCGCTAACGGTGGCAAAGATGGTGCCGGTGGTGATGGTGAAAATGGAGAGAAAGGACATAATGGCTATCTTACTTTAATATTCAGCAATGAAGAGATATGTACATCTGAAATGTGTACTGACGGTAGAAAATTTACAAGCCTTGATGGGACTAAATGGGATTGCGAAAAACAATTCTATAGGTCGCAGTTTTATGATGCTCCCTTCTACGTCACAGTGATTGATTGCGCGGAAAAAGTGTTTGGTGTTCGAGGAGAAGAAGGTGGGCACGGAGGAGATGGGGGTAAAGGTGGGCACGGTGGCAACCCAGGAAATATGATACTATTCGAATTGAATGAGCCCTCGGGAATATCGAGGTACAATTATACGGGTGAGAATGGAAAAAATGGTCGAGGAGGAACTGGAGGAGATGGTGGTGTTGATGGAGATGACGTAGTCATTGCATTTCGGAAGGAACTAAACTATAACGGATGGAGAGTAAGTGAAGTAATTCACAAGAAAAGTAGTAATAAGTGAGGTCAAAATGGTACTGATGGCGCTAATGAGCGAGGTGTGCAAAATCCGGAAACAGCAGCTGCTCCAGAATCCGCTAAGATTGTAAGCAAGTATAAACATTATTTACGAGAAAATTTAAATGATCGTTTTAAAAAGTATCACCTAATCGAGTTTCTGTATCAATTGGACAACAATGACAATGTTAGAAGTGTCTATGATACACTGAATTTGTTCAACGAGCTGAAAGATTTAGAGGAGCAATTTATTAATTTCAACAAAGATGTAGATCTTGTTCGTCTTTATCAATCGCTCCTTAACAGGATAAGTGATTATGCACAAAATCCAAAAGACATCGAAAACTCCAGTCAATATAAGAAGATCCTAATTTATTTGTACACGGCTACTTCAGGCAAGATATCTCTTTTGCAGGATCACTCGGAGTCCAACTTGATAATAAATACAGACAAACATCTGGATTTGATAAGAGAAGATATTGAAATTTTGCGAAACTTCCAAGTAGCCAGCGACAAAGCTGTTTTGATCAACAACTACAAAGATGATTATAAAAGGGACATCGACAGACGAATTGACGAAGCTAAATATATAGTTGAAGAACAGATTACACCGGAAATAAACAATGTTATGAGACGAATTGATCGTGAAATCGTTAAGCTGATCAGTGAGATACGGGAAATGGAGAGACTCGCTGTTATCGACAGACGCAAGTTGATCGATGCAAGGGAACACTTAAAAGAGACAATCAAGTTGAGAGGATTGTTCAGTGGTTTGAAGATTGTTAGCGGAATTGTGAGTTTCCTTGGCCCCATTGGATTGGCCGTGGGATCATTAATCGGATCGATAAGTACGGCAGTCGAATCCTCGGTGATAGACGATCGAATCCATAAACAACGGAGTTTACGATCTGCCATTCAATTATGTGGGAATCAAATTGAAGCGGCTAAGAACGAACGAATCAACAATCTCAATGAATTGCTAGAAGACATATCTCAAAAGATAAATGCATATCCAGAAGAATTCAGCGATATAGCAGAGAAAATAGGTGACATGAAGAACAATTTGACCGAGGTTCGTGGGGATAAGTTTCACCAGATTGAAATTATGGAAAACGAATTGAAACTCCAGTTGAAGAGAAAAGTAGATGAATTGACCGGTTCAATGAAAAAGATGAATAACGATAAAAAATCCACACGTGCAATAGCAATTATGGGAAAAATAAATCAAGCCGTTGAACTCTATGCAATTGGATTTGATATTTATAATAAATTCAAGAGTGACGAGACCAATGTAAACACTATAACTGCCGCTATAACTCAGGAGACTCAGAAAATAAAAAATCTCGAAAATTATGAAAAAAGTATTCACGATATTACAATTCCGATGTTACAAAATATGGGAGACAATCTTCGTGGCATCGCAAATGAGCTGGATACAAAATCTCAGGTATCACTCGATGTGACCAAATGGCAAGTACAGAGTACCTTGAAGAGTATCAAATTGAAAATGGAAAAATTGACTCGAATGTTCGAAGATGTGCATGATGATCTGCCACATTGCATAGAAATGTTGGAAGATACGATGACCGCTCTCATCAATATTTATGATCGAATTCAGGATTATCAGAGAGAACAGAAATTCGTAAACTTTTTTGCGGACATTAACTACGTGACCAGAAGTGACGTTCAAATTACCGATCCAAGAATCAGCAATATCTTTGACCAGGATTATGTTGAAAAATTAATAAGGTCCAATCACGTGATCATGAAATACAAGACGGCCATTCAGGCATCCAAAAACTTTGTATTTCCATTAGCTCACGAGTACTTGGGTAATTCTGAGTTACCATCGCATCTCCAGTTGGAGGATAATTTCGCGAATTTATTATTGAAAGCAACAACGCAAATCGAATATGTTAAATCGAAAATAAATGTTTACAAGACATATCTCAACGGCGCTGGTTACAATCCATACATAAAGCTAGGACAGTTCACGAGTCTTTACATTTCAACGGAGCCATTTTTCGTATGGAAAAATGTGCACAATAAAGATACGATAGAGAAATTATTGACTGGCCAAAAAGTCACTTTAAGAGCAAACATAATTGATTCTCCAGCGTACAAAGATGCGATCAAGTTTAGCGTGGCAGAGTTTTTCTTCAAAGCTCAAAATGAGACACTTCAAGCTGAGATAAACAGTGCACTCAGAGAATTCGAGATGGAGGCTGTACATCTTGGTGATTCGCACTACAGATGTGACGATAAAATTTATCGAATAAACAGCAACGCGACGAGCATTTCGTATCATCTTGAAAAAAGACCCAACGGGGAACCAGTGATTAAAAGTTTAACGTACGTCAGGCTCAAAGAAAACGATTCGATTTTAAGTCCCTATGCGACGTGGGAAGTAACATTGCGGAACACGAAGAAAAACATTACTTTTGGTGACTTACAGAAATATAAGGATATCGTTGATTTGGAATTGATGGGTGATGGTAGCTATATCGATAACAGAGTGGTTGATTATTCAGATCTCATGATAGAGAAATATTATCGAGACATTAAAATGTACAATCAGATTTATCTGCCTACAAAGTCTGAAGTGACTCGTACAAGTGGCACATCGTTAAATCGTCGTAATGCCCGATCAGTTGATAGGCAGAACGATTCGCACGTATCAATTGGTTCTTCGTTTGGCTTCCTATCAACGATTGATAAAATGGGCAATTTCTTCAAAGAAAAAATTAAAAATTGGTTAGGGAAAGTCGAGGTGTATGAACAGATATCCGGTGATTCGGGTGTCATATGTAATGATCACGATCTATCCCAGTTCAACCTGAACACCGTGGCTGGTGATGTGCCAGACTCGAAAGCACATCAGTTGAAAGCACATCAGTTGACGGTGCATCCGTTGAAAGCACATCAGTTGACGGCGCATCCGTTGAAAGCACATCCGTGGACGGCGCATCCGTTGAAAGCACATCAGTTGACGGCGCATCCGTTGAAAGCACATCAGTTGACGGCGCATCCGTTGAAAGCACATCCGTTGACAAACAAGTTCATAGACAGCGAGAATCATACAACCGGTGTCGTCAATTATGATTCATTGGACAAGAATGGGAATTTATTGCTACTCGATTTGTTATTCCGCAAGAAGAGTAAAAGTGAAGGCAATAATAAATATGAAGATAACGCAATCAAAGATCATATGGGTGCTGAATATGCGCAAAATCTTGCATATAGTGCGTACGTTCGTAAAGATAAGTCGTCAAATAACTTGACGTACGTTTGAGAATATGGAAGATGAAACTATTGAAAGTATAATCTAATTATTCGATATGGCGTTGTATGGAAAATTAAAAAGCCGAAATTGTATTTAGAAATTATTCTTATAGTACAGGCTTAACCTTGCGAAAATTCCCGTCAGCAATTTCATTGCTCTAACGTTTAGGGAGGTCACTAGCAGTCTAAATTTAAAATGGCGACCGAATTCCGCTGGTGGTGCGTCAGCCGCCATCTTGAATTTAAGGGGGAATTGTTTTTGCTCAATATCTCGGCCATTTTGAATTTTTCAATAAAAATGGTAAGGACTCAAATTGTTTATAATGGGATTTTCTAAAACTTTAGTCTTCACAACTTTTATCATGCGATCGATATTTTTCGAATTAAGCGGAAAAATAGTGGCGAAGTATAATTATTAAATTACGGTGTTTGTTATTACCTTTAGGACATGAATGGACACGATCAAAGTTGTAGAGAATTATATTTCCTACAATTTTAGATTCTACGATTTTTTTGCTGGAACGAATATTTAAGGTCCTACGCTTGCGGTAAAGGCGTAGAGCAATGTAAAAATTGTATTTTGCGAACTCCTTTCCGCATCACCCAGGAGTAGAGTTCCAGGAGCGTTTGGAATAGCGGTATGCCGAGACTGTAGATTTAAAAGCTTTTCTAAGTATAAAAACTTTGTAAGTTTTATGTTAAGCGTTATTTTTTATGACATTGAAATTTGCATTTTTTAAATGCAACGTTTTTTAAATGCAAATTTGCATTTTTTGGACAAGTATATTTCGAAAATTTCAAAAAAAATTTGTAAACGAACATCTCAAGTGTTTTTCACCAAATTCAACCTTAACTATTCTTGTCGTCTAGTATATTTGTGTAAAAAATGTTAGCCCGATACTTCTAAAAATGCGAACGTTGGAGCGTTAACAAAATTTTATGAAAATTTAAAATTTTTTTTTAACTGCCTCTCACGCGAATTTTATGAAATTCCGTATTATTTTCATTGTCATTGAATGTATCGTTATAAAAAAATTAAGCCGAACCTCTTGAGCGATTTTTCCCAAATTCAATCCCAACCGTCCTTATTGTAAAGTGTATCTGCACATAAAATTTCAGGGTGGTAACTGCAAAATTACGAAAGTTAGACGACTTACAGAAAATACAAAATCCAGCCAAATAGACAATTATTTTGCAATTTAAAAAAAATTGCACTTAGAACAGGAACATACGTGGTCTACTTGTATACCAAATTTCAAGTCGATCGCCCAAAGCGTTCTCCAGACATATTCATTTTAAGAAAAGCACAAAGCGTACCCACACACACACACACACACACGTCCGGACATTTTTTCTAAATGTGATTTCTCGACGTTTTGGGATATTTTGAACATACTGACATGAAGATTGCAAAAAAAAAAATTTTTCGCGCAAACAAAGCTTCCTTCATGAGGAAGCATTAGAAAAAATAAAAATGTATTTTAAATTTTGAATTTTTTTTTCTCAAATTTAACCCATAACAGATGTAGGATTGTAAAAAAAAAAGGCGAAAAAATCAATTTTTCCATTTCTAAGAAGATTACCCGATGGTCAGAAACAAAAACCTTGCTCCTTTAATTTTTTCGGAAATTTCGATCAATCGGTCTGAAAAAAGCGTTCTATGGATCGATCTGCGAATTCACAGGGTTATTGAGGGTATATTGAGCTATAAAAATTTCTTAAAACCTCAACCTTCCCATCAATGTTAGCCAAGGTGCAGCCGATTTACCAAAACAAGGGAAAAAGTCACTTATCAGTACTTCTTGCAACTGAATATTAAGGGTAGATAAAATTTTTTTCCCGAAATTCATCAAAGAACCTTTAAGGAAATTTATTCCAGTTTTCGAAACTGCCCGATTAATTTCTGTACGACCATTGGTTGCTGAGATATCGGTGTTTAAACACAAAAGGATCCTTTTTCATTCGAAGTCAGATATCTTCGCAAGAAATCAACGTAAAGAAAAAATGTAAAATGCAAATTGAAGCTGAATAAGCAGGTTACCTGGTCCATATATTGGTCGAGCTGGAAAAAAAAAATCTGCGCCCGTGGACCAGAAGTTGAAATGAAAAAAATTTGCAAAAATTCTCTTTCGCGCCATTTTTTAAATTTTTGTAAGAACCGTAGCTCCTAAAAATTTTTTACTAGAAGATCTGAAAACTAGAATCTTTGAGTTTCAAAATCCGTTTTCAATTACCTCGATACGACCATTTTTCACTGAAATACAGCCTATCGAAAATCACCGAAAAATTTGGAAATTTTTCTTGCTCCCTTAATTTTTGTGCATAGTGTAATTTCGAGTTATCGTTTTTATTTTTATTTGAAGTAAACTGGTACGTTTTTTAATTTGTTAATAAAGAATTTTCATACATAATAAATGTATGTAGTTTACCATTTTACTTGACAATTAAAGTGTAGACCGATGGGCCCTATGAGATGGGGTCTAGATGTCCAAATTCCGATCTTTCCTTTTCTGATTTCCCTTTTAAATCAACGATATAGTGTTCGATGCAAATAATTCATATCCAACTGCATAGTTACGTAGTATTGTATTGTAAAGTATGGTTAAAGTAGCACCACTATATCTTGCTTTAGGTTGTCGAACATGTTAAGCATTCTCCAGTAATTTCTAAAAATCTGATACTTATTTAAGATCTTAAAAATAAAGTTCCTTATTAAGGGTTAGAAAAAATGATCTTGAATCGAAGTTGATCCTGATGACGATAAATGGCCCATAACCTCATACATGTGAACTCTGTCTCTAGGTCTAACCCTGACGTTAACTCTGTCCCTATTTTGCGGGGGTGTAAACGTCCCCATTGCTCCATCAATGCGCATTGGCGATCTCGACCTCCACATCCGCAGCTTCTCCTGTACACACCTACACCCACCTTCAAAACTAACATCTGTATAAATGCTTCTGGTATCTCGTTTGTGTGGTGGACGAAGTCCTCTTGTCGCTTTAATTCACTATTGGTTTCGATGTAGTTGCTCCACGTTCCATGCATTATTCAGTCATCGTGAACGGTTGTCGCGCATATTCACAGCGCGAATCCCGCGCGCGATCTTCTAAATGTTTGACTCAAAATCGGGTGCATTAGGGGACGCATCGCCCGCTTCAAACATGCAAACGCATGCTTTTGGGATGCACCCACGATTAAGGGACATGCAAGAATGCCGAACGAGCGACGAACGACTGTTATATACGCTCAGTGGACTCGGCCCTACACTGATCGATAGTGCACTGTTCGCAAACCACTGGCCCTTTACTATCGTTTTCACGTTTATACGCAATTGTGTCATATACACATGTTGCATCTTCTTTATGTGTTCGTGTGCCGTTAATGCATTCACCGTTCACCAAATGACAAAATGACTTCGGCCTACTTACTAGAATTTAGGTAGTTTAAAATAATAATAACAACATCAACAACAAGAACAACAATAATTTATGTTTTTGCGTACTAAAACAATAGCCTGTCATCTTCAAGTTTTTAAATCAAATATTTGTGTTGTGGATGGCATTAGTAGGTTCCTCTAATCGTAAGCTGAGGGGAATGGTTTTACAACAAGGGATCATTTTATACTGGTCTCCCTTACCACATATCAGATATTGTTATTCTTTTTATATATTGTTATATCATATGTTATTAGATATATATAGGGTATTCCATACGAAACCGACCAATCCAAGACCCCGACCATTTTTAATTTTGGTGACAGTTTTCTTTTTTTTGTGCATACCGAAAGCGGTCTTTTAGAATTTTTTTAAATTTTTGTCTCAACCCTTCTAGACACAATAAATTTTCCAAAATTTCACATAATCTTTTTGAAAATGCTTATAACATTAAAAAAAACGGAGATTTCAAAATAAACTAGATCTTTTTTTTTTCGTCTTGAGTTGTAGATTCATAAAAAAAATGCAAACAAAAATATTGAAATTCATTTTCATATGTTTTTTTGCAGTTTTAAACCCAAAATATTTTTTCAAACTTGGATAATTCTGAAAAAAAAATTCGGCACTTTTTGAAAGACATTTTTACGAGTACTATAAAATTTGCAGCTTGTGCTATTCATAACTTGTATTTTTTTAGATCTATTTTCAAAATTATAAAAAAAAAAGTAAGACCACTGACAGCTGCGAGGTTGGTTTGGTTTGATACCGGGACATTATTGTGCTTATATTACAATACACAAGCTGCAAATTTTTTAGTATCTGTAAAATGTTTCTTAAAAAGTGATGAATTAAAAAAAAATCAAAATAGTCCAAGTTAAAAAAAAATATTTTGGGTTTAAAACTGAAAAAACATGAAAACTAATTTCGATATTTTTGTTGTAATTTCTTCATGAAGCTAAAACTCGAGACGAAAAAAAATTATCTTCAATCTAATTTTGATATCGTCGTTTTTTTAAAAGTTGCGAGCATTTAAAAAAAATTAAGTGAAATTTTGAAAAATTTATTGTCATAAGAAGAGTTGAGATAAAAATCTAGGAAAATTCGACAAGACTGCTTTCAATACATTAAAAAAAAACAGAACATTTTCAACAAAATCAAAAAGGGTGGGGGTTACGGATTGGTCGGTTTCGTATGGAACGCCCATATAGATACTATTATTCTTTTGTATGTTATCCTATAGTCGGTGTTATGTGTGATAAATAGATTTAAAAAATACAAACCCGAACATAGGTTTTTTCTTTCCAACGTTTTCCAAGCCTTCTTCATGGACAGCTTTTTGAACTTCTCCACTTCCTTATGAAGGAAACGATGAAAATGAGTTTACAGATTTTTTGATAATTTGATTTGGGAATGTTCAAAAACTCTGCATGTTGCTAAATTTGAATTTTGTTGCGGCAGAAATTAATTAAGCACCAAAGAGTAATTAAGCACCCTGTAAGGATATCATTAAATAATCGACTGTAAAGTCTTTTATGATCTCTATTGTAAAGTCTATTATAGTAAAGGAGACAGCCACTCAACGCAAGCGACGCTCAGAAGAAAAAGGCAAAAGCGGCTTGTGTCACTTCAAGAGGAATCGGAAGCAGATCGGTTCAAGCTCATCAAAGTAGTCAAAATAAATTTTAAATTTTCACTTAGACAATACTAAAAATAGTACGTCTTTCGGGCATCACTTCAATTGCCCCGTGATGATAATGGGCTGGTCCCATGGGATTCCCATGGGCTCTGAAATGTCCGCAGTGATTACCGCAATAGGATGGTCCCACTGCCGTCCCAGGATGTCTTTGGGATGTCTTCGGGACGTCTATTGGACTGCCAACACAGCAGTGAATAATTATTTTTATTTCAATTAAATGTTAATTAATTTCAATTAATTATTAAATTTCAATAAAATGAGTACAGTACAGAGGGAGACAGCAAGTACTCCTTAAAATATGGCCTCTTTTGAGGTCTGACTTCTTTCGGTGTCGAATGTCCGTGTTCACGCTCGGCTTCATAAGCATTCTATTTGCATGATCCATATGTGAGAGCGTTTGCCATCTCGCGGCGAGTCTGGAACAAACGCCGCGCAATAGCTGACCTTCTACAGACATCCTTAAGAGAGTCCGCTGGGATCGTCTACACACGGTGACAGGATATCCTCAAGACATCCTATAATAATCTCGGGTAGAACAATGTCCTACCAGTACCTCTCACAGACGTCTATAAGAGAGTGCGTTGGGATCGTCCAATTACGGTTGTGACAGGATATCCTCAAGATATCCTATATTAATCTCGGGTAGAACGGAATCCTACCGGTACCTCTCAGAGACGTCTCTAAGAGAGTACGCTGGCATCGTCTAAACACGGTTGCAACAGAATATCCTCAAGACATCCTATATTAATCTCGAGTAGACCGATGTCCTACTAGTATCTGCCACAAACATCTACAAGACAATGTGGTACGATCGTCTACACACAGTGACGGCAGGATATCCATAAGACATCCCATATTAATCTCGGGTAGAATAATGTCCTACCGGTACCGCCCAGAAACATCTATAAGAGAGTGCACTGGGATCGTCTAAACACGGTTGCGACAGGATATCCTCAAAACATCTCATATTAATCTCGAGTAGACCGATGTCCTACCATTAGCTCCCACAGACGTCTACAAGAGAGTGCGTTGGGATCGTCTAATTACGGTCGCGACAGGATATCCTCAAGACATCCAATATTGATTTCAGGTAGAACAATATCTTACTGGTTCCTCCCATATACGTTCATAAGACGTACTATCTTGGCAGGACACGAATGGGACTATCTCGGGATGGTCCCAGGATCTGTGTGGGGTGTCCACGTATATATTGGCTCTATTCCAAACGTGTCGAGTTGAAAGCACTTTATCCATCTATATGCCTCTCACTTTAATGGACAAATCCTGGTCGTGCTCATTATCGTAGGAGTTTAGTGTGTATCTATTAGACTGATTCAAAAAAAGCGACTATTTTTTGTTTTTCGAAGAAACGCATTAAATACTTTCGGGAAGGTGAAGAAAGATGCCTGTTAAAATTAGAGCTCTTAATAAAAAGATTTAGAGGTCCCTCTTCGCATATTTTTATTTCCCATTTAAATAACACGGGAAAAAAAAATTTCAAACTTTGAATTTTCATATCTCAGCTTCAAGTCAATGCATCAAAATGAACGATACATATTCTTGTAGAGAATTGAACGCTCTACAAAAAAGATCTCCTATGATTTTTCGATAAACTCACTCCTTCAAAAGTTATTCACGTTCTAACGTATATGTATATTAGACTGTGAATATGGGTGAACTTATGTTGGTTATTTCTTTAAAAATTAGGCAATTTATGTTAATGCAATTTAAACTTTTGTTTCAGAAAAGTGTTTACGATATTTAGTAATAAGTTTCAACATTTTGCTGGAAATTAAAAAAAAAGTTAAACTTACTCTAAATTTAAATTTAACCTTGAATAACTTTTGAAGGAGTGAGATTATCGAAAAATCATTAGAGATCTTTTTTGTAGAGCATTCAGTTCTCTACAAGAACATGTATCGTTCATTTTGGTGCATTGACCTGAAGCCGAGATATAAAATGTCAAAGTTTGAAATTATTTTTCCCCGTGTTATTTAAATGGGAAATAAAAATATGCAATGAGGGACCTCTAAATATTTTTATTAAGAGCTCTAATTTTAACAGGCATCTTTTTGAACCTTTCCGAAAGTATTTAATGCGTTTCGTCGAAAAACAAAAAATTGTCGCTTTTTTGAATCAGTCTAATATCTATACATATGCCTCTCACGATAATGGGCAGACCCTTCCCCACGTCGTGTCTATTATCGTGGGAGTTCCGTGTAATAGAAATTCAATATGTTGTAAATAAACTTACTGTTCACTTGAAATGATAATCTCGTTGGATTTACTAAATTCCCGGATTCAATCCCTTTTCTTTTAATGACAGAAGATTTCGTTTCAATCAAACCTACTTATATTTATTTAAGAAAGAAGTGAAATTATCGAGTCAAAGACACTCGAGAACCTTGCAAGAGAGGTCCTCTAGTCAAGACGTATCCAACGAACCCAAACACACGGGCCTTGTAATAATTTTTCAATTAAATGCCCCTTAAGGAGTATCTAGGAACCACTCCCGTGTCCCAATCCTCTGGGAATTTGACTCAGGAGCGATGCGGGCACAGAACCGTCGCGTTGACCGAATTCTCTCATTGTGATGGAAAATCGTGATTTCTTGAAAAAAGTACCCGCCAACTAGTTCCGATACATTTTGGGCTGTAGAAGTTGACCCCTTAAGGTAAGACCCTTGAGGCAGTGCTCATCGAGTCCGTCTCGTCGAGACGATTGGAATGAACCTTCACCCGTCCCAAAATTCCCACGGGAAGCTCGCTGAGTGACAGCGTTGGCGGGTGTGGCGGGTATATTCGGTCTTACCTCAGCTTATGGTCATACGTTATACTAATATAACTTTTACTGGCTATGTCTATAGCAATACATTCCTACGTATAATATTAACGCTATATTCTATTTATACCCCTTTAAGATAATTAAAACTATTTAAAGAGTTGTTTATAAAACACCACAGCCACAGGAAATAATATAAAGCTATAGCAAATCTAGAATAGAAGTGGGCTGCCAAAGCTGCCACACTCGTTACTCCAGCACGTTCATTTATTTATTTATCAACATTACATTAAAGAGGGGATCAAACTTGGTCGCACTTTGAGACTTTGCATACAAACTACTAAATTTTATAAGCGTTACATTGTTATTGAAATTTCCACAGGTTTGTAGACAGCATAATTTGAATTTCAATACCAACCAGAAACAAACGATGATCTCATGCACAAGACCGTGTAATCAGGTAAACAATAGTGCCAAATTGAGTGATTTCAGAACTGTCAACCTGTCCAGACCACCATACCTTATAAGCGTTACTAAAATCATAAAGCTGATGTTTTTTTAAATTTAGTGGGAGCGTTGTGCTATTAAACTCCTTATTTATGACCATAGGTGTTCCATTGACTCATTATTACTGTTATTGTAGCAGGTTTCCGTATACATGGTGTTATTGAAATTTCCATGCCTAACATAGATAATCAATGATGTCACGCACCAGGCTATGTAAATGGGCAAACCATTTAAACAATGTTGCAGCAGACTATTTGAACAATACTATTTAAAGAAGTCTGTATTTGCATAAACGTCGACCAGCACCGTTCTGTTTGTGCTTCCGATCTTATATAAAGCGTGTTTGCTTCTGCATTTTAGTCGTTTGCCAACAATGGACATCAACGGTTTTCTCGATTTTGACGCCGAACCGATCATCAGCACTGAGTCCACTCAGAGCATTTGGATTGGAACTCAATTACTCATCTTTGACGACAAAAGTGTGCAATTGGAGTATGGAGAAATACGTGGGCTTTCTGACAAGAGTTTGTTCGAGTCTGCCAATAGGAGCGATCCGGCTTTGCCATCGATCATGGCATTCAGCAGTCCCAAAAATGCTACCAAGAACAGATTCAAAGGTGTTCCATGCTGGGATCATTCTCGTGTGAGATTGTCAATTGACAATCACAAGCCTGATGTTGTCAACAATCCGGACAATTACATCCATGCGAATTACATCAATGGTTTGGGCGAGAGAAGGAAATTCATCGCTACCCAATCACCAATGGCGGAGAGCATTGATGACTTTTTCGACATGATCTGGCAGAACAAGTGCGAAATTATCGTAGTCTTGACAAATTTCGACGAGAACGACGGGGAGAAATCTTTCTCTTATTGGTCTTCGAAGGTGAATGATGACCAGGTGACAGAAAAATACACTTTATCGACAGAGGAGAGCATTCGCAGGAATGGTTATGTAAACTATATTTTAAAGTTGAAGAGTTTGAAGAACCCGATGAATAGTCGTTCTATCAGTCTTTATCACTATACCGACTGGCCAGATCATCGTACACCGAGAAACATTCTTCATTTAATCGGTCTTATCACGGCGATAAATAACGAGAGGTACGATGAGAACCATTTTGAACTCGACCAATTGGGTCCGATCGTCGTGCATGGTCTTGCCGGTGTCGGCCGAACCGGTACTTTCTGCGCTATCAACTTGTGCATGGATTTTTGGCTCCGTGAGAAAGGATTTAATGTACCCAGTATCGTGAAATACGTACGCAAGATGCGACACTCGAGTGTCACGACCCTGGAACAATATGCATTCATTTGGCGTGTAATCGCTTTTTTTATAAATCTGGATATGGAATTTGTTTATTGAAGAGAACGTTTTAAATACCACATGCTTTATTCATTCTCAACTTTTCGGCAGTTACAACCGCAAATTTGTTTGCATCGTTTTTGTAGAAATCTATTAATCTTGTATTTAAATGTATCAAGTATTGCATAAATCTATCAAATATTTCTATTTAATTTATTTTATTTCTATTAATGTCTCTCAATACCCATATGAAGGATCAAAAGTAGGAACTGAGTCGTTTATTTGTTTCTTTCTCATCGTCCTTCAATCACAATAATTGCGTTTGTTACTATTTTTCTTTGAATTTCCTGGCATTCGAGATTCCTCATTACACTGGACTCTCACGATTGTGGCACCTTAGATAAATCACGAGGCTCGTGGCCGGGGCTCGACGAGCTTCGTTCCGAAAAAAAAACTCAGGAGTGTCCGCGAATATATTGGCTCTGTCCCAAACGTGTCACATTGTCAGCACTTTATCTATATATATCCCTCTCACCTTAATATACAATCCCCTGGCGTGTTCATTATCGTTGGAGTTCAGTATACATATGCCTCTTACCATAATGAAGAGACCCTCGTCATGTCCGTTATCATGGGATTTCCGTGTAATAGAAATTCAATATGTTGTAAATAAACTTACTGTTCACTTGAAATGAAAATCTCGTTGGATTTACTAAATTCTCGAATTCAATCCGTTTTCTTTTAATGACAGAAGATTCCCTTTTAATCAAACCTACTTATATTTATTTAAGAAAGAAGAGAAATTATCGAGTCAAAGACACTCGAGAACCTTGCAAGAGAGGTCCTCTAGTCGAGACGTATCCAACGAACCCAAACACACGGGCCTTGTAATAATTTTTCAATTAAATGCCCCTTAAGGAGTATCTGGGAACCACTCCCGTGTCCCAATCCTCTGGGAATTCGATTCAGGAGCGATGCGGGCACAGAACCGTCGCGTCGACCGAATTCTCTCATTGTGATGGAAAAGCGTGATTTCTTGAAAAAAGTACCCGCCACCTAGTTCCGATACATTTTGGGCTGTAGAAATTGACCCCTTAAGGTAAGACCCTTGAGGCAGTGCTCATCGAGTCCGTTTCGTCGAGACGATTGGAAAGAACCTTCGCCCACTGTAAAATTTTTACTCGATTCCTTCTTATCTCTGTTATATCTAATTTTTTCATTCTTTCAGTTTTTCTCAGTCCTTAAGGGTAGTTTGAGCCTCACCCTTGATTCTCTCCGCTCTAAAACGTGATTGAGATTGAGCAAAAATTTTATTTTTCTGAAAAATCACTTGTAATTTAAAAACAATAGTAGGCCCACGCATTGAGGGAAAATTTTCGAAATTTTAGACAATTAAATAAATGATTTTTTGAAATTTTCAAATTCTCTTGCGACCCCGAGGGGCTGCTCACTTAATAAGATCCTCAAAAACCCAATATATTTATGAATATTAATGAAAAACATTTTTTGAGCTGTTTTTTCGCTTAATACTCGTGAAAAAATTTGTCTCTGAAAAATTTTGCTTGATCAAGAATCCGCAGTGAATTTCCTATCCAACCGTGGTTTTGAAACATTGAAAAACAAAAAAAAAATCTGTAATTTTGGCCACCTTCAAAGAATGTTTAAAATACTGAAATTTCAATTATATATACTTAAAACTCGAAATGGCTTTGAAAAAAAAAAATTCAAATCCACAGTCAAATCTGCAAGATATTTGAGGAATGATGAGTATCGGATGAACCGGATGAACCAACATGCTGCCAAGATTTTATGTAGAAAAAAATTACAGCCATTCTACAGATTCAATTTTGACGAAATTAAGGAAAAAATGTTTTGAATTTATTTTTCAGAATTTTACAACGATGTTTAACAATTTCATCAAAAGCATTTTTGTTAATTTTTCCTTATTCGTTAATGAATTTTTTAGTACAATTCTTTTGGTATTTAAAGAAAATCATTCCCACAACGTTTGAAATTTGATTTTGAATATTGTTTCTCTTCTTTCTGAAATTTTCCACAGGCGCTGTATCGTTTCCACGCATATTTCACCTGATCAACAGGAAAGAAAGTGTCGACAACATGATCTCCGGTTTGCCACGCCCTCAGAGCAAAAACATTGAGCGTATACACTAGGGTGGTGCAAAAAAACCGACTATTTTTTTTCGAGTCTCTTGTGATGATATGTTAGTTTTTTTATGTTTTAAGAACCCTCACTAAAAATGAGCTCAAAAAAAAAAATTTTAAGGGTCACTCAAGATTTTTAAAAATTTCAAAAATCGTCAAAAATCGAATTTTTATTTTTTTAAATTTTTTTTTGCTCATTACGGTAGAATGTTACGAACGAAAAAAAAAAAAATTTCTCAAATTTTTAGCTCAAAATATTCATTTTTAAAGGTCACTCATAACTTTTTTATATTTGTAAGTGCGTTGCATTAGATGTTTTCGCGTGACCTTTAAATATTCATATTAAGATTTGATACATTTTTTTCTTTTAATTAGTAAGATAATCAATAAAAATACACCACGAGATGAATAAAAAATTTAACACAATACTGAAAATATAATTTTTTAATAACTCGATGTTTTGCAAATTACAGTAATAATACTATTGATTATTTTTTCTTTGAATTCTCAATTTCTTTCAACTTTTTTTTTCCTTCGTCGTATCTTTCAACATTACGAGCATGTGAAAGATCTGTTTTATCGACGCTACAGTAAAACAGCGTGTATGTTAATTTTTGCGACACAACGGTGACACGGGATGTATTATAGTATATTCCACTTATTATTTAATGCCCACGCGCGACCACCTTCGGCGCAGCAAAATCCTTCTCGTAATTTTTTTTCCCGCTGTGAACTCTCGCTTAGAATAAACGACAAATCCCAAGCGAATGTGTTGCCATGGTAACGAGTTAAGTTTTGGGAGCAGTTAAGTTATGCGGAGTTAAGTTATCTGATCGTCTACTGTATGTTGTTTTATTCTGCATGAAACTTAGAGAAATTATGTTATACTTTTTAGTCCATTTCAAAAACGTGGTATGTTAAAAAATAAATTTATTTGTGTAATTTCTTAAAAAGGTGAAACTACTCAATGAGAAGTGCAGGCGTAACAAAACGTATTTGTCTTTAATCTTTAAATATATGTTGTAAATACATGGCAGACGATCGTTAGTTATCGGTTTCAATTGATAAATATTTTGACTTCCGCCCATCTCTCAAACGACTCCCTGTGGACATTAATTATTACACGTGGTCGCTGCACATTGAAAAGTTTAAATACACTTTCCAGGATTTATACTTGTAAGAAGAATAAGATAAATATAAGAACGCGATGAAAGTTTGTCGCCACCGCTGGTAATGTCAGTATGTCATCGCAGGATCTTTGTGTTCAAGAATTTATCAGCGAGTTGTATAATCTTCCTGACTTCCTTCAAACTTCGGGCAGAAAGTGTCGAGCTCGTTCATTATCCAGAGGCTCGCGTTTCCGTTTGGTAACTAAAATGCCTCTCACCAGGAGTTGAGAGTCTGAGAATCTTTCGACACAGCCGAGAAGACACGTTGAGTTTATACACCCAGAAAAAAGATCTAGTCGTAGGTACTATTATAATCGTTTATTTGATTATTTTTTAGTTACTTTAAAGAAAATTTTCTTTCCATCAAATTATGAGCGATATTTAATTCCACTATATTTATTTATTTGAATTCCCAGTTATCGAGAAACAGGCGTTGAAGAAAAATTCTATTCGTTGTTACTAAATACCTATTCACCTATAATCTCATCCGATCATATCTGCAGATTTGTCAGTACCCCAAAAATCCGCCAGGTGGCTACCTCTCGCACAAGCGAACCTGACTCTCGACGCCTATATCCTTTCCAAGCTCGTCTATGTTTGATATCCTTATTCCTTATTTTTCAGTATGGATATTTAATACACTGAACATTGAGGCAAAACGCAAGATGGTCGAATCCCCGAAAAGGATTCCCATAAAAAAGGGTATTTTTCTTTCTGTTAAAGAAAAGACGAAGCTTTACGAAATTGTAGACTTCATATGTATAGCTATACATTCAAAGATTGAAATGATTAAAAATATATATTGTGTAAATATCAAACAAAAATTATTTCATTTAAATAATATTTCTTAATTCTAAATAAAAATTTATTAGATCGCAATATATTTTCCTTGTGGGTCATTCAAAAAAAAATTTTTTGCTGACATGAATAGAGTTGTATTAGACCGGCCTACAACTAAAAAAATGTATTTGGCTTGACTAGGATTTAGTTAAATGTACTAGATCTTTTTTCTGGGTGTAAATCATCGTCGGTCTCGCATTCAGAATTTATCAATCTCGGCTTCGCATGTACGGAAGTCACGGGTGACGAAAAAACTCGATGGACAAATGGATTGACGAAAATCTATGACGAAGGAGACATATGGCCGACCGGATATATCAATATCATTCGCGATATTTAAGGGGAAACGCCACTGTGACGGGTCAAAAAAATACAATTTTTGGTTTTCATTTTCTTAGAGTATATGGGTATTTCCATGTCAAATCGACCACTTTTGAACCCGGACCCCTTCGATTTGGTTGACATTTTTTTCCTCTTCTACCCATTAAATACATTTTTCAGGAAATTTTCAAATTTTTTTACCCAACCCAAAAAAAACTTTTTTTTTTTTCAAATAGCTATAACTTCTTTCAAAATTGACTGATTGGGACGTTTTTTTTCTTCAAAATTTTCGTCTTCAAATGTACTGTCCGAAAAAAATACAAACAAATTGAAAAATATTAAAATCTATGAAATTTTTCACTTTTTCGAGAAAAGTCATTTTTTTTGTCGAAGTTGGCCATTTTCAATTTTTTTTGCTCACTCAAAAAATACTTTGATCAGTTTCGGAAAAAATGCCGCTCAACATGGAGTGAGCTAAAATTTCCTTCAATTTTTTTTCACTTTTCTGAAAAAAAATCACAATTTTTTCGAGGATTACCACTTTTATTTTTTTTTTTTATTAATTTTTTAAACTCTGAGGTCCTTTATAAATCCTCAATACTTTCCAGAGTTGTATTTTGTGAAATAAGACCAGCTGGACATTTTTTTTTCAATCGTAAAAAAAAATAGAAGGAAACGTTGGCCCACTCTATGTTTGGAGACATTTTTTCCGGAATTGATCAAATTATTTTTTGAGTAAACAAAAAACTGAAAATGGCCAAGTGAAAAATTTCATGGATTTTAATATCTTTAAATTTTTTTGTATTGTTTTTCGGAAAGCACATTTACAGACGAGAATTTCGAAAAAATAAATGTCTCAATTAGTCAATTTTTGAAGAAGTTATAACTATTTGAAAAAAAAAATATTTTTTTTGGGTTAGGGAAAAAGAATTAAAAACTTTCTGCAAAATATTTTCAATGGGGTAGAAAACGAAAACGAAGAACAAATTTTCAACGAAATATCTTAAAAATTGACTGAGATATAACCTAAGGAAAAGCAGGTAGTTCTTTGGGACTACCTGCCATCATATGGCCCGTGAATAGATAGTTTAATGTAAGTATATAATGTACATGGGTCAAAATTCCGAAAGGCAGCATGTGTTTGGGCCTCATAGTCCACGATTGTTTTGTAACTTCAGGGACACACAGTACAGTATGAGCGTACACTCTGGAATGTTTTTTTGGATTTTTAAATCGACCAGTTTTAGTGTACCGATGACGTCATTTTTTTGAAATTTCTTCAATGTCATGTTTTAATCAATTTCTCTAGACCTCTGTAATTAAAAAAAAAATCCGATATTTATTTTCATCGAAAAAGATCTCAGCTTTTCAAAAAAAATATTTCCAAATACGTACCAATTCGTATAATCATAGAGAAATAGGTTTTTTCCTCACAAATGCGTTTTATCGATGAGCCTAAACTTCAATCTGCTTTTGCATATTTTTTCGGATTTCTGAGGTTTTTTTACACGAAAAAAACCCTTTTTCCAGAGTGGGATCTCTGCGGCATCAGACCGTTATATATTAAATATAATCTGATGTGCTGTAAATATCGAGAAAATAGTGCGGATACAATACTGCTTACCGCGCTAGTTTTGTATTATATTGTTATTATCATTTTTTTGATCGAGGTCGTTATGTGTTTTTAACCTAACTTTCAATTTATTAGTACTGTAACAGGAGAATTTGACTATGAGAAAAAATAATAATACCCTGAAAGCGAGATAATATACACGATTCCGGGGAATGCGTGTGTAAACAAACTTTTAAAACCATCCATTCATCTTTTATGAAAATATTTATTGACGCATGGTTAATTTTTCGCCAAGAAATTGTTAAATATATTTTTTTTTGAGTATACTCAAAAGCAACCAATGTAAAACAAGTAAAAATTGTTAAAAATCTTTTTTTTGCGCCTCATATACTTGATAAATCGCTTTTTGTCCGATCCTCAAATAATCGTCCCTACTTACACAAGTTTACACTTCAAATTTATAATTTTTGTATTATTTACATTTTATTCATGATGATTTCAATTAAATACATAAATTATTATTTCCATTATTAGTATTACATTATTACTTACATTTACAAATTAATTTACACTTCAAACTAACTTACACTCTGTTGAAGTGTGCAAGATTTCAATAAAATTGGTGCATTATTTTTCGACAAATCTTGTCCACTGACTTGAAAAATAATGTTTTTAGAAGAAAGCGATTAAAGCTCTCAGCTTCGGTCTGGCATGAGTGGAATTTCCAAAGGCTCTTCTTTTACTCCGATGGACTTGAAATTTTGGAAAAATATTGTAGACATATTGTACTTTTAGTTGAAAAAATAAATTAATTAATTGTTCAAAATCCTCAAACCTATGCAACCCCTTAAACATGAGAGGAGCGAGAAATGGCGTTCATAAAAAAATTTCGCTACCGTTTTTTCTCGCTCGAGAAACGTCAATGTAAAGTCATTATTACACCCGAGTAGGCAGATACAGAAGCACACGCAGTTTCGCCCATTATCCTCACTCGATTAGACGAGAATGAAGGAAAAAAAGGTTGGGATATTCCAGTAAAGAGAGGGCGAGAAAGCGAATCGCTACCCTTGTACTTTGGCCCCATTTCTATTTTATCGGGGCCTCAGTTTTCATTCTCTTGTACGTTTAAATTTCTCATACATATAAATGTTCACGATGAAAAGAATCAACGAAACAGCGAGAAGAATCAATGGGGAAAAACGCCCCCTTTCGCGCTGCTTCATTGCTCTTTGAACATTCAAATACCCCTTTCGATTTCTCTCTTTCTCTTCTGTCGTCGTCGACGACGGGGCATAGCTTATTTTCTCTCAAACGCTACAAAAAGAAATGGCCATCGAGGTCCTCCCACTTCATGTCAATTGCAAAACTTCAACGCATCGATGAAGGGTCGAAAAATTGAAAAAATTAAATGAGGCTTCATCCCCTCGTAAATATCATTGTGTAGATAATTTTTTCATGGTGCGAAGTTGTCGGTAATATCCGTAAAAAGGTGCATAACAAGCTCTTTAAGGGCGCGGTAAAGTTAATTCGGCGAAAAAAGGCATGTTTTTAAGATTTTTTTTTGCGTAACGGATGGTGTTCGTTTATTGAAAAATTTACATATAATAAAGTAACATTTGAAGAACATTCTCCTAAATTTGCATTGCAAAATATTCAAAATTAAGCGAGTGAAAATTAAACCCCGGAGGCGCCTCGAAAAAAAGTTGGTTTGCGGTGTACACCATAACTCGCAACAGAATCATCTGAAACAAAAAATCAATATGCATTTGTTAAAGGATATGTTTCTCGAGGTAATGACGGGAGGATTTTTTTTTTCGATTTTTCGATTTTTCGTAGCACTTGGGAGCCAAAAACCCGATTTTCGCTAAAAAAAAAATCAGCCAATTTGTTGTTGAAAAATTAGTAATTATTAAAAAAAAAACAAAAAAACTCTCGACAATACCTGGTGAATCATGTGAAGAAGTACTGTGCAAAATTTCAAAGCGATTGGTTCAGTAGATTTTGAGTTATCGTGTACACGGACTTCAAATATGACAAGTCTCAGAAAAACGGTTTGAAAAACGCAGAAGAGTTTGGTCGCTTAGCGCTCATTGCACATAAGTTTGAGAACACTTCTAGATTGCATAAAAATCTGAGAAAATTCATGCATATTAAAGGTACTCGAAAGATTAATTTTGCATAATAATAATTCCGAAATGTTATTAACAAAATGAAAAACCCGGCATGGAGCAATAGACGCTCAAATACTCATAACTTCGTCAATTTTACTCCGATCGACTTGAAATTTTAACACAATATTCTTGAGATCTTATGCATTCATTTAAAAAATGAAGAAAAAAAATTGAATACTTTACTCCGCCCTTAATTCTTTCAATTCTCTTGAATTCTTGTACGAAGTCCAACATCAAATAAATCCACTTTGGCATCTAATAAAACAAAAATAAACAATGTTTACTCATTTTTTTTATAGTAGAGTTCCATTAAATTATTAAATGTCTTTTGGCTCCTAATGTTTACAATGTATGTGGAAAAAAATGACATTTGAAAAATATACACCGCCGTCCAAAAGTTGGGAAACACTCGTCCCGATTTCGCTTTGCACAAAAAGTTTCATTGCTCTTTCAAAAATACAGATATTTCAATTTAAAAAGCGACGTTTCAAAGGGGATATATTCAGCTTCATTTCGCTTTTTCTAAAATTTTTTTTTCGTTTTTTTGAATGGTCGTCTTTGGCTTTTTTTTGGCATTGAAATTTTGGCTTTTTTTTGGCATTGAAACTTTGGCGCACGACCCATGCGAATTTTTTAAAACTGTTTTTCGTACGAAAAACTTGTGGGGAGAAGTATAAGCTTTAATTTCGTTTTTTGAAAAGTTTCGTACGATTTTTTTTTCGCGAAAGTATTCAGATTTACGCAAAAAACGATCATATTTATAAAATAAAGCGTAACTCTAAAACTACTGGGTTTTTGTGAAGTCGCTAGGAGGGTAAAAAGTTGCATACAATTATTCTGGATTCACGTCAGTGACATTTTTTCTGAATTTTTTTTCAAAATATTTTTTCAAATTTTTTTTTTTTAATCTCAAACAATGAGGTAAGAGACCCCTCTTACCTTATATCTACACGGGTTTTTCGATAAAAAAGGCATGTAGATTTTTCGATGATAAAGCCGTGTAAATGAGGTAAGAGAGATTGTTTAAGATAATGAAATATCTGGCAGAAAAAAATCTCGAGAAAAAATGTTGAAAAAAAATTCTGAAAAAATTTCATTAAATCCAAAATAATTGTATGCCATTTTTTACTCTCTCAGTGATTCTACAAAAACCCAGTCGTTTTACAGTTACATTACATTTTATAAATATGGTCGTTTTTGCGAAAAATTTAATATTTTTGCGACAAAAAATCATAAAAAACTTTTTCGAAAACTAATTTGAAGTGTATACTCCCTCCACAAGTTTTTCATGTGAAAAACAGTTTCAAAAAATTGTCATGGATCGTGCGCTAAAAATTCAACGCAAAAAAAAAAGTCGAAAAATGACTATGTTTCAGAGGACATAGCGGATTTTAAAAAATCAAAAAATTTTTTTGGTAGAAGCGAAATGAAGCTGAATATGTTCCCTTTGAAACGCCGCTTGTTGAATTGAAATATTTTCATTTTCACAAGAGCACTGAACCTTTTTGTGCGGCGCGGAATCAGGGCGAGTGTTTCCAAACTTTTGGACGGCAGTGTATTTAAAATTTACTTTTGAAAGTCACATTTATCGGGGTTATCGGATAAACATGAAAAATAGTGGAAAAGCGTGCATGATCGTGAACAAGTTTTCATACACGTCATCGGAAAATGTACGTCGTTCATTTATTCATTTTTTTTTTTTCATTGCGCCAAAAGTACGGATACACCATCGTATTTTTTATGACGGTCCTTTTTCTCTCTGAATGGAAAAGTTGGAAAATGTTCGGAGATTCTCATTGCGAACGATGCGTGTATAGATACGCTTGTAAATGGGAAAACGGTACGTTATATTTCGTACGAATAAGGACGAATGGAGAAATCGATCCGTACGTGGGAGGACATTTTTGGTTCACATTAATTGCCTCGTATATTACATTTATGTATCCTTCGAAAAGACATTTTCGGGATTATTTTCGTGTTTCTCTAGTACGAGAGATGCTGATACCGCACAGTATCTCTGTCTGTCTGCCTTCCTTCTTTTTTCTCCCATTTCACGGACTTGGACTTTCCTCGACAAATCCGTTTACCGCAGAACCAGTCAATGACTCTTGGCGCTCTGTAACATCGTATAAGCATTCTGAACTGCTCGGAAAGAGATACGATGCTTTTTTTACTGCTATTGCTCATTCCATCTTGCTCTTTCTATGAGCTATATTCGTTGATTTCTCTCGATAGTAAGCACCATCGAGATGACCGAATCCAAGTCGTTGAGGCCGTCGTTACCGGTGATGTATACTGTAAAACCACGCACTTTATACACTGTTAATAGGATGTGTATATGTAGATAACTGCGTACGTTGCAGAGGGATAAACAACCCGACGAATTCGATCCGACAAATAAACCGATGCACATTCTCTCGAAAGTAGAAATCGAGATGAATCGCTTGTATCTACCCTCCATGACTCGTAACTGCCATTGGTAACTTACCCACACGGAAATTTATATATTTAAAATATATGCAAAATTGCGTACGAAATATACTCAAAATATAATTACCGTATATAAATGAATGTGTTTTAAATATATTTTTTATAGATGTGTAATATATTTATTTGGATGGATTTTGCCGCTTTTCGCATATGTACATATATTTTAAATGTATTTCAGATATATATAAAATATATTTAAAATATATTTTAGATATAAGTAAAATGTACGACACATACATACAATTTATATTTTATATATATGATGCATACATCTGAAATATAGATTAAATATATGTTGCATGTATCCCAAATATAGTTGAAAAATGGGCTGCATATATCCTGAATATGGGTTGAATATGCGATACCCGTGTAGAAATTTCCGAAAAATCGGAAATTCTCTAGGAGAATCAAATACAAAAGTACGAGTTCATGAGAAGCCGGCAAGAACTCCTTACATGACTTCATTTACGCCGGACTTCTGTTAATATTCCGTTCTCGCGCCCGCCTTTATAAGCATACTCGTCGCATCCTCCATATGGGGGTCCAGCGGATGCCGCTCCGCGACATCTCGCGGCGAGTCTGGAAACTATCGCGACGCTGCCTATACGTTACGAACATGTGTCAGGCGCCCGATCGCTTGTTCTCGCGGAATAAACATTATAATGTAAATAATAATGAAAAGTGTGAACACAATAAACTTAAATAATTGAATAAATATTATGTTAGTTAGTTAGTTATGTTACCATATATGTTGCATATATGGTAGCATATATTAAGAATATATGTAGAATGTATGGGAGATACATGTAAGTCACACCTATCTCTCATATATGTTGCATATAAATCAGAATATATTAAGAATGTATGCTAATATATATGCAACATATACGTGTGGATTAAAAATATATGCACATATATTCGAAATATATCCACATATATTTTGCGTATATTAAAAATATATAAATTTCCGTGGGGGTAATGAGATGAGAAATAAAAATTTCGTACATGAATGATCGGTCGAGATATCGTACAAATTGGAAATTTGCACTGGTTTAATTTTTTTCGTTTTTAGGCACTCACTCTATGTATAAGGAATGACTATTAGTATTGCCTTCCAAAAACCTACCTCTTATAAAAAATAATCATACAAACTTTTTGCCAACATATGTTGGCATATTATACCAAAACAATTCAATTTTGGATTTTCCGTCCCCTGAGCCGTCCGTCCTCACTCATAACTCAGCAACGCATGAACGGATCCGGTTCAAATTCATAGCATAGTTTTCTTTTACTATAATCTGAAAACCTTTTTCAACTCAATCCATTCAGAGAATGTTGAATATGAAATTTCCCAAAAAAACAACTATTTTTGAGCCAAAAAACCATTTTTGTGTCCGTCCAGAGTCAGATCTCCGCAACCTGTGAACCAATGTTTTTGTAACCTAAAAACTTTCTTTATAGAATCATAAAGAAGTGTCCTGTAGAGTTTGAAGTCTTTACAGTTCTTTGAACCATTTTGTTTTAACGAAAATAACTTTTTTTTTATTTTCTCGCTCATTGCACGAAGATGCGTGAACGAATTTTTTTTATTTTTACCATGTACTTTCATTTTGATACATTTTAACTATTTCAAGAGTTTCGAATGATTTAAACAATTTTAACATAGAATTTTTAACGTATTCGCCAAAAAAACACTAATTGGACAAATTTTTTAGACATTTCTTACTATTTGATAAAATATTATTGTTCTTTCAAATATAATGATTGATAATTAGTACACTTCTTTGTATTTAATTTTTTTTTAAAATATTATAATGACGTTTATGCAAAGAAAAAATTATATGAGACATAACCTTATGTTTCTGAAATACGCAATTTTCTTAAAGAAAAAAAAAACATCCCCACACAATACACCACATCGAATGATCGACGAATTGATCGAATCGATCGAATTGCATAAATGGTCACTTTAAAAAATCACATGTCATATTTTTCAACATTATAATTTAAGTAAATAATACAACGGGTCAACGGCCGTGATTACGATGACAGAATAAGAATAAGAAATGAGGAATAAGAATCAGCCAATCGCTGCGCACTTTAGAGAAACTACGCCAATCGGATGGCTGCTTCTTATTCCTTGTTTCTTATTTTTGTCAGTGTGGCTCCGACTTAACACGCTTACAGCACGTATACATCGGCATAGAAAATGCTACCGTTTATGACGCTTACAGCGCTCGAAACGTTCAAGACGAATGCAACCTATGCTATCTCGCTGCCACTCGCCGCGACAGCCAAAGCTCGAATATAATAGCGTTTCCAACTGGCTGCACTACAGTGGACGCTCCCATAACTTAACTGCAACCATAACTTAACGCGTCACCATGGCAACACGATCCCATAACTACCCTTATCGCGCTTTCTGTCCACTCCAAGCTCAGCTGCTGAGCTGTGGAAATTTGACACAGGGCAACATAACCTCAACTGTCAAATGTTTTTCTTCAATTACGTACGATTTATTAATCGTTCCTATTAGTTTAAGTATAATTAATGTGCGTGAAGTGGATAAATAATACAATATAACGATTTTGGTAAAATAGACCGATAGATGGGGCAAGTCATGCCTATTTATAGGACTACGTGTTCGAGGATAGTCGTTCTCTCTAAAAAAAAGGAATTTTTATTTTCTAGAAAGAACGAAATTTCTGTAGAATATTCGTGCGGATCTGCATGTATGATGTATATACATGCAACTTTGTATAACATTTTCTACAAACATGTATCTCGCGCGTTCCAACAAACGGATAAATGTATTTTCTGTTCAATTCTTTTCATCTAGAGTTATTAACATAAAATTCTTATCAAACTTCAAAAAATTTGCAAGATATATCGCTGTCAGATTTTAAAATGTATATATGGCTATAACATGTAGGTACGAATTTCAGGGTGAATTTCGCGCACTTGTTCTACGCATGTTTCAATAAAAAAGGCAGTACGCATGCGTTGAAACACGAGAGTGGGAGAATTAGGGGAACGTTAAGTTATGGGAGCGTTTCCGGTCCCGAAGCGTCAAGTTGTGGGAGCGTCCACTGTAGTCGAATATTCGTATGTATATACATGGATATGAGTCATTCCATCTCAATTCAACAACGTTTTGTCGGAAACCCCCTTTGATTTTCCAATATTTTTTAATGTTATTACACATGTAAAAAGAAGTATCCATGTACATTTTTAGTTCTCGATTTTAAACCATACCGAAGTTATTGATTTTTGAAAAAACATTCTTAAAATAATCATAACTTCCACAATAACTAAGATATTCTAATTTGCTAGGATGTCATTTTTGTTTGTTTTTCAATGTACTCTTTGAAAAAAATATCAAAAAATTGATTGTATTCAAATCTGTAATAAAATATTATAAATCTCGCCAAATTGACAATTGTTTTGCAATTTCGACAAAATTTGCATCAAGTTAAAGACACCGGATTGTCAACTCGTACCTAAACATGTCGACTTGAGACCTCCTTCAGAAACATTAATTTGAATTCAATTTTTCTAAATGTGACTTCCGGCAGTTTTGGAAATTTTTTAAAAATACTGGTAGAAAAATCTGAAGAAATATTAGCAAAAATAAAGCGTTCTTCACGAAGAAGCAAAACAGTGCATGCAACGATTCCTTAACGATTTACGTCGTACTTTATAAGACCCAAAGTTAAAACAAAATTCGAGAGGACGATAAAAATAAGTGTCCCATTTGGTAGAGAATGCTCTACACTGACACTGCACAGCGGATTTCGTCCTCCGAAAATATACAATAGCAAAATGGGCGTGCATCCCATATACGGCGACGTTTACACAGCCAAGTAGGAAGGTACACACGGGAAACGCAGACAGTAAAAGCAATGAAATCTGAAGTTGACAGTTGACACGTGTGTGGCAATGTCAGCTGTCGATCGGGACATTTTCCGAAAATACTTATTTCCCGCCGCACATTCGTGAAAATCCATCGCCGCGTTACGCACGAATGGTATAAGGGTGACAAACGATGAGAAAAAAAAGGAAATTGTTATTTGACGTGAACAACCGCATTCACAGGAGGGAAAATACTATTTGACGGGTAAATTAATGGTGTCTCATTTCTTCGGTGACAGTTTATTTTTCCAATGAAAGCTGGCTCTACCCTCACGACGAATCACCTCAATTCGATGATTTGTGAGAGTAGCCTATAAAATTGTTCATCTTTGTCGAATTATTTTATCGATAATTATGCGAAATTGGTTGGCATTCTATGGTGATGAATATTATTGATATGGGTGGCTGGTTTGTGTTCATGACAGGGCGTGTTACAAACGTTCGAGCCTGAACGTGATTTCGAGTATATGTAATATGTACTATGTACTATATAGTGCATTTTACATATACATGCATATATGTTTAATATATATATAGATGCACAAACGACCACCCGCGGTAATGTCAGATCTCTGTGCCAAACGTGAATCAATGTAAATGGCCGATACAAGCGACAAGGGATGGTTTTTGCGACATCAATAAATATGCATCATATGCTTATACCCGATAATACGCTCTGGCATGCGGCAATATTATGTTAATGATCGTATGCACGTACCTGCATACATAATATATATTATATATGTACAGGTATACAAAATGTATTATCACTGATACACATTGTTCTCCAAAGACACAATGGTACGATTATTCGTGCATATTGAAGGGCGTTGAAAGAAATGATTTTTTCGATTGCCCCTCCTTTACCGAAATTTCTGTAATTTTTGCCTAAGAAATAGATCTCGCACAAATGAAGGCTTGTTTGATTTTTGTTTATGCATCAATTTAGAAATTTGACAAAAAATAACGTTTTTGGGAACATAAGGACGCTTTGTTCCTACCTTTCCAGTCAAAAATTGTATCTGATTGAAATGTCCAGACTTCGTGAAACAATAAAAATCTGAATAAATTTAGCATCATTTTGCATGCCATAAACAACGATTATCAATAATAATATTGCCCAAAAATTATTAATAAACTGTTTAAACAAATACTTGTTCAACAGTGTTTCGGTGAGTTCATTTTTTCTCAAACAAATCGAATGTGTCAATTTATCTGAACGCATATGTTTTTTTTCAGATTTTTCCCTCTATTTTGAAATTCCCGTTTTCCAATTTTCAGAATGGCTGTATGTATGTATTTTTTGGCCTAGTGTTTTTGAAACTTTTCAAAGCTGACGATAAACCAGTGTGCAAAAATATATACAAAATTGGCAATTTTTTGTTTGTATTTCAGAATGTTTTTTATAATATTTCAAAATACAGAGAAAATTCTGAAAAATTTCATATGCGATCAGAAAAATTAACTTAGAAAAATAACTTATAAAAATAGAACTTACCGAAAAATCGTTGAATAATTATTTGCTTAAACAATTTATTAATAACTTTTGAGCAATATTGTTATATATATTTGATAATTGTTGTATATAGTATGCCAAATGATGCTGAATTTTTTCAGTTCTTTATTGGCTCACGAAGTACGGAAATGTCAATCATCCTTAAGGCAGTATTTTGGTATAGAGACATACACATAAAGCGTTTTATCGAGCTCGATTGAAAAAAACTAAAAAAATTTCGAGAAAAAAAATGAAAATTAAATAAATTATGAGCTGGTACAGTTGGAGCTAAAAAAGGGTGTGCTGACTGACACGGTTGCAACCGTTCTAGTCACGTGGTACAAAATTTTAAAAACTGCTTGTCAATTAGTAAAAATGTCGTTAGACATTGAAGATTGGTAAGAAATTCGAAGTAAATCGGTTCAGTAGAATTTGAGATCCTATGTCAGCCATGTTGAGAAAAGTATATAAGATACCCGCGGGTAATAAGGCCTGTCGGGTAATAAGGGCGGGGTAAAGTATTAAAAATTTTTTTTTCATTTTTTTTTAAATATTTTAAATTAATGCATAATATCTCAAGAATATTGTGTTAAAATTTCAAGTCGATCGGAGTTGAATTGACGAAGTTATGAGTATTTGAGCGTCTATTGCTCCATGCCGGGCTTTATACCTGGGCGGCAGCTGCGCGGCGCGCTATTGTTTTTTCATCATTTTGTTAATAACATTTTGAAATTATTATTATGCAAAATTAATCTTTCGTGTACCTTTAATATGCATGAATTTTCTCAGATTTTTATGCAATCGAGAAGTGTTCTCAAACTCATGTGCAATGAGCGCTAAGCGACCAAACTCTTCTGCGTTTTTCAAACCGTTTTTCTGAGATTTGTCATATTTGAAGTCCGTGTGCACGATAACTCAAAATCTACTGGACCAATCGCTTTGAAATTTTGCACAGTACTTCTTCACATAATTCACCAGGTATTGTCGAGAGTTTTGTGTTTTTTTTTTAATAATTACTAATTTTTCAACAACAAATTGGCTGATTTTTTTTTTAGCGAAAATCGGGTTTTTGGCTCCCAAGTGATACGAAAAATCGAAAAATCGAAAAAAAAAAATCCTCCCGTCATTACCTCGAGAAACATATCCTTTAACAAATGCATTTTGATTCTTTGTTCCAGATGATTCTGTTGCGAGTTATGGTGTACACCGCAAACCAACTTTTTTTCGAGGCGCCTCCGGGGTTTAATTTTCACTCGCTCAATTTTGAATATTTTGCAATGCAAATTTAGGAGAATGTTGTTCAAATGTTACTTTACTATATGTAAATTTTTCAATAAACGAACACTATCCGTTACGCCAAAAAAATCTTAAAAACATGCCTTTTTTTCGCCGAATTAACTTTACCCCGCCCATAAGACCTGGTCGACAAAAATCATGTTTACAATGACCGCTTTCGCGCAAGGCTACACTGACTGAAGCATAATGCATAAAAATGTCGCTACAAGTTCGCGGAAGCGCGATACCCTGTTCTCCGTCTCCAGTATTGCATCATCTATCACATGACGCGGCCACGCAATGCACGAATACTAAAAAAACGGTCGACGTAAATCGTAAGTATTTTTGATAATACTACACTTCACGATCTAAAATCGTAGTCTTTATCTTCATGAACATCTACTTCGATGATCTTAACGATGTAAATAACGTGTCATGGTCCAAATATTTGTTATTTGTTGTTTTTCTAAAATATGTGGTCGGCGGTTAATAAGCCCTACTAAATTTAACCATAAGAAAAACGTGTTGAATTTTTTTGTTTTAATTATGTTGTTTTTTACATTATAGAGGAGTGCATCCTCCACTTAATTTCATCTATTATTAATTGATGATTGATTTCAGTGACTCGATCCCGATGCCTCCTGAATCAGCGTTGGGGTCAGAAAACGACCTGTATCAGCTGTCAAAGCAGTGGAAAGAAGAATTTTAAGTTCTTATAAAGCTACACAGAGGCATTAATATGATTATTGATCACAAATACCAAATGTATTAAGGATAGCTTAATTATTTAAGCATGTTAAAGCCGTAGGCCTTATTACCCTCCTATAGTAAAATAAGGCCAACTGATAAGGTTTTTTTGAATGTTTAATTTCGTTTTTGTTTATGGTAAAAATTACTATTTTTCGTTTATATTTTATAGAAAATGTACTTCAATAATGATTATCATTAAAACTTATTGATTAAATTGTATATTTTTCATTTTATTACAAATCTCCCTTAGCTGGGCCTTATTACTCGGTACCTTAGTTTCGAGAAAATATATAGTCCGATTTGATATATAGTCCGACGTGACGGGCGTAGATGCTGTGTCACTAAAATAGCTATAACTCTGTAAGTTATGTGAATTTCAAAATTTTCTTTCAAGGATATATTCTCAAAAGTCTAGACTTTAAGAATATGCGGAAACCCCCTTAAGGTAGATTCTAGTCTCGCGGCGTTCTCGGACAGCAAACCGCGACGGAGTTTCTACTTCTGTGTGTAGAATACCGCTTGAAGAAATGAAACATCACGAAATCTTGTGTTGTATGAATTGTTCGTAACGAAACACAAAAGTATTTGTACGATCTAAAAGCAATTTTTTATAATCACCTATTGTAGCGCGCACTTCGATGCGACTCGAAGAAGAAGAAGAGTGTTCGTAGAGTCAGCCGGGGTCGTAAATCCCGACACCGTTATTGAATAAAAAAAAACGACACCAAAATAGCGCGCAAACTACTATTTCGCAAATTAATGAAAAATAGTTATTTAATAAAAATGAATATATTTAAAAACAACAAAATTACAATGAAATTACAATGAGGTTTATCGATGATGAATTGTAACGTGGAAATGTTTCTAGTTTGATTACGAATCGCTCTCGTTAAATATACCGGCAGTGACTTGCCAACTATCGAGCGAGTTGCAGAGTCAAGGCAGTTTTTCTAAGTCCGTTGGATCTTAGGCAGATCAACGGAGCGTAGAGGAATTATTTAAGAGGGATGTTTAAAGGTTGGAGTCGATGGAAAGACTAAAGATCTAATGTTTTGGAGCGCTCCTCGTTGACATTAAGGAGTGACACAAACTATAGTAATGGAATGTGATTGGTTAAGGAAATTAAGGGTAGGAAGAAAATTAGAAGGAAGGGAGAGTTTTCCGATTGGTGAAAATTTAGGAAAAATACGGCAATGACTTTTCGCGATGACGCCCACCGCGTATCGTGGGACGCCGAGGACTGACCACGGAGCGCGGGCAAAAAAAAAGGTTCGAGGTGTCGTAAAAGGATTAAGAGTGCTCGCTCGCCGTCTCGTGCGATTGAACTCGAGGAAAATTTGGATAGTTAATAAAAAGAAAAAGGACAGAGCGAGGCTTTGACTGAGGCTTAGAAAAGGCATATTTGGAAAAAATACAAATTCCCTTGACTGCAAGGAAAAGGATAGATTAACAGAGTGGAACGTTTTTACCCGTGGAAAAACCAAAGGAGAATATTGTTGATGGTGAAAATAAGTTGCCATTATAACTGGTTCCCTTTGAAAGCCGAGGTGAAGGATAAAAATATTTTCGACTGGGAAAAAATTGGAAGGATTAAGGGAAAGTCCGCTTATTTAAGTTTCTATGCGAGAAACATCTGCTGTGTAATAAAGTTAAGAATATCAAATAATATTACTCCTATACTACTATCGGGAGAAATAAAAATTCGAATATAACACACAGAAAAATAATCCGTCGCTTCTTATGGGACGGAACATACTCCCCCCTTGAGAGGGGTAGCGATCAAGTATACAAATGAAACTTATCAAGATTTTTTTTTTCATGTTCGATGCACTTCGCTGTCGATAACTGGTAATGGCGCGAGTTTACGAACGTTTCGATTGAGAATGCCTCGCGAAGTTTTTACGCGGGCAACCCGCGTTACTCCATCTGCCCCTGGTCGTGTTTCAATGACTCTCCCCATCAGCCATCTGAGAGGAGGGAGATTATCTTCCTTCAACACGACGAGTGAGCCTTCTTGGATGCTGTGATTTCCCTTGGTCCATTTATGACGAACGCTGAGCTCATTTAGGTACTCCTTGTGCCATCTGGTCCAGAAATCTTGTTTCATCTTTTGGATATGTTCCCACAATGAGAGCCGATTGTATGGAGTTTCATCGAAATTGATTTCTGGTATGGTGGTCAAGGAACTGCCGATGAGGTAATGTCCAGGGGACAACACTGGTGGATCATTGGGATCCGAAGACAGTGGAGTCATCGGGCGAGAATTCAGAATCGCCTCTACTTCCGTGAGAAACGTGTAGAGTTGCTCGAAAGTGAGTAATTGTTCCCCCACTACTCGTTTTAGATGGTGCTTAAAGGACTTCACCGCCGCTTCCCAGATTCCGCCGAAGTTTGGCGAACCTGGAGGGATGAAGTGCCACTTCAATTCGTGACTATTGAAGAATTTGATGGTCTCGTCCTTGTTGACATCGAGATGAATTTTCTTGATGATTTGTTTCATCTCATTGTTGGCTCCGACGAAATTGGTCCCATTATCGGAGTATATGTTTTTGCAGCATCCTCTCCTCGAGATAAATCGCTTGAGAGCTGCCAAGAAAGCTTCGGTGGATAGATCACTGACGAGCTCGAGATGGACAGCCTTGACTACGAGGCAGACGAAGACGGCAACGTATACTTTCACCTTCCCCCTGTTGCGTTCCTTCTTTTCCTTTATATAAAAGGGTCCACAGTAGTCCACTCCTACGTTCATGAAAGGTCGAGCTTCGGTGATACGTACGCTGGGCAGATCTCCCATGATATATTCGATGGAAGGAGGATTAGCCCTTGCACAAATGACGCAACTGCGGATGATTTTGCGAACTTGTCTCCGACCATCGGTGATCCAATATTTTTTCCTCAATGCATACAAGGTTGATTGTACGCCAGCGTGATAATTTCGGAGATGCTCGTATCGAATGATCAAGTCGGTCACGTGGTGTGACGGCGGCAGTAAAATCGGATGCTTCTCGGAGAAAGGTACCGTCGAGTTCTTCAGACGCCCTCCAACGCGTATTATTCCCTTATCATCCAAGAATGGTGATAATGATAAAAGCTTGCTCTTCGAGTCCACGATGCGTCCTTTTTCTAAATCCTTTATTTCTTCCGAGTATGTGAAGGCTTGAATAAGCTTGACGATTTTAACGTCTGCAGCTTGAAGCTCTGCGATAGTAAGATCATCGCGATATTGGCGTGGAAGTCGAAATCTCATTGCGTAACAGATGAATCTTCTCAATCGCGTGATAGACGAATAGCGTTCTAAGATTTCATTGCGCAATGGTGTGGCCAGGCATTTGACCTTGCGTAGTCCTGGCAATTGTTGCATCGATGGCACCCCTAATTGAGGCCACGTGGTTTCATCCATGTTGAGCCACGCTGGACCGTAGTTCCACAGTTGATTGGCAACGAAATCCATTGGCAGCTGCCCTCTCGAGATAAGATCTGCGGGATTATCTCTTGATCTAACGTGTCTCCATGAATTTGCACTGGTGATAGCTTGAATCACCGACACACGATTTCCAACGAATGGAATTAATTGATGAGGCGGAGTGTTTATCCAATTCAACACCGCTGTGTTATCGCACCAAAACACCGTTTTGTCGATTGTGATATTCAACGCTTGGTGAACGGTTGAATAGAGCTTGGCCAAGAGATGAGCTCCACACAGTTCTAATTTTGGAATGGTCATTGGTGGGATCACTTCTGTTGGATGCTGTGATACCTCCTCGGATTTTTTATCTGGACCGGTTGAGGCCTTATCAAGTGGCGCAACTCTGGATTTGGCGCATAAGAGTGTGATCGTCGTGTGACCGTTACTGTCGGTGGCTCTGACGTAAAAGCAGGCTCCATATGCTTGTTCGCTGGCATCGCAGAATCCATGAAGCTGAATTTCCTGGGCATCAGGAGGAACGATTCTTCTCGTGAACTTCAGATTGTTGAGAAGATTCAATTGAGATGCGTACTTGATCCATTCAGTGTATATGTGACTGGGAATGGACTCATCCCAATCGAGTTTCTCTCGCCAAAGTCGTTGCATGATAAGTTTAGCGTGCGTGACCACTGGTCCAAGTAATCCCAATGGGTCGAATATCCGTGCTATGTGGGAAAGAACAAATCTTTTGCTGACGCGATGGTTTTCAGAGACAGGGCTTACCGTGTAGATGATCGCGTCCTGCTCAGAATTCCAGTGAACGCCAAGCGTTTTAATTGTTTGATCCTCCTTCGATTGTAGCTTAAGATTGATATTCTCAGACGGTAGCCCATGGAGAAGCGATGGTTCGTTGGATGCCCATTGTCGCAGATTGAGACCGCCTCGCTTCAATAAGTCGTTGATCTCATCACGCATCTTGAGAGCTTCTTCGAAGGTCGCAGCTCCGGTGATTAAGTCATCGACGTAGAGATCGTTTTTTAAAACTTGGGCTGCTGTTGGAAACTCGTCCGCCTCGTCGTCAGCAAGTTGATGAATGCATCGTATGGCCAAAAACGGCGCTGGTGACAGTCCGAAGGTCACTGTATTGAGCTCGTACGTCGCGATTTGCCCGTTTTCGTCTCTCCACAGAATCCTCTGGTATCGTCGATCTTCTTGACGGATCTTGAACTGCCGGTACATTTTCTCAATATCTCCGGTGAGAACGTATCGATGGTTACGGAATCTCAGCAGGAGCGAGAAAATATCATCTTGAATTGTCGGTCCCACCATCAAAGCATCGTTCAAGGATAGTCCAGTGCTGGACTTAGCGGATCCATCGAAAACTACTCTGACCTTTGTCGTGAGACTGCATTCCTTTATAACCGCATGGTGGGGTAAGTAGAATGCCATTGGAGTTGAATTGTCGTCATTGACTCGGCTCATATGTCCCAAGGTCAAATATTCTTGGAGAACGGCTTCGTATTGTTTTTTCAGATCAGGATTTTTGTTTAATTTGCGCTCGATGCCGTTGAGACGCCTCATGGCCATGGCGCGAGATTCTCCCAGCTGATCCTTTTTGTCATTGAATGGCAAGGCCACAATATATTTACCGTCCTCGTCGCGACGAACGGTTTTTTGAAAATGTATTTCGCAATTAAGTTCTTCTGGTGAGGTACGACGCGCCGTGGCGATTTCCTCGATTTCCCAGAATTTTTTCATTACCCCTTCCATGGTACTCACGTGACATTGTCGTTTGCACGACGACAAGCTGTCTGGAGCAATGGCTCCCCCGATGATCCATCCGAACCGTGTCTTTTGTAGGTATAGATCAGGTCCTCCTGGTGGGGAAAGGTTAATTTGCCCCACGCAAAATGATGATAGCGTTGGTCCCGAACCGATGAGCATGTCGATTTCTCCTGGTGTATCGAATGATGGGTCGGCGAGCTTCACGTTGCGTGGCACTGATATTGATTTTCGCGATATTTTTTCATCCGGCACCAATCCTGCAATATCGTTGACCGTCAGAAATTGCAAGGTTCTTTCGAATTCATTGAGCCTAGATCGAATTGTAGCGGTAACGAGATGATTGGTGACGGATTGCGTGTTGTTCATAGCTCCGATTGGTACGCACAACTTCCTTTGAGGCAAACCGAGAGTTGAAGCTAATTTGTCCGTCATGAAGTTTGTGTTGGAGCACGTATCAAGTAGAACGCGACAAGGCCTTAATTCTCTTGACGCGCTGAAAACGTGGATTTGCGCTGATACCAGCAAATCCTTCGATGGAATGCTGGTTACCAGGCTGGTAATCGCGGATACCGCGGATCGTTCTTCGTCTAGTCATGCCTGGGGGCTATTGTCTGACGAGGAGACGTCAATCGCGGTCGACGAAGGATTCGATTCGGAATAGTGTAACCACGAATGATGCTTTTTGGCGCACGTGCGACAAGAGTACTTCGATGGGCACTCCTTCCATTTGTGACCTGGTCGTAGGCAATTAATACACACACGTGCCTTTGTCGCTGATTGGTATTTTTCTCTCGGCTGGAGATCCTTGAACCTTGGGCATCGAAATAATTGATGCTGCTCGTTGCAGAGAATGCAATTTGATTGCGACGTGGTCGTGGTCACGAAATTCTTCACTTTTCCGTGATTCTTCTGTGATGATCCCTGAGACCTGTCTTCCTTCGATGATCTATCAACAGGTTCATCGGCTGATAACACAGCTTCACGAAGAAAATTGATCAGTTCCTCGTAAGTGGGCACAGCTGTTCCCTTTCGCGACTGTTTAAATCGATATCGAGTCGTTTTATCGATTTTCGATAAGATGATGTGGACCATCATGCTGCTCCACATGGTCTCACCGAGAGATTTTAACGATGCGAGATGAAATTCTATTTTATTTATCACTTCACTTAGTTCTCTCGGAGATTCCTTCTGCATCGTGGGGACGGCAAAAATTCCGGTGAAGTGACGCTCGACGATTTTGCCTTTATGCTCGAATGTTTGTTTTAAGAGCGTCCAGGCTTGATCGTACCCGTCGTTAGTCGTCCCGAATTGTTTCACCAATTGCTCCGGCTCCCCCCGTAGACACGAACGCAAGTATTTTAATTTTGACGCGTTGCTGATGTCTGTGCGTTGTCCTATGGAGGATTGAAAGTCGTCCTGGAAATCTAACCAGTCTTCGTATTTTCCGTCAAATTTGGGCAGCGTTTGTTCAGGAAGACGCGTCAAAATCGACTGTTCATGTGTATCACCATGTGCTCCGCTGCGAGTGCGTTCAGCCGTGACTGTGTTGCTAAGCGACGCTTTCTTGTCTAATTCACGTCCCTTCGCGATAAGCTCACAAAGATCTTCGTAGATTTCTTCGTGAATTCTCTCGTGCGCTGGATCGGGGTCAACCTCTTGCAGATTGACAGTAATCTCTTCGAGAGTGTCGATTGCCCTTTCCAGTCGTTCCATATGCACTCTAAGTTTCACAATGTCTCTATTTTCGTCGAAAGCGACTAATAGTTTATTGAAGGACGTGAGTTGTCCTTTGATAATTGAGCGTTTGCGCCCGAGTTTATCGCGAGTTTTTTCTTCGCCTTGTGACAGCGACATAATTGCGAGAATAAAAACGCGTATAAATTATGCGAGAAAGGAGTGGAAGTGTTGAGAACAAAATTTTTCGCGAGGCTCGATGTGAAGTGAATCGGCTCGTTTGACGTAATAGACGTAGGGAGATAAATTGCCCGTGTAACGCGTCTACTCAGGGAAAAATTTAGAATGTTTCTTCACTTGCTGCACTTGACACTTTCACCGCAAAGTTTTATCGAAGCACAAATTGTTTTTTATCGGAGCACAATTTAAGAATTGAAACTGTTTTCTGGATTCATATCCGGCTCGAAGGACCAAAAAATGTAGCGCGCACTTCGATGCGACTCGAAGAAGAAGAAGAGTGTTCGTAGAGTCAGCCGGGGTCGTAAATCCCGACACCGTTATTGAATAAAAAAAAACGACACCAAAATAGCGCGCAAACTACTATTTCGCAAATTAATGAAAAATAGTTATTTAATAAAAATGAATATATTTAAAAACAACAAAATTACAATGAAATTACAATGAGGTTTATCGATGATGAATTGTAACGTGGAAATGTTTCTAGTTTGATTACGAATCGCTCTCGTTAAATATACCGGCAGTGACTTGCCAACTATCGAGCGAGTTGCAGAGTCAAGGCAGTTTTTCTAAGTCCGTTGGATCTTAGGCAGATCAACGGAGCGTAGAGGAATTATTTAAGAGGGATGTTTAAAGGTTGGAGTCGATGGAAAGACTAAAGATCTAATGTTTTGGAGCGCTCCTCGTTGACATTAAGGAGTGACACAAACTATAGTAATGGAATGTGATTGGTTAAGGAAATTAAGGGTAGGAAGAAAATTAGAAGGAAGGGAGAGTTTTCCGATTGGTGAAAATTTAGGAAAAATACGGCAATGACTTTTCGCGATGACGCCCACCGCGTATCGTGGGACGCCGAGGACTGACCACGGAGCGCGGGCAAAAAAAAAGGTTCGAGGTGTCGTAAAAGGATTAAGAGTGCTCGCTCGCCGTCTCGTGCGATTGAACTCGAGGAAAATTTGGATAGTTAATAAAAAGAAAAAGGACAGAGCGAGGCTTTGACTGAGGCTTAGAAAAGGCATATTCGGAAAAAATACAAATTCCCTTGACTGCAAGGAAAAGGATAGATTAACAGAGTGGAACGTTTTTACCCGTGGAAAAACCAAAGGAGAATATTGTTGATGGTGAAAATAAGTTGCCATTATAACTGGTTCCCTTTGAAAGCCGAGGTGAAGGATAAAAATATTTTCGACTGGGAAAAAATTGGAAGGATTAAGGGAAAGTCCGCTTATTTAAGTTTCTATGCGAGAAACATCTGCTGTGTAATAAAGTTAAGAATATCAAATAATATTACTCCTATACTACTATCGGGAGAAATAAAAATTCGAATATAACACACAGAAAAATAATCCGTCGCTTCTTATGGGACGGAACACCTATCGATATCCCAATTTTGGAATTCTCAATTTTTTTACCTTTTATGACAAATTTTTAGTAAAGTTTTCTTTTTTTATTTCGTTTTCCTTTATTGAACGATAACTCATGCAAAACCTGAGGAATGTGCGAGAATATTTGGTACAAGCATCTTGGCAACAAATTTTGTACTTTGATGATGAATTAATAAATTCTAGAACACATTCTCTAGTTGCTGTGTGATTTATTATTTACTATGGGAGAACGAAGTAGTAGAAGAAAATTAAAAATCTTACTGAAAATTAAAAAATAAACACTCCGAAAATTTTCAATTTTTGTTGTATTATATTCACATTCAGAAAAAATTGTTTTCATCCATTCCGGATTCCAATCTGGATTTTTTAATCTTTAATGGCACATTCTTATTCAATCTTTCTTCTATTATCTCATTTCTCTTTATTAAACGATTACTTATGCGAAACTTGAGGAATGTGCGACAATATTTAGCACAGGCATTTTAGAAACAAAATACTGTGCTTTGATTTTGAATTAGTAAATTCTAAAACACAATCTAAACTAAATGGTAGAAGGGAAATAAACAAATAGTAGAATAAAATTAAAAAAATTATTTATTAAAAATGAAAAAATAAACATTTCAGAAATTTCCAATTTTCATTATATTATATTATATACAAAATTAGGCAAGTTAATCACGCAGTTGAATTGGTCCAGACCTTTTCCAAATTTGTACGTAGTCATAAAAGTGTTAAACCTTTTTTTTATTTCAACAAAAGTATCAAAAAGTCAGATATGAAAGTTCATTCTTTTTGCGATTCAATAATCGACACATCGGCTCATTTTACTCAAGATTACCATGAATTTCATCACAAACTCAGTTTGTTCGTAATTACCTCAATTCGTTTTATCGGTCGATGATTGAGTGCGGCTCATATTTTCGAATCCTCCTCCGCGTGAATATATTATTGAAATGGCGATGAACGAGACGCTTGCAAAATTTATGCTCGGTTGTCAGAAATGGAATCAGGAATTCTTGACGAAAAATGTAGAATGGAAAAGCGAAAGAGGGAGAAACCAAGAGAGAAAGAGGAAAGAAGAAAAAGGTTGGGGGAGAGGGAAGGAGAGGTAGTAAAATGACGAACATTGTGCAAGGGTATTGAATGAAATCAATAAAAAGTCCGGGTAGCCCGTAAAGGAATAAAAGAAAATGTGTGGAGTATAAAAAAAGATAGGGAAGGAATAAGAGGGAAGATTGGAGGATTCGAACTGAGTTGAAACAGGGGCAACATGTGTACATAAATAGCATTGGGGAACAAGTAAAAGACTCTACGCGATCTCTCTGCCCTTGGAAGAAATAAGATCGGAATGTCCTATTTTGCTCCCGATGGCTTTGGTCACGAGGCGATAAGAGTCCTTGAAGGAAATCCTTGTGTCGCCTTTCTTCTCTCCGCGGCCCCTTAACCTATTCCAGGGGAAAAGGAGCGTGGATGGAAAAGGAGAGGATGAGGGAGGAAGAAGAGGTGAAGGAATATTCGTCGGAGCAAAACGGAGAGAAAAGGTTCCAGAAGGAGGAAGATGGTGGCCATTCAAAAAGTATAACAGAGCAAAAGTACCAGAGTACAGTCTATAGATTGTACTTTGTTCCGTCTTCGCGAAGGCAAAGTTCTCACTCTCTCTTTTCCTTCCTCACTTTCTCTGTACCTCATTTCGATAACTTCCGACCTTTCTCTCTCTCTCTCTCTCTCTCTCTTTCCATTTAATGTTACGATGTCCCGATACCAGACTGATTGGCAAAATAGAACTCGTTCTCCTTTACGTACATCCACATCTTGACTACATTATCATAATGTTCGGCACCTTTCTCCGATACACACTTTGACGACTCTTGAAATTCTAATCAGTCGCTCTGAGACTCTGCTAATTGCTAAAAAGTCGTTGGCAAGTACGTCGACCTCGCGATAACGATTCTACAAGAGCACCGTCACATTTGCCACCCTTTTTCATTACAGAGCTTCTTGTTCTTTCGATCACGCTGTTTCGCGGCGACAATTTCTGCCGTCGTGTGGCTTTGCTCGCCCGAGCAAATTCGTTTCCATTAATTAACGCTTTGTACTTGATAAATGTCGTCGTCGGGCGAGACGGCGGTAGTTAACGTCGACAGGATGGAGAAAAAGCACGTCGTTTCCAGAACGTCATTGTAACTGGCACAAAACTCATGCCTGTAAATGAGAAAAATGAAAATAATCAACCCGCACACTTTTGGTTATATGAGAGCCAACAAAGGCTGAATGCTGAGAGAAAATTTTTTATTTCCAGCTGGATTTGCTGAAATGCACGAGACCGCGAAGAGAATCGATCAAGAAAAAGGAGATTCAATTTTCTTGCCCCGATTCCACGCCGCACAAAAAGTGTCGCTCCTCTTTTAAGGTTGTTCAGAAGCAAATCACGTTTAATGAGACAATTCTGAAAATTTGGTATTTTTTTCAATGAAGTATTTAAGAGGTCGTGTACAAATTTCACGACGATTTGGAAGCTCGTTATCGAATAATTGAGATTAACAAATTAAATAAAATTAAATGTACTCTTATGGAAACTGATATAACTTTGCGATAATTTTTTTTTTGACCTCTCAATTTTTTGATATCCACAATATACCGAAAGCAACGGAAAGAAAACGAAGTTTATTGATAAATATTTTTTTTATTTGTTTAAAAAATTGTTTTTAACAAAACGTTAATTTCTTAATAACGAGCTTCCTAATCGTCGTGAAATTTTTACACGACCTCTTAAATACCTCATACAATAACATGCCAAATTTTCAGAATTTTCTCATTGATTTTTATTTCAACCCTTAAGGAGGTTGAAGTAATGCTGATAGAACTCTGAAAATTTGGTATGTTCTCACATGAAGTATTTAGGAGGTCGTGTAAAAATTTCACTACGATTAAGAAGATATTTATTGAACAATTAACATTCAAAGGTTTCATAGCTTCTTAACAACCTTAAGCATGGAGATATTTCAATTCTACGAGCAGCGTTTCAACGTGGACATATTCAGCTTCGGTTCGCTTTTTCCAACAAATTTTTTCGATTTTTTTGGAACCCGGTACGTCTTTTGAACCATGGTCGTTTTTCGTTTTTTTTTCCATTGCAATAGTATGCAAAAATCTAAAACTATTCTATAATAGTACATTACGATACGAGTCAGAAAAATGTTTCTCGCACGAGTTTCGTACAAAATTTTATTGCACGAGTGCGGAGAGTGCCATTTTACGCACGGAGTGCAATAAACTATTTTATAAAACTATGGTCGTTTTTTGCGATTTTTTTGCAAAAAACGACCATATTTATGAAATTTAGCGTAACTCTAAAAGTATTGGGTTTTCATTATATCACTAAGAGGGTAAGAAGTTGCATAGAATCGTTCTGGATTTAACTAATTTTTTTTAGAATTTTCTTTCAACATTTTTTTAAAGAAGACACTTTTTTTAAGTGTGTACCTTAAAAGACCAAAAAAAAGCAAATTTTTGAGATTTTTTCCTCAGCTCCATTATCAGATATGACTATAAATAAGTTATAACAACATTGTTTCATCCTTCGAAAGTACGAAACGAAATTTTTTTTTTTTTAATTTTCATTCGTTGAGATAATAATTTATAGAAGGCACCAAAGTCAAAAATGCCTTGTCCCATGGCCGACAGTTAATTTCAAGATTGGCCATTCTGAAACAAAAAATTTAAAAAGCAGTTTAAAGAGGAAGGGTTCTTACACAACAATTTACAACTCTTTATGAAAAATCGATGAAAAAAAATAGTGGATGTTTGAAATAAATTGCGAAAAAGTAAATTTTTCATTTTCATTTCAAATATCTGCCATTTTTTAAAAATCGATTTTTCATTAACGGTACCCGATGAAAAAAGTTCATATCTGAATTTATCTGAATGGTATCTGAATCATATCTCTAGAATCAGATATGATCAGACAAGAGAATTGGCCGCATCTGATCATGCAGTGTCATGACAGATCATGTATGCTTATATCTGACCATGTATGATCATATCAAGGCCATTTTTATAATTTTGAGAGCAGACGTCCAGAATTATTTATTTTTTCCATCCATTTATCAGTTGTTACGATGAAAATCGATTCCAATTGATAGTTTCTAAGGGTAAAGTAACGAAAAAAAAAATTTAACGAAAAAAAAAATATTGCTCTCAGTGGGGTCCAAACCTGCGCCCTCGTTTTTACGCATATCCTCAAATTCAACATGAATTCAATTTAAAAAAAAATAGATTATTTGAAAGTTTATGGATCTTTCCGACTGATTTAGTTTTCTTGCATATTCGCGGACCCTAGAATATGTACGAGATGAGACTGGGTTTTGAAACCTACCTACCAATTGAGCCTAACTAACGACCTAAGACTGAGACGCTAACCACTACACCACCGACTACTCTTGATCTACTGACGTAAATATCATATTTATAGAACACAGGCCGAGAAATAAATACGTACCAAAATAGTATTGAGAATTTATTTTCATTACCCGAAGGCCATTTTTTGGTACAACTCGACTTTTAACTTATATTTAAAAAAATAAAATAATGAATCAGATGAATGATAATAACAATAATGATAATAGATATGATTAATATATTTGTTATAATAATAATAATAATAATAAATAATAGTATAAATTATCATTAATAATAATTATTATTATATTATTAAATAATAATGAATATTATTACTCAATTTATATTGTTATGATTACCATTTATGTATTTGTGTTATTTATAACATTTTTAATTTATGTATATCTATATATGTATGTGCAAGTATATCATATTGAATATGTGTACTAGATTTTATTTTGGTTATCTTATTCTTTGAATATGCACCAAACTGGGTCTCGTATCGGCTAACCTATCAAGTCCTTATTTAGATTTATGGTTGGGAATCCCTGTTATTAAACTTAACCGGCCTCTATACATAGCTTAATTTATCTATAAGGCCCTTATTTAAATATAAAATGGAAGACTTATTGAAACCTGACCGGGCCCTGTTTTGATTTAAATATAATCAAAGCCTTCGTTTAAATATATATTTTTATACGCTCAGGGGGAGCTCTATATCTGGTTGGATATAATCGCGTAAAAGTAAATGTGTGCAGATATGAATTTATAGCTGAACATGTCTGCCCATGTGTGGTCATATCTAACCAGATATAGTACAATTCACGACTACATACGAGCTCACACATGATCAGACATGAATATGTGCGCCCATGCATGAACATATCCAACCAGTTATGGATGAATACACAACCAAACCCAACTCATACATGATCAGGTCTGAAAATATTTGCCCATGTACGACGGTATCTGCCCAGATATGGAATTATACGTATAATTCCGACTTTATCTGCCCAGATATGGAATTATACGTATAATTCCATATATGGGCAGATACAGCCGTACATGGGTAAATATTTTCAGACCTGATCATGTACGAGTTGGGTTTGGTTGCGCATTCATCCATACCTGGTTGAATATGTGCATGCATGGGCGCACATATTCAAGTCTGATCATGTGTGAGCTCGTATGTAGTCGTGAATTGTACTATATGTGGTTAGATATGACCACACATGGGCAGACATGTTCAGCTACAAATTCATATCTGCACATATTTAATTATGCGCGATCATATCTGACTGGATATAGAGCGCATAAAAATACATGTATGTTCATCTTTGACCATGCATGATCAGATCAGATTCATTTATGTTGCAGACAAATACCTACATGAGCATATTTGCTCAGATATGACTTTTTTTCATCGGGTAGTAAATTGTCGTGTGGGAAACCTTCCGCTTTAAAATGCCTTTTTATTTTTTTTGTTTCAGATTTGCTAATCCTGAGATTAACTGTCGGCCATGGAACAAGACATTTTCGACTTTGGCGCCTTCTATAATTTATTCGAAGAATTAAAATAAAAAATAAATGTTTGTTTTGTACTTTCGAAGGATGAAACAATATTGTCATAACAGGTGTATAGCCATATTTGATAAAGGAGCTGAGAAAAAAAATCTTTAAAATTTGCTTTTTTGGTCTTCTAAAGTAACCTCAAGGGGTCTCCGGAAACCAGATCGCATCGACTGAATTTTCCAAATTTATCAATGAAAATTTTATAACATATTTTTTCAATGAAGCCCTTTGGTTCGTAGAGTAAGAACTGCTAAAAACGTAGATATATACTTTTATATGGGGTATTCCCGCTGAAATTTTCACGTCCGAACCCGGACCCTCGTGAATAATTATGAAAGAAAATTTTTCGAAAAGTATTCTGAAAAAGAAATGACACGTATTTTTTTAAGGCCGAGAATTGATATTTTTCATCGTACGATTTTAGTAAAAAATCCAAATTTTTCACTAAATCTCTACTCTAAACACGTAGTATCTTGTTAATTCGAGATCCTATCGAAAAACGCTTCAGCCAAAACTTGTTTGTTATAAAACGAGTGAAACAATTGATATTTAAAAAAAAAAAATTGTGGGCACACGAAAGTTTGTTTTTACTTCATAAAACACAAAAAAAAACCGTTTTTCAGCAAGTATGCCACCTCGAATTATGAAATAAAAAAATTGTGAAATTTTTACAGGAAATCACGACATTTTCAAGACCAGAATGAGAATGGCAAGATCAAAATCCGCAAAGCTACAGCCAATCGAAGTTTCGTCGTGACCTTATTTTCGAGCCAGATCATGCAGAACTATATGTTCTCGAAAAATTATACACAGATATACATTTGAATATTTATTTAATTATACATCCGTAGATTATTTCATACAAGTATGAAATAATATACCTAATTCACGTAATATTTAATTGTACATACGTATATTCTTTCATACTTGTATGAAATAATATATGTATGTATAATTAAATAAATATTCAAATGTATTTCTGTTTATAATTTTTCGAGAATATATAGTTCTGCATGATCTGGCTCTAAAATAAGGTCAAGACGAAACTTCGATTGGCTGTAGCTTTGCGGATTTTGATCTTGCCATTCTCATTCTGGATTTAAAAATTTCGTGATTTCCTATAGAATTTCTACAATTTTTTAATTTTATAATTCGAGGTGGCGTACTTGCTGAAAAAACGTTTTTTTGTGTTCTATGAAGTAAGAACAAACTTTCGTGTGCCCATAATTGAAAAAAAAAAAAATCAGTTATTTTACCCGTTTTATAACAAACAAGTTTTGCCCGAAGCGTTTTTCGATAGGATCTCGAATTATCAAGATATTACGTGTTTAGCGTAGAGAGATGGTGAAAAATTCGGATTTTTTACTAAAATCGTACGACGAAAAATATCAATTGTCGGCCTTAACAAAAAAATACGTATCTTTTCTTTTTCGAAATACTTTTCGGAAAAAAATTTTCATAATTATTCAAGAGGGTCTGGGTTCAGACGTGAAAATTTCAGCGGGAATACCCCATATATAAATAATAATGCATTTTTTCCATTACTACCGCATTACGCACTCCTCGATCGAAAGATTACGAAGAGATCGGGTTGACTGCCTACGAGGAAACTCGAGATTCATCAGTTTGGTGTTACCAAAAGGTGCGCCAAGTCGGCATGTGTCACTCTTGAGACACCCACACACACGTTGCACATCTTGAAGACACAAGATATCTTCAAGAGTAGAAGAGACGGAATAGAGAGACTCAACGCGAATTTCCGTCGCGCTCACAACAATAACGAATGTCGAGTCTTCTCTTCCATGACTCGTCATTCGTCGTTTTCCATGCGAATAATGATAAGAAAGCCGATATCTACATTAGATCAAAATTATTCTCTGCAATCCGTGTATCTTGCGTGAGATTATCCATTAGGAATTTTCAAAAATAAATGAAAACAAAATATGTCCAAAAATATATGTGACATCCAATATTCCAAACCCTCATTTCTGAAAAGTACTACATTTGCGGCTATTTTCCGGATGCGTCTGAATTTTTTTTTGCCTATATGCATAGTAATTATAAACAATATTGTAATGTTATTATAATATGTTATGGGTGGGGGTCGATGAGTCGACTAACCAATATTTCGAACGGCCGAAATCCCGAATTTCATGATTACGAGCGTTTGAATAACGAAGCTCCGCAATCCCGAACGCCAGAAAAGCGAAAGCGGAGAGAGCCGCCCCATGCGTAAGAGAGAGAGAGATGCGCCTCCTCTCTCTCTTACGCATGGGGCGGCTCTCGACTTTCTCTTTTCTGGCGATCGGGATTTCGGCGCTTCGTTATTCTAACGCTCGTAATCGTGAAATTCGGGATTTCGGCCGTTCGAAATATTGGTTAGTCGACTCTTCGACCCCCACCCTTGAGTTACATTTTTACAGAGAAGTTTGGTAGAGTTTTTATTTAAATAAATGAACTTAACTGGAAAAAACCGCTATAGCGATTAATTTGCCATAGCATCAGCTGAGTCACGCCAATTTTTGACTATTTGCATTTGTCGTCAGTCAATTTCAAAGAAAAATTCGCAATTTTTATCGGTTTTCAGTAATACTGAGCTCATTTTTTAATGTAAACATTCTCTTTCAATTAACCGTGTACATTGTTGTGCATAATTATCGTAGAAAAACTATAAACGTTCATAAATATTTGACTCCTTTTTCCGGATAATCGAATGATTGACATTTTGGATTGTCAACCACTGATTTAAAAAAACTAGGTGATATATTGATAGAGAATCTCTCAGAGAAATAATCAGCCTTCGTTCATCGAAATGGGGGTAAATTGCGGATTCTTATTGAATGAAATTATACGTAAACACCCTTTATAGAAAATTTTCATAAACCTATCAACATTTATCAAGAAAGCAAGCTGCTTCTATTGGAAATCCATAAATTACTTGCGAAAACCATTTCCAAAGTTGAGCACCGATTTGAGATCGATCTTAAGATCGATCTTAAGATCAATCTTAGGATCAAACTCTCTATTGAACTCAAGTTGGAACTTAAGATCAAACTTAAGTTCCAATTTAAGATGAATCTTGAGTTTGAACTTAAGTATCATTATAACTTTACACTCAGGTTCAAACTTTAGTGCGAACTTTAGAACGGTTTTGAGTTCAAACTGAAATTTGGTTTGAAGTTTGATCTTAATATCCATCTTGAGTTTGAACTTAAGTTCGATCAAACTTCTCTCATCGCCTCCCCCGACTATGTTTTTTGATATTATAGTTGTCAAAATAATTAAGTCCGATCGAAATTAAGTCTAAGCACAAATGGATCTTAAGTTCTAACTTCAAACCGAATTTAAGTTTGAACTTAAAATCGATCTGAAGGTCACACTAAAGTTTGAACTTAAGATCGATCTGAAGGTCACACTAAAGTTTGAACTCAAGTATGAACTTGTTATGTCATTCAAGTACAAACTTAAGATTCATCTTAAATTGGAACTTGAGTTTGATCTTAAGATCGATCTTGAGATGTTAAAATTCGAACCCAATATTTTTAACGCTCTAATCTTCTTAAGTCCTGCTTTTTCGTCATTGACAATTATAATTAATAGTAGCCCAAACTTATTTAAAGCACATCAATGAAAAGTGAGTGAATATCCCAATTCTACTTTTTACGGGCTCTCAAAACATTCAAGTGTTAATAAGACAGTGAGTCTCGATTCAAAGTTTTTTTGTTTCTTCTCTAATTGCGAGCGTTTTCCTGCATCTCTCCCTCTTATTTCCTCAGCACCATTTCCATTTAGTTTTCTTCATAAAAAAACAGGCTCATCCGAAAAGGTAATCGAGCACTCAAGACAGCTTGCAACGCTCTCTCATTCTCTCATTATCGACATTAGAGCAATTTCGTTATTCGCTTTAATCGAGGGCTAGTAGACAGTAGCGGGAAATTCGAATATACGACGAAGCAAACAAAAGCATTTCCGATTACACATACAGACATATCGCATGTATATATATATATATATATATATATATATATATATACGTATCTATTATATACGTATGCATGGGACTTCGAGGCACATTTTGCCTCATTCCATCGCTTGCCTGACTGACTTCACTTCCTTTCTAGTCTTCCCCCCCTCTCCGCCTTCGCCACCCGCCCTTTGTACGTTAATCAGAGTGCCTAGATGGCGAGAGCTATTTTCACTCGATTAAGCAGAAAAGTTTAAGTGAGAGTGGCACGTGGATGAGAGTGTGTGCGTTATACCGACGTCAATGAGACAAGCACACAGTCATAGTGTCATTAATGTGAACTCGAAGCAAAAAAGAGAGGATGTACTGTAAAAGTTAGCACAAGTAGAACGACTAAATCCCCGCATCATTGTGCGTTTTTAATTATGGATACATTATAAGAAATTTGCACATTTTTTTCCCTAGTTCAATCGTCCGACAATTGGCAGATTAATTACTTCTAAATGCTTTCAAGCATTAATTAAGACATATTTAAAATATTTTATCAGTTTATATACATATTTAATATTCACCCCCGCTCACAAGTTTGGATACATCAGTTGATGATTCTTGCCGTAGTAGAAGTTGCATAACTCCGTTAAAAAAAAAAACATAATGGAATTGAAAAACAGCGTTTTGACGAGAAGGAATTCAGCTCTGTTTCGCTATTAAAAAATATTTTTTATGTTTTTTTTTCGACCCGGTATGCGCTTTTGTACGTGACCGTTTCTTGGCCTTTTTTCGACCATCGCGAATTGAGTGCGCAGCTTTAGGATTTTTTTTTGTCTTTTTTATCTACGGTACATTTGAAAGGGTTAGCAGATGCTCCCTTATCATCTTACAAAAAATTTCGTACGCTTTGTTCTCGGAAAGTTATTCTCCTTTTGGCTTAAAAAGACAAATTTTGAAAGATGCAACATAACTCAAAAATTATAGAGTTTAAGAGAAAGTGTCACGAATAAAAAAAGTAGCGTTCGTATACACGGAATCGCCTGGAATCATTTCAAAATTTTCCCATATTTTTTTTTTTTTTTTTTACTGTTTTCGCTCGAAACTGATGATGACGGCTCAATGAAAAATTGTATCTGTTTGAAATTTCCATACCTCGTGATACCATAGAAATCTGAAAATATTCAGCAATATTTGGCATGCTATAAACAACAATGATCAATAATAATTACTGATCATTGTTCATCAATAATGGCATTGCCCAAAGGTCATTAACAAATCGTACAAAAATTCTTTCAACAACTTTCGGGCAATTTATCATTGATTATTGTTGTTTATAGCAAGCCAAATGTTGCTCAATTTTTTCAGATTTTTATTGTATCACGAAGTACGGAAATTTCAATCAGATAAAATTTTTTGCTGGGACGTCGTCATCAGTTTCGATTGAAAATAGTAAAAAAAAAAAAAAAAATGTCATAGGAAAATTCTAAAATAATTTCAGGCGATTCCGTATCTACGTACGCTACCTTTTTCATACTTGATATTTTCTCGTAAACTCTATAGTTTTTGAGTAACATTGCATCTTTCAAAATTTGTCATTATTAGCCAAAAGTGAAATAACTCGGCGGGAAAAAATCATATGAAAAATTTTTAAAAACAAAAATGGAGCATCTGCTAATCTCTTTTAATGCACCGTAGATGAAAGATACAAAGAAATTGTTCTCAAGCTGTGCGCCCAATTAGCGATGGTCCAAAAAAGGCCAAAAAACGGTCGCGTACAAAAGTGCATAGCGGGTCAAAAAAAAATAATAAAAAATATTTTTAAAAAGCTAAACAAATCTGAATTCCTTCCCGTCAAAACGCTTATTGTAAAATTCGATATTTTATTTTTTGACGGAGTTATGGAACTTCTAGTGCGGTAAGAAATATCGACTGGTGTATCCAAGCTTTTGAGCGTGGGTGTATTTTCGAGGCCAATGCTACAAAATTCTCGGACCCAGGGTTCAGTCCAAAGAAAATGTATTTTTCTTCCATCCCCTCAATACCCGCAGAAGCCCATCGTCGTAAGTGGTGGAATTTCAACCGATATCGTGCGCTATTTGGATTACATTAATGTATAAATGTTAAGAGTGAAACACGCTCTAAACGTTGTTCTGAAATTCAACAGTCGTGAGTAAAATGACAATGGCGTTAACGGGGCGTTGATGGATTCTGGTGGATGAAATGTAAGCTCGTTTTCGGGCGGGAGAGGAAAAGGAAGAGGTGGAGGAGGAGGAAGGGGTGACAAAGCAAAGTGATTATTACACGCGTGAGAGGAGAAAACGGTAGGTAAGATACGATAGTCTCTCTCTATGTTGTTAGATTACTAACTGACGCGAAGGTTCAGTGGGAAACGAGCAGACAAGCGAATTGTGGATATACCAACCATCAACTCTCGTGCTTTCTGCTCTTGATTTTCCTTACTTCTCTCTCTCTCTCTCTCTCTTGCTTTCCCTTCCTCTTTTCCTCTCTCTTTGTGTCTCTCCTTAAGGTTATTCCTGCAGAGTCGATTTGGTGCGCTCGGCGGTGATGTTGTCTTAGACGCCTTCAAAGCAGACACAATTTCGAGATTGTTATGTCAGCCTAGGCAGCCTCCTGCAAACTGTATAACAATGATGGGTAAACATGCCCGATGCCTGTATACCAACCACCGGTTTCCCACACAGCTTCTCTCTCTCTCTCTCTCTCTCTCTCTCTCTCTCTCTCTCTCTCTTGCTCTTGCCTCTTACCTCGTCGTTTCAACTCCGTACTCTCGTGCATCCCCAGGGTATTCCTCACTGGATACTATCTTCGTTTCTATACGGTATATCGTGTCCCTTGTTTCGGAAGTGAGAAAAAGCGAAATAGCTGTAGTTTCGTGTATAGAAACCGAGAGGGTTGAGCTCGGACCCTGTTGCTGCCATTAGAGTCGTATCCAATCGTAGGGGAGGTTGGGGCACAAAGGTCCCCTCAACTTTGTTGACAATCTAAAGCAAGATGAGATGATGGTGCTCCTTTGATCGTACTTTACAAAATTATACGACATTTACCTGAGCAGAAATTTAATCCGGTAAGCCTAATAACGGATGAGGACCTGATCAGGCATCGGTAAGGACAGCCTGATCAGGATAGCCTGATCACGCACAGATCCCAGCCAAATCATATTTTGGTATGACATCGATTGCTAGGCTAGCCCTACATTATCCATGTCAAGGACAGATCAGATGGTGCTAAGGACCAGCAAAAAACACGATCGGAAATTTAATCCAGCTAGCCTATAATAACGTATAAGGACCTGATCAGGCATCAGTAAGGATAGCCGGATCAGGATAGCCTGATCACGCACAGATCCCAGACGGATCATATTTCGATATGATATAGGTCAGGCTAGCCTTACATTATCCATGTCAGGGATAGATTAGGTGGTGCTAAGGACCAGCAAAAAAAAACTTCGGTCCGAATAATGTGGCTAGCCTGATCTTTCCCTGATCCGGGACGGAGCAGGAGTGTTAGTTCCAAGACTCGTCGCGAGATGTCGCGGTACGGCAGACGCTCGCTCCCATGCGGATGATGTGAATAGTATGCTTATATATGCGACCGCGAGCCTGAAAATTTACTTCTCTACCGCGAGGAATGAAACCTCGCGAGAACTCTTATTACGAAAAGTCCTTTGCTGACTTCCTCGTACTGTACCTATAATCTATAAACATATAAAACGCTTGTGGAATAAAATAAATAAGCGATAAGGTGCCTGATCAGGCTAGGAACCATCCGCGATCAGGATCGGATAAGGCGCCTGATCAGGCAGGAACCGTGCTCAATCAGGACCAGATAAGGCGGCTGATCAGGCTAGGAACGGCGTGCGATCGGGACCGGATGAGGAGCCTGATCCCAGTCTGTCCGGTAATAGCGTTATTCTCCTGACATGTAGCCTGATATGTAGCCTCATCAGGACCTGATATGTAGTCTGATCAGGGCCGGATGTTGTTGTAAGGTCAGCCTGAGGTGGTCCCGATCCCAGCCGGAATCAAATTTCCGCTCGGGTACTTGTAGGGGAGCGTGAGGCTTATTGTAACAGAGGTAAGTAGGAACAAGCTCAAATTTGACCGGGAATTTAAAACATTTTGATCTAAATTTTTTGCTGAATGTCCTTCTTATAACTCAAGGCATAACGTGTTCATTGAGTTTGCATTGTTACAATGTAAATTTGAATAGCGTTCATTTGCTTTTTTAAAAAATTCTTCTATAGTCTGTAGTTTTTTAGATATTTCATTAAGTAGACATAATGAGCCCATGGAACAAGCTGTACCGTAAAACGGGGTTACTTTGACTTTGGGAGTTACTTTGTGGTTTTTGGAGGCTACTTTAGACGAGCAGCAAAATACGGTAAAAGCGTGAGCGCAGTGAACCTTCGTAACCTTGTGGGGCGGGAGGGGGTGTGAGGAGTGGGTAGAAGAAGAAAAAAGGTCATTCATAAACCAGGTACACAGATATATGTGTAACAAACCAAGATATCTGAACAATCGATGATGCCACTCGCGAGAAGGGAATAAAGAAGGTCAAGAAGAACGACTGTTAGAGTTACGTCTGCTACATCTGTAAGCCCCGAATTTCAAGTCATAAGTCCTACCTTAAGATCAAACTTTCCATGGAACTCAAGTTGAAACTTAAGATCGAACTTAAGTTCCAATTTAAGATGAATCGTAAGTTGAACTAAAGTGCCATTATGAGTTCATACTTAAGTTCAAACTTAAGTGCGGACTTCGGATCGATCTTAAGTTCAAATTTAAATTTGGTTTGAAGTTCGAACTTAAGATCCATCTTGAGCTTAAACTTAAGTTTGATCATGCTTAATTATTGTGACAACTAATTTAAAATAACAAGGTTGAGGAAGGCGATAAAAGAAGTTTGATCGAACTTAGGTTCATGCTCAAGATGGATCTCAAGGTCAAGCTTCAAACCAAATTTAAGTTTGAACTTAAGATCGATCTGAAGTTCGCATTAAAATTTGAACATAAGTATGAACTTATAATGATACTGTAGTTCAAATTTAAGATGAATCTTAAGTTCGATCTTAAACTTCAACTTGAGTTCAATAGGAAGTTTGATCTCAAGTTTGATCGTAAGAACTTAAAATTCGGGCATAAGTATTTGATATTTTTATGTAAAATATTTCTTCAATAAAAATTGTTTTGACAAATAATTCGTCAATTCGTGTTGTTTTTTATTTAATTTCATGTATAATGTATAAAATATTATTGTTTTTTTATCAAAATGATGTCAAAGCTGCATTTACGCTTTGGATCTTTGACATAAGTTGCATTTCAATGCCTTTCCAAAGTAGCCCCAGACTCAGGGTTACTTTGGCTTTTTTTTCTAAATATATAAAATTGTGAGGGTCTGGTGGGGCTTGCTATTGTTATACATTTTACAGCCGAAGGACAGATTGTTCTGTTCGAGCACAAAATAATAATTTTGGACGTTAAAAAAAAGTAATGACCAAAAAACGTCCGAAACACGAACGAAGTAGCCCTGTTTTACGGTATCACAAAGCAGGGGCATGTTGTAACATGTTACAACTTGTACATGTTGTAACATGTTACAACTTGCCCCGCGTGCGCGTATATTATTCTGCTCTCTAATAACTATGCATGTGTTTGTATATGGGGGAAATCATTTTTACATCTTGTGAACCTAACCATTTTTTATTTGGCTGTAACTTCACTTATTTCATCGTATGATCTCAAAAACGACTCTCAAATTTTATTAGATTTTTCGTAGCCACCATGGCAGAATCCAAGGACATCGAATATTTTCGACTGTAAAAAATTTTTAATTTTCAATTGACGATATCTCTGTAGCGGTTAATCGTATCGAAAAGTATATGTGGAGGTTTTTTTCATCTTGAGTCCAACTTTAAATAAAAAAATGGTCTAATTTTTTTAAAGCAAATTTAAGCGGCCAACATAATTTCCAAAAATTAAAATCACGATACCCACCCCCCCCCCCTTCGAATTTTGAATAAAAATTCTCAAAAATACTACACTGAGAGAAAAAATTACTAGAACCAATAAAATAAAGTTTTAAAGGCAAAAAATCATTGTTTTCATTATTTGCTAAAACATTAGACTGGTTCCCTTATATATTTACTTGGTTCATTTTTTTCAGTCAATTCCATACATTTCTGTTTCAATAAACGAATTTACTTGAATCTAACAATATGTTATCAATTATATGTAATATATGGTTTGAATCAAGAACACATTTTATCATTCAAAACATGCATGTCTTTTAATACAGGAAGCGCTGAGAAAAATTTTTTGTTGAATCAACAAATAAATTAGTCCAATCAACAGAAAAAATAATTGATTCAATCAAATGCGTGTTTATTAATTGTTACTAAACATTTTATAAAAAATATATAGCCCTTGCCAAATAATTTAATATGCATAGTTTAGTGACCCCAAAAAGAGATAAATAGAAAAAAAGACAAATCTGTGCCAATTCTTCGATCTAATTTCTCTGTCCGACCGAGATTCGAACCCTCGACCCTACCTACCATCATACTTATCCTACCTAACTACCTAACACGCTACCTATTACGCTATCGACTACTACTATGCACTTGAAAAAAGTTAGGAGTTATGTAGATTCGATTATAAGGAAACATTTAAAAAACCAGTTTTTTCATTTTTAACAACTTATGTATACTATTAAAGTATACTATAGAAATGATAGTTCTTTGCTTGAAGGAAACAAAAATTTCATCATTACAAACAAATATTCTATTGGAACAAAATAATGTGTTATTTATATTACTACAGCTTCTTTTCAAATAATCACAATCAATTTTATATCTAATAAATATTGAAAATACTACAGAAATATTTTTAGAAGTAAAATAATGATGAATTTATTGCCAAGAAATAATTTTGTTCGAAAAAAATAATTTCGTTTTGAAGTCGTTTTTTAGATTCAAATAAACATCATTTTAGATTCAAATAATCTAATGTTCATGATGCGATAAATGTAATTAATCCAACTAATACAAATTGAATCAAATCTATTTATATAAAAATATTTTTTGAAGTAAAATAATAATGACTTTATTGCAAGAAAATAATTTTTTCGAAAAAAATAATTTTGTATTGAATTCGTTTTTTAGATTCAAACAATCTCATGTTTATGATGCGATCAATGTAATTAATCCAATGAATACAAATTTAATCAAATCTATCATGCATTCAATTGTTACTATTAAATAAGAGTTTAATATAATGGAGTAATAGATTCGTGAAAATATTTTTTTAAATGAAGCGTGATTTTCTTGGTTCAACAAATAAATAATCGAATTAATACTTTCATTTAATAAATACATTCATGTTCTCAAATTCAGTAATTTTTTCTCTAAGTGTAGAATTCATTATCAACATTTTCGAAAAAAAACGATGGAACCTCTGATGGTTCGCGAGATATTAATTTTTTAGTATTTAATTCACTTGTTGTTAATTAATTTCTGCCTATCTGTTAATTAATTTGTAATTAAGTTAATTTAATTGTAACACTTCTCATTTTTTCAAAAAGTGTCTGCTGTAAAAGATGGATAAAAATTCTAAATTACTTTTTGATTCGAATTAATTGCTCAGGTATATTCTTTATAAACCCTCTTACTTATAATCATGAAAGTATATATATTTTAGGCAATACGGACCTTTTTCCAAAAACTTACAACAAACCCCACGCTCCCCTAATATGTTGAAAGTAGAACGGATTCTTTTGTGTCTATGGACCGCAAACAAAAGCTCATACACCATCAAACTTCTCACTATTTCTCACTCTCTCGCGTTTTCTATGAAACGAAGGAATTGCAACAAATTGCGTATAGTTGGAGCACGAAAGACAATGGTGAGGGAAACGCGTTTTCGTGGTAATTCAACGTCCGTTATCGTTCGTAGATCTATAACCCGCGTCTCCGTGAAACGTTGATGCTGCCGCCTCAATATTACCCATATAGAAAGCAAACCGACACTCGTCCCGAGAAATTGTTAACGTTTTATCGTTGCTTCCACTCGCCAACGCAATGGAAATCGAGGCGCGGGCGAAGCTGCAAAGAAAAGCTCTCGTGCGCGGATGTTTATCACGCGGAAAAGCGGAGAGAGCTGAAAACTGCGGAATTGCTTTGGTAGGCGCGATATACGTTTTACGAGCATGTATCAACGAGATCTTTGATGTATAACGGACCTGGAGAGATGCGTTAGTCCTGACGGCTGCACATAAATACTACGCCACTCGAAATTGGTTTTGACCGGCGGTGAGATCGAGAGAGATGGCGGTGGGGAAAATGTCGGTGCAAATTACGAGAAAACAGGCTCAGAAACGACTCCATATACGTCAAGAAAGGGAGAGAACCAGAGAGAGGAAAATTTCTCTCGTTGCAGCAGCCACTCGAACTTGATGCTGTTTCCTGATGCTCCAAAATGCACATACGAGTATGTGTGGGTTTGATTGCTCGTACGGCGAAATGCAGTCAGCATTGAACTCGGTGGAATTGTTCATTGGGCCATGGTGAAAATAATAATATTTTCTTATCGAGCTTGACAAAATGCCTCAAAATGTAATTCTCTAGACCATGTCTTAACCCGTAGTGAAAAACTCCATTGAATCGCCAATGGCAACCAATAGTCCTCATACGACTCCATTGGACAATGAATGGGGACCCATTGAGATTTCCGCATTTGTCAATGGCGTACAGGGCTGACCATTGATCAGTGAATGGGTATCCATTGAACATCAAATGCGGATGAATCGAATGATCATCATTACTCAATGATGCTCATTGGAAAGCCAATGCGGATGAATCGAATGATCATCATTACTCAATGATGCTCATTGGAAAGCCAATGCGGATGTATCGAGCGATCAGCATTGCCCAATGGTGTCCATGGGAAGGTAAATGCTGATGAACGAAATGATCCGCTTTACCCAATGATGTCCATTGGAAAGTCAATGCGGATGAACTGAAAGATCAGCATTTCCCACAGGTGTTCATTGGAACCCAAATGCGGCTAACGATGAAATGATCAGCATTTACCAAGGATACCCATTGAATAATAAGTAACTACGAATTATACAATGATCAACATTTATCAATAATGTCACTTCATTGACGACTGATCGAATGATGAGCAGCATTCGTTAACGATGTTGCAATCCATATTCGAGGTTCAATGCAGAACAATTGAACCCATCGATCGATGAGAATTTCTCCGAATGCGATATTTCTCAAACGGCGGTGAATTAATAAAATTAAGTAAGAGTAGATGTCGCTGATTCTCATATATGAACCAAATATTTTCTTCAATTGTAATAAATGCTGATGATTATATCGATGGTCAATCAGTTTAAAATATAATATAATAGTTTAAAATAAAATATAATATAATATATTTAAAAAAAATATATTATATACTGCTCATCAAGTGCGCGTACGTTTGGGATAAATGATTTTCAAAACCGTTTATTTTTAACATATACACATAATTTTATCAGTCCCTCTCAACTCGATTTGTGAGAGGAGAAACGTATATACTTTCATTATCAATCGTCATCTGAATACACTTACAATCTATTTTCTCAATTCTGAGCTTCAATAATTTCTATTAAATGTAATATATATATATATATACATATATATATATATGATTGCTATATGATTGCTATATATGATATATGATATAATTATTGGTCGTTATGCTAATATTAGCATTATGATTAACCTTACTTACTGATAACTTACTTGATTATTTAATGCGTAATTCCATGTATATATAGCAATCATATGAAAGAATCTCCATTGATGATCCCATTTATTCCCCATTGCCAAAATAACCAATGGGGATGAATGCCGAATTGCCTAAGGGGATTGTCTCCATTGAATCCCCATTAGATAATCCCCATTCCGTTTCAAATGGGGAATTCAATGGCGAAAATCCCCTTGGGCAATTCGGCATTCATCTCCATTGGTTATTTTGGCAATGGGGAATGAATGGGGATTTTTCAATGGCGACGAATGGAGTTTTTTACTACGGGAAGTCTGGAAAAAATATACGAACCCTGATTAAATTAATTAAATTATAAGTAAATTAGCATCATACTACATATTCTTCTCTGTCAATATTCACACCTAGCATTTATTCGATTCAAGCAAATTCTCCATTCAAATGAACGAGACATATCGATTCAACGTCTATTGCAACAGGTGTCGATGCTCAAATTAACATTGGGGACTTCCGTGCGCCCCTTTTCCGCTCTTGTTATTCTCTTCCGTCAATATCTTCGGGTTCGTGCGTAGAACGTGTGTCGTTGACGAAAAAAAGGCTTGAAAAAAGCCTCCAAAGGTCGCAGAGAGTGACACAATGTATCAATTTACCAGAAAGTGGAATAACTGTGAACGGTTGACTCGGAATTTTCGAACAAATGGAAGAGAAGAGGAGGAATGTGAAAGAGGATGGAAAAATAATCGTCGTTGGCCCCATGGAAAAAAAAGGCGGGCAGGTGCATGGGTTCGCACAGGTATCAATACGTTCGTCGTCGGGTTTATTCACAATGCTGGGGATCCTCTCGCGAGGAAGAGAACGACTGAGGGCGAAGAGTGAGGAACGAGGAAAGAGGAGTCTGAAGATGAACAGGAAGAAGTAGAAGAAGAGGAATAAAAAGTAAGAAGGATGAAGATGGAGTAAGAGGCTGGTCGTAAGCGAGTGAAGAGGATGTTTCATGCCTGCTCGAAGAAATAAGAGATCGACCGTCCCGATCCTATATGTATAATATAAACGCTCCACCGAGTTGAGTTCCTTCCATATACGGTCGACGTTATACCGGTTTCTCAGCCATTGTGATACCTTGAGCCCATCGGCTGATCCTTTCGCGGGATGGGCTATTCTCGCGAGAAAAGCCGCCTTGGCAGTGAGTTTAGAACTCGACGTAAATCCAGCGCACGATCTTTGGACACCAACGACGCTCATTACCCCTGTTTATCTATAGGTGTCTGTTTTATGATCGGAATTTCCTCAAATGGACTCTGCATACGTTAACGTCCTACTTTCGAGCCAAGTGTTCTCCATTAACTTTGTTATACCTAATTCCGGAAACACAGTCTTCGAGATCGATATTTCTCGATCAATCGAGATCCGCATCGCCAACCGTCGCAGTTCCGCAAGTTATCGAAAAAGACGTATCATCGAGAGAATTGCTCTTATGAATGGGATGAATTGTTGAGGAAGTCGAAGCACTCTCAAGTCAGTGCTGAACTTCGGAAATCGTTTGCATAATCAGATCTCTTCATAATCGCCAATATCTTAATTATCGCACAATAAGAAAACATGTACATCCCAGCAAACACACTTGGATAATTTACGAAACACTTACGTATAATTGAAATGTAATAAATACGTCGTATAATGTTCATCACAAATTCGAAACTTTTTCATAATGACGTAAACGAGATTTATATAATACGTTATGACAGTATGTAGCAAGGACGTCAATGAACGATGAAGGAATTACGAAAAACTGTAGACATCACAAATATGTAATATTGATACGTTAAGATCTCGTCACTGTTATGAGATATTTACGTATACTGTGAACCTGTAAAATTGTTACGAGTCTATGCTGTAACAATTATAGAACATTGGTGATATTATAATCACGTAGTATAGGCTACGTAGCACATACGTGTGATGTGTTACATAAATGTTACAAGACATTTCTCGTAACAAATTCGTAACAATTATAGAACATTGGTGATATTATAATCTCGTAGTATAGGCTCCGTAGCAAATACGTATAATGTGTTACATAAATGTTACAAGAAATTTTTTGTAACATATCCGTAATACATACATATATACATATACTACCAGAAATGTCTTGAATCATTTTGACGTTATGTCAATTAAGAAACGTAAACGATGTATGAGTGTAATTATGTGAGCGTAATTACATGGGTATTTGTGGTGACGGAAAAACACCCTAGTAAAAACTGTCTTTGAGCGACGAGTTTCATGAACTCGACTCTAAGCCTGCTGGAATAATTTTCTACTATGATTTTCGATGCTATTTCGGCATAACACCCCCCCCCCCTCTCCGCATTGCATACTCGCCTTCGGTGTGGGCTAGCCCCTTAAGATTGATCATTCGTCAATAATTTATCAACTTCAAATCTCTTATAAAGAATTTGTTCAATAAGTAAAGATGAATTTTAATGACCTATGTACCTCAAATGTAATATAAATATCACGGGCTCTGAAGATGATAGCATAGTAGGTAGCATGTCAGCGTTAGATAGTTAGAAAGGTTCAGTATTCAGGCAGGTCTCAATCCCCCACAATCGGCAAATAAACGTTCTCGGATCCGCGCCGAGTTGAGAAGCATTTGTCAAAAAAAAGATATAGCTAATGAGTTAAATTTGAAAAGATATAATTTATTTTTAAAAAAATTTCTTCTATTTTTGGATATAACCATGAAACTCGGGAGTCGGGAGTTCAAACCCCGGTGGCAATGTCTATTTTTTTTTATTCCCCAATATTATATAATGTTCAAAAATATTAAAAGATTAATAAAATGAACTCAATTTTATCGAAATTATAAAGAAATATATATTGCAAATAAAATTAAAATTGAATGTTTCGTTACGTAACAGTTACATCAATGAGCTTTCCCCCGCGCCTTTCCACTCTCGTGAGATCGAGAGAGATGGAGCTAAAACTTTTAACACGTATTTCTCGAAAACGACTGAATGGAATGAAAAAAGAATAGTGCGACCACCCGTACAAATAAATTACGCAGGCCACCCCACTCTTCTGTTTTTATTCTATCAAGTAATCTTCGAGAAAAATGTGTTTAAAAAATGTTGAGGTTATGTTGACCTTTATGGCTATGAGATGAGTCTGTTACGTCAATGTGCTGAGTGTGTTACATCTATATGAGCTGAGTGTGTTATATCTTTGTGCTGAGTTTGTTACATAACAGTTACATCTATGTATTGAGTAATTGCCATAAATATTATTCGTAAATTTTCCGTAACGATAACGATCCAATGGGATGATAAATTTCTGAACAAGCACTGCTTCATTTACGGTGCTTGTGACATAAATGTTACATCCAATATAACGTCCGTTACAGAACATTTTCGTAACTATTCTGAAACTGTTTGCTGGGATGTGTCCATAGTCCATAAAAAGTGACGTGGCGATTGATTTACCTTAGCATCACATACGTTTTACGCCAATATTCGTCGAGTATTTTCAGTCTTTTCCAAAAATATTTAAATATTCAAAATATTTGGACTCTTTTCCAAAAATAATTCGCACTTATTTTTATTTAATTTCAGTCTTTCTTAATTTATACTTCTGGATGATTGTATATAAGCTGAACATTTGGATTATTGTCCATAATTATTGATGACGTATTTCAACTTTTTAACTTTTTCCTCCGGATAAACAAATGGTTGATATTTTTCATTGATCCATTGATTCGCCGATGAAAATCTGCGAGGTGAACTGATAGAGAATCCTTAAAACGATAAAATGAGCCTCGAATTTCTAAATTTGGCAAAAATCTGCGAATTGCTGTTGAAAAACAAAAATTAACGAAAATAGCTGATATGAAATAAAATAAGAAAAAAAAACACCATTAGGTATTGTCGATTGATCCGTAACAGAGCTGGGCAAAACACTGGAAAGTATTTCAAGTACAAAGTACAAATAAGTACCGTAAGTACTTGAAGCATTAAGTACCGGCAGTACGTGAAGGACTACGTACTTATTACTCGAAGTACTTGAGATTTAAGGAACTTGAAGTACAAGAACTTGAACAATCAAGTACTATGTATCAAGTATTTTTCAATTTTTTAGGAATATATCTCGTAATTTCTAGTACTTATATGATTTCCTATTCTTATTTGATTTTTCTTCAAGTACTTTTTGTATCAAGACATATTTTCACCTTGTGCACTGAGATTAGTATTTTGACAGATTGGGATAGAAGTATCTAAAAAAAGAATTGAAAATAATTCAAAAATAGCATTGACGATTGTAATTACGATTTATGTGGATACAGATTTGAAAAAGAAGAAATAAAGAATATAATACGCAGATTGTTAAAACTACTCCAACTTCGCGTTCGTCTTCAAAAAACTGTCATAGGGGCAATTGAGGGACAGTTCGTCCATACGTTAAGAAATATTATTTTCAATTACATATCCAAAGGCTTTGTATATCCAACCATCAGCAATAAGACACACTCAAAAGTACTTGATACTTGTACTTGAAAAAGTACTTGAAGTACAAAAAAGTATTTTAAATCTTCAGTACAATACTTGAGCTACAGGCCAAGTACTTGAAAATTTGAGTACAATATTTGAAGTAATTTTTAAGTACTTCAAGTACGTTGCAAGTACCGGGTACTTCAAGTACTGCTCAGCTCTGATCCGTAAATATTCGTTGGAGCGATTTACAATTAAAGCTTCATCAAATCAATTTGAATAGCTGAGAATAATACAATTCTACAAATTGAAATTTCCGCATTAAGGGGGTCGTCTAGTGTGAAGGCTGTTTTTTTAATGCTATTTTGGGGAGTTTTTTTTTGCGACAAACCATTAAAATAAAATGATTTATGAATGCCGTATCATTTTTATTGACATTTGAACAAACTTTGCGAATTTTTTGAAGTGAATGTATTAAATATAATCGGAGATACATACCGTGAACCAAAATAAAGTCAGAATTTCAAAAAAATTATGACTTTATTTTGGTTCACGGTAGAGCCTCAAGTCTCACAATTAAAATGGCGTTTGGTTTTTTAGAATCAGATAAGCAGAACGGCCGGAATCATGGCAGCAGTGGAGCACCTTATGTGTTCCTGTTGGGTGGAGTATCTCCGATTATATTTAATCCATTCACTTCAAAAAATGCACAAAGTTTGTTCAAATGTTAATAAAGATGATACAGAATTCATAAATTATTTTATTTTAATGATTTGTCCAAAAAAAATATTCCCCAAAAAAGCATTAAAAAAACAGCCTTCACACTAGACGACCCCCTTAAGTCCTCAATATTTTTGACGCTCCGATAAAGGTGCTTTATAAAATAACTCTCTTTTTTTGCATTATACAGTGTTGCTCAGTTTTCAGCTTAAGGAGGAAAGCAAGAATTTCAATTTGCATAAATTTTTGAATAATTTCTGAAACAAAGTCGTTCGCAGTATTTTCCATAATTATTTATATATTTCAATCTATTATAAAAACAAATTGAGTACTTATTATCCTGAATTCTACGTTGATAGATTATCTATGAAAACAAAGCCGGCAGGATTTTTTTAAAATAGCCCATGACATTTTTTTTCAATAAAAAATATTTGAGCATTACGAACCCTTCGTTGAATCTTTGCCCAATTAAAAATAGGAACAAATCGTTGATGGTCTAGAATAAAAAGAAAGAATAATCTTAAAAATATCTTAAATACTGCGCAAGTCATAACAGCAATTTTTGAAAAATTCCAAATTCCAAGGAATTCAAAAGAGCTGTAAGCATTTTCATAAAAATCATATCGAAATTCAATTTTTATTTTTCCATAATACTTATCGTTTACAAGGATCTTTCTAGTCCACGGAAAAGTGTGTGACAATAAAAAAGGACATTCAAATTTTTTATTCATCTCATACGTGTCCAAAACAAAAACAAAAGAACCGTATCCACAAAACTGTCCTCAGCCGAATATTTTTCGAATTCGAACGTGCGGTTGAAATGTTCAAAAAATGACGATGTCCAGGAAAGATTGACGAAACACTATTTCGGAGAAGAAAGCTTCCTCGACAAGCAAATGCAATGAAACAAAATCAATTCTCCCGAAGAAGGAAAGCTGCAATTAGGTTTTTTCTTGAGAATATTGGAAACAAGATACGCGTCGACGTAGCGTTACATTATTATTTGTTCATTATTGCGTCATGGGAATATCGACTTTCATTCGAGGCGCTCGACAATACGATCCGTCCACATCTCCAATATCAATCTGATCTTGTCACGGCAAGTCATCTTTGCACAGGCTTCGGCTCTGTGTGCGTAACAACGAGAGAGAAAGAGTACACACAATTCGCGCGAAGCTTTTGAAAATCCTTCGTGGAATTGAATATCTTTTCGCGCGATACAGAACGACTTCGTTATTTCCATTGAGGTTGGTCTATGTGTTTCGCACGTCCCTGCAGAGCACAACAACCACCGGGAACCAGATGAGAATAAGGGTGGGAGAGCGAGAGAGAGAGGGGGGAAGGAGAGAAGCTTTCCGGCTCGGCGTCAGACAAGTTCCTGTTTGACTCCCACACCCTCCGGGTACGACGCACAGAGGGTTGCTTATTCCAATTTCACGGGTTGCTCTCTATTCTATCCTAGGCAAAGACTTTCTTCAATAGGCTGCATACAGGGTATTCCATGTCAAATCCCGTAGTAAAAAACTCCATTGAATCGCCAATGGCAACCAATGGTCCTCATACGACTCCATTGGACAATGAATGGGGACCCATTGAGATTTTCGCATTTTTCAATGGCGTATAGGAACGACCATTGATCAGTGAATGGATATCCATTGAAAAGTCACCATTGCCCAATGACGTCCATTGAACAACAAATGCGGATGAACCGAATGATCGCCATTACTCAATGATGCCCATTGGAAAGCAAATGCTGATGGACCGAGCGATCAGCATTGTCCAATGGTGTCCATTGGAAGGCAAATACGGATGAACGAAATGATCAGCTTTACCCAATGATGTCCATTGGGAAGGAAATGCGGATGAACTGAATGATCAGCATTACCCAAAGATGTCCATTGGAAACCGCGTCGCGTTAGTTCCGAGACTTGGCGCGAGATGTCGCAGGACGGCAACCCGCTGAACTCCCATACGGATTATGCGAAGAGTATGCTTATCTAGACGAGCGTGAGCACGGAATATTAGCAGAAGTCGGTGTCCAAAAAATCCATGCAAGGCTGACTTCTCGCCGACTGATGCCCATGGCATAATCCCTATTCCGTTTGAAATAGCGAAGTTAATCCTCATTGGAAAATCCCTATTCGATTTTAAATGGGGAATTCAATGGTGAAAATGTCCTTGGGCAATTTGGCATTCTTTTCCATTGGTTATTTTGGCAATGGAGAATGAATGGCGATTTTTCAATAGCGCCGAATGGAATTTTTCACTATATGAAAGAATCTCCATTGATTATCGCCATTCATTACCCATTGCCCACAAAAACCAATGGAGATTGTTAATACAAGTTATAACGTACCTAGAATTAAATCGAAGGATTCAGCAAAATATTTATTTTCAACAAAATAGCGGCTTCTAAAAAAAACGATTTTTGATTAAATTTTTTGCCTTATTTTGTTTATAAACTGGAAAATATTTATCGGTAAGGAAAACCTTCGATTAATTACTAACATATATATGTTAATAAAGTTTGTGTAGGACTTTGAGACCGATCGGTTCTGCCGTTTCTGAGAAATCTTGCTCACCGGTTTTAAAAACAGTGATGGTAACTTGGGAGTTTTCCCCCCAAATTTGGAGGAAAATTTTTAGAAAGGGGATTACATACGGGAACATTTTTTTAGGGTATTTTTTAGGGAAAAAAAACATTTTTTAACACAGAATTTGTCTGTCTAATTCATGTAAAAGCGAGACATTTACCCCGCAGTAAAAAACTCTATTCGTCGCCATTGAAAAATCCCCATTCATTACCCATTGCCAAAATAACCAATGGAGATGAATGCCGAATGGCCTAAGGGGATTTTCGCAATTGAATTCCCCATTTAAAATCGAATGCGGATTTTCCAATGAGGATTGACTTCCCCATTTCAAACGGAATGGGGATTATCCAATGGGGATTCGATGGAGAAAATCCCCTTAGGCAATTCGGCATTCATCTCCATTGGTTTTTGTGGGCAATGGGGAATGAATGGCAATCATTAATGGAGATTCTTTCATACAGTAAAAAACTCCAGTCGTCGCCATTAAAAAATCGCCATTCATTCCTCATTCGCAAAATAACCAATGGAGGTGAATGCCGAATTGCCCAAGGACATTTTCGCCATTGAATTCCCCATTTGAAATTAAATAGGGATTTTCCAATGAGGATTGACTTCCCCCATATTTCAAACGGAATAGAGATTATCCTATGGGCATCAGTCAGCAAGAACTCCTTGCATGGATTTTTTCGACACCGACTTTTGCTAATATTCCGTGCTCACACTCGTCTAGATAAGCATACTCTTCGCATAATCCGTATGGGAGTTCAGCGGGTTGCCGTCCTGCGACATCTTGCGCCAAGTCTCGGTACTAACGCGACGCGGTTTCCAATGGACATCTTTGGGTAATGCTGATCATTCGGTTCATCCGCATTTACTTTTCAATGGACATCATTGGGTAAAGCTGATCATTTCGTTCATCAGCATTTGCCTTCCAATAGACACCATTGGGCAATGGTGGCTTTTCAATGGATATCCATTCACCGATCAATGGTCATTCCTAGACGCCATTGACAAATGCTGAAATCTCAATGGGTTCCCATTCATTGTCCAATGGAGTCGTACGAGGATCATTGAGTGCCATTAGCGATTCAATGGAGTTTTTTTACTATGCGATGGTGGTTTTTATTTTCTATGATCTCTAACTTAACGAACTAGACAGTATATTCTCACAAGAAAAATCAATATGACAAAAAGCAGCCTGTGTCCCTCTACGATTCGATTGCTGAACTTAAAAACGTCATTTTCATAATGTCAAAATGGAAATAAACAAGTTTTTTTGAGAAATTTTATGGAACATTGATGTTTCAAAATGTTTTTCTAAAATAAACTCTATTTTTTATGATTACCGAACGGATCCTAGTCGCTTAAAAAATATTTGCTATTGAAACAAAAATATCGATACAATACAATATCCATAAAAATGATATCTTCAACTATGCTAAAAATGTTTAGCGTAAAAATATACGACTTCAAAAATACTGATACGAATAAAGACCAAGAGGCTAACGAGTTCTTTGAAATTATTAATGAGTTGGGAATCAACATTCTCTAAATATTTATAGTTATGCATGTATTAATTATTAACGTAATATAGAGTAAAAAACCTTTGCTATTTTTTTATATTTCAATTTTTATTAATCAATTAAATTAATAACAATTAAGGGGTTCAAAATATCAAAAAATGGCAAAGAACTTTTCTACTCAATATTACGTCACGAATCTACCCTTGAGGTATTGCCCTTCAGTCCTGGGACACCCTGTCTAGTGTATACATTACGAAAATGAAATTGAAAAAATACATTTTTTGAAAATCCCTGCTGCGTATAACCCCTTAAGAGAGATGAAGGGAGAAAGAGAAAGGAAGAGATGGCCAGAATTTATACGTATTTATCCTGTGTATAGGTATACGAAATTCACATGGTAGATCTCCTTGTTAGCACAGCGGGCAGACACAATACCGCATTTTCTTTCTGTTCTCTTTCCAACGCTTGTTTATCGAACGTTCAGTGAATCATGGTCGTGAAAGAGAAAAGAAAAAATCTGAGTTATTTCTGTCCACAGAAGCTCAGCTATTATTCATTATTATTGTATCACATAGATCGAGTGCACACACTCGAAAAATAAATTATCCACATTATTTCAAGCTTTACTCGAAGGAAATTGAAATTCAACGCAGTTTTGTGGCATCGATTTGGACTTCCTTTGAAATTTGCACGCAACGAACGAAAAAAATCATATTTTTCACACTGAGAAAACTGTTTATTTGTGGTAAAGAAATATATTTAGTTGGCACTTTGACTTGAATATTCTATAACAGTTACAAAATTTGTTAGTCGTTGAGTAACATTTTATTTGTGTCAAATAAATTTAATAACTGTTAACAAATATTTATTTAATTTATTAAATGCTAACAAATCATAGCTTTCGCCATATTCGACTTTTCATTTGTTAACAGTTTACAAATCCTGATACATTGTTTTCTTAGTGCAGGAGTTATGGAGAGTGGACTGTTTTAAAAAAGTGACAATTTTTTATTTTTCGAAATAACCTATTAAATACTTTCGGAGAAGTGTAAAAAGATGCCTGTTAGGAAAAAAAATTTCTAATTTTGAAATCTTATACCTCGGCTTCAAGTCAATGGACCAACATAAACAACACATGTTCTTGGAGGGAATGAAATGATCTACAAAAAAGGTCTCTTATGATTTTTCGATAAACTCACTCCTCCAAAAGTTATTCAAGGTTAAAGTTAAATTTATCGTAAATTTCACTTGTTTTTTTAGATTCCGGCAAAATGTTGAAACTTATTACTAAATATCGTAAAACATGTCTTGAAACAAAAGTTTAAATTGCATTTACATAAATTACCTAATTTTCAAAGAAATGACGAAGTAGTTCACGCATATTCACAGTCTGAATATACATATGGGTCAAAACGCCAATTATGGACGGCGGATCCGGCCTCACCCCCTCAGATCTTTTCGCATTTTTTTTAGCTCTAATTCCTCATTGAAAAACACATTCCCAATTTTTTTTCAGTTTTTTTCCCTTCTAACTTTCGCAGTTATTACATGGGGTATTCTGTTGAGTTTTACCATTTTCGTTTTATTCATTATGACTTTCCATCCTCCAACACAATAAAAAAAAATTCAAAAAATAGATTTTTTGCAATAAAAAGTCTGAGCTTTTCAAAAAAAATATTGCTTTTTTGTTCATGTACTTGGAAAGCTCTTAATATTGAGCTTAAAGTCTAAAAAGCTGTTTTTCAGCCGTTGCCCAAATTAAAAAAAAAAATTTCAATATTTTTTTCGAAAAGCTGAGACAATTTTACATAAAATATGTATTTTCCGAGATGCGTCCTCCATAAACATACAAAAAATTAATGAATGAACAAAAATTGATTTTATTCATTTTTTTTGCCCATCTTCCGTTACAATAATTTTTTTTTTTTCCCGTAGTAAAAAACTCCATTCGTCGCCATTGAAAAATCCCCATTCATTCCCCATTGCCAAAATAACCAATGGAGATGAATGCCGAATTGCCTAAGGGGATTTTCGCCATTGAATTCCCCATTTGAAACGGAATGGGGATTATCTAATGGGGATTCAATGGAGACAATCCCCTTAGGCAATTCGGCATTCATCCCCATTGGTTATTTTGGCAATGGGGAATGAATGAGGATTTTTCAATGGCGATGAATGGAGTTTTTACTATACGAAAGAATCTCCATTGCTGTTCGCCACTCATTCCCCATTGCCCACAAAAAAAAAATTGGGAAAATTTTTTTTTCATCGGTTCTATACTTTTCGGTCATAATTACGTCGATTGCTGAAAAAAAAAAAATTCGATACGCCCTTATGGCTTTCGACACCAACTCGGAAAGCCATAAGGGCGTATAAAAAAACAAAAAAAATTGGGAAAATTTTTTTTTCATCGGTTCTATACGTTTCGGTCATAATTACGTTGACTTGAAATTTCGCTATTTTCAGGTTTTTGAAAATAGACCCAAAATTGAGCAAAACAGTTTTTTATCGAAATTAATGAAAATTTTGATTTTTTGAAAAAACTATTGATAGATTCGTGTTTAGGGGGCAAAAATACATCGATATGAGGCCCGAAAAACAAAAATAATTTTTTTTTTTTTTTGCATTTTGGCCAAAATTCAATCGGTTCACTAAAATGGCTGCAATTTATTTTCTAGATAGAATTGCGGCTTGAGCATGAGCTCATTCTCTTTGTAATCGTTCACGCTTCAAAATCCCGTTTGGTTCATCCCATTACGACCGTTTTTCGATTTTTGGCAGATTTTTAAAGTTCAACAATAGTTTTTTGTAAATTTTTTAAGGTATACCCCTTTCCATTTTTTTCGGCGATTTTCAAACTGCTCTCATTTCTACAAAAAATTAGTTATCGGGATGAACTTAACGGCATTCTCTAAGTTTGGTCACAAGCTTTGCGTACGAAAAACAAATTTTGAAATCGGTTGAACCAAAGTGAAGTTATGAGCACTTGAAATTTCGCTATTTTCAGGTTTTTTAAAATAGGCTCAAAATTGAGCAAAACAGTTTTTTATCGAAATTCATGAAAATTTTGATTTTTTGAAAAAACTATTGATAGATTCGTGTTTAGGGGGCAAAAATACATCGATATGAGGCCCGAAAAACAAAAATATTTTTTTTTTTTTTTTTGCATTTTGGCCAAAATTCAATCGGTTCACTAAAATGGCTGCAATTTTTTTTCTAGATAGAATTGCGGCTTGAGCATGAGCTCATTCTCTTTGTAATCGTTCACGCTTCAAAATCCCGTTTGGTTCATCCCATTACGACCGTTTTTCGATTTTTGGCAGATTTTTAAAGTTCAACAATAGATTTTTGTAAATTTTTTAAGGTATACCCCTTTCCTTTTTTTTCGGCGATTTTCAAACTGCTCTTATTTCTACAAAAAAATAGTTATCGGGATGAACTTAACGGCATTCTCTAAGTTTGGTCACAAGCTTTGCGTACGAAAAACAAATTTCGAAATCGGTTGAACCAAAGTGAAGTTATGAGCACTTGAAATTTCGCTATTTTCAGGTTTTTGAAAATAGGCCCAAAATTGAGCAAAACAGTTTTTTATCGAAATTCATGAAAATTTTGATTTTTTGAAAAAACTATTGATAGATTCGTGTTTAGGGGGCAAAAATACATCGATATGAGGCCCGAAAAACAAAAATAATTTTTTTTTTTTTGCATTTTGGCCAAAATTCAATCGGTTCACTAAAATGGCTGCAATTTATTTTCTAGATAGAATTGCGGCTTGAGCAAGAGCTTATTCTCTTCGTAATCGTTCACGCTTCAAAATCCCGTTTGGGAAATTGGGAAAATTTTTTTTTCATCGGTTCTATACTTTTCGGTCATAATTACGTCGATTCCTGAAAAAAAAAAAATTCGATACGCCCTTATGGCTTTCGACACCAACTCGGAAAGCCATAAGGGCGTATAAAAAAAAAAAAAAAATTGGGAAAATTTTTTTTTCATCGGTTCTATACGTTTCGGTCATAATTACGTCGATTCCTGAAAAAAAAAATTTCAATACGCCCTTATGGCTCCCGGATGCCATAAGGGCGTAAAAGAGGTGATACGCCCTTATGGCAGCTGTAACGCGATATATATTATTACATTTAATAGAAATTATTGAAGCTCAGAATTGAGAAAATAGATTGTAAGTGTATTCAGATGACGATTGATAATGAAAGTATATACGTTTCTCCTCTCACAAATCGGGTTGAGAAGGACTGATAAAATTATGTGTATATGTTAAAAATAAACGGTTTTAAAAATCATTTATCCCAAACGTACGCGTACTTGATGAGCAGTTTATAATACATTTTTTTAAAATTACTTTCGAATAATTTCCGAGCTTATGCTAATATTAATTGACCATCGATATAATCATCAGCATTTATTACAATTGAAGAAAATATTTGGTTCATATATGAGAATCAGCGACATCTACTCTTACTTGACTTTATTAATTCACCGCCGTTTGAGAAATATCGCATTCGGAAAAATTCTCATCGATCGATGGGTTCAATTGTTCAGCATTAAACCTCGAATATGGATTGCAACATCGTTAACGAATGCTGCTCATCATTCGATCAGTCATCAATGAAGTGACATTATTGATAAATGTTGATCATTGAATAATTCGTAGTTACTTATTATTCAATGGGTATCCTTGGTAAATGCTGATCATTTCATCGTTAGCCGCATTTGGGTTCCAATGAACATCTGTGGGAAATGCTGATCTTTCAGTTCATCCGCATTGACTTTCCAATGGACATCATTGGGTAAAGCGGATCATTTCGTTCATCAGCATTTACCATCTCATGGACACCATTGGGCAATGCTGATCGCTCGATACATCCGCATTGGCTTTCCAATGAGCATCATTGAGTAATGATGATCATTCGATTCGTCCGCATTGGCTTTCGAATGAGCATCATTGAGTAATGATGATCGTTCGATTCATCCGCATTGGCTTTCCAATGAGCATCATTGAGTAATGATGATCATTCGATTCATCCGCATTTGATGTTCAATGGATACCCATTCACTGATCAATGGTCAGCCCTGTACGCCATTGACAAATGCGGAAATCTCAATGGGTCCCCATTCATTGTCCATCGGAGTCGTATGAGGACCATTGGTTGCCATTGGCGATTCAATGGAGTTTTTTACTACGGGTTTAAATACTTTTTTTGAGTTAAAGAAGTCTCAGCTTTCCAAAAAAAATATTGCTTTTCCGATAATGCCTGTGAAAAGCTATTAAAATCGAGTTTTAAATCTATGAAGCTGTTTTTAGCCATTGCCTCCATTTTGAATTTTTTTCCATGTTTTTTTCGAAAAGCTGAGAAAATTTTACATAACGTATGCCATGTAAATGTATGTCATACCCTATGTAATTACTGCGAAAGTTAGAGGGGGAAAAATCTGAAAAAATGTGGGAATGTGTTTTTCAATGAGGACTTTTAGCTAAAAAAAACTGCGAAAAGTTCTGAGGGGGTGAGGCCGGATCCGACGTCCATAATTGGCGTCTTAACCCATATATATATTAGACCGTGAATAACTTTTGATGGACTGAGTTTATCGAAAAATCATAAGGTATCTTTTTTGTAGAGTGTTAAATTTCCTACAAGAATACGTATCGTTCATTTCGGTACATTGACTTGAAACCAAGGTACAAAAATTCAAAGTTATACATTTCTTTTTCCAGTGTTATTTAAATGGGAAATAGAAACTCGCGATGAGAGGTATCTAAATATTTATATTAAGAGCTCTGCTTTTAACAGACATCTTTTTCCACCTCCCCGAAAGTATTTAATAGGTTATTTCGAAAAACAAAAAATAGTCGATTTTTTTAATCAGTCTAATATATGGAGAGTAAGAATATTTCTTTTTTTTTTTTATAAATAAAATTTTATTTTCTATCTCTCATGAACGCTTTTCACTAACAGATACGTACACGTGTCTGCATGGGTAATAACGTTTCAACCCCTTGGAAACGATTTTTTTATATCACGGAGCGACTTCTCGATCCTCCCACGCGATACACGCCCTTTATTCGCCGGGTGTTAACATAACGTGTGCGGGCAAACGCACGTGTGGTCTTTTGCTCTCTTCCTTATAAATATTGCTTTCATGCTTTTTTTTTTCTATTTTTTTTTTTGGCTCTCTCGGAAACCGCGGGATGATTCTTTGTGATTTTTATGCGCGCCAGGGGCGTGATGTAGAAACGCGCGGATATAACAAGGATGCGAAATTGAGAGAGTGATTCCGCCGGATATTCAACAGAAAATACGCTTTTCTCGTGTGAATATTTTATGTATACGTATATATTAGGGTGGCGCAAAAAACCGACTATTTTTCTTTTTCGTGTCTCTTGTGATGATATATTAGTTTTTTATGTTTTAAGAACCCTCACCAAAAATGAGCTCAACAAAAAAATGTTTAAGGGTCACTCAAGATTTTTAAAAATTTCAAAAATCGTCAAAAATCGAATTTTTATTATTTCGTATTTTTTTTGCTCATGGCGGTAGAATGTTATAGACGAAAAAAAAATAAGTTTCTCAAATTTTTAGCTCAAAATATTCATTTTTAAAGATCGCTCATATTTTTTTGATATTTGTAAGTGCGTTACATTAGATGATTTCGAGTGACCTTTAAATATTCATATTAAGATTTGATAACTTTTTTTCTTTTAATTAGTAAGATAATCGATAAAAATACACCACGAAATGAATAAAAAATTAAACAAAATACTGAAAATATAATTTCTTAATAACTCGATGTTTTGCAAATTACAGTAATAACACGATTGATTATTTTTTCTTTGAGTTCTCAATTTCTTTCAACTTTTTTTTTCTTTCGTCGTATTTTTTAACATTACGAACATGTGTAAGATCTGTTTTATCGATGCTACAGTAAAACAGAGTGTATGTTAATTTTTGCGACACAACCATTCCTTGACTATTGAACCGAATGATCTGAAATTTTACCAGGTGACAGGTGATTCTCGGTTCAATAGTCAAGGAATGGTTGTGTCGCAAAAATTAACATACACTCTGTTTTACTGTAGCGTTGATAAAACAGATCTTTCACATGCTTGTAATGTTGAAAGATACGACGAATGAAAAAAAAAGTTGAAAGAAATTGAAAACTCAAAGAAAAAATAATCAATCGTATTATTACTGTAATTTGCAAAACATCGAGTTATTCAAAAACTATATTTTGAGTATTATGTTCAATTTTTTATTCATCTCATCGTGTATTTTAATTGATTATCTTACTAATTAAAAGAAAAAAAATAATTAATTTTTAAAATGAATATTTAAAGGTCACTCGAAAACATCTAATGCAACGCACTTACAAATATAAAATAATTATGAGCAACCTTTAAAAATGAATATTTTGAGCTAAAAATTGGAGGAACTCATTTTTTTCATCTATAACATTCTACTGTAATGAGCAAAAAAAATTAAAAAGAATAAAAATTCGACTTTTGAGGATTTTTGAAATTTTTAAAAATTTTGAGTGATCCTTAAGAATTTTTTTTGAGCTCATTTTTTGTAAGGGTTCTTAAAACATAAAAAACTAACATATCATAACGAAATTATGAAAGAAGAAGGTGGTATCTCCAATTGATCACAATTAGAGATACCACCTTCTTCTCTCATAATTTGAGATAGCACGTTCTTCTAGCAAAAATTGAGATAGCACGTTCTTTTAGCACAATTTGAGATAGCACGTTCTTCTAGCATAATTTGAGATAGCACGTTCTTCTAGCACAATTTGAGATAGCACGTTCTTCCATACTGCCGTCAGTATTTCCATATACGTTGAGAACTATTATTTTCAATTACATATTCGAAGACTTTGTACATGCAACCATCAGCAAGACACATTCAAAAGTACTTGATACTTGTACTTGAAAAAGTACTTGAAGTACACAAAAGTATTTTAAATTTCAAGTACAATACTTGAAGTACTTTTTAAGTACTTAAGTGCTGTCCAGCTCTGCTTTTTTCGTCATACTGAGTTTTTAGTATAAATAAAAGAAATCATATCGATATATTGTAAATTAATTAAAAGAAGCAATCATCAATCAGCTACAGATTTTTACTATTGAAATCCACATAGAGACTTTTCTTCAAACTTAAATTTTGCAGATGTTGCATTTATTTTTTCAAGTGAGTTCGTTTCTAAAATCCGTTAAGGGGTTGGTAGCGTGTTGCTAGCGAGAAGGTTTGATTTTTTTCATTTTTTATTAGATCAAATAGTGCATAAACTATTCAAACATAATATTTAAAAGCTATTTTGGGGGGAAAAGCTTATAAACAATTTTCATTGCTTATTTTCCGAGATGCCTCTGATCGTTAGTAAATACGTTTTGAAACTTTGAACGCTCTTTTCTTAAAACCGTGTTTTTCAAATTTGTGTAGAGCTCGCTCAATTTTTATCCGAATGATATCAAATTTTAACTACAACTTTTTCATAAATTACCTATCAATGTACACGCCATTTTTACCATTGATAAATAATGACTTTAGCAATAAACAATTTACGGTCAATTTTTTCACCAAAAAAAAGAAGATAAAAATCAAAATTCATGCCAATTTGTGTTCTTTAGAGATACAACTAAAATCTTGGGTAGTTCTAAAGAAAAACTAAAGTATATTGAGAAATAAACCTTTTCCTTCTAAAAAAACTGAATTTTTTTTTCCTTCTCAGTCGTTTCCCTTCTCAGAAAAAACATGTGTTCAAGTTACCTACTGCAACGACGCCACTGTAAATAAAAAATATCTTTGCACACCTGAATGCATGTAGAATAAAATGTCATAACTCTATTTTGATTCATTGTTTGGTATTAAAAAAATAAGTTCTCAAAAAAGCTTCGCTTTTCAGTGGGTTTGGGCAGTGTATAATCTCTTAAGGATGTTCCTCTGTTATCTCGAAAATAATGCCATCGACTTGAAATCTTTACAGCCTATTAATATTTATCCCCTGAAAGTGTGCGCAAAGTTTCAACAAAATTAGGAGCCTCGTTGTGGCGATATTAAATATTTAAAAAAAAACGTGATTTAACATGCGCTCTTATGGCCACACATGAAAAACCGGTACTATTCGTTCTGTCGTTCACGAACCTGAAATGCCAACAGTTTGAAAAAAATGTATGATCCAGTCCTATATGTAAGAAAACCGCGTGCAAAAGTTTTCCTGCATTAGGAGATTTTTTGCTGAGTAATTAATTCAAACGTATAAAAAGATCCTGAAAATTGGTAAAAAGCAAGCGTGGCGCGACAACACTGCGCATTGGGCGCGGGCTATAGCCTCAACTCGCATGCGCATGCGCAATGGGCTGACGCGGGATTTTTAAATGAATTAGCACGGGAAACAATTTTTATGACAGGAAAAACTTGCTTTTTTATTGAAGCATAGATTCCTACAGCTATAAAAGAACAGAATCGTAAGAAAAGAACACAAAACTGTACGTAAAAAAAAAATACAACGATTCTAAATTAAAAATTATTCATGAGGAATTATTTTCCTCGTGAGGAAGGAAAAATAATTCGTTATCACACACGTTAACTGTATTAGGATTTTTTTTTCCTTGATTGCGTTAACCTCTGTAAGTAAACTCGTTCCGTCACGACTTTACGCTTCCATCGAAATTTTTTTTTGCGACTGCTACTCATTATGAGTGTATTTTACAAATAAAAGTTTGTATATTGACAGGTCCGTTTATAGGTCAGGGCATCACGGATTGCGGAGCACACAACCTCGAATATTATACACAGCGCATGCGCGTCAGTCGTGCAAACTTGGACAAAAAAAACGAGGTTGCCAAATCTCACTGACAAAAATCAATGATGAATAATATTAATATTAATTTTTATAGCGAATGCAATGAGTTTGGATATACTTGATTAAACTATATGTGTAAAGGTGAACATTCTAAATTCATCGTACGGGCAGAAAACGCCTTTTTTAATCGCTCATGAATAGGGGTTTCGAAGTTGGTTCTACTGAGCTCGGCCCGTGTATAAGCATAGAAACTCCCCTCGGACGACTCGTCCCGCAAACTAACAGAGGAACATCCTTAAATCTCTTTTCGAGAATACTCCTACAATTTTTCTACGTTTAAAATCTTAACGTATAATCTCTCATAGAATTTGACATAAGAAGATACGTAAATCCGCTTTCTTTTTTAATTTCCAGTTCATCGTTAACCTGATACATCATTATTTTATAACCACGATCCTGAACTCACGGAATCTTTTCATTTCTTATTCTCCTCCAATTTCTCCATCTCTCATTTTGACGATTTCACTATTTGCAATGTACTTCAGAGAGGGTCCTTTTATCCGCCATTATTTAAGTACCGTCCCAAGAATGTAATGTGAGAAGGAGAACGTGCGAGTATTCTCGACGAGAAGAAAAAAAAACCGGATCCTCGCAAGATATACATGCTTACGAGCCATTTTCCCGTGAGAGATGAAAAATTGGCGTTTTTTCCGTGCTTCATGCGCGGAGGATCCTTGGAAGCCAGATATTGCGAAGGATGCAGGCGGAAGAAGATTCAGATTCGAAATTTATCGCGAAACTTTATGCTCCATATTCATCTTTTTTTTTCATAGCATACACATTCATGTACCGAATAATTCCAGGAGAGACGAAATGACAGGAAAAATGGGATGAATAAAAAATTAGAATGTCCTTTTTTATTGTCACACATTTTTCCACGAGCTGAAGATCCTCGTAAACGATGAGCGTTATGGAAGAATGAAAATTTAATTTTGACGTCGTTTAGAATGACGACGAATAATTTAAAAAATACTTCACGGATCGTATCAGTCTTTGATCAATAATATTTTTTTTAGTGAATAATTTGACTTGTATTTTACGTTTTATTAAAAAATACGGTGATTTAATAGAATGACTTTCATGAATGAAATGTTTTAGTTTACACAAAGCGAGCCTATGTTTGGCGCAAAAGTGATTTTTTAACATTTTTGAAAAAATCTGCATTGCCGCCGTATTTAAAATATTCAGCCGATTTAACTCGTCCCCAACCTTAACCGGGATATTAAAAAAACTATTTTTGTGCAACATTTTGTTTTAATCGGTTAAAAAGTGCCCGCCATGTTGAAGACAAATTAAGATTTTGTGAAATCTTCATAAAAATAGAGTAATTTAAAGATTTGCATATTGTCTTCTCATTGTCTTTAGGTATTTACAAAGATTCCTTTAGTAAAATAGACCAAAACTGCTGAATCTACGTTATTTGCTTTGAATTTTAAATTTGCAGGATTTTTAAGGGAGTATTCTGGTCTAGAATTTCGAAAAAACCAATTTTTTTGTATATTCTTAAAGTTCAGACCTTTAAGAATATATTCTTGAAAGGAAATTTTTGAATTCCAATAATTTACGAAGTTACAGCTATTTCAGTGACGCAGGGAGCAAATCGAACTATAGACGGTTTTCTTAAAACTATTTATAACTTATTTAATTTTTTTTTCTCAAAATTTTTTTTTGTATATTCTCAAAGTATTAATAAAGATGTTATAAACAAAAGAATGGTGAAAATATTTTTTGGTTTTTTTTATCGAGCTCGACAGCTGAAAATGTATGTCCCTAGACCAGAATACCGCCTTAATTTAAGCACTGTAAAATGTATCTCTCCGACCAAATTACGAAGAAAAGAAGAACGTATCGTTATTGGCGTACCTTTTTCCTATCTTACCTTTTCCCTTTCTCGGTGAATCCAACGAAGGAATCTTGCTCCGTCCATGCTTGGTGAGCTTTTCCTGCAATTTCACAACGTGGCAAAGCTCTCTGTACATAAAAGCTTATGAATATACGAGTTTGTTAAGGGGTTAGGCCAAAGTAGGATTTAAAAAAAATCGATTTTTTTGTTTGTTAAAAAGGTAGCTCAGTATGTATAGAATTATATTCCAAATGGTTATGTGCGTGAAAAATCCCTAAGTACTTGATTTTCGTATTCTTTCGATTCATTTGAAATTTCAACTGTACGCCCAAAATAACGTTTTCTAAAGCATTACGTAGAATTTATTCCTTATCTTGCATAGTTCATTTTTTATTAACAATTTCTTGACGATTTTCTCATAGCATTTTATACTTTTTGAATTAGGAATGCACCATTTTTACAAAATACAACATATCAAAAAAATCCTACTCACTTCTATAGCTATTCTTGTATATAATCGAAAAAACTTTGGTGTCTCATCACGGCTCAAAAATTATAGGAGCTGTAGGTTCGGCCGTTGCCCTTCCAGGAATAAAGGTGTCATCGGAAAAACGCTGCACGGTCGCCATTTTGACATATATTGCCATGATAAAATAAATTTGTATTGCCAATTAGGTGTATAATAATAGTACATTACATCACGAGGACGTAAAAACATTTTCTGACGAGTGATGTACGATATTTTATACCATGAGGTGCAATATGAACGTTTTCACGTCTGCTTGCGGACGTAAAAGCGTCCATTATTGTACTGAGTGATATAAAACACTTTTTTTGTAAATCCGATTTATTTTATGGTTTTGATGAAAAAAAATCACGAAAAATGCCCTTTTCGAACGCCCTTTTGTAAATGCCCTTAAACGCCAAAACTACTTTCGAGAGATATGTAACGTTTTTTTTTCGACGGGATAAGGAATTTCTGGTAAAAATATGATTTCAACTGGCGGATGAATAAAGAAGTTGGCGTGCTCTTGGTGATTCGCTCTCAGTGCACATTTGACTCGAATTTCCAAAGGACCTCGGAGCTTTGACGATTCAATCCCTTCGTCCCCGAGTAAAGTGAGAATTCCTCCGCGAATTTCTTCGCAAACTCCAGCTGCGAGTTACATCGCTGGTTACACACACACACACACACACACGAAGAAAGACTCACTCTGGATTATATCTATAAAAGTTGGATGTTGGATAAAAATAAAACATGACGATGTTCTCGAATTATATCGTGATTAAAATATATATAAATAATTTTATTGTTTATAATACACTGCCCTATCTATATTACAAATATACAAAACTCTTATTTACACTTATTACGCGAGAAACATATAGAGCTTCGTACGACGCTCTTCAGAACTCGCGAACAAACGGAGACGAGTATTTAGCGAAGAACTTTTAATAAAAAGACCCCGACCGTTCGATCCGTTAAAACGATCGCCGATTGGAAAGAGAGGGGGAGAAAAAATTGTGTGTATTTCGTTGCGATACAAGATACAAGGAGTATGCTGCTTTGACACTAATTACGATTTTTTTCTTTTTCATTCATTTTTTTTTTTTCATCACACTACGAAAGCTATCACGATTTATTTTTAATTTTTTTTTTCAATATCTTTGTTTATCGTTTTTTTCTTCTTTTTCCATTTTCGAAAGTAGAAATGACTATTTTTCATTTAACTCGGCAAACGGCGTTACGTGTACTCCAGCGCGATAGTAAGAAATTCTTCGTGATCATAAGTAGATAGAATAGTCTCGATCGTCCGAAATCCTGCAACGATAAAAGCAAAATTTGGGGTTTTATTGATTTAATATTATTGTTTTTTTTTTACCATTGCTGGTCACCGCGGGTAAAATTGACCCGAGCTCTCACATTGAGCTCCAATGTCAAATTTTTCCAAAAAATCTTTGAAACTGAAAGAGTTACAATTTTTTGAGTTAAAAAACCGGATTTTTTAAAGTCTTTTTTCATGATTTTTTTCCATGTAAATATTAAAAAAAAAAACATTTGGTTCATATTCTGAAATCATAAAAAATAATTCCTTTACTTTTTTTAAGTCAATCGGATAGGTATTTTTTTGTTTACAACAACCCAAAAAGTCGGTCGGGTCAAATTGACCCAGTGTGACAAAGTTGGAATTATTTTGAGGTGTGACCAACAAGGGTTAAATCAGTGTAATGTACAATTGTGCCGCCTGATGCAAAATGGGGTATCACGTAGGGGAAGGAGAGGGGAAGGGGGGCAAAATGGACACCATAATAAGAAGATAAAGGTGTCTACGCATAGTTTAAACTCATTGCTTTTCATCTGAAATATCATCTTTATCGATGAGATTGCGCGTTGGAAAAATAATATCTGGGGGGGGGGGGGGGGGAGGAAATGGACACTACTTTAAAATCTTGTTTGTTTTTTCGAAAATTCAAGTAAACGAGAAAAAACGTTAAAAAAACGATTTTCTTTGCTTCTCACGTAACCTTAATATCCAAAATACTAGGCCCAAGCTACTTGGCGTTTTTTTGCAATTAAGTTTTTGGCAACATTCAATTTTAATCGTAATTACATTATCTAATATTTTATAATATTACATTATCCAATATTGTTTTTACTATTACGGTCTTGCTCCTGGTCCCTTATTTTACTTTGGCCCTCAGAAAATTGAAACATTTAGTAAAAAGGGGTTACCATAATTCTATTGGAGTATGTGGGACTGCTTATTATATCTAATGCGATGAGAATGACAATTAAAAAAAAAATGTCCAACTCTTTACAGAAAATTGGCATAAAAATGATAAATTTCGATTTGATTTTGCGTGAGTGAGTTCATTTAGGCATATTAATGCCAATTATGATAATTCCTCCATTTTTTAATTTGTTAAATTTGCATTTTTTGAATAATCTTGAATGACGTCCAATTTGCCTCATGTGTCCATTTTACCCCACTTTCCGTAGCCCAAGTACATAAATCATTAAATATTCTGTATCATCTCCATCTCGATGATTTTTTTCTGGTGCACTAAGATATCACAATGAGTTTCCTTTGATTGAATAAAAAAAATCCATTTTTTTTGTCACAGCTTTGACACAAATTTAACTTGATGAAAAAAGCTGAGATTGAAAAGAGACGTCGTAATGCGTTTCTTTGATCGAGTAAGAATCCACTCTTTTCAACGTGCACAGAAAGTGAAACAAAGTAAAAAAAAAACAACGAAATTGTGAATAAAAGGACATCCTCACCTTCTCTTCCTTGATTTCCAGACGATCCGTACGTGGATAAAGATCGACAATATTTCTCGCAATGATCGATTTCTGAAACAAAAGAAGAGATATCTCGTTTGAGAGGAAGAAAAATTGGCTTTGAATCATGCTCGTTCTTTCTCATTTCGCGTCTTTTGTATTTCGTTCAAACGATTTCGCTCGTCTGTGCGAATCTCGCACATACGGTTACCAAAGAGGGGGGGGGGGGGGTGGGGGAGAGGGGATCGAACGCAATCTTCTTTCGGAGCAAACTCTATTTCGTAATAATGAAGGAAAAGGTTCAATAGAATTCGATCATGAAAGAATTCAGCGATTTTGGCGTGAAACTGAGACAACTATATATATGTATATATATATATATATATAGATACACATATACATATATAAAAGATATCCGCGTGGGAGACGGTTCTCGCATTGCCGACGTTGCCTATATTCGATCGTCTGCAATCGCAGAAAAATCGATAAGATCCTCCGGAATTCCGTACTGCAGGAAAAATACTTGGCCCTATTCGCAATTCCGCATGTTTTATATATGGGGCTGCCCACGTCAATTCACCTAGCCTCGAGACCACAAAATTTTTGATTTCCTTCGTTATTTTTTATGTTGTTATCCTTGCTCTGAAACATTTTTTTGATTTTTTGCAGATTTTTTGGAACAACCGTTTCTGAGTTATGATTTTTTTTTAACCGAAAAAAAGGACCATTTTTAAAAATCTGAAAAAATTCACGAAAATTATATGATCAACGTAGAACGGTCTCCTGCTCGCGAAAATGTGGTGCAAATTTTTTTAAATATTTTTTTCACTAAATCAAAACCTTTTTGTGCATAATAATTTATTTAAAAAATCCACCGCGAACAGAGACGTCGTTTGGGAGACGGAAAATAATGTGCAGATCTTCAGATAAACCTTCATAATTTTATTTTGTTTATGGCTTACGCACATTTTTTTTCTTAAAAAAGTTGTGTGTTGTGTGCTCTATTGCACTCGAGTATTCTTTTGTAAAAAAGACTCCATCGCGTTGAGGAATAAAACAATGTGGTTGTTGGGTTTGCGAAATCCTTTTGACTAATTCAAAATTGAAAAAAAAATTGCGTGATAAGGTGAAAAAAATATTTAAAAAAAATTGCACCACATTTTCGCGAGCAGGAGACTGTTCTACGTTGATCATACAATTTTTGTGTTTTTTTTCAGATTTTTAAAAATGGTCCTTTTTTCGGTTAAAAAAGAGTCATAACTCAGAAACGGTTGTTCCAAAAAATCTGCAAAAATTCAGAAAAATGTTTCAGAGCAAGTATGACAACATAAAAAATTACGAAGGAAATCAAAAATTTTGTGGTCTGGAGGCTAGGTGAATTGACGTTGACAGCCCCATATCAACTGCCGTTCAAAAGTTTGGAAACACTCGTCCTGATTCCGCACCGCACAAAAAGTTTCACTGCTCTTTTAAAAATGAAGATATTTCAATTCAACAAGCGGCGTTTCAAAGGGGACATATTCAGCATCATTTCGCTTTTTTCATAAAATTTTTTCGATTTTTTTTTAGCCAGGTATGTCCTTTGAAACATGGTCGTTTTTTGGCGTTGAAATTTTAGCGCACGACCCATGCACATTTTTTTGAACTGTTTTTCGCATGAAAAACTTGTGGGGGGGAAGCGTAGCTTCAATTTCATTTTTTGAAAAGTTTGTACGATTTTTTTGGCAAAAGAATTTGGATTTTCGCAAGAAACGATCATATTTATAAGATGAAGCGTAACTCTAAAACTAATCGGTTCTCATGAACTCTCTAGATGCGTACAAAGTTGCATACAATATTCTGGATTCACTGAAATTTTTTCAGAATTTTTTTTTTTGAAATTTTGTTTTCGATATTTTTTCCGGTCAATTAATAAGATATTTTTTTATCTTTTCAATGAAAAGCCCCATCTTAATAGCTTTTTTATTGGAAAACCCATGTAGATGAGGTAGGAGACCCGATTGTTTAAGATAAAGAAATATCTCGTTAACAGACAAAATTGTTGAGAAACAAATTTTGAAAAAAAATTCTGAAAAAATTTAATTAATTCCAGAATAATGGTATGCAACTTTTTGCCCTCTTAGTAATTCCACGAAAACCCAGTAGTTTCAGAGTTACGCTTCATTTTATAAATATGATTGTTTTTTTGCAAAAATCTGAATATTTTTGCAAACAAAAATCGTACGAAACTTTTTAAAAAACGAAATTGGAGCTAATACTTCCCTCCACAAGTTGTATACAGTTTTTCGAGTTTTGAATTGCAATATCTCTGTTTTTGAAAGCTTTTATTTACTTTCGCCTGTCCCAGTGTCTGTCTGTAATCAAATCTTGCAAGTGAAATTTGGCCCACTTCCCGGTTTCCGTTTGAGTTAAAATTTGGCATGCATCTGTAAATCGGATGACAATGCAATATTATCACAAAAAATTCGCAAATTTTTCGCAAAAAATATTGTTTCGCAAAAATTTTATTACAAGTTTGCTTGAAAATTGTTTTGCAACAAAAAATGTTTCGCATAATTTTTTGCAAAAAAAATGTATCGCAAAATTGTTTGCAAAAAAATTGTTTTGCAAATTTTGTTTACAAAATGGTTTTAAGCAATTGATTAACAACATTTCTCTACGAAAATTTTGCGCAACTGTCTTTTTCCAAAAAATTTTCTGAAAACATTTTTTTGCATAAATTTTGCAGAAAAATGTTGCAAATTAATTGTGTGAAATAATTTTGTCTAACAAATTTTGCAAAATAATTTTTGCACAAAAAATTTTGCCAAACTTTTTTTTGCAAAAAATTATGTGAAACCAGATATACATTACTAAACTAGTTATTTAACATCGTAAATACTAAAAAATAAAAAATAAGAAAACGAAATTTTTTTTTTTAACAAGCTTTTATTAGTTGTTAATAAAAAATAAATAAAAAGTTCAAAATAAAGCTATTCCGATTGGAAATAAGTTTTCAAATAAAAGCTTGTTACATTTAAACAGCAAGAGAAAAAGAGGGTGTAACACGCTCTTATTTGAAAACTTATTTCCAATCGGAATAGCTTTATTTTTAACTTTTTATTTATTTCTTATTAACAACTAATAAAGGCTTGTTAAAAAAAAATCGTTTGTTCTTAAAAGAGGAGTGAAACTTTTTGTGCGGCTCGAAATCGGGTCGAGTGTTTCCAAACTTTTGGAAGACAGTGTACATCCCTCTGTTTATGTGTATGTATAAGGTTATATGGCTCATATATTGTAAGTTACAGAATTTTGTGAAATATATGGGGAACTTTGTCACATATTATAAATTGATTCCTAGCTTACAAAACGTTCCGCAGACCTCGTTAAGGGGTCTACCCTAATTAGACACGCAAAAAAATGCCTATTTTCACGATTTTTTTTCATTGTTTTAAATTAGAAATATTAATATGACAAGTATGAGGCTTGATAAATATAATCTTGAAATGCATGAAAAAAATTTTTTTTAATTTATTTTTCGGTTTTTTATTATATGAAAATGCAGGCCAAAAAAATATCAAAAAAAAAGATGAGTGCGCCCTGTTGACGGAATCTCCGGAGTGGATTATCTAAAAAAAACAAAGAAAAAGGTTTTAGATTCAGTAAGGTCATGACTATGTCGCATATCATACGATTTTTGATTTTTTTAAAATTGGCAAAATGGCGGCCATATAATCGTCGTGAAATTTTTACACGACCTCTTAAATACCTCATGCAAAAACATACCAAATTTTCAGAATTTTCTCATTATTTTTTATTTTAACCCTTAAGGAGGTTGAAGCAATGATGATAGAATTCTGAAAGTTTTATATGTTCTTACATGAAGTGTCCAGGAGGTCGTGTAAAAATTTCACTACAATTGAGAAGCAATTTATTGAACAATTGACATTCAAAGGTTTTATAGCTTCTAAAGAACCTTAAGGAAGCATTTACTGGTACAAATCGTTTTTTGCGAAAATAAGATCACAACACCATGCAAATTGAAATTTGCACATTTCTTCCTCATCTTTATCCATAGTTCACATAGCTTCCTTTAACACACGGTACGGCGATCAAATTTGGCTTCCTCATAAAGAAAGCTTTGTTAACTATTGAAAAATATTAGTAATCAATGTGCAAATTCGATCAATTTTCGCCAAATTCGATTGCGAACAAACCTTGATAGCTATATAAGTATTGTACAAAGTTTCTGTGAAATATATTGAAAATTGTGTAAGTTAGAGTGCTTGCGCTATTTTTCAAAAAATTCAAAATTTCATAAAATTTTAATCCCTCGATGGATTTTTTCCAAATTTAATAGCGAACCACCTTGATAGCTATACAAATTCTGTACAAAGTTTCAGTGAAATATATTGAAAATTGTGCAAGTTAGAGTGTTTGCGCTATTTTTCAAAAAAATCAAAATTTCATAAAATTTTAATGCCTCGATAGATTTTTGCCAGATTTAATAGCGAACAACCTTCACAGCTATATTACCTCTGTGCAAAGTTTCAGTACAATATCTTAAAAATTGCGCAAGTTAGAGCGTTTAGGCGATTTTTCAAAAAATTCAAAATTTCATAAAATTTTAATCCCTCGATGGATTTTCGCCAAAATCAATACCAAACAACTTTAATAGCTATACTAATTCTGTACAAAGTTTGAGTGCAATATTTTGAAAATTGCAGAGGCTAGAGCGTTTACGCCATTCTGGCAAAAACGAAAAGTCGATAAAATCTGAACACCCGTTATAATTAAAAAAAAAAATTCATAACGTAGAGCAATTCGTGCTCGACAAGTGTGCCAAATTTTAGCTTGATATCTCGAAGCGTTTTCGAGTTATTAATCATTTACATCTGAAACTCAGGATACATACATACACACACACACACACACACACACACATCCATCCGGACATTTTTTCTAAATATGATTTCTCGATGTTTTAGGACATTTTGAACATATTGGCATAAAAATCGCGAAAAAAATTTTTTTCACGAAAACAAAGCTTCCTTTATGAGGAAGCAAGATGGAATCTTGTAAACACATATGTATGGCTAGAAATTGAATAAATGCTTTTATAATAAATGTCGAGCATTACTCAACAATAAATGTTCGATATACTTTGCTCTCGTGTGCAGCAAGGAAAAGCGCGTTTCGCTCAATTTTTTTTTTACCGATATGGAATAATAATTTCTCAAACTCGACTGCGCTTGAATATCCGGTGAATTTAAAATTTTTATGGTACAGAGAATAGAGAGAGATGTAGAGAATGTGCAAGAGAGAGAGGGAGAGAGAGAGAGAGAGAGAGAGAGAGAGAAAGAGAGGGAGAGAGAGAGAGAGAGAGAGAATCGGAAGAGCTTTTCTCTCGGGATCTTTTTCTCGTTTCGCTCTCGTTCTTCCCGACCACTTTACCGTGTTTCAAGTTATCGGCAGATCTATCTGAGCACCGTAGCGGAATGGTAAAGACAGGGCAGAGGGTGCACAGTGTAAGGAGGTTTCGAGAGAATGAAAGAAAGAATGAAAATAAGACGGGAATAGAGGCGAAAACTTTGTGAAACTTTTCCACGTTGCACGATACATACCTCAGCAGCGGGAAATGGAGGTAATATACATCTTATACAATCGACAAATATTCGGTACAAGCTGAAGTGAAACAAGGAGGAGAACGAAAAAAGAAGGATCCGCGTCGGAGAAGAGGGATGAGACTGTTTTTCCAAGGGATGAATATAACCTCCTCGTCGTTGGCATTTATGCCGTTCTTTCTCATTCATCATTTTCCTTATATTGTAAATAAATATATTTATACGAGGATATATGGCTGAGAAAAGGGGCTCTTTTTTGAAAAGCGGAAGCCCGCACGGTTTTCTTTACAACTGCCAAAACGATGCTGAAAATGGACGAAAACAGCGTTTTGGGAATTTCAATATTCAGACGTGAGAAAATTTTTGGTTGTGTAAATTGTTTGTGAAGGAATAAGACTTTTTGTCAAATCTTGATCTGATTATTTTAGAATTTTTCATTTTTTTTTTTGCCCTCAATGATAGTTTTTTTCTTAATTTTTTAAATTAATAAACGATCCCAGCAAACACACTTGGACAATTTACGAAACATTTACGTATAATTGAAATGTAATAAATACGTCATAAAGTGTTCATCACAAATTCGAAACTTGTTCATAATGCACGTAAACGAGATGTATATAATACGTCTTGACGATATGTAGTAAGGACGTCAATGAATGATGAAGGAATTACGAAAAACTATAGAAATCATAAATATGTAACATTGATCCGTCAAGATCTCGTCATTCTTATACGAGATAATTACATATACTGTGAACCTGTAAAATTTTTACGAGTCGATGCTGTAACAATTATAGAACATTGGTGATATTATAATTTCGTCGTACAGGCTACGTAGCAACTACGTGTAAAGCGTTACATAAATGTGACAAGACATTTCTTGTAACAAATCCATATTAATTACAAAACATTGCTGTAACAATTATAAAAGTTTGATGATATTATTATCTCGCAGTATAGGCTACGTAGCAAATACGTACACTGTAAAAAAAATTTGTATTAAATTTAATTAAAAAAATATTAAGTTTTTATGCATATACAATATATTAATTTTACTATACGTTCGTATATTAAAATTCCAATACAAGTATATGAAAAATCAAATAACTTCTTTTAATTTTAATATACGTCCGTACATTAAAATTCCAATACATAGTATGATTTTTAAAGCAGAATCATGAAAAAAGATATGAAATTTAATATTCTTTTGTATATTAAAATTATAAGAAGTTATTTGATTTTTCATATACTTATATTGGAATATTACTGTATCCATTGTATATGAAATTTAGTATCCTGTATATGCATAAAAACTTCATATTTTTTAATTTCTTACAGTGCAACTAAAATTGTACGCCCGAGATATCCACATTGTAGGGATATTCGCAAGGGTCAGCTCGACCGAAAGTGCAATGGAAAGCTTCGCCCTGGAGGAACCGCCTTAATCATCACGGTATAACCTCTGCGCCAGGTAAGTATTTCAGGCACGCTGGCCGTCCGGTATATAACACCGTCATGCGCCTATTTCGCCTGGGCACAGAGGTCCGAGCGCATGCGACGCATAGTGCTGGATGCGTCAACTAGCACGGCCGCTGACGTTGATTGTAATTTTGGAAAATAAGTGTATTAATTTCCAATAACGTATCTTAAAAATGCGAAAAAGTATATAGAAACCATTTTAATATACGGGGATTTGAATTTTCAACGTTCATCTCTTAATTTTAATATCCAAATATTAAATTTAAGATGAAATTGTTAATTTTTCAATACCATGTATATTAATTTCGAGTTCGTATACTTGTTATTGAAATTCCCTATACTGTATATTCAATTTCATTACAATATTGAAAAAAAATTTCAATGGTTGATTGCAATTTTAAGAAATAAGTGTTTTAATTTTCAATAATGTATTTGAAAATTGCGAAAAAGTATACAAAAACTATTTTCATATACGGGTATATTCATTTTCAATGCTCACTCTTTCCAATTTTAATATACAAATATTAAATTTAAGATGAAATTGTTAATTTTCCGATACCTTGTATATTAATTTCGATTTCCCATACTTATTTTTGAAATTTAATATACTTTTGTATATTAAATTTAATAACATTTTTTACAGTGTATAATGGTTACATAAATGTTACAAGTTATTTCTTGTAACAAATCCGTAACAATTACAGAACATTGCTGTAACAATTATAGAAGATTGATGATATTTTAATCTCGTAGTATAGGCTACGTAACACATACGTATAATGTGTTACATAAATGTTACAAGACATTTCTTGTAACAAATCCGTAATATATACATATAAATTTACATAACCTCAAAATGATTCAAGATATTTTGAGTCTTGAATCATTTTGAGGTTATGTAGATTAAGGAACGCAAACGATATGTGAGTGTAATTAACGATATGTGAGTGTAATATGTCAGTGCAATTCGACTTTAAACCTGCTGGAATTAATTTCTATTATGATTTTCGATGCTATTTTGGCATAACGACTCCCTTCAAGACCCCATTAGGGTTAAAAAAAATTGTCTCCGAACGAGATTTCGATCAGGTTGAAATTTCGATGAACGAATTCATAAGATGATTTCAAGTTATACATTTTTAGCACCCCCATCACCTCCTCGCCGCCAGTGTGAACCGGCCCCTTAATATTGATCATTTGTCAATGATTTATCAACTTTTAATCTCCTATAAAGAATTCGTTCAATACGAAAAATAAATTTCAGTGACTAATGTACCCCAAATGTAATATTAACATCACGGGTTAATAAGTAGATGATAGCGTAGCGGTAGCGTGTCAGTGTTAGATCGTTAGAAAGGTTCAGTATTCAGGCAGGTCCCAGTCCCCCACAATCGGCAAATTAACTTTCTCGGATCCGTGAAAAGTTGAGGAGCATATATCAGGAAAAATATAAAGCTCATAAGTTACATTTGAAAAAATATCATTTATATCACTTAGTACAATAATGGACGCTTTGACGTCCACAAGCGGACGTGAAAACATCCATATTGCCCCTCGTGATATAAAATATCGTATATCACTCGGCGTAAAAACATTTTTACGTCCTCGTGATGTAATGTACTATTATTTTTTTTCCTTCTATTTTTGGACATATAACCATAAAACTAGTTGTCGCAAGTTCAAACCCCGATGGCGACGGCTATTTTTTTTTTTTTAATGAACCCTAATATTATGTAAAATTTACAAATACTAAAATATCAATAAAAACCTTTATTTTATCGGAATTATGAAATATAATATTACGAATAAAATAAAAATTGCATGTTTCGTTACGTAGCAGTTACATCAATGTGCTGAGTGTGTTATGGCCAGGCTAAATCGCCTCTTCCCGTGCGCGCGTTTCTGCTCTCGTGAGTGCGAGAGAGATAGAACTAAAAATTTCAAATATATTTCTCGAAAACGACTGAATGGAATGAACAAAAAAAGGTAAGGCCACCTGTACAAATGAATTACGCAAGTAGCCACACTATTCTTTTTTTACTGCATCAAGTCATCTTCGAGAAAAATGTGTTTAAAAATTTTTGAGGTTATGTTGACGCTTAGACTCCCTTTATGGCTATGACACGAGTTTGTTACATCTATGAGCTGAGTGTGTTACATCTATGAGTTGAGTTTGTTACATCTATATGAGTTGAATATTTTACATCTTGGGTATGAGTATGTTTCATTATTATTCTTCGTAGGTTTTTCATATCTGTGACTTATTTAAAGGATGACATATTTGAGAACAAACTCTGCTTCATTCACGGAGTTTGTGACGGAAATGTTATATCCAATGTAGCACGCGTTACATAACATTTTCGTAACTATTTCAGGATAGTGTTTGCTGGGATGTGTTGTGCAATGTCTAAAGTGTAACAATATTTGATAATATTTTTTTTTAAACAAAATTTTGCTTTTTGACTTTGAACAAGAAAATGTTACAGGTAATTTCACGTTTCGCTGGTTATTTCACGTTTGACTGCTACGCGTGTATGCATCTATATACTCGCCCATATTTTAACGCTCGTGCCCAAAACAAATTAAAAAAAAAAATAACGTGCCAAAGTCCCCTCTCGGGTTTTGACAACGTGCAATGAGCGCGTCCTGCGGCTGCTCGCGGTTTTCACCGCCCGAAAACGTCAATGAATTTCATTTTCCATTAAAATTCGCCGCTACATGCTATACGCCTTTCACACAAATGCAATGTGTGTTGGAAAAATATTTTTGCGTTTTTGTTATGCCCGATAAACGAGCCTCGTTATTGCAATTTATCAGTGAATGCATATTGGCTTAGATTCTCGTCCGCACCACATGATATTCACAATAACCATTGAAAATGATGTTATTGAAAAAATAAAAATACAAAAATATGAAAACGAAAAGCCAATTCATAAGTCTACCGCAAAACGTCTAAAATAACAAGCCTACTATAATAAATCTCCAGCAAATAGTAACGCTCTCTAATTATTTCTCGACCACAAATCATAAGTCTCTCAGTGAACTGCTCTCCGGTAACATCTTTACCTCAAAAACTCTCTACCACTTGACAGCTCTCCCGTTTGACAAGCCTAAAACAGATTACAAGTCTCTGGTTTGTCAACTCGGTCGGTCACTTACCGACGTTGGAGTCCGTTCCATTGAAAAAATACAGTCGCTCCGCAGTCGGTAAGTAGGGTATTGTAGGGTTAAAGACCCGGACCAACGAATATTGTTATTTTTCGCTTGCTATTTATGATGAAAAACAAACATGAGAAGATATATCTCATTTCATATAATACTATAGATCTGATGATCTTCGCATTCCTCCAATGTGGATTTTCATTCCTACATTTTACGTGTATCCAGTATTAGGACAAGAAATATGGCAGAGTCGACGTTACTTAACGCGCTGAGGCACGTATTTATTATTAGTTGTTATGAGTTATGGCTTTTTTTGTTTGAAATTTTGTATACAAAAAATAAAAAATATACTGAGGTGTTGGTCGCCTGTCACAGAATCCGATCTTCTTAAGATGGATTGATTTGATCTTTCGAGGGTAGAAGAAAAGTAAATTATCACCAAAAGCATTAAAGTACGTCCAATATCTCTGAAATGGTTTTTCAAAACTTGATAAAAACATAATCCATTAAAAAAGAAGCTACATTTTACCAAACAAGAACTGAATCATGGTCTCCCAAAATATATGTGTTTTTCGGTTTCTCAAAACTTGATTGAAAATGACAGATGGGCTGTTTTCCAACGTGGGCTGTTTGAGCTGTTTTTGATGGGACGTACGAGGGTGACAAAAAAACCTTCCTACTGCGTCTCGAGTGTCTGGAAACTAATACGTGCACACAAATCCATCGATAACTTCAGCTGTCCAGTAATAGAGACATTTTGAATATTGTTTATGTCAATTACTCGCAAAAAATTGGTAAAAGATGTAATACATGCATTTTTAACCCTTTGTGTCATACATTTTTGCTTTAGCCATAGTTAGATTGCACTCTCAGAGTGCCACCATGGCACAAGAGGTTTAACTAGAAACCAATCTCTCAATTGATTATAGCCATTTATAAAATTGATGATCATTTACGTGCGAGTCAGTTCAAATTTCACTGCAGCCTTAAATCTCCCACCATTGGAACGTTTATCTTAAGGTCGCATTCTGGTCTAGAGACCTATTTTAAGCGTTTTTTCGAGCTCGATAAAAAAAACAAAATTATCCGTAAATTATTGGAATCAAAAAATTTCCCTTCAAGGTTGTATACTCAAAGGTCTAAACTTCAAGAATATCCAAAAAATTTATTTTTCAGAATTCTAGACGAACCCTCTTAAAGTTACGCTCTGACATGACGGGCGTAGTTGCTGCGTCACTAAAATAGCTATAACTTCTTAAATTATTGGAATTCAAAAGTTTCCCTTTGAGGATGTATCCTTAAAGGTCTAATCTTAAAGAATATGAAAAAATATTAATTTTTTCGAAATCCTGGACCAGAACACCGCTTTAACCCTTTGTGTCACACATTTGTCCTTTAGTCCAATCGGCTTGAAATTCATTACTCGGGGGTTTTTGGGGTCGCTGATGACGAATCTGTGCTCCGAATTTCAAAATTCAAAATGGCAAATCCAATATGGCGGATAAACATTCGCGAAACGGTGCAAATATAATAAAAATGTATCCTTGGATTCTTGGGGTCGCTGATGACGAATCTAAGCTTCGAATTTCAAAATTAAAAATTGCGGATCCAATATGGCGGATAAAAATCCGCTAAACGGTGCAAATATGATGAAAATATATATTCTTGGATTTTTTGATCCGCCATTTTGAATTTTGAAATTTGGAGCTCAAATTCGACATCAGCGACCCCAAAAGCCAAGAATATACATTTTCATCATATTTGCACCGTTTCACAAATTTTTATTCGCCATATTGGATCCGCCATTTTGAATTTTGAAATTCGGAGTCATCAGCGATCCCAAAAACCCCCGAGTAATGAATTTCAAGCCGACGGGACTAAAGGAAAAATCCGTGACACAAAGGGTTGAGGTTTGTTTATGCGCATAAACAAAATCATCCACAATTTTAAATTATTGCACATCAATTTAAATTCTTAAATATATGACTGATTCTGAAACACCAAAAAAAAGTTCGAAAATTCGGTCGAAATTGCTCGCAAAATGGTTGTAAAACAGGTGGCACTCTTAGAATGCCACCATGGTGCAAAAGGTCAATGTCCACTGAACATTTCCAATAAATCAAAGTAAATATACAGAGTCAGGCACGAACTATTGCCACCTTAAATATCTCGGTAATTATCGACGTCACAAAAAAATGTTCCAGACAAAAGTTGTACGGTGCGAAAGGGGTCATCGAATGCGATGAACTTTATCTTTATGTGAAATGAACTTTATTTACAGGTGTTCAAAGTGATTACCATTGGAATCTCCTTATCACGGATTGTGCACAGAGTCGTTCAACCTCATTCAAGATCAAAAAGTGACGTGAACTTTATTTTTATGCGAAATGAACTTTATTTACAAAAGGTGTTCAAAGTGATTGCCATTGGAATCTCCTCATCACAGATTGTGTACAGAGTCGTTTAAGGTCATTCAAGATCGAAAAGTGATGTGAACTCTATTTTTATGTGAAATGAACACTTTCTGTAAATAAAGTTCATGTCACATAAAAATAAAGTTCGAATCACTTTTTGATCTTGAATAACCTTGAACGACTCTGTACACAATCCGTGATGAGGAGATTCCAATGGCAATCACTTTGAACACCTTCCGTAAATAAAGTTCATTTCGCATAAAAATAAAGTTCACGTCACTTTTTGATCTTGAATGACCTTGAACGACTCTGTACACAATCCGTGATGAGGAGATTCCAATGGCAATCACTTTGAACACCTTCCGTAAATAAAGTTCATTTCGCATAAAAATAAAGTTCACGTCACTTTTTGATCTTGAATGAGCTTGAACGACTCTGTGCACAATCCGTGATAAGGAGATTCCAATGGTAATCACTTTGAACACCTGTAAATAAAGTACATTTCACATAAAGATAAAGTTCATGTCACTTTTTCATCTTGAATTACCTTAAACGACTCTGACCCCCGAATGTTTTTTATGCAGTTTGCGATGCTCAACAAGATGGTTGAAAAAAAAATGTACCGTACCATTTAAAAAAGTGGAGGTGACCTTCACGGTGCGTCAGCGCCTCCACCGGAATAAAAAAAAAATGGTCGCATTTGATGACCCCTTTCGCACCGTACAACTTTTGTCTGGAACATTTTTTTGTGACGTCGATAATAACCGAGATATTTGAGGTGGCAACACCCACATGGAAATAAAATATATCGGCAAACATTACGGAAAATATATTTTTGGATATATTAAGTATATTTTGTCCGAAAATGTATGTATTCCAAATATGATTTTAGGTATATCTTTAATCTATTTAAAAATATTACAATATAAATATAAAAAATGTATTGAAGATATATACTAAATATATCAAACATATATATTGAGTGCATGTTCTATATATTTTAGATACATTTTTAATTGGTGTTTAAATATACACAATATATATGTAAAAAATATATTTAAGATATAGACTAAATGCATCAAACATATATATTGAGTGTACGTTTTATATATTTTCGATATAATTTTAATATACGTTTACATATACACAATATATGTTTTTACATATATCAAAAAATATATTTTCATGCGCAATAATCATATATCTAAAATATATTTAATATATATTTCAAAGAAATATTTTCTGCCGAAAATGTACTTTTCACGAATATATTTTTGAGTATATTTCTTATAAGGAATATACATATTATATATTTAATATATATCTGATATATATTTTAGATACATCTAAAATGTATTTAGAATATATAATGTACACTTCAAATATATTTTAAATATATTTTTACGTATATCGAAAAATATATTTTCCGGTATATTATATTTCCGTGTGGGCAGTTAGTGCCTCACCCTGTAAACTCATACGTTGAAAATACATATAAATATATCTACAAATGTGACAGGTGTGGTATGAAAATAAAAGTATATATGTTTTACCTATGATATTTAATACTTTCATTTCACACCTGTCGCGCTCTTAAAGCCACCCGGAAGTGATTCACTGATGGCCAGCATACCTTATTTTTTTTTTCAAGTCCACACACGTGGAAATATTGTCGCGTTATAATGTGACTCTTGCTTTATAAAGAAAGAAAAAAAAATGTCTCTCGGTGGCTGACATTGCCGAGATGAGACAGTAAAATGGAATGAGAAAGGTATACTGCATTACATACTCTATATAAAACGGGAGTTTCACGTGTACACAGAAAATGAAAGAGAGAGAGAGAGAGAGAGAGAGAGAGAGAGAGAGGGAGAGAGAGGGTGTGAGGATTAAAAGTACGTAAAAAGGGGTGCTGCTAAAGCCTTCGGGTAAGTACCTCGTTGACGAGTGTAATTTTTTCGCTTCTCTCTCTCTCTCTCTCTCTCTCTCCCTCTCTCTCACTCTCTCTCTCTCTCTCTCTCTCTCTCTCTCTCTCTCTCTCCCTCTCTCTCTCCATCTCTCACTTTCTCCCTCATCGTGCCGGAACTCGCTGGTTAAAAAGTTGAAATAGTCACGGGCGTCGTGCCGCACGGTAGACCCAAGTTGTGGGAGGGTGGAGGAGAAAAAAAAGTGGATTTTTCACAAGCCGAGCTTGCATGCTTTCGCCGGATAAAACGAGGGAGGCGCCCAGAAGCCGCAACTCGGGTAAAGAGCATATCTCGCTTCGCTTCTCGCGTATGTATAGAGCCATGGGGTGAGCTAAATAGTGAAAGAGGGATATATACATAAATATGTATATATATATACATATATAGAGAGAGAACGATAGAGAGAAAGCACCACCATCGTGCGATAAAAAAGTACGCGGAACTTGTAATGGAATATCGTCTATTCAAAGCGGCTTAGCTCTTTCCCCGACCGCACACACACACACACACACACAGAAACTTGTACGGTCAACTCTCCGGCACAGAGCTTTTCCACTATACTGATATGCAAGCGCACATAGATTGTACAGAAACTCCGGAAAGCGGTCGTTATAGACGTGCACACGTGCGGAGAAATCAACTAACCATCTAAAACCAATCCTCCTTCTCCTTCCTCGCGAAACTACATCCTCGACTTCAGATCCATTCAATGAACAATCTCCCTTGCTTGCTGCCACCGCGTTTCCCTCCGCCCTTCGCCCTTTCAATTCCGTCGAGGAATTTTCGGGCATTTGTTGAAGGGGTTAGGCCACTCTACAGACCAAAAAAAAAGGGCATATTTCATTTTTTGTCGGCAAAACCATAGAATAAATCGGATTCACAGAAAAGGTGTTTTATTATACATTTAATTTGTACTACAAAATTATTTTTTCATGGCGATATATTATGTCAAAATGGCGACTGTGCAGCGTTTTTCCGATGACACCTTCATTTCTGGAAGGTCGATGGCCGAACCAACCGTGCTTAGAATTTTTGAGTTACGATGAGGCACTTAATTCTTTTCGATTGTATATGACGCATTCCACATCAAGTGGGCCACCAGATAATCGTGTGATCTCGAAATATTATGAAACATTTTTTTAAAGGTTATTCGAGTGTCGAAAGCAAGCAAGATTATTTCAGATTTTTAAATCTGATTTTACACCCCCAATTTGGGTACGAATGATGTTATTTATTTTTTTTCGATTCATTTTACATGCGAAACGGTTCATTGCACACAAAAAATACCTCTACATAAAATGTAGACTTTCCAATGATACTTTATAATCTCATATTTTTAAAAGCTGTCCAGAACCCTTTTCTTGTATTTTTCAGCGAAACAAGGCAATAATATTTTTGTTCATCAAGTTCACCGTTTCTAATTTTCCTGCAACTTCGAGAGAACTTTCGTTGATTTCACAACAAACCACAAAAAAATTGGCATGATGGAGAATCTATGTCTTCCAAGTGTTTTTTGAGGTTAACTGATAGAAACACTTGCGACTTGCGACGAATATTCGATGTTATCCAATGCCCTCATTAAATTTATTTAAAAAACATTGAACATACATTTTTTACTGTGTTTCAGCGTGGGGTTAAAGTCAAAAGTTGGGACCTCACGAAATACTTTGGTATTTCCGAACAACAAACAAATTAATCATACATTGACCCCACGCTGATACACGGTGAATAATATATGTTCAATGTTTTTTCAATAAATTTAATCGGGACATTGGACAACATCGAATAATTGTCGTAAGTCGCAAGTGTTTTCATCAGTTAATCTCAGAAAACACTCGGAAGATATGAGTTCTTCATCCTGCCAATTTTTCTGTGATTTGTTGTGAAATCAGCGGAAGTTCTCTTAAAGTTGTAGGAAAATTGGAAACGGCGAACACGACGATACAAAATATGATTGCCTTGTTTCACTGAAAAATACACGAAAAAGATTCTGGACAACTTCAAAGAAGATGAAATTATAAAGTATATTGGAAAACATAAATTTTATGTAGAGGTGTTTTTTGTGTGCAATGGACCGTTTGGCATGTAAAAAAAATCGAAAAAAAATAAACAACAAACATTCGTATCCAAATTGAGGGTGTAAAATCAGATTTAAAAATCTGAAAAAAATCCCGCTTGCTTTTGATACTCGAATAACTTTCAAAAAAATGTTTCATAATATTTTGATATCTCAAGATTTTTTAGTGGCCCACTTGGTGTGGAATGCTTCATATACGAATAGCTATAGAAGTACGTAAGATTTTTTTAATTTGTTGTTTTTTTGTAGAAATAGAGGATTTCTCAATCAAAAAGTATGAAATGCCATGAGAAAATCGTAATCAAAATTTGTTCGAGTCAAGAGTTCAGCCAACTTGAAAAATGTAGTTCTGAGATAAACGCGTTTAAAGTTTGTAGAAAATTTTGTAAAAGTTTGTAAAGTTTGTAAAAAGAGGGGTGGCACTAGAATACGAAAATCGAGTACTTAGGGATTTTTCACGCACATAACCTCTTGGAATATAATTTTATATATAATAAGCTACCTTTTTAACAACGAAAAATCGATTTCTTGAGAATTCTAAAGTAGCCCTACCCCTTAAGGAGATTCACGCGAATCTAATGTTAATAAAAAAGTTTATATTTAAGACGCAAAATTTAAGAATATTACAGAAAAATATACCATACATCTATCACTAGAGTTATTTTTGAGCCTACCCTCTAGTTGTCGAAAAAAAAAATTAATGAAAATCACGTTTTTTAAATCCTTATACATGGGCTCTTTCGGTAGGCATACTCCATTGGCAACTTGTATTTTTTAAAGATTGATCTTCCTAACTTTGGATAAAAAAAAGGAACATCAGCAATAGAATGTTCATAGGGCTCGATGATGTATTTGAAAGCCCTCGTTGACGGCGAAAATAACTATTTTCCATTTAAATAACGAAGGAAAAAAAATGTCAATCTTTGAAATTGTATACCTCGAATTCAAGTCAATGGACTGGTCACCAAAAGGACCAGTACATATTTTTGTAGAGAATTTAACGTTCTATAAATAAGATCTCTTATGGTTTTTCTATAAACTCACTACTTCGAAAGTTATTCAAGGTTAAAGTTAAATTTAGAGCAAATTTCAATTTTTTTTTCGTTTTCGGCAAAATGTTAAAACTTATTACTAAATATCGTAAAATCTTTCTTTAAAAAAAATTTACATTGAATTAACATAAATCACCTAATTTTTGAAAAAATGGCCAACAGTAGTTCACACATATTTGCAGTCCAATATCTTTTTTCACTACCCCGAAAGTATTTAATGGGCGATTTCGAAAAACAAAAAATAGTCGCTTTTTTAAAACCGCTGTTGCCACATTTAGTTTGCCGATTCTACCACGAATATATTGAAATATTGTTTTAATGTTAAACATAAATTAACTCAAACAAATAGGTTACAGATCATTTTAATAATAAAGCTTTTTTGAGTCACAAATAACGCGTGAACCGTCTTAATAAGGTCGAGGGACAGAGAAGGAAAAAAGGACACGAACAAATTGAGCTATCCCGCAAATGTTGCAAGGATATTGCAAACACACACACACGAGCACATCAGTCTTTCGCTCCAGGTTTTTATCTCTTGCGAGAATGAAAAGTTTCCACGGTTATGTGAAGTAAAGCTCCAATTAAGGAGTCAGCTGCGGAAAGAATGGAAAACGAGTAATTTTTTAAACATTATTTTTCTCTCCCGACGTCTTGCGCTTATTTACATGTCGTAAAAAAAATAAAAATGGAAAAAGCTCCGCTCGCGGCTTTACCAAGATTCCCGGTTAACGCGCCTTTTGCGTAATGCAAATTAGCACAATTTGTACGGGAGAGAGAGTTTGGAAGCACACACAAGTTCTGTGGTATATAATATCCTCGGTAATGGAATTTTTAATGATGATCGTTATTTATCTCGTTTCGTACGGAATGTAAGTAGAATGTAGTATGTGTATGTACAGTCGAAGTTTCGATAAGTCGCGAGTGCTTACACCGAGAAAAAGGTTTGGTAAAGTGAAAGAAATTTGGCTTGAATTAACTAAACCCGGCGGTTACGGGTGACGAACGAAATGTGTAATTTAGTTAACTCAAAACGTGTATCAAAATGGAAACAACAATTGCATTTCCATAAATACATATATCCTTGACCCAACAGAGTAGAGAATCCGTTCAATTGAAAATTACATTGTTTTGATTCTATATTTGGTAAAATGCACTCAATATGCGATTGCATAACCAAATGGTTTAGTTGAATGAACTGTTTATATTTTCTATGCAATTCAGATGTTGTTAACCGGAAAGAAAATGCATTCATTGTAAGTTGGAAAATTTCAATTGAATTAACAAATCATTTGATGATATGCATTATTTGTTCAAGCTACGAGGGCTTTTACTCAACTAATTAATCGTGAGATTAAACAGTTGAGTGAAAATTTAACTTATTTATCCTTGCGCCCATAAAGAGCACGAGCGCCACCAAAGTGCAATGGTGGTCTCATTCAAATATGTAGTGTCTTTAGTCCATAGATCTGCACGACCACAGAGCGCGGGTAATGTTCCATCAATTTAAAGTTAATTGAGGACTCCGATGCCGGTAATACACTGGTACTTATCGGTGCTCAGTGGCTGTCTCGCTGGCGCGAGGGCGCGCGCCGATCGGCGCCACCTTACGGATCTCGGGCGAAGTGCCGAGATCGTGGTAGTTACTATATGTACTATCGACTAAATGTGTTGTGGCCGCATTGAAATATTTAGTCAAATTTATCAAACACTTTGATCAACCTGAAAGCATTTACTATTCTTTTTAACTGGATGAATAGCTCAAATTAAACCTAGATTTTGTTAATAATACGAAACATACACTAAACAGAATTTTTTTTACTTCCAGTGAATCGAATACTTCATATTCGATTGAATGAAAAAAAAAAAATGGGTTGAATCAATCTCGTTTAAAATCACTTTGATCCAATGTTGTAATTGCGGTGAATGCAGTACATATTCGAAACAACGACACCAGTTTCATTATTTCAACAACGGGGTAATCAAATCAAATATGTGACGATTGATTCAAAAGAATTTTCCGTGATCGCAGTTGGGTAGTTGATATTATTAAGCCTTTTTTTCGGTGACGAAATAGACAATACAGGTGACGAAATCTTAGCCACAATCTGTATTCGTTTATAAATCCATCATATATATATATGATCCATATGCAGATTGTGGCTAAAATTTTGGAAATCATTTTTTAAAAACAAACATTTCAAAATGAGGTAAAAAGTTACAAAAATGTACATAAATTTTTGAGTTAATAAATTAAAACTTCTTTTCAGAAAAAATTTTTCATTGGTATATCAAGGATAGATTATTTATACATATATGAAATCTTTATAATGTGCGTATAGTCAATATATCCGATATAAATATGGAATGTATAAAGAATATATTAAGTACACAAAATATATTTTAAGTATATCATTCTTATATTCCTGATATATAAGTTACAAGTGTCATTAACTAAAAATTTAATTGAAGATTGGTTCGCCTTAGAATTTGAAATTCACTCATATTATTTTCAAGATTTTTCAAGATTTTTTTCTGGAACGACTTTTTAATTTATTAACTTAAAAATTTATATACATAATTTCGTAACTTTCAACTTTGTTTCGAAATTTTTCTTTAAAAAAAATATAGATTCTCAAAGCTGCTGTAGTCGATCTACGGGAGGTCTTTTAAAAAGAAGCGTCTTGCGGTGAGCACGATATCTCAGGATTGGATCATCCAAAAGAAAATAAATAAAAAAGATTCCGTTAATATAAGGTATAATCCAGTATTTAATCAAAGAAATAAGCAAAATATTCGTTTTAACAAAATAGCTTCTTTACCAAAAAAAATCGATTTTTGATGAAAATGTTTGCCTCAAATTGTTTATGAAATGGAAAATATTTATCGGTAAAAAAAAACTTCCGATTATAATTACTAAAAAATATATTCATAAATACGTAATCTGTGAGCATTTAAATTTATAGATCTTGATTTTCACAATAACTTATGGTTACACTTATTTATTCAAATGTAATATACATTACATAATGCCTATATATATTTAATATTCATATATCTGTAATCCATATTACATTTTGCATGTATTTATACATGTAACGCGGTAATCTGTAAAATACAATATGAATATACTTTCCAATATGTAAAAAATATAAAAATCTGCATGTGACATATAAAACTCATTCATTCATATTCATATTCATTTCATTTATATTCAAAATATAGTTTTGGCTGTTATAGATATAGAAATCATATATATGAAATATATAACGACTATATACTTTATTTTCACATTCAGAGAAATTTTTCGTTTTTCAATAAAAATTGACAGTTTCTATTGAAAATATGGATTTTTCTGTGTTCCACCTTTGATCAGCCTTTGCCCTCACGTTCCCAGGATTTCACAGATCCTTCCTCAGATATTCAACTTTGAAAAAATATTCTCTTGCTCTCGAGAAAGAGTCTTTCGTATACCTGGAAATCCCTTCTCTAATCGGACTTCAATTAACGACCTCCGAGATTCTAACGACCTGGATGCGTACAGATTATCCTGTATGAAGGATGGGATAAGTTTTGAAAGAAGTTTTCCCGGAGAACTAACACCCTCATTCATCTGCATCGTGTGAAACGGAGTGAGACTGGAGGAAGGACAGCGGTAATTTTTTCCAGCACAAGGGAGATCGCAGAAATGGCGTTGCAGAAAGTTGAATTGTTCCCTTTTGCAAAGAAGAGAGAGAGGAAAAGAGGAAGAGAGCGAGAGAGCGAGAAAGATCTAGATCTATGGAAGCGCACGGTTGCACATCGGAGATGCCATATATAAATATACGATTATCGTAGGAACTCCCTCAGAATATCGTCTTCTTATGCCAGCGCATGCAGCTTTCCTTTTGGAGCGAATGAGGCAGAGAGAGGATACGTTATGCGCTTGGTGGAAGAAGGGCTTGGAGATGCTGGTACGTTGGCAATTTGTAAACTCGACGTGCGAGAAAAGTGGGTGAAACTTATAATAGAATCATCTTTTCACCACGACCTGTCCCAAGAAAAGCCATGAAGAATTCGGTTTCCACCAAACTGGCGCATGGCTTTCGTCGCGTCCCTTCTACCTCCATAGTCTCGAACTATATATATATATATATATATATCTTATATACAGGATGTGCCAGGTGTGAAGGTCAATACTGTCAGGGTAGATTCGTGACGCAATATCGAGTAAAAAAGTCCTTTGCCATTTTTTTGTACTTCAAACTCTTGAATTGTTATTAATGTTTGAAATTTAAGCCAATGAGATGCGCTCATTTACCGTGCTCGCACCGACGAGCGCGAAAGTAGGCATGGTGGGATCGGGGCTCGTCTCAATGGGCGCATCTCATTCGTTGATTAAAAAAATTAATAACAATTCAGGAGCTCAGAATACCAAAAAATGGCGAAGCACTTTTCTGCTCGATATTACGTCACGAATCAACCCTCCAGGTATTGATCTTCATCCCAGGAACACTCTGTATAGTATATATACCAAGGTAAATACGAACACGATCATCTTTTCGTAATTCTTTTGGTCCCAAAAGCAATGTGTATGCGCTTTGGGAAGAGAAAGATGCTAACGTCAGCACGTTCGAAGTGGGGTTCACTTTTCCAAAGTCTGGTTTCCCCGCTGCGAATCCGGTAAACGAGCCAGCCGTACACCAAAGAAATTTTCCGCTCGTCCGTAAATTCGACACAATCGTTTTCTTTCATCCAAAAGAGAGCCTATATGCACCGTATACCGATCGTTTGAAGAAGCGTCGCGACGCTCGTACGTTGAGGACACGTGTTAGTGTCCCAACTGTTGACAAGCAAAAGGACGTAAATTACGTTCTTGTGGTATAGATATGAGGAGCCTTTTTCGATCATCTACTGTCGATAGATATATTATTATGTGCTGGCAAGAAAGAGGCAGTGAAATTCCCGAGGGTATATACAGAAAGACAGAAAATCCAATGAAGAATACAAAACTCTGGGGATACTTCGATACATAACAGTTTGTATAGGGGAGGGTGGGGCACGACGACCCCCTCAAGAACTTGGTCAAAAAAAAATTTTCAGTTTCTTCTCAAATTATCATAAATTTGATGTATTGGGTCATATTTAGGCCGATCCGTGATACCTGGGGCATAATGGACCACCCTAAAAAATTGCGTCAGATTTTTTTTTGTTCTTCTTTAAATTATGATGAATTTGATGTATTCATCCATTTTTAGGCCGATGCACTACATCCGGGGTAAAATGCAGCATACACAAAAATTTGAAAAAAATTAATTTTAACAAAAGAGTGATTCCGCGTCAAACCATCAGGTCAAAAAAATCAATGTCTCCGATCATACTCCCGATATTTTCCTGTGGTCTTTCATAAGAAAACATTGCTGTTAAATTGCTAGCCCAAAATAAAATTGTTTTTACGAGTTATGATTTTTTGAAAATTGCGTACTTTTTTCTTTAATCTGAAAAAATCATATCAAATTTTTACGAAAAAATATATATTTCTGTGGAGTTTGAATTAGTTCCGAATAATAGATTTTTAATTATTGATCAATTTCATCTTTCAGAAATCAGTTTCACAATCAGCTATTTTGGGACTTTCAAGTTTTGACTTTAGGTCTTCTGAGAATTTCGCTAATAAAATCGATAGTCATTGTTTCAAAAAATTATAAAACAATTTATTTACAATCCTTTGGGATCCATCTCCATCAAATGATGATAATATTTACGAATAATTGCTTTTTCTGCAACTTTAGACCTAAAGTGGCAGAAAAAGCAATTATTCGTAAAAATTATACTCATTTGATGGAGATGAATCTCGAAGAATTGTAAACAAATTATTTTATAATTTTTTGAAACAATGATTATCGATTTTATTGACGAAATTCTCAGAAAACCTAAAGTCAAAACCTGAAAGTCCCAAAATGGCTGAAACTGATTTATAAAAGATGAAAGTGATCAATAATTCAAAATCTATTGGTCAGAACTAGTTCAAACTTCACAAAAATATAGATTTTTTGTCGTAAAAATTTAATATGATTTTTTCAGATTTATAAAAAATGAGGTTTTTCAGTCATTCTTGATTTTCGAGAAAACGTAGTTTTACGATTGTGGCGTCATAAATGCACCAAATGAGGTTAGTTTGTGCTCATTTTGAAGGGTTTTGAATACAGTTTCGATGTCTCGAAGTGAAATTTTCGAATTTCCACATCCGGCGGAGTTATTTGCAAAAAAGTTATTTGCACAAAAGCAAAAAAGTTGTTTACAATTGTTATACTGGATCCATAACTCCCTGGATTCCGAGTAAAATACATTGCAATAAAGACAATGGCAATCATTATTTTCAACTTCCGAGCAATTGTTCTTTCATTCTTTTGTGTAATAAATTTTTTAATTCTTGTGTGTGCTAAAAAAAAAAATTTTAATCATTTTTTAGAGGGAGGCCGTCGTGCCCCAGCCTCCCTTACAAGAGAAATATAATGTCAAAGTGACGAGTCGGAAAATAAAGTTTAAGCGGGTAAATTGGTCCACGATTTTGTAACAAAGGCATTGGAGACAATTTTTGTTTAAACTGCAATGAGCTTCTATTTCCACAGTTGCTGAAAAAGACTAGGATATTGTTTATGCATTACAAAATGCCAAAAATATGAATTCATGATAACCAAATCATAGGATTCATGTAAATTCTGAAATGCTCCAATGGCCATTGCTGTTAATTCAAATTATGATCACAGATATTTGAAAATCAGTCTACCATATTCTGATATCAATCCTGATAAAAAAAGCAACTCATCAGATTGGTCCATCCGGAAGACAAAGAAAGTACTAAAAAGTGCTCTTGAAAATGCAGCTCTGATAAATTGCTTCTCTATCTGTCAAATAGGATTTACGAGCCGTATATATGGGGATGGTCAATTTGCCCCAATTCTGTCCTATGTGCACAATTTTCAGTGGAAAGATGAAAGTGAATATGCGAAGGTTGAGGGCAATGCTCGAAGACAAAAAGGATCAAGGAAATCCATACATGGGCGAAAGAGGGAAGGAAGGTAGGGCGAAGTAGGGAAATACCCTTATGGAAAGCATTGCAGTGTCTCGTGGAGATCGGGCCCTCTTTTTCTCTCACTCTCTCCCTCTCTGGCCCATTATTTCACGAGCACACCGCAGCACACAATCACTTGGCCCATTGTACCGAGGCGTGAGGCTGCAGAGTGAGCATCTGGTCTAACGTCCTTGTAATCTATTTCATGCATGTGTGCGTGTGGCCATTGCTTAGTGGCAAAAGGGCGACGAGGACCAACAACAATTTGCGTTGAAGGGGGCCGTGTTACGCCATTTTGTTCGCCAGCGTTGTAAATACACGTACGATGGTTTTCGTCTTCGTCGGAGCTTCACTCTCACATTATGTACAACCCCTAGCAAGAAACCATCCCTCTGTGGCACACTCGCTATTCCGGAACACACATGACTATACAAAATTCATGTGGAAACACACTCGTGCTATAGCTCGCTGCTGCCTTTTGCTCGAATCCTCCAGAGATCGTCGATGCGAAATAACCAAGCCCTTTGCCATACCCCTCGCGAGATCCCCAGCAAAATACTCACCCTTATGTGCTTGCACATACATCCGCCATAGCTTCATCTATAAAACGTGTTTCGCAAGGATGCGGAAAAAAACTCTCATCCTTCCAACGTATGTCCCTTCGTTCTTTCTTTCGCATAGTTTTCTTTCTCGGCGGATATCCAGTGAGCGCAAGATTCATAAATTGATCAACAAATATTTTAAACATTTATTTCGTATAAATTTTTGTTTCATGTAAGATACAAAAAATAATACTGCGCGGAAAAAAATTAGTTAACTATTCTAAAGTAAATGTGACACAATTATTTGGGTACCGCAATTGTAAAGATTATAACTTAATGAGGTATTCTGGTTTAGAATGAAAAAAAAATATTTGTTCACATATTCTTGAAGCTTAGATCTTTAAGAATATATCCTTGAAAGGAAATTGTTGAATTCCTATTATTTACGGAGTAACAGCTATTTTAGGAACGCAGTAACTATGCCCGTTACGTCGGCACGTATTAAGAGAGTATTCTGGTCTAGAATTTTGAAAAAAATCATTTTTTTTGCATTTTCTTAGAGTTGGGATCTTTAAGAATATATCCTCGAAAATAACTTCTTAAATTCCAATAATTTACAGAATTATGGGTATTTTAGTGACGCAGCAACTATGCCCGTCACGTCGAAGTGTAACTTTAAGGTTCTTTAGAAGCTATGAAACCTTTGAATGTTAATTGTTCAATAAATAGCTTCTCAATCGATAGTGAAATTTTTACACGACCTCCTGAATACTTTATGTAAGAACATACCAAATTTTCAGAATTCTATCATCATTACTTCAACCTCCTTAAGGGTTAAAATAACGAACAATGAGAAAATTCTGAAAATTTGGTATTTTTTTGTATGAGGTATTCAAGAGATCGTGTAAAAATTTCACGAAGATTAGGAAGCTCGTCATTGAGAAATTAACGTTTTGTTGAAAACAATTTTTTAAACAAAAAAAAAAATATTTGTCAATAAACTTCGTTTTCTTACCGTTGCTTTCGGTATATTGTGAATATTAAAAAATTGAGAGGTCAAAAAAAAACTTATCGCAAAGTTATATCAGTTTCCATAAGACTACATTTTATTTTATTTAATTTGTTAATCTCAATTATTCGATAACGAGTTTCCAAATCGTCGTGAAATTTTTACATGATCTCTTAAATACTTCATTGAAAAAACATACAAAATTTTCAGAATTTTCTCATTAAACGTGATTTGCTTCTAAACAACCTTAATGGAGTATTCTGGTCTAGAATTTAGAAAAAATCATTTTTTTTCTATATTCTTAAAAAAGATGTTTAAGATCCTTGAAAGGAAAATTTTCAATTCCAATTATTTACGGAGCTATGGCTATTTTAGTGACGCCACAATTACGCTCGTCACGTCGGAGCAAATAATCGGACTATAGACGTTTTTCTCAAAACTACTTTTCTCAACACGGCCGACATATGATATCTCAAGTTTTACTCAAACGATTTACTTGAAATTTGTTTACAATCTTCAATATATAACTCTAACGCCCCTACAACTTTAATAACAAAATTTTTTTTTTTTACGATCCTAAAAAAAATTTGAAAAATTAAAAAAAGAGTCAAAAAAACGCCTTTTTCAGACAGCCGGCATTTTGCGGAAATTTTTTTTTTTTTCGCTTTCTTTGAGGTTGGGCTATAACGACATTTTTACTAATTAGGAATCTCTTTTACATTTTGTATGATTAGAGAGGTTGCAATGGTGTCAACCAGCAAACCCTTTTTTTAGCCCCAACTTCACCAGCTTCTAACTTAGTTAATTTTCATTGTTTTTTCTCTCGAAAATCTCCTTGTTTATCGTAAACATATTAATAAATATGTTGGAAAAAAAGAATGGTAATAGTATATATTACGATACGAGTGCGATGAAACTTTTTCATCGCACTCGTATCGTAATGTCCTATTTTAGTTTTTTTTTATCGAGCTCGACAAAACTCAAAATGTATGTCTCTAGACCAGAATACCACTAATTAAAAAAATGAATGGCGAATAATCAATAAAAAAATAATCATTATTAATTATTTACTTGAAGATATAATTTTTATACTCATGGTTACTATATTTATAGTTGGGGTTATTATGAAATTTGGGACTTCCCCGAAGTAAAATAAAAATAGTAATCATTTCCTCCAATCTGCAAGGTTTTTCCTCAACCTTTTCAGGTTATTTTTTCAGGAATACCTTTAGCAACGCTATATTTTTTAACCTCAAATTAATCAATGATATTCACAAAATATTTGATGAAATGGCATCATTGAAATTTCGCAAGCTTCATAGAACTTTACCCCTATAGTCACTTAAAATCATAGACGACATTAAAGTCACTTAAAATGATTTTATATTGGTTCAAGAAGTTTATTCTTTCTAATGGATGAAAAATATAATGGCTGATCCGGGTGAGAAATAAATTGACTTCACTCAGACGATCGATCAACGTTATTAAATTTGAAGGATGAGATCGAAGATCTTGAGGACCGTGTAATTTGATGGCTACCTTGGCTTCGAATTGCCTATGTTACTTCTCCACACACACACACACACACACACACACACACACACACACACACACACACACACACACACACACACACACACACACACACACACACACACACACACACACACACACACACACACACACACACACACACACACACACACACACACACACACACACACACACACACACACACACACACACACACACACACACACACACACACACACACACACACACACACATACATATATATATATATATATGGGGTATTCCACAGGTAGTAGGACAAGTTTTGGCCGCGGGTCTCAAAATTTGTTGTCCCTCAATATATCGTCTTCTTATATCATGTAAAAACATTTCCATGTAGTCATGGACCCTAATTGAGTCTGGGTTTTTGTTGAGTTCTAATCGAAAAATAAAAAAATAAAATATTTAACGTACCTTTAATTGCGTGTCTCTGATGTGTCAATACAGCAAAGTTACAATCTGACGAGTGTTTTTCAACCGGAAAAAAGCTCTCTTTTCAATAAAGCAAATGGAATATTAATTCGATATGTAAAATAAAAATTGACCGCCAAAAAACTGAGAAAAATCCCGTTTCTATTTTTTTTCGGCCCTTAGGGTCTACTGAATTTTATCAAAAATTTTACTGAATATTGGTCAACATCGTAGAAACCTACGATAATTTTTTCAGCTTGCCTCTATTTTTTGTTCACTGGCAATAAAATTAATAAGTTTTTTCTGGAATGAGTTCCAATGGTAAGGAAGCGTCGACTATTTACGGAGTAACTACACATTTAATTGGTAGTAAACGAAGAAAAACGGCAAGCTGCAAATTTTACCGAACATTTCTCACGTGTTGAACTATGTTCAGTAAATTTTTTGATAAAATTCAGTAGACCCAAAAGACCGAAAAAAAATAAAAACGGGTTTTATCTCCGTTTTTTGGCTACAAATTTTTGTTTACATATCGGATTAACATTCCATTTGCTTTATTAAAAAAAGAACTTTTTTCCGGTTAAAAATAGCTGGTCAGATTTAATTTTTGCTGTGCTGACACTTAAAGGACACGCAATTGAAGGTATTTGAAATATTTTATGTTTTTATCATTCGATTAGGACTTGACAAAAACCAAGTCTTAATTGTGGTTCATAACTACATGGAAATGTTTTTATATGATACAAGAAAACGATATATTAACGGACGAAAAATTTTGAGACCCGCAGCCAAAACCTGTCTCGCTACGCATGGAATACCCCATATTGTATGGTTCGACGAGTCTTATAAGCCAGCTAGGCTGCTTGATCAATGTCAGAGATACAATCGACTTGTGTACGATCGAGCGAGTCGCCTCTCAGTCTCCGGTATCCAGAGGCTCCATCTATAACTATAGGAGTTCTCACAGTCAAAGCTCGAGGCTCCAGCGCGAGTGCGTTTGTCCGATCTGATCATAGATCTTGGATCAAGCGATATGAAATAGTTCGTAGTTCACCGAGAGATCGTTCGTTGGATTCTGGTTTCGTTTTTGTTTTTTCATGTAACGCCACCAACGACGAAGGACCATCCTATGAGTTATCGGCTGGAAAATTGTGTAAATGCCATGAACAGAAAAAAAAACGGAATCGAGGGTGATGGTGGAACATTTTAACGCTTCGATTTTGATTCGATGAGTCAGTCATTCGGAACAAAAACTGGGCAAGTCATCCGGAAGAATTTTAGCAACCAAAGAATTGTCCTGGAAAAAGTTAACCCTATCCACACGACGCTGCGATATATTAATTATAATGTCCGTACATATAATTATTTATATATCTCATCTAGCGCAATTCACAAGCTTTTCCCGTCATCATCTTCGTCTTCGACGACGTACTATTGAATTATCAAAGACAAATTGTGCTGAGCACGTTGCGGGCGAGTATTACGTGTAGCGATCGATCGTTTGAGCGGTACTTGCTGAGATGATAGACTATAGTACCTATATATGTAGCCATACACATATAGACACAGAACTTTCTCTCTCTCTCTCTCTCTATATATATATATATATATCTCTATATTATATAAAAATGTCGCCGCCGCCCCCGCCACCGCCGCCGCCCCCGCCGCCCCCGCCGCCCCCGTGTACAAGAATCGAGACGGCCTGAAGTTGGCCACAGACTAAGCAGGGTGAAGTTAGCCATGGAAACAAGAATCGAGCGGGGTAAAGTTAGCCATGGAATCGAGAATCGAGCGGGGTAAAGTTGGCCATGGAATCGAGAATCGAGCGCGGTGAAGTTGGCCATGGATTCGAGAATCGAGCATGGTGAGGTTGGCCATGGCATCGAGAATCAAGCGGGATGAAGTTGGCCATGGAATCGAGAATCGAGCGCGCTGAAGTTGGCCATGGATGGCCAAATTCAGCGGTTGGTTGCCGGGTGTGGAGGGGGAGGCGTGGGATGGTGGGGAGGGGGTTGGGGAAGCTGGCGGGCGGGGGGTCGGGGTTTGGGTTAGACGCGAACCTTTACGATGCGAGGGCGCGTAGCGCCCGAGCCGCACGGGCCCCTAGTATATATATATATATATATTAGGGTGGTCCTTATTTAGGCTATGTTGTTTATTCTTTTGGCGATAGTGCTCAATCAGTTTTAAATAAATAAATAGAAACTCATACCAAATTTCAGCTCGATATACTTAGTTAATATTGATGTAAAAATTTTAAACTTGGCACATATATTGCTCATAGTATAAGGTATATTTGTAGTATTTTATCAGATTTTTCATCTTCGATTTTCGACATACCCTCCCGCTTAAAAGTTTGGGAACATTTGTCGAATTTCGCACCACACTAAAAGTTTGATTGCGAAGTCAATAATGAAGATAGCTACATTTTCCAAGCAACGTTTGAAAGAGGACATATAAACCTTCATTTTGCTTTTTCAGAAATTTCTCTACGATTTTTTTTGAGCCCGGTACGCACTTTTGAACATGGCAAATGGCCATGTTCAAAAGTGCGTACCGGGCCAATGACCATGTTCAAAAGTGCGTACCGAGCTCAAAAAAAATTGTAGAGAAATTTCTAAAAAAGCAAAATGAAGGATAATATGTCCTCTTTCAAACGCCGCTTGGAAAATATAGCTATCTTCATTATTGACTCCGCAATCAAACTTTTAGTGTGGTGCGAAATTCAACAAATGTGTCCAAACTTTTTAGCGGGAGGGTATGTCGAAAATCGAGGATGAAAAATCTGATAAAATACTACAAATATACCTTATACTATGAGCAATATATGTGCCAAGTTTTTAATTTTTAAATCAATATTAACTAAGTTGAAAAAATGTAAAAATCATTGACCGTATAAAATACACATATTTCCCCTTTAAAACTTCGACTGCCGTGGGGGCCAGGGTGAAATTGAGATATCGAGCTGAAATTTGGTATGCATTTTTATTTATTTATTTAAAACCGATTCAGCACTATCGTCAAAAGAAAAAACAACATAGCCTAAATAAGGACCACCCTAATATATATATATATATATATATATATATATATATATATATATATATATATATATATATATATATCGATTGGATCAAAGTTCAGTGAAGTTCTGGACGCACAGAGCTATTCGAAGGGAGAGAGGATCGACGACCTCGAAGGCGTACTCGAAATTCCACCGAGACATTCTCGAGCTTCATATGCTTGCACGTGGCTGATTATATATCAAGCTCCTTCCGATAAAAGATATATTCATCCCGCGTGAAGCAATTCTCCATTCTTAATCTGATATATACTAAAGTTGTAATTGTTACTTTCGTGCAACTCGCAATTCTAGATCTTATGTAAAAATGTTGATCGAGGCGGTATTCTGGTCTATGGAGACATACATTTTGAGCGTTTTGTCGAGCTCGATAAAAAAATACAAATGAGGGATTCTCTGTCAATTCAGCCACTTTTTTTCGACCATCTCAGATGTGTCCCATAATTGGTCATATCAAAGTACTACTAAAAGGCATTCTATGTGAATTTTTTCAGATTTTTTAATTTAAAATTTTCGAAACCGCCGTTTTTTTCCAAATGAATATATCTCGGAAACTTGAAGTAACTGAAAAAAAATGTCTACACATAAAAGTTGTAGTTTTGTGTTAGCATTTGAGCGAAATATTTGAAAAAAATTTCACGTTCCGGTAACGCTGATTTTTTATCAAAAAACGGGATAATTATTTTTTTATTCAAAAAAGGTCATTTTTTCGCTGCAAAAATTACAGAGTCTTCCAGTATATCTGAAGATATCGCAAAAAAATCGCCAGAGTAGCACGGATCGAGGTTCTAGAGTAAAGAAATGAAACCACACAAATTAATTTTTTTTTCTACCGGAACCTCGTTAACATATCTCGGAAACTTGAAGTTACTGATAAAAAATACCTCTACATAAAAGTTGTAGTTTTGTGTTAGCTTTCGGTAACGCTGATTTTTTACCAAAAAATGGAGAAATTATTTTTTTATTCAAAAACAGCCCTTTTTATTTAGCTGAAAAAATTATAGTCTTCCAGTATATCTGACGATATTACGAAAAATCGCCAGAGTGGCACGGATCAAGGTTCTGGTAAAAAAAAATTAATTCGTGTGGTTTCATTTTTTTACCCCAGAACCTCTATCCGTGCCACTCTGGCGATTTTTTTGCGATATCGTCAGATATATTGAAAGACTCTGTAATTTTTGCAGCAAAAAAAAATGGCCTGTTTTGAATAAAAAAATATTTATCCACTTTTTTGGTAAAAATCAGCGTTACTGGAACGTAAAAAATATTTCAAGTCATCCGCTCGAAAGATAACACAAAACTACAACTTTTATGTAGAGATATTTTTTTTCAGTTAATTCAAGTTTCCGAGATATATTCATTTGGAAAAAAAATGGTATTTTCTAAAATGTTGAATTAAAAAATCTGACAAAATTCACATAGAATGCCTTTTAGTAGTACTTTGATATAACCAATTATGGGGCAAATCTGAAATAGTCGAAAAAAAAGTGGCTGAATTGACGGAGAATCCCTCATATATATCTTTTTAGCATTCTTTTTTTTTACAACATAGTTATTAATATTTTGACAATAAAGAAAGAAATTTCGGAGAAAAAAAAGAAAATTAAATAAGTTATAAGCGGGTAAAGTTGCGGCTAAAAAAAAGATTGTGCTGGCTGACACGATTACAACCTTTCTAGTCATTCGATGCAAAATTAAAAGAACAGATTCTTAATTAGTAAGAATGTCATTATGAGCGCTACTTCAGAGAAAACGGAAAAAAAATCCGCATAATGGCGGCTGTCTAAAGTTTTTAATTTTTTACACTAGTAAAAAAAATAATTTCGATACAAAAGTAGGAGGGGCGATAGAGGGATATACATTGAAGGTTGGTCAAAAATTCAAAGTAGATCGGTTGAGTACAACGTGAGATATCATGTCAACTGGGTTGAGAATATTGGTTTTCAGAGAAACGCGCCTTTTAAGTTTTGAGTCCGACGTGATGACGAGCGTAGTTGCTGCGTCACTAAAATAGCTATAACTCCGTAAATTATTGGAATTTCAAAATTTCCTTCTGAGGATGTATTCTTAAAGGTCCCAACTTTAGGAATATGCGAGAAAAATTAATTTTTTCAAAATGCTAGACCAGAATACTCCCTTCAAGTTACGCTCTGACGTGACGGTCGTACTTGCACCGTCACTAAAATCGCTATAACTTCGAAAATTATTGGAATTTCAAAATTTCCTTTCGAGGATATATTCTTAAAGATCTAAGCTTTGAAAATCTGCAAAAAAAATGATTTAAAAAAAATTCTAAACCAGAATACTTCCTTCATGTTACACTCCAACGTGACGGGCGTCGTTGCTGCGTCACTAAAATAGCTATAACTCCGTAAATTATTGGAATTGAAGAATTTCCTTTTGAAAATATATTCTTAAAGGTCTCAACTTTAAGAATATGTAAACAAATTGATTTTTTCAAAATTCCAGACCAGAATACTCCCTTTAAGTTACACTCCAACGTGACGGGCGTCGTTGCTGCGTCACTAAAATAGCTATAACTCCATAAATTATTGAAATTCAAAAATTTCCTCTCGAGAATATATTCTCAAAGGTCTAACCTTAAATAACATGCAAAAAATTGATTTTTCCGAAATTCTAGAACAGAATACTACCTTAACAATATTGTAACCCATCGGTATCAAAGTATCAACGAAAATTATTTTGCAAAAGCTGGAGAGAATAAAGGGCTACATCTGGGTGGGTTATAAAGTTGCATTTTTCAAAAACATTTTTGAATGATAATTGAATGAGAACTACAGCTTCAAACAATCGGCTGAATTAAACAGAATCGAAGTTTCATACTTTGAACTTTAATTGCATTTTGATTTAATAGATTATTTCTCAATTTACAGGAAGTACGATGATAAACATTGAAAGCTTATTAACGAGCTCATATTTAAAAATTGATCTCCGGTTTTTAATAGTTAAGTAAAAATGTCTACTTTAATTCTTCACGTAGATTTTGCATGGTAGAATTTCGTCGCTATTTTGTTAAAACAAAGGATTTAAAAAATAGACGATCATCAATTGATCATTCTTATTATAAACTCGAATAACCCGTTTGGTTTTTAGGTTTCAAATGTACCGTTTCAGCTGGAGAGTTGGCATGGCCAAAAGTCATGAAAAAAATCCATTATATGCCAGCATCGACGTTTTTGTTGTTTTCCTTTTGGTGATTTATTTTTAATACTCTTGAAATATATGTGTTCAAACAAATAAGTTTCTTGTTCACCATTCCTCAGAACATAAATTCAAAATTCGACCATTTTTTACT